>CM076673.1:50011231-50611231 GCA_038501925.1 Xenopus petersii | reverse complement strand
TTGTCACATTGTTCTACCCCTCCAGGATCATCATCTATGCTCATATGAAAGAACAAGTTTGGTTCAAATAATTATTGTCAATAGACAATGAGGCATGTTTGAGGATTTAGCTCTTTAGGGTTCTACTTAGAAACACCATGGAAAATTATGTACTGTTTGGTAATTTGATTCTGGGCACTGTTGGAAGCTTGAAGCCAGGTTATCAAAGGCAATAAGATTTTTGTATGACAAGCCTACTTTAAAGGAATAGTTCAATGTAAAAATAAAAACTGGGTAAATAGATAGGCTGTGCAAAATAAAAAAAATCTTTAATATACTAATAATTCCTTTAACAGGTGAAATTTGCTTATACAGTTCATAACCCCCATGCATGCATTCAGCTGTTTAACAAATCTGCACCACAAAATGACCTTTTCTCTAATGACACTAATGCCTGTCACCCAGACAGAGCTCAAATACACCAAAAGGTGTTCATTTAGTCTGTCATTTGTGTTTCATTATTGGCATTCCCAAGCAGGACATCAATGCAAATAAGATTTTAATAGAAAAGAGATTAAAGCTGTAAACAACATCCGAATGACCTTTAGCACAGGTACAAGTGATCATTAAGAGGAGAGCATTAGTCACTTATTAATATTTTGCATGCAGCCCTCATACTGACGGTGTGTCATTAAAACCTTAAATAGCAACAAAGCTGCAGAGTTTCAGCACTGAATAAGAGAGTAAAGCAGAACTTCAATACAGCCTGTACAGAACTATTCTATTGAGTCAAACTCCTTACTTTTAAATATAGGTTATATTAGAAAAAATAAACAAACAATGGTTAAATTACTATATTCTTATATTAGGCTTTATAATTTTGCCCTCAAAATACATGTTTCGGAGAAAATAAACAGGTGTTACAAGACAGCACTTCATTATTATTAAATAAATATACAGGCCCGGATTTGTGTCACAAAGGCCCAGGCCTAGGGAGGCACAATTTTAGGGGCACATCACTTGAGACTTTATTATTTAATTTGACATTGTTTCGTATAACTATGTTGTGCCGTTTGTCCCAAATACATTCTGTATACAAAACTATCCCTAATGCACAGAATGAATGTCTCTCATGTTATATAAGTATTTGTGACCATACACAGATAAAAAATATACAAAAGACATTTCTATTAAAGAATGAAAACAAAATCTGGTTAGTGCACAAAAGGATGTGATTATATCACAAACTCCATTCTGTACAGTTTAACAAGCAATCTGTCTCACAAATGTATGTGCAAAGTTACTTACAGAATGAATTATGTAAAAACAAAGTTGGACATAATATATAATAGTGTAACTAACTAGTGCTTGTCAAACTAGATTTGACTGACAAAATAGATATCTGTGACAGAAAGCAAGATTTTATAGTACAGCAGGAATGCCCTTAACCAAAATGGCCACACAAGCAGGTTACTACAATAAGAATAGCCATATCACCTAAAATTATCATATTTATGTTTTGCATACTTTTCTTTTACTACAATCATTATAAGTGCAGCATTATATTTCTCAGCTATTTGTAAAAACTTCCATTTATGAACCTGTAGTGTTTAACAGCAGCTCTTTTAGGAAAGGTTTGTTCATGTTTATTACTATGCAGCACAGGGGACATTAGAGGGCGCCCTCTATAGCAGGCCAGATACTTTGCCTTAGCCATGTGGAGCAGAGCTGGCCACTTCTCATCTTGTTTGTATATGGCAATAAGCTTTGTTCTTATTGGTTCAGGAATGTGACCGACAGTGTTGCTTCACAGAATAGTTATTTTATCTGTTTTGTGAAACAAAACTGTCATTTTGTGGAAAGAATGAATCCTGTGCTATAAAATCTTGCTTTCTGTCGCAGATATCTATTTTGTCAGTCAAATCTAGCTTGACAAGCACTAGTTAGTTACACTATTATATATTATGTCCAACTTTGTTTTTACATAATTCATTCTGTAAGTAACTTTGCACATAAGTGCGTCCGTTACATGGAGGTTATACATTTGTGAGACAGATTGCTTGTTAAACTGTACAGAATGGAGTTTGTGATATAATGACATCCTTTTGTGCACTAACCAGATTTTGTTTTCATTCTTTAATAGAAATAAGTCTTTTGTATATTTTTTTTCTCTGTGTATGGTCACAAATACTTATATAACATGAGAGACATTCATTCTGTGTATTAGGGATAGTTTTGTATACAGAATGTATTTGGGACAAACGGCACCCCATACATAACTGCTGAACTTTCACCCTATTTGCATTTCTGCCCTTATCTTTCTTTTTACATGTAATTAAATTGCTTTGAGAATTATACTTATTTTCGGGTCCTTAAATAACACATTGCTAGAAGCATCAGATATAAAGAATACTCCCAGACAAACAGCTGATACTTGACCCAGAAAAAAAAATAATGCAGCTAATATGCTTGGCAAAAAAAAAAAATGTAAGGCTGGGGGGGGGGGGATTCCATTCTGCAAGTCAAAAATAAAGAAAGTTTAAGTAGAATATTTAGCAAGACAATAATATGACCTTTAAAAGGGAAGCAACAACTAAAGTGGGGGTTTCAGTGTATTTTCTAACAAGCATGGACATTTATATAAGAAAGATTTAATGCCTTTCCAGAATTTAAGTTAGATTCCTATTTCTAACTGACTTAGAACACAGCAATGCAGACATGGAATCCCATTAACCACAGGTCCTATTTAACAGAAAGTCATTCTGATTTTCTCTGTAATAATGTGACTTATAATACTTGATGACAACAAACATACATCCATTTTGATGGCAAAACAACCCTACTGAGTATTTTAATAATGGATTGCTCTTCAGTTGCCTTAAGGAACGGTGAACCAAGTTCTGAAATGAACCCTTCTACAGGGAGCACTTCTGGTCCAGATAACTGATCTTGTATTTCTATTAACCTTATGGTCTTTCAGCTGACTTTTATTAGACCATTAACAGCTAATTGTTAATTTATTATACAGTTTAACAGACCCTCCAGGATTATTATATATATGTTATATATTATATAACATTTCCTGCTGAGTTGCGGTTAGCACAGGAACAATCCTATGCGAACATAGTTTTATGGTGTTTCTTTCTATGATTCAACTAAGGGAATTGTATATACTAAAGCTATGTCTGGAATATTCATTATACCATACCTGGTGGTTTGTTAAAAGAGGGTTATTAGGCATGCACCGAATCCAGGATTCAATTCTAGAAGATTTCACGTTTGCCAGGGAATAGCCTTGTGAGAATAAATACAAGAAACCATTTAAAAACTCAGAGCAAATATTGTACCTAGTCAAACCAGTTACAGGGCTTCAAGGGAGACAGTCCCTGTTAGAAAGTGTCTCCAGTAACTACCTGTAGCACATAAAACAATACAAACTGAGAGCGAGCAAACCGTGCTTCCCAGGGTAATATTGCACAGCCTAAATGTATTGTAGAACAACAGCCAAGTCGCAATTGACATAAAATGAAGCAATAGCCTATGTTAGTAGCACTTATGATTCCAGCCCAAGGGGGACATACACCCACAGGCACTCACAGATGCTCTGTTCTGGCTTTAGCAAAGATCCAATCTGATTCAACAAAAACAATGATTGCAAAGGCAAATGACATGCAGTTCTTTCTCATTCCCTTACACTTGAGAGCATTGGAAATAGTGGAAGTAAAGGAGAATTGTGTTTGATATGACAATAATATTTAAACATACCTCTAAACATTTCAAAAATGTAAATAGGGACAAAAACATCAGCTGGTGAAAATTTTTGGCCATGCCTATTTTATGGCCACACCCTCTGATTGCCATTTCCATTTTACAAAATTTGGCAGGTTATGAAAGTTTGAACTCATTTCTGAGAGATTTTAGGGCCATGTTTTATGTGTTATAACAGTTTTGCTACAGAAGCTGAAATTGCACTTTAAGCTGTGATTCACAGTTTCCCCAAGAGTAATGCTTATCTTAAATTGTTACAATTGCTTCTTTGCTTATCTTAAATTGTTACAAATGTATCAAAGTGCAGCTACTCAGACTCTGAGTGCAGCTACTATAAAACCACAAATCCACGGCCTGGTTTTATAGGATATCTTAGCCTTCAACAGCATTAGGGCCTAACTAAAATTTGAGACCACAGTTCCGGTTGCTCTGCCTTCTCAGTCTTTGTGGTGTCCCAGGGATAGAAAATATTAGGCAGTAGATTTGGGACAACTCCACCTTCCTTTTCTTCCAGTTTCTCTCTTTTTTAAAGAACTCCAGAATTGATTATAATTTTTATCCCATCAATTGTGGTCACTCTAATTAATTTAATTACCTTTTACTATATTTATTTATTCAGCACTATTAAGCACTTTAAATTCAATGAATTAATTCCTCAAGCCTAATTTGATGGGGGAATAGAAGTATCCATATTTTCAAGCAACGATGCTATTTATAATATTTGGTTATATCCTGGCTAAGGGAACCTGGTGGTCTATAATTGGTTCAAGCTTGGGTATAAGCATCAATTTTTGCCTTTTAAAATCGAATCACTGAATGAACTATATTGCACTACACTTTATTAATTTATTAAGAACTAACTTTAGTAATTGTTTATTAATTGGATTAAATGCAATTATAGCACTGCACTTTATAATTTAAATCTTTATTTATAAGGTAATTGAATAAGGCTACAGGGTAGCCTAATCTGTGACTGCTGTTATTTTGAGTGATTAAGTGGGGTACTTTTTCTCTTTCTTTCTAAATTGCAACTTAATTACTACTGATTTAGGTCAGACCTCTGCGTTTCTATAGGGATAAAAATCTGTATTATTATACAAGGGAATCACTGGTGTGTTTGGGTTTTCTATAGCAAATGAGCGTCACCATTACCCTGACTAGTAGCTTTACCCCAATATTTGCTCTGGATGAGGTTTTTGGGGAAAAAAAATCACCATACCTTTACATTTGCTAAAATAATTTAAATGTTAAATAAACCCAATAGGATTGTTTTACCACCAATGGATTTAAGTATCTTAGTTACAATCAAGTACAAGGTAGTATTCTATTTGTACAGAGAAAAATTCAATTCTTTTTAAAATTTTTAATTATATTCTTAAAATGGATTCTAGGGTAGATGGACAAAATCACAAGCATTTTCATCCCTACACATTGTTAGAGGACCTTTCCATACACTAGGCTACAACTTAAAAAAAGTGCACCCATGTTGCCAATTTCTTAAAAACATGTCTGTAATTTTTGGCATTACCTCTGGCTGACTGTTAATGGTATCTACTACTACTACACTATTAGCAGAACCATCTATAATTTATATATTACTACTTCTTACTAACACAGGCTGAACAAATAATAAATCTGATCACCTACAGATATCTGGGTGCTTTGTATCTCACATTAAAATGAATAAACCATATATTTATGTAGCTGTCTTTATAGAGACATGGCTCAGATCCCTTTGGTTGTTGTGGAAAAAGAGGGGAAGGATAAAATGACATGTGTTTGTTGCACTTCTTTTTTTGTTGTGCAAAGCGAAAATTGACACAGTTTAGCAAAATCTGGAAGTTCATGGCGAATCTGGACATGGCTGTTCATGACTGTTTTTTGCTCATCATTATATATATATATATATATATATATATATATATATATATATATATATATATATATATATATATATATATTCATTCATTCATTCCACTTGTGGCTTCATGACACTGTTCTGTATGAACCAGCTGAAACAAAATTTTCTTGTTTACACCTTCCCCCACCATCACATAAACACAAGCTCAAGCTTAGGTGCACACATATGTATAAAGATAAAATGTCCCCAGGGTGAACCCCTCTAACATGAACACTAAAAGTCTAAAACAACTAATACACATGTTAATAGTAAGGAATTTGTATCATCAAGTCCATCCCCTCCCCAAACTTTGGTAAGAGACCCTGGGAAAGTGCTATTTCTGCTTTTTTACATAAATCAGCACACAGTATGTATGAATACAGTTTAAAGAGAATACCTGCTGCACTAAGCTGGAGTTTTTCATCTTAAAACAAATCAAGGACTCCTTGGGGTTTCCAGCACAATGCTGACCAACAGAAAGCACAAGGGATTTTTTAGTGTGTGAGCAGTGTTACTTATTTTTCATATATGTATTAGAGATGACTAAACTGCATCTATCCAGCTGAACAGGTAAATCACTGTTAATTCACTTATAATTCCCACCATTCACCCAGCTAAGGCTTTCTTGCATTGCCAGAAGGCCACTTCTAACTTCTGCCTTGCATTCAGGAAAACCAAAATAGTTACAGCACTTAAATCATCACCTCTGGCATGAACCGTGGATCTGAAAGGAAACCATGCAGTTTCCAGTCCTGAAAAGGATTTTCCTGTGCATCTTAGCCATTTCCCCTTTCCTTCATTCTCATAACAGAACATTGCATTTGTCACTGTGAAGATGTTTAGATACTACAATAAGAAGCACCTGCAACAGAATATCATAAAATCAGGGCAAAGCTGTAAAAATGAGAAATGGAAAATACTTCCCAAGTATTACTGGACCTGCCAGTAATTCCAAGATTCCCATTGTGGCTTGTATCCAGAGATGCAAGTGAAATGCCCAAGTGACTTGGAGAAAAATGCAGTAACTGACAGGCTAGCATGCCGTCCTAGCTAAGAAGAATTCACCAGACATTTATATCATATAGGAAGGATGAGCGTGAATGGGGGTCCAAAGACTGGGGTAGAGTTGAAGAACCCAGTGAAGGCAAAGCCTTTGGGTAAGAGATGTTCTAAGTGAAAGTAGAGGCCCCTGTTGAAAGAACTAGCATAAAGCTACATCCAATCTCCCTGGGAGCAAAACAGTTTTTACCCTTGGTGTGTTTCACCAGTGTAGGAACTCAATTTTGTAAAAGTACAGGGTACTGGAAAACACATTAGCAATCCATCTTGAAGGGATGTGTGCACTGTGGTTGGAACTCAAGTGTGAGTACTACCAAGAAAATACTATATAATACATGCAACCTGTTTTGATATTGAAGATATTGATTATACTGTGGCATACTTATTTTTTTTTGTCCGTAACAAGAACCACTGCTGACTGTTTATGTAGAGCATTTGACACCTCCTCCAATATCCAGTGAGGGCTCTGTCTAAAGATTTTCACATGTAACCAATGTAATATCTATCCAAACAATGAGGGTGTCCAAAATGGCATTATATTTCATTAACTTTCCCCAGAAAGTATACTGTACAGTACCTTTCATTGCAGATATACAGAACTTGGTGTTGCACTGGACTACTGAATTGTCAGTCACCAGCTAAAACAACAGCTTTTGATCCTATTGCTCCAACCAAATATCCTGTTGTTCAATATTTCAGCAGTAATCAATGGCTGGAAATAGATCACAACTTGGCATTTATAAAACTGTGTGAGAAATTGTCTGCACACCAAATAAATCTTATATCCCTCTAAACTTTTGAAAGATGACCCACTAAAGAGGATTGAGGTGGCCAATATATTTCCCTCAGACATATTCCGGATTAATGGCTGACTATAAACCAAAGACTGGTAATTATATAGAAGTTGAAGAGATATTGTAATGAGGCTTTCTTCAATGTGTTCAACCATGGTAGAAATAGCAGGAACTTACAGGTCCCACAGACAGGCCACTAAAAGAACCGTGATCTGTGAGTACCTGCTGCTTCTTCCATTGTTCAACATTTCCACCTTGAGCTGTAGGTCTGGGGCATGTGCACCCAGACCTTGCATTTACACTGGTAATATTATATACTTTTGGCTATGCACCAGGAATGTTTTATTTTATATATTTCTTCAACGTGCTTTCTAATTTCAATTATTGGTGCATCACAAGGTTTTGTTTTGAATATTGAAAATCTCACCTTCAACAAGGCAGGCAATTTAAAAAATACATGTGCAAAACGACTCAGATGAGGCTTAATGAAATGGTGACAGGCTTTTGGTGTTGGGGTGTCCACTAAATTGACAACATATGAACCAAGGAAAGAAAACCAAAGGGACTTCTCCCCACACTACATGGGCCTGAAAAGTATATATAGAAAACAAATAATAATAGGTAACAAAGTAAAATAAAAGGCAATTTTTATTCACCACCATGCCATATTGAAAACAGTGAAGTTAAAAACATTTAAAATGATGAGCAGCGCTGCATATGAAAATGAAGGGATCCCTTCTACCAGGACCAAAACCCAAAAGCTGGTTATATTAACCAACAAAGGGAAAAATTAGCATGCTATCAAATATGTTGGTAACAAAATTGTAAGGAAAAAATTCAGAACAAGATAGTACATGTACGTTTTGAAATGCAATAATTGGGTGGAATTCAATTGAATGAGTCCATCTTGATCCTAAAAGAAAATTCCAAAGTTCTAAGAAAACAGCATGTAAATATTCCCCTACTTAATTTGTCCAAAACGGATTGGCAGGGAAAAGGGGTTAAAACCCCTAAGTCTCTAATATTGGAGGGTCGGTAATTGAAAGACTCCAATCCTAGGGTTGGTGCTTGATGGACGTGCTGGGGCTTGTAAAGGCCAGAATAGAGGGTTAACTCGCCTCCAATGAATAATGGCGATAAACCGTCAGAGTAAAGGTATCACCGCATGTGTTGCCAAAGTTTTTCCAATGTTCGCAAGTGCCACCGCTTCTTATAACAGTTCTGTAGCTCTCATAGAAAATGAAAATATACAGACCGTCTGGCGGGTTGTGCTCGCGGATATGGCCGTGATTCCTTTGAGCGGCTGTGTGTAGGTAATGTCCTTGGCCTCCCCCAGTCACGCCAAATGCAGTCCAAGAAGGGACCCCCTGCGTCCAGTGCAGCGCCGAACCTCGACAGCTGTTTCGCCACAACGCCTCTCTTGACAAAGCCACGCGTTGTGGCGAAACAGCTGTCGAGGTTCAATTTAAAAAATACAATACATTTTCTCTCCTTTACAAGAGGAGAGAAAGGGAAGTACTTTTTAAAAGATATTTAAATGAAACATGATATGTGGCATAGGTGTACTCTGTATGTTCAATACATACATTTATTTCACAGCACTGCAGAAAGTGGCAACTTTATATATTCGTATTAGTATATGAAGCAACACAATCTGAGCATTGCTGAAATAATTTTTAACACTCTAGTATGATACGCTTACAACCATAGGAAAGAGAAGGACTACTAGTGAATAATCATTAAACCAATATTCGTTCACAGGGTTTTTTTTTATGTGCAGGTCAACAAGACACATGCAGATAACTGCATTGCCACTTTTTATGGAACTTACACTGTGCTGTCACTAGATGTGTCTGGGTCCTACAGCAAATCTATTTTAGGGCCCAACCTTGGCTAAACTGTTGTTGATTATGATCTTTATACTTCTGCCCTTCCTACCCCAGCGCATGGACATATTGGGTTCTGAATAATTAAGTAAAAAGAGAGATGAATATTATGTTTTCATAGTGGTCGCTGCAACCATAAACATAAGGAGATATATGTCATACTTCAATAAAAGGTCCCATCATAAATTAAATGATTCTCTGTTAGAATGATGCTTAGACATTAATTTTAGCTGCAATATAGCATGAGGAGAAAGAATGTGTTTTTAATAAGGTAACCCGTAAGTCTTTTTATTTTCATATGCCAGTGGCTTAGGTGCTTATTTTTGAATTCCTGGTTTTGGTTGCATAAAAACAAGATGTACTAAAAAACAGAGCCTCCTGAAGGCTGCCAGTCCAAATAGGGGCTTCCAATTGTCAGCACTAATTTTGCACTATCAAGGAACATTTTTCATGCTTGTGTTGCTCCCAAACTCTTTTTAGATCTGAATGTGGCTCAAGGGTAAAATAGTTCGGGACCAATGTCATACACTGGTCCCTACTCTACTTTCTTGGATAACTTTGTTTCTTGGCTTCCATACTTTCTCTCCAGCGAGACACCTGATCTCATTTTAGGTGACCAACATCCCTATTGACAACTCTGCTTCTCCTGCCACCTCTAAACTTCTCTTTCTAACAACTTAATTTGGTCTCTCTCAGTGGACCGACTCACCTACCCACATCAAGGGTCATGCTCTTGATCTTATATATGCCATTCTTGACACCCATCCAACCTTACTAACTCTCCTTACCCCCTATCTGACCATCACCTACTCTCCTTTCAGATAACCCTTTCACCTGCACTATCACAACCATCTCTCTTTACCCACACATACAGAAACCTTAACACCTTTGATTCACAACAATGATCATCAGTATCAGCACAACCCATCTCTCATATTAATAATCTTTCCTGTCCCAATATAGCAGCTTCTCTCTACAATGATGTTCTTTAAACAGCTCTTGACTCCCTTGCTCCTTCTACCACCCGTCACAGCCGACCAGCTACTGGCACACTAGTGTAACACGGTACCTCAGAAGATGTAGTAGATCAGCTGAGCGACGGTGGAGAACGTCATGAACTGATCCTGACTTCATCCACTTCAAATTCATGCTCTCCTGCTACAATCAAGCTCTATCATTAGCTAAAGAACAATACTGTACTTCTCTTCTTTAATCTCCACTCTATCCTCTAAACCGCAGTAACTTGTTTGCCTCATTTAACTCACTCCTATGCCCCCCTCCACCCATTAATATAACTGCCCAAGATCTTACTCATTTCTTTAATGAAAAAATTGATCTCATTAGGCTGAGCATACCGACTGACAACAATCTCAGACTAACGTGCAGTCTACTCACATCCACTTTGCACTCCTTCACCCCTGCAACACTAGATGAAGTTAGTTAACTTCTAGCCTGCTCAAAACCCACAACCTGCTCCCTTGACCCCAATCCCTCTCGCCTCCTCTATCCAATCTTTTTTATACACTCTCTCCTGCACTTACCCACCTATTTAACCTTTCACTCTCTACTGGTACTTTTCCATCCTTGTACAAACAAGCACTAATCACCCCTATCCTCAAAAAACCTTCCCTTGATCCCAGCACTCCGTCTAACCATCATCCAGTTTCCCTTATTCCATTCACATCCAAATTACTAGAAAGGCTTGTTTACAAATGCCTGATCCACTCACAACTCCCTTCTCGACCCCCTGCAATCTGGCTTCTGCCCAACACACTCAACTGAAACTGCATTCACCAAAGTAACCAATGATCTTCTACTGGCAAAGTCTAAAGGTCAATATTCCATACTAATCCTTCTAGATCTCTCTGCAGCCTTTGACACAGTTGACCATACTCTCCTCCTAGACATTCTATATTCAGCTGGCAATCGTGACACTGCTCTTTCATGGTTTACATCTTATTTGTCTGGCCATTCCTTTAAAGTTGCCTTCTCTAACTCTACTTCTACTACGTTCGCTCTCTCTGTCGGAGTTCCTCAAGGTTCTGTTCTAGGCCCCCTGCTGTTCTTGCTCTATGCAACTTCACTAGAAAAACGTATTCAGTCGTTTGGACTTCAGCATCACCTTTATGCTGATGACATCCAACTCTACTTGTCTACTCCTGACATCCAACTCTACTTGTCTACTCCTGATCTTTCTAACTCTGTCCTTTCCCAAGTTACAGATTGTCTCTCTGCTGTCTCCTCCTGGATGTCACAGCACCACCTAAACCTCAAAAACAGAACTCATATTTCCTCCACGATCTTCCCCTGTCCCTCAGATATCACTCACTCACAGTAAACACGACCTTTCATTCCACCACACAGGCATGCTGCCTAGGAGTTATCCTATACTCGCATCTGTCTTTTTCACCAAACATTCAAACACTTGCAAAATCTTGTTGTATTCAACTTCGCAACATTGCCCGAATACGACCATATCTCAGTTCAGACGAAAACACAGATTCAGTCTCTCATCATCTCCCTCGCCTTAATTACTGCAACCTACTCCTCGCAGGTATTCCAACAAATCACCTTTCATAACTCCATTCTATTCTAAATGTGGCTGCTATTCATCTATCTCACCGGTCAACACCAGCTGCTCCCATATGCATGTCCCTTCACTGGCTCCCAATTTCCTCTAGAATCAAATTCAAATTACTAACAATCACATTCAAGGCCATTAATAATGAAGCCCCTCCCTATATTTCATCGCTGATCTCCAAATACACTCCTTCACACAACCTTCACTCTACTTCTGATCTTTGCCTCACTTCTCCTCTCATCACTTCTGCCCATTCTCATCTACAAGACTTCTCTCGGGCGTCTGCTTTTCTCTGGAACTCTCTGTCTCGAGCTGTCAGACTGTCTCCTTCTTTCCAAACTTTCAAGAGCTCCTTAAAGACCCACCTGTTTAAAGAAGCTTATTCAATGTACCTTAATTAAACAATCATTGCTGTATCATAAATCACAAATTGTCTCTAAAATCCAAATTGTCTCAATTGTACCCTAACCTTTAGTTTGTAAACTCTAATTTGTAGGGCCCTCTAAACTTATTGTACTCTGTAACCCTTGTTTGTTATCCACCATTGATTCCCTGTTTGTTATAACTAAGGTAAAGCACTGCGTATCTTGTTGGCGCTATATAAATAAATGATGATACACTATGCCTTTTTCTCCATAAAGGGCACCTATCACAGCCAAACACATTAACAATCTGACCAGTACACGTTTAATCAAACTACATATACAGTATAGTTTTTTGAAAAAAAACAGCAGCTTTTAAAAAAATCCCTTACTTTGTCAAATGGGTTCTTTCACTGAGGGAGTTCATACTGTGACAATAACATGCAAATGAGTTCGCAAGCATGCTTAGATTGTAGCATTGCCCTGAGTAGACGTATCATGAGATTTCCCTATCTTGTCCCCTGCTGGTGATGTCATTATGCAAATGAAGGACACGCACTAACTTCCAGACAGGAGGCAGAAAAGGAACAGCATAGGAATTATGTCTGCCAAAGTAAGGTAGGTGCACCAAATAGAAATAGTAACAAAAATCAAGCCTAGTTGGCTAACCAAAGCTAAATTGTATCAGTGTATGACTAAAGGTGAAAAAAACATATCAACATGCAATCCATTGCGCTTCACCTGGTCTGAGCTGGCAAAGGCAAGTCTGGCAAAAGAGGTAACGGTCACAAAAATCCGCATTTTAGTGAATTTGCTGAGTAACGTCCATTTGCCACAGCAAAAAGTCGCCTGGTGTGAATCACTGCTCCTTCACTAGCGAAGTGACACCCATTAGTAAATCGGCGAAGTCTCTGAAAGCGGTAACTCTGACAATCGCCCTTTAGTAAATCTGGCCATTAGGTATGAAGATCCAAATTGTGGAAAGACCCCTAATCAGGAATACCTCAGGTCCTGAGCATTCTGGATAACAGGTCTCATACCTGTAATGGAAATGTAGTCGCAATAGTAAAAGAATCTCAATTCCTCTCAACAATTGCTTTATAGATAAGGCTCATTTTCCTCTATAACAAAATGATCCAGCTTGAAACATCCAAAGCCAGTGGTAGCATAATAAATATTCCATGCAATCTGTCGCATTGACATTAACTGTGAAAAAGCTGCAACAAAAGATTTTCTTTTAACTAGTAAAACAAAATGGCCTATGTGACCGTGCCATTTAATGTGCGTTAATAAGCTTTCTTTCCTTATTCTCTGTGAGCTGCACATCATGCTCTGATGAATGCACTCCCTACATGACACAGCCACAATCATTCTCTGATTAAAGCCCACCAAGCCAAATCACGTATCTCTCGGATAATGATGAGCCTCTTCATAAGCACAAACTTCTGAAGAACAGTGATTTTTTTCTTTCTTTAATAATGACAATAGCATAGCTATAGAAACTGTGCACACGTCAATAGTACTTTAATTCAGTGGTGTTACTTCTAGGGCCAGGGCTCTTTTTTTCTGCTCCTTTTATACTGTGACCTGACTTAATACCCCTTGCTCATTATTAGTATAGAAATCACAAAACTATTGATCGACACATTGATTAGAAAAGGACTGTAGCATTACACACACAGCTCTGCCACAAATTAGAATACAGACAGCAGTATAATATAAATTACTTGTTGTGTTCTGTGACCCCATGATTATCCGTTTAAGACCCTATATAAAGTTCTAACTTATGGATTGAAAGCCACTTTCACAAATATCTACACGATTCTTCTGTACCGGTAAAGTCAGACCTGAAACCCTGCAGCTGTGAAAGTACAACTCCAAATATTGGATATTAGTAGGGATGGGCGAATTTTACCCGTTTCGTTTCGCCTAAAATTTGCCGCTGGCGATTTGTCGCAGACGCCCATTAAAGTCTATGGGCGACAAAAAAATTTTGTCGCGCGGCGAAATTTTTTTTGACGCGCGTCTTTTTTTTTTGGTCGCACACTGCCATACAAGTCTATGGGCGTCATTTTTTCGGCGAAACGAGGCGAAAAAATTCGCCGATCCCTGGATATTAGGAAGCAGTTAAGAGACCACCCCTTAAAAAGTATTTTATGCTCAAAAAAAAGCAAGCACATGCATTCTGCTTAAGAAATATTCACAAGCGCTATTTTTAAACCTAAGGCCATCATGGTCTTCTCCAAATTCAGGGCAAGCAATCTTGAGACCCAGTGCAACTTATGAATTAAACTCCCTGCCTCAAGAATTAAAACGCCAATGTGCAGTACGTAAAAATGTACTCCACACCGATTGTAAATGGGTGCTTAGACCAAAGATTTTTACTATGCCTTTACTTTAGGAAGACAAAGATGCAGTGAACCAGTTGTGGAACATTTATTGTTGCAGTCCACCACGTGAGTGAATAAAAAGCCTCCCAAAACTTGTGGCTCTAATTAGTGAAACTTCACATGTTAGTGTCTCCTTATGACCTGGATATAGCTGTAACGTTGCCCAAAAGATGATGAAAGGACCACCCTGTTGAGGTGCTACCTCCCTCCACTGCAGGCTGTAACATGTCTAGCGCGAAAGTGCACAACATTTCTTATCTGTCCTCCCTAGCATTCCATACATTTTTAATAAACTACACTAATGTCCTTAACGGGCACACAATTTCCTTCTGGACCTCCCACACTCACAAACATCCTTGATAAAGCTATAGCTTTCCCTTGTTAACTAACTTAGCTGCCTCTTAATTGCCTTGCCAACCTGGACCTGTAAAGACAAATCAATTGCTAAGAAGGGTCTGCACCATGCCTAGATGTGAAGATGTTAATTGAAAAGTCTGAAAAGACTCCTCTCAATGCAAACCTCATTTATAGGTTTGTGGGTCCTCTCCCACTCACAAAAGATTATTCCAGCTACTGATGGCAGAACACTCTACAATAATTATGTAGAAATAAATTTCAGCTCCTAACACCATTGCAATCCATCCTAGAATTTCAGAACATTCACGTAATAGTATTATAGTTCCAGCAGTCTTCAGGGTAACAAATTAACTTTCCTCCATTTCACAGTCCTTTAGGCTCCCTATCCACTTCTCCAAAAGAGCCAATCTTTCAATGTCTGTAGAATCTCTGAAAAGTTCACAAAGTCTTACAAAGTAGCTTCTAAAATCTGGAACAGATGGGATAAATGTGCATCCTAGAAACGAGTCAGTGATGCTTGGAGGAGATTCCTTGTCCTTTAAACATTTATAGTGACAATTGACTATTCACATATTTTATTAGTGTGCTTCTTTCAAACAATATTTTTTTCCTGGTCCTTCACATGGCAGTGGGCACTAATGGGTTAACCCCTCGTCATGTGAAGGACAGGAAATGAACCTAATAAAAGACCTTCCCCGCCCATACTCAACCTCCTTTTCATTTCCTGTCCTCGTCAGAAAAGCTCCCCCCGTGACCGGCGGATATTGGGCTCCCCGCTGAAGCTGCAGGACAGGCGTTAAGCTTTGTGCGTCCTGACAGAAGCCTGCTCCTGGGCTGTGGCCTTTCGTTGCCTACAATGCGGTAAGTCGCAATGTTTCCCGGAAGGAAGCGCATGCGCAGCAAGACATTGGTCCTCCTATACCGAGCACTGGTGGGCAGATATGACGATGCGTGACATCACTTCCACCAGGAAATATATGTTTTCGTTATGGGAGTTTTTTTGCTCTCCCTGCAGTAGCTGGTGCAGTACTTCAGGAGCGCACAAGTGGGTCTCACTTGGGACAAACTGGCACACAGTGAGTGCAGCCTTTTAGGGAGGGGGCGAGTTTGGGCAATAGCTGTGACTAATGTTGTCTTCCCCCCTCCCCCTTGTTTTTCTTAGCCATGAGCTCTGGGAGAAGTTCCCACTCAAGTTCCAGGGGGTGAGTGGACAGTGATTGAGCCCACATGTATTGACTGTTTTTGGAAAGTGGTACTCATTATTATTTTTCAGGAGTACCCCAAACAGACAAAGGGAAGATGGAAAAGAGAAAGCTACAAGAAGAGTGCTCATCATGTAATAAGCCAGCCTTACACTCCAAGAAGCTTTGTCAGGAATGCATGGATCTGACTTCAGGGGCTGTGTCTTCATCACAGATGTCTTCATTGATAGAATGGATGAAAACATCGTTTGATAAGTCCATGGGATCTATGGTAGATAAAGTCACGGACAACATGTTGGCCAGATTAGGATCTTCAAGTAACATATCTCAGCCTTCTACCTCAGTTAGTCAAGGAATTCCACTCTCGGATTCACCAATTTCCAGTGATTCTGAAAATTCTTAGGGAGAATCCTCAAGGCAAGAAGAGGAGACAGTTAATCTGGACCTTGTAAATCCTCTGATAAAAGCTATGAGAGAGACCCTTAATTTGGATACACCAGAAGACCTCTCGGGAAGGCAGGATTTAATGTTCAAATCCACCACCAAGAAAGCCTATTGTTTCCTGTGCATCAGGTGATAAAGGATACAATCAAAGAGGAATGGGAATTTCCAGATAGGAAGTTTTGCCCACCAAAAAGAAGAAAATGTATCCTTTCAAGGAGGAGGAAACTAAGGATTGGGATTCAGCCCCAAAGGTTGACGCATCAATAACTCGCGTCGCAAGGAAAACCACTTTACCGGTTGATGAAGGGGTTTCATTGAGGGACCCTATGGAAAGAAGGCAGGATGCTACCCTAAAGAAATCTTACCTCGTGGCGGGTTCTGCCTGCAAGCCAGCTATCGCTATCACCTCATTGGCTAGAGCGAATAAATTATGGATTCAGGAGGTAGAAGAAGCCTTAAAGAATAAAACCAGCAGAGAAGATATTCTTAAGGATATGGAAAAAATCAAGGCAGCCAATGAATCGCAGAAGCATCAATGGACAACGTGATGTTAGCAGCTATGAGCATGAGCCTAGCGGTTACAGCTAGACGTTCTCTCTGGCTGAGACATTGGATGGCGGACACCCCATCCAAGCATAACTTCTGTTCCTTACCTTTGGAAGGAAGACTTCTTTTTGGCTCCAGGCTGGACAGTATCAAATCCAAGGCTTCGGCAGGCAAATCTTTTTTGCCTCAGGATAAAAGGGACAGAAGACCTCCCTCCAGGTCATTTAAATCCTTTAAAGAAGTCAAAGCGTATAGACCAGGAAACTCTTATAGGCAGAACCATTGGAAGGGAAGAAAACCGGTTTATCAGGGAAGAAAAGAGATCAAGAATGAGAAAAAACCTTTATGAAGGTGCGCGAGCCCCGCAGCTTCAAGTGGGGGGGAAGACTCAACCACTTCCAAGCTGCTTGGGCTCGGACTACTTCGGATGCCTGGGTGTTAGAGATTGTGTCCAAGGGTTATCATCTGGAATTCAGAGATCTACCTCAGACGGACAGTTTTGCACCTTCAAGAAACCCCAAAACACTGGAGGCTACAAAGGCCGTAACAGAGATTGTGGCAGAATTATTGGAAAAAAGAGTTATTGTAAAGGTTCCCCCAGATAAACAGGGGAAAGGGATATATTCTCCTTTATTTCTAAGAAAGAAACAATCAGGAGACTTCAGAGCTATCCTGAACTTGAAAGAGTTGAACAAGTTTCTCCATGTGAGGTCTTTTCGTATGGAGTCAATACAGTCAGTTGTTCAAATTCTGTGTCCAGAGGACTGGCTGGTGAAAATAGACCTCATGGATGCATATCTCCATATTCCAGTAGCAGTGTCACACCAAAAATTCCTTCGCTTCTATCTAATGGGACAACATTTCCAATATGCGGCTCTTCCTTTTGGCCTTTCGACTTCTCCCAGGACTTTCACAAAAGTGCTGGCACCCCTGATTGGTCATCTGAGACTACTAGGAGTAGAAATCTACTCATACCTGGACAATATGCTGATAAAAGCCTCAAGTCCAGAAATTGGAATCGCACACCAGGATAGTGCTGGAGGTTTTACAGAAGCATGGCTGGATGGTGAATTTTCAGAAATCTGTTCTGATTCCATCTCAGAAGTTAAAATTTCTGGGACTGATTCTGGACACAAAAGAGTTCCTTGTCCAATTACCGGAAGAAAAGGCTGCGGAAATTCGACACTTGGTGAAGAGATTTTCCAAGTTTCCAGCATCTTCAATCCTATGTTGCCAGCAGTTAGTTGGGAAACTAGTGGCAACTATAGAGGCAGTAAACTGAGCTATGCACCACGTCAGACCGCTGCAGTCAGAGGTTTTGCGTCAGTGGAACAAGGGGCAAACAGATCAGCACCAGATTATTTTCATAAGTCAAGAAGTGAGAAACAAGTTAATGTGGTGGACGAGATCAAAGAATTTACTTGTCGGAAAGTCCATGAAACAGCCAGACTGGATTCACCTGACTACAGACGCCTGCAAGACAGGTTGGGGTGCCTATCTAGGGTTGAAGACTGCATGGGGCAGATGGAATTCTGCTGATGGCAGTGATGATAGCCCTGCTAAAATTTAGGACAGATCTAAGAGGGAAGTCAGTCCTGATTTACTCAATTTTACAATATGACCACAGTCAGGTACCTGGTAAAACAAGGTGGTACCCGGAGCAGATCTCTGCTCAAGCTGGCTCAATCAATATTCAGATGGGCAGAGCGTCATCTCCTAAACTTAACAGCAGTCCATCTCCCCGGAGAGGAAAATGTTTGGGCAGATTGGCTGAGCAGGAAACCTCACCCAGGGGAATGGGAACTAAGCAGTCAAGCTTTCAATCTGATCACAGCCGAGCTGGGTCACCCTTCAATAGACCTGATGGCAACGGCAAGGAATCGCAAGTGCCAAGTGTTCTGTTCCCGGTTCAGGGAGCAGAGCGCGTTCTGCCAGGACTGCTTCAGAATACCCTGGAATTTCCAGCTGGCATATATGTTCCCTCCAGTGCCACTAATTCCCAGATGTCTGAGGAAGGTGAGGGAAGACAAAGCAAGGGTAATCATGATTACACCTTGGTGGCCCAGGAGATTCTGGTTTCCACAACTACTCAAACTCGCAGAGTTACCCCCGATCAGGATCCCACCTTTGCCCAAACTACTATGTCAGGGGTCACTGGTACATCCCAAGTCAGAAAACTGGAAATTGACGGCCTGGCTACTGAAAGGTTAAATATGAGTAACAGAGGTCTCTCAGACAAGACGATTGACACATTACTGGCCGCTAGAAAGGTATCCACTTCATACAAATATTACAAAATATGGGAAACATATCTTAATTGGTGTGTAGCGGTGGATCGGCCTATGGAACAAGTAGTAGCAGAAGACATTGTCGAATTTCTTCAGAAAGGGCTGGAGATGGGGCTGAGCACCTCTACGCTTAAAGGCCAAGTTTCAGCTTTGTCAGCGTTATTTAACATATCTTGGGCTTAAGATGCATTGATCATCAGATTTTTTCATGCACTACAAAGGATTAATCTTAGGACAAAGTCAAAAAGTCAAAAGTCCCCCATGGGACCTTATCTTGGTACTTAAGGCATTAACAAAAGAGCCATTTGAACCCATGGAGTCCTCAAACTTAAAGCTGGTTACCTGGAAAACCGCTTTTCTCCTAGCCATCACCTCAGCCAGAAGGATAGGGGAACTTCAAGCATTAACAATCTCAGGAAATAATTTAATTTTCAAAGAGGATTCAGTAATCATAAGGCCACCGGAAACTTTTCGGCCTAAAATGTCAACAGAATTTCACCGAGCACAAGAAATTGTTTTACCTGCGTTCTATCCACAGCCTGTGTCAGAGGAGGAAAAATTATGGCACAATCTAGACTTAGTAAGGTGCCTCAGCTTATACCTGAACAGAGTCAAGAATATGAGGAGAGATGAAAATATTCTATTGATTCCGTCAGGAGCCAGAGCGGGCCATAAAGCCTCCAAGTCTACTATTGGTCGGTGGATTACTTTGTGTATTACAGAAGCTTATAAAAGTATCTGATGTGCTGGTCCCACTTGATATCAGAGTCCACTCTACACATGCCATGACAGCTTCATGGGCATTCCGGGCCCAAGTGTCCCCGGAGGAGTTATGCAAAGCAGCAGTATGGTCATCTCTGAATACCTTCATAAAATTCTATAAACTAGACATTGATTCAGCCAACAGAGCTAATTTCGGAAGATCCATTCTAAACTCTGCTATGGGTCCCGAATAATAAAGTATTTCAGCATCCCACCCTTTGTCCGTTCTTACTGCTTGGTAAGGTCCCATTAGTGCCCACTGCCATGTGAAGGACCAGGAAATAGGAAAATCTTATCATACTTACCGTGATTTTCTTTTCCTGGACTGTAACATGGCAGTGGGCAACTTTCCCGGCCCTAGGGAGAGCTTATATATATATTTCTCGGTCAGTAAATAAAAAGGAGGTTGAGTATGGGCGGGGAAGGTCTTTTATTAGGTTAATTTCCTGTCCTTCACATGACGAGGGGGTTAACCCATTAGTGCCCACTGCCATGTTACAGTCCAGGAAAAGAAAATCACGATAAGTATGATAAGATTTTCCTATTTCTACTGCAGTACTGCATTGCAATTATTGACTCATGCCGAAATCTGCCAGTTAGATCAGCTGTCAATTACAGGATAAGAATGTTATTTGCAAGCATTAAAAAAAAACTTAGATTAAGGAACTCATATAAAGTGTTACATATATAAACAACTACAAGAAAAAAATGTGAAAGACAAATGTATGGCTGTTGTGCGTAAACCCAGCACAAATACATTCTTGGAGGGAATGACTATAACCAAGGGTGCAAACTACACCATGTCAGATTTGACTGAGTACAGTGCCTTTACTAAAAATAGATACATTTATTGTATGTTCTTCTCTTTTAACCATTTTCATTTTATTAATTTAACAATAGAGTCTGCATGTTTTTGCTACAGTTCAACTAATTGTCAGGGTACAGCAAAAACAGAACGACTATAAAATATTTACATGCAAGAGGCAGTTTGTGCTTTGCAATCAGCAGTCACCTGTAGTCAAAAGGCAGCCTAAACAAGCTTTCATTCTCTGCTCAGCATAGCCAGCCATCAGCCCCATTATCTGCTGCAGCATTTCAGAACAGCAGTCATAAAACCACTATCCCTTAAAATAGTCCAATCCCAGCAGTATCTTCTCAGCTGTTAAATAGCTTTTCATCTATAGCGATCAACGTTTCCTCAGCTATTCGTTCATCTTTAGCAGAAATGAACTATGCAATAAAAATGAATTTCCAAATGCAAAAAAAAAAAAGAAAGCTAATTGTCATTATGCCATTTTACAAAGGAAATATTTTTGTGAAAAGAATATTCTACAATGCTGGGTACCTATGGCATTAATAGCAGCCCATCTGTTTTGGGATTACAAACCTCTCAGTCTCATGCTGAGTATGCAGTTCTGTATTAGACTTAGTTATGTCTGTTCTAAGCATGACAGACACACTTCTGCCAGATGTCCTTAATAAAATAGCATACCACTACAACAATGCAAACTCAGTCAGTAAAAGCATTCTAATAGGGTTGAAGGTGGGGGAAAGGAAAATAGCCTCTCATACCATTGCCATTAGACCAGGAGTTCCCAAACTTTACTAATGAGGGGTTTACTTTTAGGGCTCTTACTGACGAGCGGTTGTAGCTGCGCTCTCCTGCATTCCTTTTTTTCTGCGTTCAGCCGCAGGGGAGTGCAGGAATAGACGCATTACATTTTTTCCAATGGGGCTGTACTCACACAGGCGCGTGTAGGTGCCGAACACAGGAAAAATGCAGCATGTTGCGTCTCAACCTGCGTTCGGCACCTACATGCGCCTTTGTGAGTACAGCCCCATTGGAAAAAATGTAATGTGTCTATTCCTGCGCTCCCCTGCGTTCTGTTTTTTTTGCGTTTAGCCGCAGTGGAGCGCAGGAATAGGCGCATTAGCGCAGCTACAACCACTCGTCAGTAAGAGCCCTTAGTGTTGTTGTCCTATTGTGATCTACATCCATAAAAGCATTATTAGCATTCTGTTCCATGGAAAATATTACTTAAATATTAATTTATGGGAAATGTATATTGCTATATTCAACAATACTATTTCTTATGTGACCGTAACATAATAAATATCTGAATGAAAAGAATGAAACAGGAGGGTGATATAGACAAGCTGTTTGTTGACAGTGTCTTGAGATCTACTGATCACCAGCTAAAGGTCTACTGGTAGATCCGATCTACCTTTTGGGCACCCCTGCATTAGACAAATATGAAAACACAACCAAATATAGTGAAGGCTCAAGTGCTGCTGGCTATCCATTCCCTCAGACCGCTTTGCACCGCTAGAAGCCAATAAAACGTTGCCAAATTTCACTGCAAACTGACAAATGCTCAGAAGCACCACATAAAATCAACTTAAATATGTCCTGCACAACATATAGCAATTGGAAGCATTGATTTATATATTTTCCTTAGGGATTTAGTACAAGGGGATTTGCACATTCATGCCATTAGGGCTTGATTGGGTGTTTAGCCATACCTCCCAACATTTTGAAAATAGAAAGAGGGACTAATAGATAAGCTGCGAGGAGCACGTTGAAAATGTATTGCACCACATCCATTTCTTGTGGCCACACCCCATAATTACATGTTCATTTTACAAAATTTGGCAGTTTATGTACACATTTCTGTGGTTTTTATGTTGTTACAGTTTTACTAATGAGGGTGAATTACTCTTTACGCTCACAGTTTCTCCAAGAGACCTGCTTATCTTAAATTGTTACAATTATTTCTTTGCTTATCTTATTCTTTGGGCTCTCTGCCAAAAGCCAATTAGGTTTTAGAAACTTTGTGTCTGTTAATGGCTGTTCAGTGCAGGTGATCAATGAGAATGGGCGAATTTGACGCGTTTCGTTTTGCCAAAAATCTGCTTTCGGCGAAATGTCTCGGACGCCAATTAAAGTCTATGGGCGCTCTCTGTGTGAGATTTATATTTGTAATTTACACCTCTAAGCATGCAATAACTAAACTATACCTATCTATGCAATAGCTAAACTATACCTCTCAATTGTCCCGTTTTCCCTGGACAGTCCCGACAGCTCAAACTGCAGTCCTGGATTGTTCGTGAAATGTACTGACTTTCTTTCTGAGTAAAGCTCACACAGAGATGTCAACTAACCCAGTATCAAAAGGGTGATCATGATGCCTCCGGACAGTTTTGAGACCTTATTTAAAGAAAAATGATACCCCCTAGCAATGTAGTTCTCTTTAAAAAGTCTGTATAAAACAGCTTATTTGTGAAAACCCTGCTTCATGTAAAAAAAAAAAAATCATAAACTTTTTCAGTAGTATGTGCCTTTGAGTAATCCTACATAGAAAAATTTAGCATTTAGGCCATTTTTAGAACTAAAGGTTGTCCCCTGGGTTCACAGTGCACACAAACAAACCATACATGTTAGGTCACATGAGCCAATTAACAGATATAGTTCTGTCTTTTGCTTCCACACTTCTTCCTGTTACAGTTAGAGCTGCAGTATTTCTGGTCAGGTGATCTCTGAGGCAGCACACAGACCATCACAAAATGGTGGTTCAAGGCAAGAGATGTAAAAGGACAAGATTTACTTAAATATATATTCCAGTTTGATAAGATTCTTTAATATGCTACTTAATTTGATATAAACTATCCGTTGCTTAAGAATTCATTTTGGGGGAAAAGTGTTCCTTTAATGTCACTATTTAGATGCATTAGGACTGGATTATCATCACTCCAATGGCATGGACTTAGTTGACCAATCTTCTCATATACATCCTAACTAACCCTCGGGCATCAATATGGCTTCTTGATCAGCAGAAATGGAGTTACATTACTTTTAAAGGGTATATCACAAAATGGAAAAATATTGTTTTTAATTGCAATCACTATACATGTACATGTAGAATTGTTAAAAATAGTTTGGTAAGGTATTATAACGCTGTTTAGAATTACATTTTCGTTTTCACTTTTCACTGCAGCAAGAGCCAGATGCATTAGATACTGTACACTGACAATTTGGGATCTGAACATGTACACTCATTTGGGAAGGAGGAATATATCATTGGGGAGGCTAACAATAGATCCATGGATGAGCATATAATAAAATACTGCTCTATGGTTGCTGTCTCCTCTTGTGAAGTTCCACCTTAACACATGCATGCAGATTAAAGTGAACTACTGAATGTGCATTGAAAGCAACACTACTCTATACAATGAATATTATACAACTGTTGCAGTCACTATATTCCTTTTCTGCAGAAAATATACTGTATTATTCATCAGCAGAGAATTGAAATATTGAAATATCACCCCCATGTTGCTTGGTTATAGTTCCTCCATTAGATCCAGACATCTTTTGCATTATACACATATGTCAATGTTATAGGTAAGGTTTTTATACCCCATATAGCAACTTGTGTTTTAAAGTAACATTCATCCATATTTCAAACCGTTTATATATCCCCATAGAACTTAGAGCAGCTATTGAAAAGATGAAAGAAGGCAGAGCCCCAAAGTATAGAAATATATAAACTCATTAACTATTTACTTTAATAGCGGAATTAAAAGTTATTTTCAGGCAGACAGTCTAAAGCAGATTGACATTGTGGAGATGGTTTCATTATTTAATAGTGCTATTTTTCTGCTGTGTAGCGCCCTCAGTCTTAGAATTTCACAGCTGGAAACTAACTAAGCGCTTAATGATAAGAGGCAAAAGTGCACATCTGTTGCCATTTAAAAATTAAAAAAAAAAAAAAAGTAAAAACATGTGCGGCTGTGCTGCGATAGCCGTTTGCAAATTTCCAATTTGCAATTAGAAATAAAGAAGATGATTTGACATTACCATGTCCTATTATTACACAAAGCCAGATCTGCAGGACAGCACAAACAAGACACTGACTGTCATCTCCCCATCATATACAGCAGTAAAAGAGACCTGCTGAGTTGGCTGCAATTAGCCTGTCCCAGGTGCTCAATAAGGGATTTCTTTCTTAACTCTGTCCAGACTGTCCAAATTGATTTGAATCATTATGCACAACTACTCCAAGGTATTTAAAAGATATTAAAAATGTATTTAAAGTGATCTATTGTGATCTCAACTTACAATACCACTGCTCTGCTTTCCAATAGAAACATTGATTCCATCCCCTGTACTATTAAACTTTTTTCTAGTGAGACACTATGAAGCCTACATCATTAATACAATTTACCAACACAACATGCCAACACAACCTTAAATAATATAAGAAGAAGTATTCCAATCTACCCTTTTTCTATATATTGAAATCATTTTCACTATTGGTGAAGACAGAACTTTATTTGCATCTGGACTTTTCTGGAAGGGACAGTAAACCAGCCAGCATTAATTCATGAATAATGCAGCAATGCACTGATATTGGGAATGAAGAGAGTTAAGAGAGAGAGAGTTGGTTACTTCTTCCAGACAAAATTTATGTTAGAAAAACCTATGAATTTTGTTGGAATTGTCAGTTTCTTTTGAATGTTACTGAATTTGCCACTATAAAAAATGCGCATATGTGTTATAAAGAAAAGGTTCCTTTTTTACGTGACACCTGGCTGTGTCTTTCATTTCTACTGCATAACTAGGCATATTAGATAATGTACATACATTATGGGGACTGCTTGAATTGGATCACTTTTTTCTCGTGGAAAGAACTCATTTCAGACATTAGTACTTATCGTCAAAAGTCCCAAACAACCTTACTACAGCATTCTGATCATTATTTAATAAGGATTTGACAGGCTGATGCTCTTACTGAGGAACCGGATATGAAATAAAATTATAAAATGGTATAAATGCATTGCAATAGAATTTGTATTAGTATAGTAAATTCAACAGTGTAATGCTGTCAATCCAGTAACAAAGTGAAGTAACAGTAGTGCCAGCTCTGCTGACCAGAAAAGTCTAGAGCGGACTGTCAGAGCAGCTGGCAACATCATTGGAGTGGCTCTTCCATCACTGCAGGACATCTTCCACAAGCGCTGTGTAAGAAAGGCCTCCTGCATTGCACTGGACTCCACACACCCCTCACATGGACTGTTCACGCTGCTCCCATCCCGCAGACGCTTTCGCAGTATTAAAGCCCGAACAACCAGGCTGCGTGAAAGCTTTTTTCCACAAGCGATCAGACTCCTCAACTCACTGCCTGCCCTCCCACTACATTCCAGACACACCTCAGCTGTGAACTTAACTTTGTGAACTAAATTGTGCAGAACTATAGGTTCCATGCAGGATGCTGCCACTTTGCAGAGTGATTTGTCTAAACTGGAAAACTGGAAAATGAGGTTCAATGTTGATAAATGCAAGGTTATGCACTTTGGCAAAAATAATATAAATGCAAGTTATATACTAAATGGCAGTGTGTTGGGAGTTTCCTTAAATGAGAAGGATCTAGGGGTCTTTGTAGATAACACGTTGTCTAATTCTGGGCAGTGTCATTCTGTGGCTACTAAAGCAAATAAAGTTCTGTCTTGCATAAAAAGGGCATTAACTCAAGGGATGAAAACATAATTATGCCTCTGTATAGGTCCCTGGTAAGGCCTCATCTGGAGTATGCAGTGCAGTTTTGGACTCCAGTCCTTAAGAGGGATATAAATGAGCTGGAGAGAGTGCAGAGACGTGCAACTAAATTGGTTAGAGGGATGGAAGACAAATTATGAGGGTAGACTGTCAAGGTTGGGGTTGTTTTCTCTGGAAAAAAGGCGCTTGCGAGGGGACATGATTACACTTTACAAGTACATTAGAGGACATTATAGACAAATGTCAGGGGACCTTTTTACCCATAAAGTGGATCACCGTACCAGAGGCCACCCCTTTAGACTAGAAGAAAAGAACTTTCATTTGAAGCAACGTAGGGGGTTCTTCACAGTCAGGACAGTGAGGTTGTGGAATGCACTGCCGGGTGATGTTGTGATGGCTGATTCAGTTAATGCCTTTAAGAATGGCTTGGATGATTTTTTGGACAGACATAATATCAAAGGCTATTGTGATACTAAGCTCTATAGTTAGTATGGGTATATAGAATTTAATTAAAAGTAGAGAGGGGTGTATGTATGGATGCTGGGTTTTCATTTGGGGGGGTTGAACTTGATGGACTTTGTCTTTTTTCAACCCAATTTAACTATGTAACCGTTAATTTATTTGCACAATTCTTAAGGTTTACACATGTATATATCCAATTTATGCCAATATATTGCACATTTCATGTTTACATATTTATTGTGTATTTTTAAGTGCCTTTTTGTGATATGTACTAGCTGGAGCCACGTCGTCTCGTCTCACTGTATATTTGTATACTGCTGAGATGACAATAAAGTTTACTTTGACTTTGACTTTGAAAATGAGCCCTTTCTTTCAGCAATCGCTGAAAACATTCATGAAATATTAATCTCAGTTCAAGAGAGCAGAATTCATGAAAATTCACAAACAAAGAGGCAGAAGACAAGTTTAGACTGAACCTTCTACTAGAATGCCTTGAAATGGGTGGGCGTCAGATACTGAAATTTGATCTCAACTTAGGAAGCAAAAATGGACAACATTTTATACCCTATTGCAGTGACACACACACTCTTTAGCATTAAACACTGAGCACCTAGAAGCCAGACGACCCCCAAGGACAGTAGTAAGTTTAAACTGGGTTATGGGGGATAGAGGCTATGCCCCACTGAATTATTCCACAGCCTTCTTGGACAAATCTGCTTGCATTCATTCCTAGGAAAAGAAGCAAGGGGAACCCAGATAGCTAAATTGATAGTTAAATAAATCTCAAGTTCTTTTTAAGGGCCTTTGTTCTGTGAACTTCATCAGCATCTAAGGAGTATGAATAATTGTCAAAAACAAACAAGCAATAATAGGCTTCATCACCAGCAGAATTTGAACGGTCTCCAAAACATGCCTCTCGAACATGAGCTCATCAGACTGAATCGAGCCCTAGGGCATCAATCAATTTAGCTTTTCTTTAGGATTATATATTTCAGAGACAGACATAGAAGAGCTAAACTAAACATTTATTAAAAAAGACAAACTACAAATTTCGCAAAAGTGAAGCCATCATGTCTTATTAAAATCTCATTAACCTGTCCCTTTTTTACATTTCTGTTCTTTGCATTTATTTATTTTAATAATATTGGTATTTTGATTTTTAGGAGGCTCTTTTTCTCTCCTTTTCAATTATTACGTTTTTTTTTATAGGATTGGTATTCAGTTTTTGGGATGCTCAGCTGAATGAAAACTATAGATATGTGTTCCCAACACAGATGAAGTTGGTTGATGAATCTGGAACCTGCTTCTTTTATGCCTGGCACTGCCACCCAGTTTCAGCATGGCATGCTAGAACATGTAAAGGGATTATTACACAACAGGAAGGTTGAAAAAATATGGAAGACTCGTTTTCATCCAGTAAGGATTAATTACTGTACATTTTATTTGGGATCAAATACAAGGAACTGTTTATTATTAAAGAGAAAAACTTTTTTTTTGTAATTTAAATTATTTGAATAAATGGAGTCTATGGGAGAAGGTCTTGCCATAAATTGGAGCTTTTTGAAGAACGGATCCCATACATGTACTGCAGGAAGATTGTGTAAAATTGTCAGGACATTGATGTGTGTGGTAGAAATGGATAGTTTAGAAGACCTTACTAGACTTAAAAACGTATGCACTACATATCTGCCAGGGACAATTTTGCTTGGTTTCTAGCCAAAATAGTTGAACTTATACACATATCAGAAAATTGAATATTGCAAACCCTCATTGGTGTTTACACACACACACGTGGCATTTACACAGGAATAGACATTCTTATTTGGCAAATATTCACAAAGTTTCCCATTTTCCAGAGGACTTGTACATAAGCTCGCTAGGTCAGTACTTACGCTTCACGCTTTACTCTAGTTACAGAAATCCCTGTTCCCCACCTGTCCACCACTCCCCTCGGGTGCAGCTTTACTTTTCTGACCAGGCTTTTTCTACTGCCAGACCACTGGCCTGAAATTATCATACCCTACTACTGGCCTAAACCCTTCCGCTTGAGTCCATATGCTGTGTACAATCCATCCGGGTACTATCCCCACTACCCTCCTTGTAGGGGCATTAGGCGGCCTATGCTCACTACCCTAGCTCAGACACCTAGAGCCGCTCAGCCTATTTGTATTTACTTTTTCGGACCTCTTTACTTCCAGTCTTCTGTTCTGTGCCACTCCCTCCCAACTAAGATCATAAAACTAGGGTGTGGTCCCCTTTTTATATCTTAGACTTGTCACCCTTCCTCTAGTGGCGGGGTAATATATTGCATCCACACTTCTATTTCTTCTTGCACCACCTAATGGGCGGTTTAGCAAATTACACTTAACACTCCGTATTGCAAATGCATTCAAACATATATGAACCCACATAATCACATACCTCACATTTCAAACAACAATGCACACCGTCATTTTCGCTCACAATAACATTTTTTTTAACCTAGTGTAATTTCCCCTTAAGCTGCCTACCCCATAAACCTGTCATACATTAGTTACTGCCAACCGCACTTTTAAGGATAGTGGTTGGCAGGAAGAATCCTTCAGAACCTTATTTACCCCACGCTCATTGGGGCAGAAATTATTAATTTAGCTTCAATATTCAATACATAGCCCAAACCCCCACCCATTAGCCAGGAAGCAGGGGTTATTATCCAGTGTCATTCTTGACCTCCTGATGTCTAATGTCTAGCTGCTGGGAAGGCAAACATAAACAAAATATTCACACCCAGTACTGTGGGGAAGGGTCATAAAATACACATTGTGCCCACCCCATCCCTTTCTGTTGGTCAATGCAGCACAAAGGGGAACCAGTGCTCCCATCTTCTTTTTATTATCATTTATCTCAAAAGAATGATGTTAGAGGAATGGGTGGTTTGGAGACTGCATGGCACATTAGAACATGTCCCGTTGCTCATTGGGCTAGCTTCCTGTGAATAGATTAATACACAACAGGAGGGCTGAAGGAAAAAGTATGGAAGGTTGGTTCAAGTACTCATAGAACAATGACATCTTTTTACAAGGCAAAATTGTGCAAAATAAAGTGCAGCATGGGTTGGGTATTGCTCAAATCCTGGCACTGTACATTCTGGGTAATTGCTTCAGGCCGTGGGTTCCATTCTTTACTAAAGAATAATACCACACACAGTGAGGAGACTACATCATCATTTGATTAACGTCCTAAATCCCAGAATAACCCATCTTCTATGCCAAACTTTGTTAACAAGATCTGCCATCTAATGACAAAAATATGCAACTTGTAAACACTTAACTAAATTCATTCTTAATACTAGTACAGAGGCATATTGTATAGTATATCCTGAGAATGATTGTTTATAGGTCAGTCTTTTGTTTTATGTATAACTTAGGCCATGAAAAACTTGAAGGAGCAATTCAGTCTACAGACATGCTTACATGTTTCTCTTGCCTTCTGTTGATAGCATGTGACATTGTCTGCTAGAGCTTCAAGAAAGGAACCAAAAAAATAATAAATGAATATGATAGAGGCCTGGTATTTACATTATAGAGAACTAGGCTCTGTTCTGCCATACTCTTAGAAATGATGGATATACACAGAGACTGCTTTCCCATTCCAACTAAGCTTGTATAATTTAACATACTAATATACCTAATGCATTTAAATTCATTCCTCATATTTAGCAAAAAGGACAGTTTCATCATGTATCTGAATCCTCTACATTTCTCATGTCAAGAATTTATATTCCATAATGAGCTTCCCTTTTTGCACCTTCCTAATTGTTCTGCAATTGCCCATACTGTAGATGTACGTTACTGATCCATCTAAACAAGTATTGAATATGCAAACACACTTAGATCTAAATCCACTGCAATAATTGCAAAGATTGTGTGTGTATATGTGACTCTTCATAAAATAAAATAGTCTAAAACCAAAAACAGGATAAAGAGGTCCAACTGAATATATTTTTAAGTTTATTCCTAATTTGAATCTGTAAAGAAAATATAACTGCATCTATAATGTGGGAATAATTTGTTTTGGCATTGAAAATATTACTAAAAACTAACTTCAGTACATATAGAATGCATTTCACAAAGTTGACAGAGAGGGAGGTGGCAGTTTCCAAACTGATTTTCCACCACTGTTTATTAGTGATGGGCGAATAAATTCGCCTGGCACAAATTCGCAGCAAATTTCCATGTTACGCTGCCGGCGAATAAATCCTCAAATCTCCCCCTCAATTTCTGGTTTTCACGATTTTTTCATGAAAATGTCTGATTTTCAAGATTTTTTGGTGAAAATCTTCAAATTTCACGATTTTTTTGTGAAATTCTTCAAATTTCATGATTTTGTAGCGAAAACCTTAAAATTTCAAGATTTTTTTGTGAAAACGTCCGAATTTCAAGATTTTTTCCTTGAAAACTTTCAGATTTCGTGATTTTTCCGTGAACTTTCAGATTTCACAAATTTTGCGGGAAATTCACGGATTTTTCGGCGAAACGGGAGAAATTCGTCCATCACTACTGTTAATTTATTCTTATCCTTTTTAATATCACACAATAGAACTTGTATATTATTCTCATCTATGCTCTACATTAACATTCAGTACAGGAGTTTTGCATACCTCCCAACATTTAGGGCAGCATTTTTTCATGAATGAACTGGTGTAAGAGATGGCAGAAAAATCTGCTCACAGTATTAGATCTAGGAGTATCTACTGCAGATGTTATATAATGCAGCAACATTCTAGTTTTTGTATGTAAAGCAGAATATGCACTTCGAGGGATTTTCATTAAGGAGACAGACAGATGCACAGATGGAACAGACTTTAATGGTGCATTTGGCTGAACAATGTATAACATGAGGCACTTTTGTAGACATGGTATTTTTATGTATCAAGTTCTACCCACTGAGCAATAAATAAAGCCTGATCCATCTGCATGCGCTGTCCTGCTTATACAGTACATTTTAAGAAGCCTTCAACTTATATAAATAAAACACACAGTTCTGCCAACTGTGAAATAGAAATTCACATTACTCATAAATGCAAGGGCCGCCATTCCAAAATATCACAGAATAACACCATACCAATGTTGTGACTGCATTAAGGAAAAGGAGAAAAACCAATATGTACACAGGGAACTGTGAAACAGGACACAAATGTTTGTCTGCTGGTTCCCTGCCAGCCCAAAAAGAGGATATAAGCACTTATCTTCGAAGACTATCATTATAAGCATTATGTTCCTGAAAGTGAAAGAAACCAACTAAAACAATGACCGTAAATGCAGTATTCAATTTGGCAAACACAAATAACGTTTTTCACACAAGCTTTATCATGGTGTTTTGTATTTGCATGTGTTATATAACATTCATACCAACCATTTATTGTCACTTATTTAGTGTTACAGCCCCCAGCAAAGTAAACATACCGTTAGCCTTAACCACTGTCTTACCACTACCTTCTTCAACTCAAAACCGTAATTAGGACAAGCTGACAATTTTATCCCATGACTTGCTCTGCTTTAGATAATTGACCAAAATGTTCATGCGGCTTTGTGCTTGGTACAAGGGATTAATTCATGTATGGCATGGTCTACACACACCATACATGTTACATGTTTCATAGCTAAGCGATTTTACTTAATCAATATTATACATGTATACCAGACTTGGTTCATGCAGACAGTTGAGACTCCCATCCCTCCATATCAACTCATTATTTAATGGATGCAGTAGGATAGTAGTTGGTGCATCAGAGCTCCTAGATGTAAATGTTATTTTAGACAAGTTGTAAGGTAGGACAATGTAAAAATACAACTTTTACACAGATCCATTAAACAATGTAACTATTATGTAAAAAAACTAAGACTTTGAATTCAAATATTTGGTTGGTTGAAATGGGTTACTAGATGTGTACATGTTTAGCCAAAGTGAATTCTTCCCTTTAAAGTCATGTAACTTTAAAGGACTATACAATGAAGCATATCAATTTATTTGTAGCCTATGTAATTTTGGAAGTATTTATAAAGTTATAATATGAATATTAGGGTTCTTATTCAGCTGAAGCTGTAGAACAAATTCAGTCCAATAAGAAAATTATGTATTTGGTGCATTCCTAGAAATGTGAATGCTAAACCTAGCTTCTCTCTTTCCACAGAGACCAATAGAAACGAAAGATGTCCATACACTGGCTCTTCCAGTGATTGATAAGCCCTTGGGACAAATGGACTGGTACCATACCAGGGTCCATACACTGCATGGCTGCCATATTATTGTCTTGATCCTTTCAAAAACCCAACTGATCAAATCAGAAGGAAGCTATGGATATAGCTCCTCTTCACTTCACATCTGCCCATGCACATACACTGGAAGATATGGTTGTTGAAGATGTTTCAATATATCTGATCCCTGAACCAACAATTATTCATAGTATATTTATATCAAGAGTAGGCTGTAAATTAAGGGGTTGATCACCTTGCTAACTATTAAAAAGGCCTGCACTAGTGACGGGTGAATCTGGGCCGTTTCGCCAAATAATTTGCGATATGGCGAAAAAAAAACACATTGAAGTCAATGGGTGTCAAAATTATTTTGACGCACAACAATTTTTGACGTGAGCAACAATTTTTATACTCACAACTAGTTTGTCCAAATGCATTTAAGTCAATGGGGGTCCGAATAATTTAGAATTTTAATTTTTTTGTTGCGGTTTATTTTTTTTGCCGGCAAATTTTTGACAGTTTTGCAAACATGCAAAAATTCGCTGCGAATCCATGCCAAGGGAAGTTGTGCTCACCACTAATTTTAAAAACATTAGGTGGGGGTGCAATGAACTATTGATAATGGGTTGAGTGCCTCTTGTATTTGTTTATATGTATTTTGTGGTCACAGCCTCATTGCACCCCCGCCTAATGGTTTTAAAAATTAGTGGTGAGCACAACTTTCCCTTATATATTATAGTTTATATAGGAGCAGTGGACAGCAGCATGTTGTAGCTCCCACCCTTCCCAGCAATATCGCCTGAAATGGTCTTTTTAGTTGGACAATTCGTACGATTGTTTCGAGATAATCATGGTCTCACGATGACGATCGGATCTTTTAAAAATCTTTACAGTGATGGCCAATAAAAGGGCAACCAAGTTTGGGAGTTTTAACCTTGAAAACAGAAAGTAGGTTGCAGGTAAAACTTAGTCCTTGTGTAAAATGTATAATGAAGCAATAGAATTCTTTATGAATCAGAAAATTGAGCATAGGACTGGCCAGATATGGGATGACTTTGACATAGTTGGCCAGCTTAAATATATTGCAATATATGGACAAACAATCCCTGTTTTGTTTAAAGGGTAAGGCATTTTTTAGTAGCTTAAGGCACAAAGTGTCTCAATGTCCTAAATATTGTATTTGCCGAATTTATTCGCCCATAACTAACCTGCACCCCAGCTTACTGTAATAGCTTCCACCATGTGCAAAACATTTGAAAATAGGCAACAGTCAAAACTTTCAACATTTTATTACTAACACTGCCATAGGCATTTGTTGTTTTCAGACATTTTTTGTTTAACTCTACCAGAATAAAGCAAAGGCATGTACACTGGGTTATTTAATTAATGAAATATGAGTGAGTTAACTCAATTTAAGCAATAATAAAATTGGCATGCACATAAAAATTGGCTTGCGTCAAAATTATTCGGACGCCCATTGACTTTAATGCATTTGGACAAAATAGTCGTGTGTATATAAATTGTCAATAGCTTCAAAATTGTCACGCATCAAAATTATTTTGATACCCATTAGTTTCGCCCATCCCTATAAATGTCATAATTATGTTGCAAACACTGCTTTATATAGGAAGAAAGGCACCACATGGGGATGAGCAAGTGTTTTTGCCTAATACAGATCACAATGAAATTCACATTTTCACAGCTGGAATGTGAAGAATCTGTGCTAGAATTTCATCATGTGCTTTGTTTTTCCAGGGAAAACATGGGGGAAAAAACGAGAAAAAAAAATGACCATTGATTCAAATTAATTTGGCATACAAAAAAAAAAAATGGGAGAAAAACGCCCATCTAATCCAAAGCATTTGGCACAAGAAAAAATCATGGTGAAAATCCCCCAATGGCTTTGCATTTAGCAAACTCTTGCTATTTTGCAAATTTTTCAACAACTCACTAGATGTAGAACAAGAGTTTCTTGCACTGCAAATGACTCACCCAGAAATTAAAAGAATGGTAACAAGAAGTATTTTTTCTAATCTGCTGTGACTGATTCAACCATTTTCTGGTGGGTGGGTAAAGCAGTTTCATAAACCAGTGCTACTGTAAGTAAATGTGACTTAATTGCAATGTGATTGTAAGAAAGAAATGCACAAAACCATTTAAAAATGAAAGACTCTGATTGCCCTTTATCTAGTCCTCTTTACTGGATTCTCTGCTCAGACTTTGAAAAAACGGTAGTTTGAGCCACACTAAGATTGCAATATATGTTATTAACTTAGTTTGATGGGGCAGTAAAGCCATTTCAAATGTGTGATGATGACTCAGATGAGTAATAATTCCACCAGTTCATGGAGCTAAACATGTATTAAAAATCATGCCTGCAAAATGAATATACATCATTGCAGGCTGTAATGATGAAAAAACCCCCCAGTAATATTGCTTTTTGTGCTGTTCCAGACATGGAAAAAAATTTATAAATGAAAGGTACATTTTTTTTAATGCTGTGCTACTGTGCATATCATTTCCACGCATTGTGCAGCACAACAGTGTATTAATCAATAATCCATTTAACTGAGGATTTGCTGTGGCCAACAGCATTAATATTTAGCCAGTGGCATGTCGATTTAATGGGAAACTTTGTTCTGCATTAGATCATTTTCAGCACTTGAAGATCTCATTTGGAAGTATTGGAAAGTTATGTAATAGAGCAGCTATTGTCCCTAAGCATCATCCTTTTTTTTGTTTCGATTTTGAAGGTTTTTATTTTATTTGGAATGCAGGTATTTTGTCTTAATTTCTTTAACACTAGAAATTTATTATCCGCTCATATTAACAGCCTTGAAAATGGAAACGCATTGTGATACCAGCTTCAATTCACACATGCACACGCCTGCCACAAATTCGTTATTCCTGAAGACGGCTCGACCTACAGAGCCGAAACGTCGATAATAAATTTTGGGTTTTTTTGACACTATATAAAGACCTGTTTGGTGTGGTTTCTTTGTCTAGCTAATTATACTGCTTTTACAAACCAGCACACAGGCACCGGACTTTCTCTCACCGTGTGCACCAGTTCCAAGTTGTGTGTGTATGTATATATATATATATGTAATGTTAGAAATGCTGTATTATGTATACTAAATATAAAGATGAACTTACTGCACCAGCAGCCTAATAAGACAAATGATTTATGCTTTCAAAGTTGGCGAAGGGGGCTGTCATCTTGTAACTTTGTTAAACATTTCTGCAATATTAAGACTCGCACATGCTCAGTGTGGTCTGGGCTTCAGTTGGGAGGTTAAGCTTAGGGATCGTCATAAATTATCAAAACAGCACAAGTCAAATAATATCTGCCATAGAAGCCAATACAGCAAGACTGATTAATAATCAGAATATAAAGAATGCACTGAGTCTCTGGATACAAATCTCTACAGGGAATACAACAATGCTGCTCGAGTTCTGGTAAGTAAGGTGGGGGGACCCCCTGCAATTTGAAAGTATGATCGTTTACCTGCACAGCAGTTGGGGACCATCTGACAATTTCTATCCACAGCAATAAAAGAAGGGGGAATTTCACTGCATACAATCAGGTTTATTATAAAAACAGTAGACATTTTTTAAAGTATATTGGAGATAGTTTTCTTTTTCATTAAAGAAAGTAAAAATGGGATTTAATATTTTTGCCTTTAAATCCCCTTTAATCGACCCCCATGTGGTGACAGGTTCATGAAAAGAACAAAACTGGATCATGAAAAGAATAAAGCAAAGCACCATGTTTTTTGGTCACAATTAAATATTCCTCCCCAGCAGGTAATTGCAGCTGCTCCTGACTGTTAAGAACATACTGTCAGATGCTAATGACAGCCACAACACAAGGTACAGTATAATATGGGCAACGCTTACTTGTAGGTCCTTCGTGCCTAGTAATTGTATTCTGCCTCCTGTTATAAATTGTGATTAGTGATGCGTGAATCTGAACTGTTTTGCTTTGCCAAAAATTCGTGAAACGGCGAAAAATTTGGCAAATGCATTGAAGTCTATTGGTGACAAATTTTTTTTCACAGATGACAAATTTTTTTGGGGGTCTATGGGCGTCTTAACGTCAAAACCTGGCGAAACATTTCGCTCATTACTAATTGTGATTAACTTAGAAGAAGTTATACACTGTTCTGCTCACAACCACGAAGTACCAAACACTGTAATACAGGTATGGGACCCATTATCCAGAATGCTCGGAACCTGGGGTTTTCCGGATAAGGGATCTTTCCGTAATTTAGATCTCTGTGTCTTGAATCTACTAAAAAGCATTTAAACATTAAATAAACCCAATAGGCTTGTTTTGCCTTCAATAAAGATTAATTATATCTTAGTTTGGATCAAGTACAAGCTACTGTTTTATTATTAAAGAGAAAAAGGAAATCACTTTTTAAATTTAAAATTAATTCATTATAATGGAGTCTATGGGAGACAGCCATCCCGTAATTCGGAACTTTCTGGATAACAGGTTTCCGGATAACAGATCCCATACCTGTATAACTAATCTAGAAAATATTCAGAGCATCCAAGCATCAGATCTTCCTCAGTCACTAACTGAAACATTGTAACGCCAGTCTTCTGTTAATAAACTGAACAAGGAACCCAATATTAAATTTTGACTTTATGTATACATTATAAAAAAACAGCGGCTTTCACTGCAGCACAAAAGTGCATAACATAGGCTGCAACATGTTCTGGACTGTAACTGTCATGTATATAAAATGATCCAATTTATTCTGAACAAAAGGACAAAGGAAAATAACATGGTGCTTTTATTTGATTTTAGAAAAGCTGAAAGCTTTCAGCCTAACCTTGTACTGGTTTACATAACCTTATGTTGGTTAAACACTCTAAAGAACAGGGATACAAGGCAAATAATAAATAATACTGGCTTAGGCTATAATTTCATTTATTTGGTTTTCGAAAATTGTTTAAAATACATACATTTATATGGTAAATGTTTTTTTAAGAAGTGAAATACTATTGTGCTATTTCCAGTTTAGCTAACCATCTGTACTGTCCTATAGACTTTCAAAAACAAACACAATGGATTGTCCTTTATAATGAACCATTACATTTGTCAAATTAAAAGCACAAAGAACCAACCTTGGGGCATGTGTGAAAAGAAACAGGAAAAATAAAAAGAAAATTTAAAATCTTACATTGAAGCATGGACATAGAACTATTGAATAAGGAAGCAAATACAGTTGCTTCACTTAAAAATACCAACGTCCACATTTGTTAAATAGATTACTAATAAAGAATTGCAGGAGAAACCTCAATAAATAGAAATGGCTTGTTTTTAAAGGAGAACTAACCCCTAAAAATGAATGTCTAGAAACGCCACATTTTCTATACTGAACTTATTGCACCAGCTGAAAGATTTAGCATCTCTATAGCATTAAAAATCCAGGTCTTTAAGATTGTCACAGGAGTTTCCCATCATGGAGTTTGTTAGGAGTGTCTGTGACATGCACTAGTGATGATTTAGCCAAAAATGTAGTCTATAAAGGTTGGAGTGACTGAATGTCTAACATAACAGAACACTACTTCCTGCTTACATTACTTTTTGGTTTACACCAGGCAGTAACCAATCCGTGACGTGGGGGGGAACCACATGGGTCATAACTATTTGCTTTTGAATATGAGCTGAATGCAAAGTATGAATTGCAAACTCACTGAACAGTTATGTCCCATGTGGCCCCCCTTCAAGTTGCTGACTAAAAAGCAGGAAGTAGTGTTCTGTTCTGTTAGACATCCAGTCACTCCAGCCTTTATACATTACATTTTTGGCTAACTAACTATATTAGAAACATTTTTTATTTTGCACAGCCTATTTACCCAGTTTTTATTTTTACACTGAACTGTTCATTTAAAGATGTTCACATTGTAGTAGTACAAAAGGCATAGCCTAAATATATTGTCAGTAGTTAAACATGGCATATGGTAAAGTAGAGAACACACCAGACTTTATTTATTTTTTTAAATATGTATTTTGAACTATTTACTAAAGCTTTTTTTTATACTTTCCCATCTCCTATTTTTCCTCAAGTATTTGATAGCTCTTAGGTGGTGAAATCATTTTTGCAAGTTGGCTGAAATTCTATTAGAATCAATCATGGCAACTAAGTGGCCAATTTAATTCATTTAGCTGAATGTAAAGTTATTAACTTTTAAAAATATTCAAGCTAATGATACTCCTACTGCTACTAAGACATATTCGTCATCCATTATACATTATTACAGTAGTCCCTAAAGTCACCCAGATATAGCATTGTAGTGAAGAGGATATAGAGATTTACAGGTCCCTCAAAGTCCATAGAAGAACAACTAAGCAAAGAAAGGAAGATTCTTATAAGTAAGAAGACCTGTAAAGTTAAGGAATTTTTGGTTTTACCAGAAAAAAAACAGATAGTTCCAAGAAAGGATTGGATTGCTTTTAAGCAAGAGAAGAGGACATAGAAGGAAACGTCGCCAGTACATTGAATCCGTTATCTGGAAACACATCTATATATAAAAAAAAATTGAAAAATACAGAAACGCTATCTTTAGATCAAATTACAGAAAAATCCCTTAACCAGAAAAATCCAAGCCCCAAGCATCCTAGATAAAAAGCCCCATGCCTGTACAGTAGTAGTAGTAGTAACAGAAAGTGTCTTTGGATACAAAAGCCTAGTAACATACTAACAGATCAAGGTCTAATTCTTATTTGCATATAGTAAGTCAGAATTTCAGTAAATAAAGTTCTTACCAAGAGCAAACTCAAGCTTTGGGTCAGCCAAAGTTTTCGGAATCCCTGTGGATAGGAAAGAAAGGAAAGCAGCAATTTAGTAATTAAAAGTACAGACTTTGCCGAAGAGCATCTTATTAGCCGCATAGTATAAATTCTTGTCAGATATACATTAATATTTCATATTCTGGCTGAGTAGGTTAAAGGAGGGAAATTAGAGCATCTACAATATAACTTCTAAAAGGACAGAGAAGCGGAGCTGCCTTTGTAGTAACAACTAAAGTACAAGACTACCCCTAGCCTTTGACAGCATATTGAACACAAGACTGTCTTTTTTTTATTTTAACAGACTGCCGTGTCCAAAATTAGATAATAATTGTGCCTGCATTTTACCTTCTGGGCAGCATATACTGGCAGCACTACAGAACAGAAAGGCATAAATTATTTATTTTTTATGAGATATTTTACAAAAACATGAAAAGAAGCCCCCAGCTCCGGTTATATATATATATATATATATATATATATATATATATATATATATATATATATATATATATATATATATATATATATATATATATATATATATATATATATATATATATATAATATTTTATATGTTATGCTTTATACTTAGGTATTCATTATATTGTATGTGTTTGTTCTTAAAGGGATGCAATCTCATATTCAGCAGCAGGAAGGGTCCGCAGCTTATTGTTCTGTAATGTATTATGTAATGTATTAAAAGGTGAATGGATTCATGGGAGGAGAGGGTAATTCTTCTTGTTGTTAGCAGAGAGCTGATCTGATCTGCATGTGCAGCTTCTTTGTAAGTGAGGACAGACACACAAACTTCTGTGTGAACAGTAACTTGTTTACTTTATAGAACTCAGCATAACATGTCTGCAACAGGAACTTTTCATAGAGAGCATACACAGGAAGATGAAAATCACACAGGGTTACAGGTCAAACATGACATCCCATTGCTAATGGTGGCCATAGACACACAGACCCTATCGTACGAATCCAGGATTCTTTCGTCCGGCGGAGATCGGTCGTTTGGTCAGGGTTGACTGTCAGGGTTTGACTGATCCCGCCAGAGCACATTGCACATCATAATCAGATAGTTCGGCCGTACGGCCGAACAATCAGATTACTCCCGATATAGCCACTCGTTAATGGCATATCGGGGAAAGATCCGCTCGTTTGGCGATGTTGCCAAACGAGCGGATCTTTGCGTCTATGGCCACCTTAAGCAACAATAGACCCTCCCTGCATTGTGACATCCACTGGAACAATCTCTACCTGTTGTTTTTCAACACTTGTAAGGCTCAATATAGAATATGCCATGCAGTTTTGATCTCCAGCGCTCAATGGGATATTATTGAATTAGAGAGAGTCCAGAGAAGAGCAACTAAACTAATAAAGGGTATAAAATGTCTCATTTTTTAGGAAAGACTGGACGAGTTTGGGTTTGAAGTGGCGCTTAAAGAAGAATATGATAACTATTTAGAAGTATATAAGGGAAATTCAATAAACGTTCTAATGCTTTATTCATCATTTCCAGTGGACTTGAAAGCATCCATTGAGTTTAGTGCAAAGTAGGTCGATAACATTTCTGCACTTAAAGGGACAAGGACAGTTATTTTAGAAGCACCTGATCTGAAAGCACTCCTATTTGAAGTAAAAGCAATACTAATTTTTTTCCCTTTCCTGTGAAGAGTTGGGTGGTGTCAGCCTTATGCTAAATTCTAGATTCCATTCCACCCCCAGGCAAAGAGCATGCCCTCTTCTCCGTACCCATTTGCTCTGAATGTACCATCCCTGTGCTATTGATATGTATATCTCCATCAAATCTAGATGGAATACATGTGTATACATCCATGAAAGAAAGTGACAAGCAAGTTGGAATGGTGACAGAACCAAGCTTTATGTCAAGGTTTCAAGGGAAATCAATATATAGTGTTTTAGTTGAGAGTTATACTGTACATTTTGGCTTGTGGGTTCTGTTTTCCTGTAATGAAGGCTACGATTATTCTCTTGGAGTCAGGAAGAATATTTTTCCCCTCTGATGATGTTTTCCCCTCTAGATCAGCTAGTAGTAAAGCAGGTTTCATTACCATATTAGGATATCCTTTTTAAAGGGAACAATTGATTGTAGCCTTGTGACTACCATTCAGTATAAAACATATAGCTTACACTGCTTATTAATGAAAAGATGGTAATGCTAAAGATGCAATGAAATCACCTTAGTGAAAATGCCATGGTGTGTGATGTCATCATTCCCGCCTCATGATTTGTTGTGTTATGTAATCAGTGCTTCCTGTTTGAGACCATTTTTATTAGGACTATGGCACATGGCATTTTAATATCAGCTATTTGTTGCACCAATGAAAATGTGGCTACCGATCCAGAAGTGCTTCTGTTCATTTTAAGTCCATGTGCAAAACTAAGATCCGTGAAAAGACCCACACTGATAGCCATCACTCGTTACCTTACCAGGCACAGGTACACTTCTAATATATACTGTATGGCAGGGTGGCAAAATATTGAATTCTGGTGTGTGTTTTGTTTCTGTATGTCAAATGGCCTGGTTACTTGTCATTTACAGACACTGTGTGACTAATAATGTGGTATAAGTATGGGATCCGTTATCCGGAAACCCGTTATCCAGGAAGCTCCGAGTTACGGAAAGTCCGTCTCCCATAGACTCCATTTTATATAATCAATCCAAATCTTTAAAAATGATTTCCTTTTTCACTGTAATAATAAAACAGTAACTTGTACTTGATCCAAACTAAGAAATAATTAATCCTTATTGGAAGAAAAAACAGCCTATTAGGTTTATTTAATGTTTACATGATTTTCTAGTAGACTTATGGTATGAAGATCTAAACTACAGAGATTCTGTAATCTGGAAAACACCAGGTTCTGAGCATTCTCGATAACAGGTCCCTTACCTGTACAATGTTCAACGCCAGATCTACTTTTGTATTGCCTTGTTTCCAGATATTATATATATCTGGAAACAAGGCAAAAATAATGATAAAAAAAAATTATATATATACACAAAGTTTAACCCCAGAGATCATGCTAAATAAAGAGAAAAGCAGGTATGGTCTTTCTCCCCCAAAAATAACACTTTTTTCACTTAGGTAGGACTGACGCATGGACACTGCCTTGAGGGGCGCGTCAGCTTATGCATATTTTGTACAAACTTTGTAACTAAAAGTGTCTTTTTTACTAGATACAGTTCAGCAGTGCAAAAATAGGTTTCTCTTGGGGTTTTATATTGGAGTGCTGGGGTTAAACTTTGTGTAATTTGTTTATCAAGCCTCACCCACGTGCACCCAATAAAAAGGGATGAGCTGCAGTTTATTATGTTTTATTTTTTATATATCTATATATCTATATATCTATCTATATCTATATCTATATTCATTACACAGAGTGGAAAGAGCTGGGGGTGGAATTCAATTATTCCCTTCAACTCCCACAATGATTATACAGACTATAGGGTGGTGCCCCCAGCATAATGATGAGTTTACTGTTATGAATCCAAAGGAAAACAGACAAATTCATTTTTTTTCCTATTACCATAGTGGCTCTTCAGAAGAAAGGGGGAAGTTCCTAAAAAGACTAACATTGGTCTGTAAAGCTATAATACATGGTTCTTGTACTAAACCAACTTAAAATGAAAATATAGTAAATAATGAAAGCATACATCCAATGGACTACAGAAATAGTGTCCACTTCTGTTGGCAGCATTAGATTGCACAGAATGACACAGTGCTGCACTTCTTGCAATGTGCATCAGCATCAAGGAGGAATAATACCAAAGAAATTTGCATTATTCCATCCTTTAAACAAACAAAGCTGAGAAATGTTCCTTTAAGCATTCAACAGGTTATAAACGATAGGTAGAAACTATAAAGAATAGTTTTCTGGGGGTGACGAGGAGATGTATTTCACTGTGAAAAGAGCGATTTACTTCCTTGGACTCAATGAAACGACGAGGCCCTCAATTCTGCCTGTAAACTGTTCATATATTTGATGTATTCAATGCAAAGTGGGAATGTGCACTTCCGACTTAAAGAATAAATCATCAAATCATGAAATGAGGTTACATTCGCCTTATACAAGATGTTTCTGCAGGTGCAATGCCAGCAAGAACCAGCCCTTTCTCAGGATTTTCCATGTTTCTTAATCACAAACCACATGAAAGAATTAAGGGCTGGGATAGTGATTTACTCTTTTTGTCCTGCCACATGTATAGAATTTAAATTTTTCGCACCAGTCTTGTGCTATTCTTATCAATTGATAAAGGACCAATTGGGACCAAAACCTAGTTTTTGTACATGCACTAATACAAGTTTTTTTCGCAGAGAAAATCCCAGAGTGCTGTTCTTCTATAAGTTTGGTCTTAATGTGTAACTGGTTAATTAAGCTTGAAGTGTGGTGCTGTTTACTGAATATCGATCTATCTATCTATCTATCTATCTATCTATCTATCTATCTATCTATCTAGTATATATTTAGGCTCACTGCTTCTTGATAAAACTGACCATTGTGTGTGTGAATACAACTGGGGCAGTGGATTATGTGAATGATGGATAAACTCTATAAAGTGAAATGTAACACGCTGACTCTATATAAAGGACAATGATAATTACTGAAAAAAAAATAACTTCAAAAAAAATAACTTCAACTTAAAGAAAAGATAACTATCCATATAAACACTGAAAAACCATCTTCCAAAAGTCAACTTTTTATCTGTCTATCGGATTATTTACAAGGCTACTAGGGAGTTGGCCGCACAAACCCAAACAGACGAGAACTTAATATATAATTTACCAATGATATTTACAGCTTATAGTGATGTCGGTTAATGAGGTATATATTCGTATATAAAATGCCAGACACCATACAGTCATATAGAATTTGACCTGGGAAAGGTAAAGGCATATTGTTGTCACGTATTTCCAAAATTTGTTTTATAAATCAAACTTTATTTTATACATTACAGACTATGTATCTGTGTATTTTAAAAGTTCAGCAGTTGGGTTGGTTCTTTCAAACCAAAGATCTTATCACTTCCACTCTCACAACTAAATACCTTCCCAGGCAGCAATGTTGTAGATGTGGAAGGATAATTTATGGTACTGTGCATTTGACTGCACAAATGAAGGCAACGGAATCAGGAGTAGCAGGAAACACACTCCCCCCCACACAAAAAATGCTAATTCTTTTTACAAGCAAACCAAATTCTGTATCTTTATTTTTAACTCCACTCTACTAATTATTACACATTCTTAATGAAGAAGTTATTAAGCATCCTAAACCTAAAACAGAAACATTAGAAGAGATGGACAGCTGACTTTACATTTTATATTGAGTACAAGCATTTTTTTTTCATTTTAGGTCTATTAAATATTTATTCCCATTTTATAACAATGCATAGAAAGAGATTGTAATAGGGTAGTGCATCTTTGAATTAACTTTTAGTATGATGCAGGGAGTAAGTCTGAGACCATTTTCAACTGGTTTTCATTTTTTATTATTTGTGGATTTGGAGTTATTTAGCTTTTTATGCACAGTTTTCCAGTTTGCAATTTCAAGCAATCCAGTTGCTAGGATCTAAACTACCCTAGCAACCATGCATTGATATGAATAAGAGACTGGAATATGAATAGGAGAAGGCCTGAATAGAAAGATATGCAATAAAAAGCAATGCCAATACCTGTGTTGCCTTACAGAGCATTTGTTTTTTTAGATGGGGTCAGTGACCCCTGTTTGAAAGCTGGAAGGGGTCAGAAGCAGAAGGCAAATCATTAAAAAGAAAAACTGAAGACCAATTGAAAAGTTGCTTAGAGTTAGCCATTCTATAACACAGTAAAAGTTAACTTAAAGGTGAACCATCCTTTTAAGAAAAGGAAGAGGCTTACATACACAGAACCACTGGGAGGATGAAGTCAAAGACATATCTATGATACAGGTGCTGTTTTCTTAAACTGAGCCTTTTACGCAATATTTTATGACTACAAAATTGCTCCTGCTTTCACTTTATGATTCATTTCCAAGCAGTCTTCTACATGCCAAGCTCTGCATTTACAGCACACAGATTTAATAACAGATTGCAATTACATAAAACCATCAGACAAGTTGTGTATTGTAGATACGAGATTGGACCCTTTAGCTTGATGTCTGTCTCCTGCTGCCAAAGTGTGTTGCTATGGACACCGGATAAGAAGCAACAAAGAGAGAATTAAAACAAAATGTGCAGGGGAAAGATACAGTAAACGCAGGGAAGGAAAAATTACCTTCATTTAGTCACACATATGCTCAATTGGGCTAAAATGGTCATAAAATAAATACATGCCAAGGCAGTCACTGAAAAGCTGCCAGATTTTATAGCGCCAGTGTAGTCAACACACAGAGGGAAAAAAGAAAAACAGATTAGTACTATGTCCACTACAAAGCTCTCCCTTATAAAAATGTGCCTCCCTGGATGAAGGTTCTATTGCTAATCAGGTTAGGAAAGGTCACAGGAATCAACTCTTTTCCGAGCTGTGACAAATGAGGTTTTTCAGAACACACAGCAGAAGATGTGTAGCCTAGACGCTGCATTATGCTTAAGATCCGGAATTTGCTAAAGTACTGTAAGGTTTTATTGGATTACTACCTGCGCTATTCTGCCGATTGGGATGCAGCTTCCAGTAAAATCCTATTCTGGCTGCAGTAAAATTTAGATATTACACTGCCTGGAAATATGACGCTTAGGTGACTAAGACAATAAAATAAAAATGTGGGATGTGATGGTTTAGATGGAATTCTTAAATATTTTTGGATCTCTCTTTGGTTTAAGTGGAGGACTCCATCACCTTATACACACCCTGCTGATTTTCTCCCTAAAAGTGTAAAGCCCTAGATTAGGGAAGAACATGAAAAGTATCTTGGGTTCCAGAAAAAGCCAATCAGAAACTTTGAAGGGGTCCGTCCCTGCAGTTCTCCCTTGTAATGTCTGAGCATCCCTTGCAAGAACTTTTCTCTCTAGGATTATATAAACTGAAACAAGCATGGTTTTTTTTCTACACAAAAGGTGTGCTGTGTGTGCGTTTGTGACAGCGCAAGCTGCTTTTATTCCTGTTCATGCAATGTGCTATGAAGCAAGCTGAAAGCAATCAAGGTTGGGCTGATCATCCGTTTAACCAGGAAGATGCCAAGGCAGGTTAGAATCACAATTCACTAGACCATTTACAGTAGCTGAGACGGGTTAAAAAGCTGCAGTTTACAAGTACAAGAACACATACATCATCACATTCAGGGAATGACATGCTGCTAAGATCTTGCACTTACTTGCTGTGTCTTGCCCTACAGGATTCTCCCCTTCAGCAGGGAAAATTAGATTCTGGGCTACATCCAAGGCTCTTTCCTCTTTCATTTCCATTATTAATGCTCTGACCAGTGTAATTCCCCCGCACAATATTTCAGAGTTTGCTTGACAGAGTGCTGCTGCCCAAGATTCACAGTCTAGCGTCGATGTTGCTTCAAGGTAAAGATCTTCTTCTTCACTGAAAAAATCTGCAGGAAACAGCAATACAGTTTCAGCTACCTAAACAGTGAAAGGGCAGGTAGGATATCACATCAGAAGTGATGCTGTGCTTAATACAGACCATTATACATTTATCTTCCCTGTCAGTGGAGCGCACACCTCGTACACCTCTCCAGAATCAATCCCCTGTTGCTTCCTGTTCAGATGTGCTGCAAAGTCCAAGCTCCACAGCTAAACCTCCCAAAGCAATTAATGCATTGAAAAACTAGGTGGCAGAATTAGCAAACTGAAATGCGAAATCCTTCTCTAGTATGGATCTCGCAGTCCAGCTGGCAGCTACTGAGGCTGCAAAGTTTAACAAGAATTCAATATGTTAGCCATGGCAGCAGTCAGCAATCTGACAAAGGGACCAGAGGGACACAGGGAGGGGAATGTGTCCATCATCTCCTCTATTAGACTTGTCTTTTATGCTAAGGCTCCCTTCCATCCATGCCACAGTGCAGCTCATCAGTTTGTGGAAATAATTTAGGATGACACAGCTTCTTCGTCAGTAGACAACAAGTTGTATATGTGGCATCATTACTGCCCATGGTGTCAGCTGCTGTTATGACCGATAAAGATCCTAATTGTTTTCATGACTCACCTTCTGGAAAGGCATTACAAAGCTCGACTGAAAACTCAGGAAATAACATTTTTTTTTAAGAAGGCTTCTCTTTATTGCTAAATCAATGAGACTTATTCAGCACTTGAAAAATGTTTATTATGGGGGTGTATATGCAGAGGGAGCCCTTCTCAATTCTCTTAAAGGAGAAATACTCCTGTATATGCATGCGCCTATACAAGGAAATGCAAGCTGCAATATTGGTTTGCTTGCAGCAGTGTTGCACTTTCCAGTGCTGTCTATATAGCGTGTCTTATCCAAGACCAAAATAAAAGAAAATTCTGCACATTTGGGTAAATGCAACGCTTTAGAAAATAAGTCAACATTTTTACACTGCTGCATATTTATAGGAAATTGCATCATGATACACATTGATTACAAACTGGACAGGTTTCACTTTTAAGGATATAACATGCAAGTTAATGGCTCAAGGACCTATGATATCAGGTTTGTCATTTGCCCAGAGACCAATCATATCAATATAACCAGAAAGAAGGGAAGAGAATATGTAAATAGACAATCCTCTATGAAATACATTTTACATTTTTCCAATTTCAGTGCATGCTAATATATGTAGACCTATGTATATGTATGCATGCATGCTCTTTCCTCAATGTTTGGTACAAACAATTTCCAGTACTAGCTAAAAGTGATAGTTTGCATACTGTACCAAATATTTTGGGATAAATGCTTATATACACAGTATGCCTGCCTTTCTCATGACTCAAACCTGCCAAGCCATTTGTATGTAAATATGCATTATAAATATTACTAACATGATTCTAGAATCTAAGTAGCTTGATTTCAGGGAAGAATATTGGCTCTAGTCCAGCACAGTGTATTTAGCAGGTTAGAGATTAGTAGTGACATATCATTTAGAGATACAGCTGGCTTTCACATCATGCACTCCTGATTCAGGCAATGGCTGTCTTTCCCTTTCTTTGCCTTTCTCTCTCGTGGTCACTTAACAGGGGATTTTGAGAGTCTCATTAAAGTGGCCAGTGCATTAAAAATTGAAGAGCTCATAATGTGCATGCATTTTGCCTACTGTGCATACTGCAGTGAGCTATTCTTGTTAAGATACATCACGGGGAAGCATCCCATAACTGATAAACAGAGAAAACATTGGCCATTCATCTTTTTGTTTCAGAGGGCAAAGAGATACTTTTCGTATCTTCTTCTACCTAAAATAGATTCCAGTATTAAAATGTTTATCTATATAGGTGAACTCCTTTAGATGAAAGACTAGTGCATTACAGATATACTATCAATTCACCTTTGCATGGTATCTCTTTTTGCCACTTTTGAAATGTCCTTCATTTTCAAAGGATAAGTAAAACCTTTAAAATAAGTGAATGTGAAACTGATGAGAGTTCTATTCTAAGCATGTTTGTCATTTAAATTCATTATTTATTTTCTTTTTATTCCAATATATTAAGGGATACATGTGTTGTTAATATGAATGAATTTTGTTCCAACAGCAAACACCTGCTGGTCAGTTTCTCAGCATTCTGACCACCAAGTAGTCAAGGAAGTTGTCAGGAGAAAGAAAGAGGCTGCTTTAATGTTCTTCTGCTTAGGAAAGATTTGAGAAAGGTTTCTAATTGTTTTCCTAAGCAGAAGAACACCAGAGCAGTCTCTTTCTTTCTCCTGACAATTTCCTTGACTACTTGGTGGTCAGACTGGTGGGAAACTGACCAGCAGGTGGCATTGTTTGAACAAAATTCATTCACATTAACAGCACATGTATCCCTTAATATTTTGAAATAAAAAGAAAATAAATAATGAACATAAATAACAAAAGTGCTTAGAATAGCACCCTCATCAATTTTACATTCACGTAATGTTTACTTATCCTTTAAAGTGTTTTAGCAGTAATTTGTGGGGAGGCAGCCTGTCTCTGCTGCAATTAAATCTCAATTTAAGGCTGGTTACAGAGGGGTTAATTTTGTATTCAGGATGCTTATTCAGTCAGAAGCCTCCCTTAAACTGGGCTATGGCTGGACAGAACTACCTCCACCTGCCAGTATCAGATATGTGGCCATAAGACTCTTACCATGTATGATGCCCAGTGACAGTACCCAGCCCACTTTTGCAGTACAGAGTTCAGGGTGAAGCTGGTCTTCTAAATGGTCATAGTATTTGTACATGCATTACTCTGCATGCATGGGGAAACAAACAGTTATACCTAGAACTCTATGCAACATGCCTCTACTGCTCAGAGTATATGGCACACCTTTTGGGTTTTATGGAGCAAGGAGATTTATAAAAATACATTATATGGAAATTAAGGTCTTGCTGAGCCCAGTGGATTCAACCGTGAGTTAGACCTTCTGGTTACTATCATAATTTTAAAATTACATTTGCTTCCATTAAATAACTTAATAGATCTGTAAACTGCTGCACAGTACTATAAACGTACATTTTCATTTTGTGAACAAGCTAAGACTGATCAAATTAACCCTAAATCACATCTCTGAAAGTCTGATCAGGATTTGGAATGGAACCTAAAATGAAGCCTCAACTAGGATATAGGGGGATCCTGGCTTAATAACTGCCTAGGCAACATTTTGGCATTATTCTAATACTAGAGTTGCACCACTTTGAATTTGTAGTTTTACTTAACTAACATAAAGATCTTGGACATCCACCAAGAAATTACAGCTAAAAACAAATTCCATTATTTGCTATGGGAGGATGACTATTTTCCATTTGGAATGATGAGAGAAATGTCACTGATAAATTGCTACCTTACAATCATCGGTCCAAAGTAGTTAAAATGCTACTGAAATTATAAGATTTCAATGAGAATTTACAACTTTAAAAGAACAGTTCAGTGTCAAAATAAAAACTGTAGAAATAGATAGGTTGTGCAAGATTTAATAATGTTTCTAATATAGTTAGTTTGCCAAAAATGTAATGTATAAAGGCTGAAGTGACAATGTGTAACATGACAAAACAGAACACTACTTCCTGTTTTTCAGCTCTCTAACTCTGAATTAGTCAGCGACTTGAAGGGGGGCCACATGGGACATAACTGTTCAGTGAGTTTGTAATTGATCCTCAGCATTCAGCTCAGATTCAAAAGCAACAGTTATGACCCATATGACCCTCAATCAAGTCACTGATTGGTTACTGCCTGGTAACCAATTAGTGGAAACCAAGAGAGCTGCAAAGCAATTACTGTTCTGGCTATTATGTTACACATCCAATCACTCCAGCCTTTATAAATTACATATATGTCTAACGAACTATATTAGAAACATTCTTTGTTTTGCACAGCCTATCTAATTTACCCAGTTTTTGTTTTTACACTGGACAATTGTTTTAATCATATTTCCATCACTGATTTGGCCAGTTTTCACTACTCTTAAAAAATGTTTTGAAGTTTTATAAATTGGAACGAACATCATCAATACTGATTCACAATCTCTACTTTATAAATCGACATATAACTGACTTTGCAGACATTATGGGTTTGAATACTTTCCCAAATATTACAGGGTTTTGTAGACTGATCATTTAAAAAAGTAACTCATAACTGGTGATTATCGAGTCATCTCATGAAGATAAATTGAGGGTAGGACTACATGGACGTTTTCGGCGTGATCCGACAAAACGCCTGCAACAAGGGTGCAGCATCTGCATCTGACAGTCATGTCACATCGGATCAACGCTGCGACACCATGCGACAATGCATTCACTTACCTTATTTTTGTCGCAGGCGTTTTGTCGCAGCAAGTCGGATCGTGCCGAAAATGTCCATGTAGTCCTACCTTAAGAGATAAATTAAGAGGCTATGGCCACAAAATTCATAAAGACAACAAAGACTCACCCATTATATATATATAAATATATATATATATATATATATATATATATATATAGCCTCATTGCACTCTCACCTAATGGTTTATGAACAATGTTCCCTTTTTTTACCATACATACAGTATATGGCAAGGGTAATGCTGTTAGGTGTTTAGGCACTTGTCCCAGGCTGATCACAAGGGAACATGGGTTGCATTAAGACACCTACCACTTCGATAGATAGACAGACAGACAGACAGACAGATGTCCAACACACCCATTTTAAGGAATGCTTGCAAGAATTACCCGCATACCTTCCGGGCTACCCAAAATGCCAGCCACCCAACTCCAAGAAAGCCAGATGGGCAAATGAAACCAGGCACAGAAATGTAAATTGCCAATGCACACCCACAAGAAAAACTTCAAGACAGATTTTTTTTATATAAATCACATTCTAACCCTGTTACTAGCTTCCTCCTTGTACACAGTGCTGCCAGCAAGTACCCTCTAATCTAATAATTAAGGGGGAGCTGCTGAAGCCTCTTCTCAAAGGACAGAAGGGAATCAGTAGATGCATTTTGCCTCTTGTCAATGTCCTCCCATAGTGCCATGCATGCCCAGGTGGTCCTTCCATACAGTCAAAATTGATCAAACTGGCAGACCAAACCAACATGTGTGGCCTCCTTAATTTTATACTATATTTTTACAGTTTTTTGCACCCTCTATGATTGCTTTCGAGGAAGGAAATAGTCAATAACTGCTACCGGTGCATTGACTGGTAGCTGGTGATGCTTCTATATTTCACAGCTTTCATAAAATGTTGTATTGCAACTAGAACATTATTTTAAAGCCTTAAATAGCAAAGTTTGATGTGCATATGAAAGGGGTGCACATTGATCTATTATCTTTATTCAGTAAACTGTATTTTTGGATATTCTGTGGCAAAACTAGAGAAGTTGAATGGAAAACATATATATGATGGCTGTGTTCCAAGAAAAATACAATGAATCAAATATTCTAGCCTTGTTTAAATAAAAAAGATAAAAATCAATGTGAGATTGATACAACTATAGAATTGTTTGTATATTTCACATCAGTTTGTTTGGTGCGATTTCTATAAAAAATAAATGTTTAGGAACAAGACTCTATATTTAACAAACAGGAATCCAAATGAACATTCATCCTGTTTGACATCCCCATACTGATTACTGCATATAAACTGCCTGCAAATTATAGGCATTTTTGGAAAGATGTACAGTATAATTGGATCATAGTACACTATTTATAAGGTAGCAGAACATAGTTGGGCTCATTTAAGCTGTCAGAGTTCAAAGCAGACACATTGTTGTTCCCAATTTTTCTCAAGCAAAACATTAGGCAGCCCTATCCTCAGGTTTAGCAACATCTGCGGCTTGTCCCTCACTGGTTAGATTTTAATTACAGGGCTCACTGTGGGCATAAAGATGGAAACTAATTTTTCCTTCAAGAATAAAGTGCAAGCTCAATGTGCCTATTGCTCAGAGAATGCCTGTACCACGCTTCCTAGTGTAACCAGAGAGAATAGCAGGTGATGCTGCATTGTGTAGAAAAAGTATATTAGCACCAAAAGCTGCATTTATACAAATCTGAATATTTGCTGCCCAGACAGCTTGTGTATGCATAGACTTTCTATGAAATATAGAAGAGTGTGGGATACTTCTAGAGGCATAATTAGATATTACTGGGTCCCACAGAAAATTATTTTTCAAGCCCCCAAAATGTCTAGACGTTCACTTGTTTTACTAGTATTTATAGAAATTGTATACAAATAACTGTAGGGCCTCATGGAGCCCCTATACCTTCTGCCCCCTGCAGCTGCAGTGTCTGCTTCTTCTGTAGTTGTGCTCCTGGTGTCTTGCACCACCATCTACACACTTGGGCATTTGCAACACAGGATCTTACTTTGTGGTGAGCAATGCAGCAAGTATTTCCAATAGAGACAGATTCACTACATGGAATCTTTTAATACATGACTGTCAGGCTGTTATAGGAGGATGTCTCCATGGGTCAATACATACAGACATTTGGATAACAGGAGCTTACCCTCATAAACAGGGCCGGCCTTAGGCCAATTGGACCAATTGGGCCCCGCACCTCTGGGGGCCCCACACCACAGGGCAGCACAGATAATATTTCCCTCAGCACATGATGCTGCCTGGCCTGCCCCCAACTTTGAGAGTCCAGCCCATCCCCAAATCCATAGGTCCAGCCCACCCTCAACTCTGATAAGCCAACTCCATAGGTCTAGCCTGCCCCCAACTCTAATAGGCCCAGCTTTCCTCCAACCTTGATAGGCCCTGCCTGCCCCCAATCCAACCAAGCCTGCTCCCAAGCTGAATCGCCCCAGCCTGCCCCAAACTAATTGGCCCAGTCCACTCCTATTTCCTCCCTCTCTCTCTTACCCTGTGTGCCCCTATTATGTGCCCCTATTTCATCCCTTTCACTCTCTTACCTTGTCTGCCCCTTTCCTTTCTATTTTGTGCCTGTATGCCCTTATTTTCCTAAATACTTGCTGTGTCAGTAGCCAGCAACACTTTGTCTAGGGGCCCCGCCAACATGGTCCCAATTGGGCCCCACATTTGATAGGATCAGCCCTGCTCATAAAGATGGTAGCACAACAGGCAGCCAGCAGTGTGCCTGACAGAGCTTGTCTTAAATGTAAATAGACCAGACCAGTATTAAGGTAGGTCAATCCGTTGATACACTTTACCTTCAAAATGACCCTCAAAAGTTCTCCACTAGCCCTTCAAAATAATTTATTGCTAATGTGATTAGGCTAAGTTAATTATTTAAGCCGTATGGCAAACCCAAATGGGTCTTAGTAGTGTGGGTTCTTATGGTCAGATTTATCATGGTGTAAAATTAGAGCTCACTCAATTTCTATTCATTCTGATGGGATTTTTAGAAGTATATATGCCAATGGGTGAAGTCAAGAATACACTATTTGATAAATACTTGGCTAAAAATCCAATAGGAATGAATAAAAAGTGAGTATTTCTGTGGAGCCTAATTTTGGACCTGTTTGTGGCCTCTTTTAAAACTCTGTGTTCCAGTGTTTGCTAGCTAGTTGGGTTGTACTCCTTCTAGTTCCACTCTGCTGTTCTGTTGAATCATAAGCCAATGATTACTAACTTGTTTCCAAGCTACCAGTGCATATAGTACAAGAATGAATCGAATAATAATGGCAAGTATTCCTAAACTTGACACCCTGCAAAGGTAAATAAAGCAGTGGTTCTACAGGTATAAGATCCGTTATCTGGAAACCCATTATCCAGAAAGCTCTGAATTACAGAAACTACAGAAAAGGGGCCTCCCATAGACACCATTATAATTATATAACTTTTTTAAAAAAAAGTATTTCCCTTTTCACTGTAATAATAAAACAGTATATTGTGCTGTATGCCAACTAATCCTTACTGAAGGAAAAACAATCCAGTTGGATTTATTTCATTTTTAATTGATTTTTTTAGTAGAAAAAGTATGAAGATCAGTGATGGGCGAATCACACCAGTTTCACTTCACCAAAAATTCACAAAATGCCAAAAAATTGGCAATGCATTGAAGTCAATAGGCGAGTACATTTTTCCAACTGTGCAACATTTTATAAATTACACATCTTTTTTTTTTACTATCCATAAGGCTAAGGCCACACGGGCAAAAACCACTAGCTGAAATACGCTGCCTGGTTTCTGCCCTACCGCAGGCAGTAGTATCCTCTCTTTTCTGTATTCAGAAATAATGAATCGGAAGTGGCATAAACAGACTGGGTGGAAGTCTGCTTGTTCCACTTCGGATTCAATATTTCTGAATACGAAAAAAAGAGGATACTACTGCCTGCGATAGGGCAGTAAACCGGGCAGTGGATTCCAGCTCAAGTTTTTTGGCCCCTGGGTGGTCCTAGCATTGGAATCTAAACATTTTACTTATTCCTAATCGGGATCAAAATTATAGAAAGACCACAAGGTCCTGAACATTCTAGATAACAGTTCCCATACCTGTACTAAAAAATGGTTATTTTAACCAGACCTAGAAAACAGGAAAAGTTAAGGTCAGTTATGTAGAGCTCTGGGAATCCATAAAGAATGAATATTTGTCAAAATTAAACACTACTATATTGTAGCTTCTGTTATCCATCTCTTTTAGAATAATTACTGCAGGAGGTGGTTTAATGCCACAAACTAAAACATAAAAACATTAAGGCTATAAAGGTTTCTGTTTTGAAATACAATAGTAATAAGTGAGTAATGCAGTAAAGCGACAGGGAATGCAAATCATACACTTGACTGCATAAGATGAGCTATTAGTAGCAGAAAGATAGAGGTTATACTGTAACCTCACTATTCTTCTTACATTAATATATGCCTATGCTTTTTATTAGTTTTTTTTTTTTAATGGTTTTAAAGGGTAATGTGCCCCCTTAATGACTTAAGCTCATTCATTTGGACTCATGTAGTATAAACACAGCGGTGTAATAATGGGCCACTTAGCACCTGCAAATAGACCAATGGCTTGTAAGGATGCATGATATGCATAAATGCTACATGCTTGTCTAGTTTTTAATGATTTATATGGATTGAATGAGCTCTAACTGCAGTTGTTCCCCCTGCACACCTGTTAAACATTGCACTGGTAGTGCAGGCTTTCCATTGACCTGGCTTGGTCCAGGTACTGGTGCACAATTTATACGGAGTACACACACTCATTTATATATGTCCATAAACCAATTTAACTTAAGAACAATGTGGTAAATTAAATTAAGTTAGCTATCCCCACCAGAAATTCTTATCTGTGAAGGGAAAGGGAAAAGCCATCAGTATAATTGGCAACCAGCAATCATAAAGAAGAAAAAAAAGTTTTACAAAATTCTTGGACTAAAATTCTTGTTGAGGCCTTTAGGAAATAGCATGTCTAATCTCCATATCCAATATGCTCTTAACATAATTACCTGCATTTATATTTAGCAATCTCCAGAATCTGCCATCTGAGCTGAGACACCATGCTTTGCCTCAAAAAAAAAAAAAGCACTAAAAAAGTTTAATATGTGATGTCTCTTTTTTTCACCTTTTCTTTTTCCTTTCTCTTACTTTATTTAGTAATTTCCTCTCTCATTTCAGGTTTAACGTTCCTTATCACAGTCTCATGTTCATTCAGTTGGACTCCCTAGACGTTTGTCCCATATAGCCAAGCCTACATGGGCACTTCAGTACAAGTTGCAAAGTGCTTTAATCTTATAGTATGACCTTTACTGGGATGCTTACATATCTCATTTTATATTTACCATTTCAATGGCCACACTTAGAACATGAAAAAGGTACCTACTTTTTTGTATGTAGATTGTTTTAGTTACCCTTTCATCAATATCAGTTCTTGTGATACCATCCCCTATACTTTTGTCCCTTTTATAACAAAACAGGGGTCGCTGAATAGCTTACCAGAGGCCTTGCCATTCTGTAGAATGGGCCAATGTTTTAAATTACATTTTTGCTAAAAGAAGAGTGTGGGTTGAATGAAGTTACACTTTTTTTTTTAATTTAAAAAAAAGTACACCTTCAAACAATGGCATCTTGCTGACATAGGTACTCATTGTAGACTGTATAGTATTAATATAGGAGAATGGTCTAGCTAAGGAGCTTGCAGTCTGCAGCACTCAAAGTTTGGTGCAGGTAGTTGCATTAGCAGCAGCCCTATACAGCAGGGGTCCCCAGCCTTTTTTGCCCGGGGGAAGGGGTCGGGGGGTCGTCAGCATCCAATTCTGGAGCGCCGGCGTTCAATTTCGGGCACACCACATTAATTGCCCCTAGGCTCGGCCCTGTACTGGGCCGCAGCCCAGCGGTTGGGGACCCCTGCTATACAGCATCAATATAGAAGAGAAAACAGCACAGTATTGTGTCCTTGTGTTTTTATTTACATACAAGGGTGTGTCCTTTAATTATAAATAGCTCTCTTTAATATCAGTTAGATACATTCATGCAATTAAAGCATGCAAAGGATTCTAGTTATAAACTGCCTTTATTGCATGGAATAGTGTAATATTTGTGTAATATTGTAATAGTGTAATATTTCTAAAGCCATTCTTTTACTACCCTTTTGGATGACTATTTCATTAATTATGAGCTGATAGGCATGCTACATGTCTGTGTATCGCTCTATTCATGCATGTGTAATATAATGTGGCGCACATATCTCCTGTGTCTTTATGAACAGTTTAAACCTCACAATCAGAAACATTACAGCATGTAAATTGCTATTTAAGTGTAAAAGCACATTTGCAGCAAATATTCTTAATGCATTGATATGAAGTGCCATTGTCAATTAAAAACAATGAAAAAAAGAATGAAAAATAATAATGAATTACTGTTGATGTGAATCTGAGGAATTGGAAGATGTTAAAGTAAGGTAGGGTTATTCACCAGAGACTGACTAGGAAAATCAAATGGAGAAAGACATTTCCAATACAGCATCACATAATAATCTTATAAACGTTTCTCAGAATTCCCAGGTGCACCTGTGATGTTGGACATTTATAATCTCTTTAAAATGATTTTTCAAATTAATTTATACATCTTTTTAAAGTGTTAAATTATTTAAAAAAAACTTGCTTGTGTCAACCACCTGGGATACAGATCAAAATGCATTCAGAAATGTTGCTGTTCACTATACAGCAGCCAAAGTAACAGAACCACAGATTTCTCCTAAGACAACTTCTTGGCAGCAAACAGGCATTTATTAGTGAACTGAATTTCAGTTATGGCAGGCACTCCGAGATATCAACTCAGACCAGACTTGGAAAATCAAAAATGATTTATTCTAGAAACTACAACATAAGCTTGTGCCTTGCTTTTACTCATCACAGACATATACTCTGGTCTGGAATTTCCGCATTTTGCAGCCGGAAAATAAATTTGCAAAACTGCCACAAAAAAAATCGCCTGTGCAAAAATGGCGGCGCAGCGAAAAAAAAATAGGCACGCGCCATAAAATTAGGCACGCATCATAACAGTCAAGCGCATAAACATTGTCGTGTGTCAAAATTATTTGGACACCCATTGACTTTACTGCATTTTGCCAAAATAGGCACGTGTATAACAATTGTCGCGGGCGTCTATATTGGCGCGCATCAAAATAATTTTGACGCCCATTGACTTCAATGGGTTTCGCAAATTGTTCGCCGGTTTGCTGATTTCGTGGGAAATTCACATTTTTTTTTGCCGAAATGGGACAAATTCACCCATCCCTAGTGCTCAGGAAGTTCCAACCATGACTGAAATTTCATTCATCTACTCCCTCAGTTGCAGGTTCAGTCCCTGAATATGCAGGTGACTTTACCTTATTGGGATTTGTTCCATAATACTCCTTTTTTGCAAATAATGTTTATTAGTAAAATGAATCTCCATAATTGAGTTGGTCATTACCTCTACTCCACTAGGAGTACTCCACTCCACTAGGACCCCAAGTTTGAATAGAATGGATCTAACTCTGTGCCTAATGTCTAAGCACCTCACTCCGTTTCTTCATTCTGGATGTGACTCAATATGACTGTTGGGTCTTTACTGAGCTTCTGAAGTCACCTGGCTTTGCCTCCTTCACATCTCCTGTACCTATCTGCCAGTCCACCCCAAGCAGAGTGGGACATCAGGAAAAAAACCTTGTGGGCTCCACCTACCCAGACCCTCTCCTGTCTCCCTACCAGATACCTTGGATGCTCTCTGTTCTCAGTCACAAAAAAGAAATAGAAGGTACGCAACGCAGTGTGAACTGGTGTGTGTGTGTGTTTGGGGGCTGCCGGTGACGGGTGTGGGGGGAGGTCCAAAAACAATTTGTCTTCAGCATACCACTTACTTGATATTTATAGGGTGCATTCAATCCCAGGCTGCTTCAAGCCCAATGCAGTAATCTCTTGAAAAAGGGGAAAAAGAAGCACACCATACTTTGTTCCCATACTTTTTCCACTTTTTCAAGAGGGGGCCCCAGTGGTAGCACCAAGTGGCAATGAATAAGCACACCTGGAGAAACTGAAGGCACAGTAGTCACGTGGTAATGTATTACAGTTAAATAACTATAGCAAGCCCTCACCAAGTGGGCCAAAAGAAATTTCATATCAATCATTTGTAATGATATCATTTGTATTATTAAAAAGCAGCTGCTCCTTTATTTAATTACCAGTAGCTTTAATGGAAAATTTGGCAGTTGTTTGTTTCTTCTTATAATCTGCTTATTTTTCAGTTCATCGCTATTCCTGTACTATCTGTTGGCTGCCTGTTCCATGCTGGGCAAGAGCAAAGTGCTTTTCCTTCATGGTGAGTAAGACTGGGCTGCCAGGTAGATGAGAAACTTACTGCTGAGTGGTTCATGCATAGACGCACATCTAATTAGTAAAAGAGGCAGGGAGAGTGGATTGCAGAGGAGTTAAACACACAGGAAAAGAAAAACATAGGAACAAAATTACCAGGGGACTGAAATAATCAGCATGCATTAAGCTACTTGCTTTTCTATCTTAGATGTGAAAGTGATGTTTTTCTTTTTTTTCCAGCAGTCTGTCCTCCTTATTCATTTTTATATAGTGTTTGTTTATGTATTATTATTTGACTCCTATCTGTCTTTCACTTTTTTTCTGTCTTAATCTGCGCCTACCTTGTTGTTTGTTCTCATGATGCAATAAAAGATGGCAGATATTGCAGATATTTTACTGTTTGTCTTCAGTTTAGCAAGCCGACTCCCATGGAGCTAGAATAAATTGGCTGCAAAAGTTTTTTTGTTCATTGTCAGAAGCAATAATTCTTAAACGCTGAATTGCATACAGTGGTTTAGTAACAAAGTTATTCGATTACTGAGCGCACAATAGCATCTTTGGAAGAATTGATCTTTAGGGCACGAAAGAATTGCATTGATCTACTGCACCTGCACAAGATATTTCTTTATTAAAAAAAATGTGAAGGACCTAAGTCAAATGTAAGAACATTTAATCTAAAGATTATTTTTAAACATGTAACAAATGTGAAAAAAAATTGTGATATTAAAAAACATTGCAGGTAAATGTGTTGTGTTAGCCAAAGTTAAAGTAAATACAGTATGGCATGCAGAATTGCATATAACTATCTATTTTTTATTGCAGAAGTTGTAGCACAAGCTTTTGAGAAACAACCCCTTCCTCAGGTTCCTGAAAGCTTGGGCTACAACTTCTGCAATAAAAATTAGATAAAGGCATATACCAGTATAGGTTGATGTGCTTCTTCCATGAATAAAGCCTTGATCAGGGGTGTAACTACAGAGGAAGCTGACCCTATGGTTGCATAGGGACCCAGAAGATATAGGGGGCCCCAAGAAGCCCTAAGTAATGAGCCATTTTAAAATATAATGGGACAACCTCTGCATATTTAAAATTAATTTGCTGGGGGGACCAACAACATCTAGTTGTGCCACTGGCCTGGATGGTATACTTGGCCTGGAAGCAGTCTGGGAATTGAATGAACCCTACAGAAACAATTAAGTGGTGGGCTGCAAGAAAAAATTACTGTCACAGGAAGAACAAACACCCTTCTTCTGAAAGCTGAAGAAGGGTGACCATGATTCATGGTGATCCATGAAATGTTGTGCATGCTGTGCTCTTTCTACACCATGTGATGAACATTTGAATATATATTGGGTTGCAGCACTTTGCCTTGAATTGTTAGGTACTGATGTTGCACAGTGACCAAACTGGGGTGTTCTGGAGCACCCACGCCCAAGTGGAGATCTTTGTCAAGCAATGAGCGTGGAAATTATCTATATAATACCCAGGATTCCACTGTGCACTGGATGGCAAGAATAGGGGGTACAACAGAGAAAAGTTATCAAGGGGATGTTATGATATGCAAAGCATTCCTTCTGTGAATTTTGCATTGCATATGCAATATATATCCTCTTACAAGCTTTGATTATATTTACCTACAAGGACATACGCTTTTATGCTGAACATGAGACTGCTAAACCAAGTGATATATTAGCATACATTCAAAGTTAGGATCTACAAGTGACTTTATCAGACACAAAGAGGTGAACCAAGCCAACTCTTTGTTTGTACAATGTAAAATGGTGCCACAATGTTTTCATAGTGACAATTAGGATATAAAAGAATAACCTTAGGTTAACACATGGGTGGTTATACTAATAATAATAATAATACAGAACAGAGATGCCCAGAATGAATTGCTGAACTGGTCTTCATAGGGGCACTATAGTTAGCCCTGCAGCTTTGCACAATATAAGAAAAAAGAGTTTTTGTTTTCTACCTGGTTTGTTCAGATTTTGTAAGGAAAACCGTAGGTCCTCCCCAAGATGGCATCCAAGATGGCAGCCCCCTGGATCCTGCTGGTCGCAGCACGATGACGTCAGCGTCTTCCCGTCCCTGGATTGGTCACCGGCGTCGGAACGGACGCCGGCGTCAGAACGCTGGCGTGGGTGCGTCGGCGTCATGACGTCAGCGCGTCCAAATTTGGCGCCGAAACCTGGCCTATTTAAGGCAACTCCGGGATTCCCTCAATGCCCGATTATAGGTTTAGTTTACTACTCCTGGGTGTGATTCATTGCGAACCTCTTGTTTATTGTGTACCGACCCTTGCCTGGAATCCTCGACCTTGAACCTCTTCTGCCTGGACTGATCTTGTTGCCTGTTTGACCATTCTTCTGTCTCATCCTCTTCTGTACTGCGAACTTGGACATTGTTATTTTCCTCCCTTGGTCCTCACTACTCCTGAGGCCTTTGGCCTTACATTATAATTGGGCCATGGACCCGTCGGAGGAGAATCCTGCGCCGCCTGATGTCGGTGGAGCGCTGCGTGGTCTGGCATCCCGGATGCAGTCCTATAAGGTACAGCAATCTCACTTTGGTCAAGCCTTGGAGACTATTCTTGCCAAGCTATCGGCGCTAACACCTGCTGATCCTGTTCCTGCACCTGTCCATGTGGCTCCGCTTCACGTCTCCGAACCCCGCATTCCGGCTCCCCCACTCTACAGTGGTGATCCTGCAGCCTGCCGTGGGTTCATCAACCAGTGCGAGGTCCACTTTACACTCGCACCCAGCCAGTTCATTTCTGAACGAGCCAAGGTGGGCTTCATATTCTCCCGTCTGCAAGGGAAGGCTTTGGAGTGGGCTTCGCCTCTCTGGGAGAAGGAGGATCCCATTATTGATAATGCCAGAGCCTTCGTCCGGGAACTTCGAGTGGTCTTTGATGCTCCGGGTCGTGCCACTGCTGCCTCCGCACGCCTGTTCCACCTACAACAGGGAACTCGCTCAGTCTCTGAGTACGCCATTGAGTTCCGCACCCTGGTTGCAGAGACTTCGTGGAACAATGACGGGTATCACGCAGCCTTTTACAACGGCCTGGCGATACGTATTAAGACTGATCTGGTGTCCAGGGAAATTCCATCCCATTGGGAAGATCTAGTCGCCCTGGCCATAAAGGTGGATACTCGGCAGAGGGAGTTTCAAGCTGAACTCGACAGAGAGCGCTCCCCAACCAAAAGATTCCACAGGTTCCAACCTACTCTGGCTCCTCGTTTTCAAAGACCCTTCCTTCCCAACCCGGCTTCTACCCTGTCTTCTCCTAATCCTGCGGTTCCTGCTTCTTCTTCCCTGCCTTCGGAAGAACCAATGCAGATAGGACGGGCTCGTCTGACCGAACAGGAAAAGCTTCGGAGAAGGGCTGCTGGACTTTGCCTTTATTGTGGTGGAAAATCCCACTTTGCCTACGAGTGTCCAGTGAAGCCGGGAAACGCCAACACCTAGGTAAGACTGGGGAGACTTACCTGGGTGGAATTGGTCCCTCTCCCCATTCTTCTGCTCAACGCTTCCTCCTTCCTGTGCAGATTCGTTTTGGAACCAAGACGATTTCCTCTAAGGCTTTCCTTGACTCCGGCGCAGCTGGGAACTTCATCGATAAAGTCTTCGCTGAAAGCCATTCCATTCCCCTACGATCTCTGGCTGTTCCTCTTCGTGCACTGGCGATTGCCGATCGTCCACTATCCTCCGCTACAATTTCCCACTCCACCGATGAACTTTCCGTTATTGTGGGATCCATGCACCTAGAAAGATTGTCCTTCCTTCTAATTGATTGTCCTTCTACTCCCATTGTACTTGGTCTGCCCTGGTTGAATATTCATAACCCAGTAATCGATTGGGCTTCTTCTCAGATCTCCCGCTGGAGTTCCTTCTGCCAACAGAACTGTTTACCCACCAAATCCATCATTAAAGTTTCATCTGTGTCTTCCAATTCTTCTTTGCCCCTTGTTTATCGAGCTTTTTCTGATGTCTTCAATAAAAAGTCTGCCGAAATCCTGCCTCCCCATCGTCCCTATGATTGCCCCATCGAACTTCTTCCTGGAACCATGCCTCCCAGGGGTCGCACCTATCCGCTTTCTCCTTCTGAAACCTGTGCCATGAAGGAGTACATTCAAGAGAACCTGCAAAGAGGTTTTATTCGTCCTTCCTCTTCACCGGCTGGAGCCGGCTTCTTCTTTGTTGAGAAGAAAGATGGAGGTTTGCGGCCCTGCATTGATTATAGAGGTTTAAATAAAATCACAATTAAAAACCGTTATCCCCTTCCTCTCATCTCCGAACTATTCGACCAACTCAAAGGGGCTTGTCTTTTCACCAAGTTGGATCTTCGTGGGGCTTATAATTTAATCCGGGTCAGAGAGGGAGATGAATGGAAGACCGCTTTCAACAACCGGGACGGTCATTATGAATACCTTGTCATGCCTTTCGGTCTCTGTAACGCCCCTGCGGTCTTCCAAGAATTTGTGAATGACATTTTCAGGGATTTACTGGGCCAGTATGTGGTGGTGTACCTGGACGATATCCTTATTTTTTCCAAAAATCTTACAGAGCATCGTCTTCAAGTTAAAGAAGTACTTTCTCGTCTTCGAAAGAACAACCTGTTTGCCAAGTTGGAGAAATGTTCCTTTGAAGTATCATCCATCTCCTTCCTAGGATACATCATTTCCCAACAAGGCTTCAGGATGGACCAAGCCAAGGTTTCGGCAATTCAAGATTGGCCTCTCCCCACCAGTGTCAAGGCTGTTCAAAGATTCATCGGCTTTGCTAACTATTATAGACAGTTTATTAAAGGTTTTTCGTCAAAAATTGCTCCAATTCTTGCTCTTATACAAAAAGGGGGTAAACCGCAGCATTGGCCTCCTCTAGCCTTGGAAGCCTTCAAGACTCTTAAAGAATCCTTTTCATCTGCTCCAATCCTCAGGCACCCTGAACCTCTCCAACCTTTCTTCATCGAAGTAGATGCCTCGGACATCGGAGCAGGAGCAATATTATCCCAAAGATCCTCTTCTGATGGTAAACTGCATCCGTGTGCCTTCTTTTCCAAAAAGTTTTCTCCCTCCGAAAGGAATTATGACGTTGGGAACCGTGAGTTACTGGCTGTCAAGCTTGCTCTAGACGAATGGAGACACTTTCTTGAAGGGTCATTGGTTCCTGTGACCATCTTCACCGACCACAAAAACCTAGAATATATCCAGACCCTTAAGCGCCTCAATCCCCGACAAGCCAGATGGGCATTGTTCTTCTCACGTTTTAACTTCATCTTAACTTTTCGTCCTGGTTCAAGAAACATGAAAGCAGATGCTCTTTCCAGAAGTTTTATCCCTGAAGATCCCATCTCCGAAGACCCAGAATCCATTGTGCCTCCTACAAAGATCATTGCTGCCCTGTTCCCTTCCCTTGCCTCGCATCTTTTGTCCATTCAATCCTCTGCTCCTGTGGAAACTCCTGTAGGCGTAGCCTTTGTTCCTCCTGAGCTTCGTCAGTCCATTTTGATCCAGTCTCACAGCTCAAAGCAGGCCGGTCATCCGGGAATTAAAAAGACGACTGAACTTTTATCTCGTCTCGTCTGGTGGCCTTCCTTAAGAAAGGATGTTAAAGATTTTGTTTCTTCCTGCTCCACTTGTGCTGTATCCAAATCAGGACATTCTCCCCCTAAAGGCCTACTTTTACCTTTGCCTGTTCCATCCCGCCCTTGGACCCATTTGGCAATGGATTTCATCGTGGATCTTCCTGCTTCCTCTGGCTACACCGCTATCTGGGTGGTGATTGACAGGTTTAGTAAGATGGCACACTTTATCCCTCTCCGGAAACTCCCTTCAGCTCCAGAACTTTCTGCATTATTTATTAAACATATTTTCCGTCTCCATGGTTTTCCTGCTGAGATTGTCTCTGACCGGGGGTCCCAATTTGTTTCAAAGTTTTGGAGGTCCCTTTGTAAAGCCCTGGACATTTCTCTCCAATTTTCTTCTTCTTATCATCCCCAGTCTAATGGAGCGGCAGAAAGAGTTAACCAGGCTCTTGAACAGTTCCTTCGGTGTCATGTGTCCCTGTGTCAGGATGATTGGGCTGACCTCCTCCCTTGGGCCGAATTTGCTCATAATAATGCCATACACTCTTCCTCTGAAAAGTCTCCTTTTTTTTGTGTTTATGGTCTTAACCCCCTGGCCTTTCCTCAAGATCTACTGCTCACAAATGTCCCTGCCGCCAACGATCAGGCTGCCCACATGCTGGCCATCTGGCAGGCTACCACTGTCAACCTGAAAAAGAGCTCGCTTGCACAGAAGAAGTTCGCTGACAAGAGAAGGGTTTCTTCTCCTCTGTATGTTCCTGGTGACAAGGTCTGGTTGTCTACCCGCAATATCCGCCTCAAAATTCCCTCACCTAAACTTGGTCCCAAGTTTATTGGTCCCTTCCCTATCACCGAGATCATCAACCCTGTGGCTGTGCGCCTACAACTTCCTCCTGAGATGCGGATCCCCAATGCCTTCCATGTTTCTTTACTTAAACCTGCAGTTTCGTCTTCTTCCTCCCCAGCCCCTGTCATTGTGGATGGGCATCAAGAGTTCGAGGTAAAGAAGATTTTGGATTCTCGAATTTCTAGAGGCACCCTGCAGTACCTTATTGAATGGGATTCGGTCCTGAAGAGTGCTCCTGGGTAAAAAGCTCCAATGTCCATGCTCCTCTCTTGGTCCAAAAATTTCATCGGAGATTCCCGTCCAGCCCAGTTGTTCCTGAGGCCCCCACTGAGGAGGGGGGTACTGTACGGAAAACCGTAGGTCCTCCCCAAGATGGCGTCCAAGATGGCAGCCCCCTGGATCCTGCTGGTCGCAGCACGATGACGTCAGCGTCTTCCCGTCCCCGGATTGGTCGCCAGCGTCGGAACGGACGCCGGCGTCAGAACGTGCGTCAACGTCAGGACGCTGGCGTCAGTGCGTCAGCGTCATGACGTCAGCGCGTCCAAATTTGGCGCCGAAACCTGGCCTATTTAAGGCAACTCCGGGATTCCCTCAATGCCCGATTATAGGTTTAGTTTACTACTCCTGGGTGTGATTCATTGCGAACCTCTTGTCTATTGTGTACCGACCCTTGCCTGGAATCCTCGACCTTGAACCTCTTCTGCCTGGACTGATCTTGTTGCCTGTTTGACCATTCTTCTGTCTCATCCTCTTCTGTACTGCAAACTTGGACATTGTTATTTTCCTCCCTTGGTCCTCACTACTCCTGAGGCCTTTGGCCTTACAGATTTCCTCAGGGTACTGTAGTTCCCAGTCACACTCCAAAACATACTGGTAGGTTAACTGGCTTTGAATTAGTGAAAAGCCACAATAGTGTCAATATGATATGCACTGTAGATTTTAACAGTGGAACAGAGCCTATGGGGAATTATAAAGAATCTCTGTTCTCTGGTTGTTTATATACTGTATATAAAAAATATATTATCATTAATTGTTTTGGCAAAGATGGTAATTTGTGCTAGTACACTGTGTACACCAGATTATACCCCAAGGTAGAGGTGCTAGGTCACAAACCCTCAATTTGACACGAGAAGCCATGGGAAGGCTGTGGTAGTGAATTTGGCTAAAACTGTAAAAAAAAAAAAACAATCTGTAAGCTGAGAAAGTAACAACAAAAATACATTATTCTTTAAGAATAAAAGTATTTTTTTATTCTCACTGCTTAAAAGGGTTTCACTTTTTTAGAAATGCTAGTGCTTTTAATATACCTTTTATGATTATCTTTGCGTTACTCTCTTAACACATTTGAATTAGCAAATGAGAAGGTATTCTTAATGGTTCTAATTATCTGGCTCTTATCTTCTGCCTCCCCAGATTTGTTCTGATATCGAGTTCCACTACCGCATTCCAATAACCAGTCCTCGAACTGAGACTAATGAGACAATTGATCTTAAAGTTCTCCGCTGTCACTTAACTTTGGGAATTTTCAGCTGCAGCTTGTACTCACAACTGTTCCATTTTCACGTGACTGCATTTCACAGATGGTGAAAATAAAAATCAATTTCATAATGTATCATCTAAAGCAAACACAATATTTAAAGTAAGTGCCGTTTGTCTGTTAGTCAACTGCCAATCCAGGCAGTCCCTGCATAATTCTAACATTTGTTTAACAGTGCGATACCGTTCTATTGTCTGTTCAACACTGTATTAAAATGAAGATCTAAAAGAAAGGTTCCCTGAATCAAGGGCTAAGATTAAAAATTATTTTTGAAATATTTTGTTTGCTTTAGATGATACATTATGAAATTCATTTTTATTTTAACCATCTGTGAGGTGATTTACAAAATATATATTTTTTATTTTGGCTGGTCCAAGACAGTATATCTCTGATTCATCGTGTTAGGTAAAGATTGCCTATAAAAGAAAAAGTATAGAAATACAGCAGCCCTGTGATACTATACTACTGGGATCCTAGATATCTTTATAACACAGCATGACCACAAGAGTTATGACAAGATTAGTGATTCTATATCTCAGATGATCAGTGGGAGCCATTATGAAGGGAACTCATAGTTTGCCCATAATTCTGCACCTTTTTCTAGCATGATGCATCTGTGAGATTAAAAAAAACCCAATATCTGCATAAATTGGAATTCTGTGGAGTGATGGAACTAAAATGTTTGTTTTTGTCTCTTGGTTGCTTTCTCTTGGCTTATGTCCACGATTATATCGGTTATGTTTTGGGTAGCCAAGGATGAGTAGAGTATAACAGTGCTTTATTAGCAGAGTCATGCAGGCATTATACAACAGTAACTTTCACTTTTTAAGCTACCAGGAAGTATGCACAGTATAAGTATGAGCACAGTGCCATCTACAGGCCATTTGTATAGACACCACATATTCCACCTATACTACGAAAGCATTTTGGCAAATGTAATAAACAACAACAATGCATCTTAAAGCAATAATATACATTATTCACAACACATAGTCCTGTGTCTATGCAAGTAGTTTTCTGATTCTCTCAGTACGCCTTATAGGTTCACTTTCTTCAGGCCTATTGCAGTTGACATCAGGAGTAAGAAAAAGTCCTTCATCAAATGGAGCTTCTCCAAAGTCATATCTAACAGGAGCAAGACGACTTGCATTCCATATGCGTCCATCAGACAGTTCATATGTGTATGGTCCTCGCTGGCGTCTCACTTCAAGTGGTGTAGTAAATTTAGATTGTCCTTATTTCAGTATTCCTGGTTTCTTAATTCTGACTAAAGATCCAGGTTGAAAGTTTACTTCTCTTGCACCACGTTTTCTGTCAGCAGAAGTCTTGCATTTGGCTTGGTGACGTTTCACAATGTCAGCAGTAGATTATTTTGTAGGCACAGTATTTTGTTGAAGTTTGATGTCTGCAACATGTAACTTGTGCGCATCAATCTGCCATGTAATAATTCAAAAGAGGATGATTGGGTTGTTGAATGGCACGTTGCTCTGTAGTTATGTAGGAACTCTCTTGTAAATACTTTCCAAGATTTAACAGTAAGATTTGCTGTCTGTAGTGCTTCTTTCAGACTTCGGTTGAATCGCTCGATTTCTCTATTTGCTTGTGGGTAATACACTGAAGATTTCCTATGCACAATATTTCTCGCTCTCAGAAAGGATTCAAACTCATATGAGACAAACTGTGGTCCGTTGCCTGATAGTAACTCCTTTGGATTATCTTCTCTGCTGAAGACTGTAGACAGAAAGATTATTACTGCAGAAACAAATGCAATTTCAGGCCATTTACTGTAATAGTCTATCAAGGTTATAGCAAATCTGCAGTCTATAGGAGCATCTGTAAAAGGACTGACAATATCAATAGCAAGTTTTTCCCATGCTGAATCAGGAAATGGTACTGGTTTTACATCTGGTCTCAACTTAACTTTGTGTACAAAGTTCTTTGCACAGCCCAGTGAAGTGTTGCTTTGTGGTGATATTTTAGACACTGACTGTATGGCAGGCACTGGTGCTGTAGTATTGAGACCATCAACTAATTGTAGGTTTAATGCAGCAAAGAGATCCCTTCCAAGTATAGCAGTACCCTTATTCACAATGTTAAAGTCACATTTTGCAGTATTTGATTCAAATTGTACAGTCGCTGGCAAGTAACCATGCACAGGGATTGGTTACTGACCAGTTTCAGGGCGGTGCAACAAGTGGATATTTTGCAAAGTATTTCAAGAAAATATCCTTTGGTAGTATAGAAACAGCTGAACCTGTATCAAGCATCAGGTTAATGGAGTGTCTGTTGTCAGCAGACGCAGTATTGACAATGATGCATATAACTGTACCAGCTTTATCCACACTAAATACTGTAATATTTGTAGTAGTGACTTCATGAACATCTTTAGCAGAACTACGACAGATCTTAGCAAAATGTCCTACTTTTGTGCATTTGCGGCACCGTTTAGCTTTTGCAGGACATGTAACATAATTTGCAGTGTATTGTGTTGAACCACAGCAACAGCTGCACGGTTTTGCAGTGTAGGTGAATCCCTGTCCTTAGCACTGTATTTTGCCTGTGAATGTGCATTATTAGGCCACAGTGTTGAATTCACAATCTGTACATTCCCAGAAGTTCCCTGACAGAGTTTTAGCCTCTGCCACTGCTGTTTCAATTTGGCTAGCAACTGTAATAGCCTTTGCAAAGGTTAAATCCTGCTCTAGGAGCAGGCTCTCTCTAATGCGAGGTGAGTTTGTTTTTTCCACTATTTGGTCTCTTAGCATTTCATCTGTTAGATTCCCAAACTCACAGGTAACAACCAGCTCTCTCAAAGCTGCTACAAACTGTTCTGTGGAGTCCATGTTGGCGGAATTTATATCTTTCAGCAACCACATTTACTCTTGGCATGAAAATGTTCTTTATAGCAGTAAGTGTAGTTTCATAAGTCTCATCGGGTAATGGTAATGTATAGAATATACGCTGTCCCTCTGCTCCCAGGCATTGAATAAGTAAAGCATGCTTTCTAGCAGCAGAAATCTCCCCTTGGTCAGCAGCAATAATGTAATTTTCAAACATACGGATCCAAGCAGTAAAAGGTATGGTAGTCTCAACAGGGTTTGGAAGAAAAGGTGCAGGCTGCTGCAGAGGTAAATGAGCCATTCTTGTCGCCATTTATGTTTTGGGTAGCCGAGGATGAGTAGTGTATACCAGTGCTTTATTAGCAGAGTCATGCAGGCAGTACAGTAACTTTCACTTTCAAGCTACCAGGAAGTATGCACAGTATAAGTATGAGCACAGTGACATCCACAGGCCATTTGTATAAACACCACAATATCTTTTAAGGAAGTTCAGGCTTGCCAACCTAATTATCCAGTTCAGTCTTCAGTGCTCATTGCTATGGCCTCTAAGTTTGTGTCTCTTGGGATTCTAGGATAACCCATGGGATATGCTGAGTTGTATAATAAAGCTGGACAGTGAAAGTGTTTTAACTGAACCCCTAGCATCAGGAATACATTTGCAATAGAGAAAAGTGATGTAATGACAATGTTTATGGTATATCCCTATTCCAGGTTATAGTAACAATAAAAAGTTCAAAGCGTTTTATAGGAATGACAATATAATGTAGTGTTGCCCTACAATGGTAAAACTGGTGTATTTGCTTTAGAAACACTGCTATAGTTTATATAAACAGTTGTTGTTGCAGTCATGGGGGCAGTCATTCAAGCACAGGATACACAATAGAGCACAGATAAGTTCTGAAGAATCACATTGTATAATATAGAGCTTATCTGTTGTCTGCTGTGTATCTTGTGCCTTTTCTCCCTTTTCAGCTTTGAATTGCTGCCCCCATGGCTACACAGCAGTTTGTTTATATAAACTATAGTATCTGAAGCAAAAACACCAGTTGTACAAGTGCAGTACAACAGCATATTATAATATAATTACTTCAAAACACATAGTTTGGTGTTACTGTTCCTTTAAATGGATATTAGCAGATATATCATTTGTACAATGCATCAATATAGCAAGTTACCATAGCAGGCAACCTCCCTGCCCTTTTAAGCAGCCTACAAACCCTTTGCTTGTTATGCAAGGAGAAGATAGACCAGGCAGCATGGTACAGCAAGTGTTAAATAATAGAAAACCAGACAAGGTAAAAACCAGAAGTCCAAACCACAAAGAGACAGAGGAAAGGGGGTGGCAAAGGTAGACCAGAAAACAGGAACCATGGGCACAGCAGGATCACGGATTGGGAACAGCAGCAGGGCAAGAACAGATTCAGTACAAGGAATTAGGACCAATGCACACCCAGGAATTTACAGAATGAGACCTACTGTACTAGAGTCAAGGGGTGAAATGGAAAACTGGAGTTTCAGTGGGTTCAAACGATCTTTTTAATTATACTTATTCATGACCTAAATAAAAAGTCACTGGCAATTCATTTAGATGCAAGTTTCATGGTGGCACATACATTGGTGCAGTCTGCAGACATGTATTGTAATTGTTATTGAGCCATGAAGCATTTTGATGCATGATGTGTCTTGTTTCAGAAAAGGAGAGACAGCAGGTAGTGATGGGCAAATGTATTAGCCAGGCGTGAATTCACTGTGAATTCCTGTGTTTCGTCCCAGGAGGATAAATTTGCGAAAATTCACCGGCGTCCGTTTTTTCACTGGCGAATGTGAGTCAAAAACAAGACTCCAGTGCCGTTTCACGAATCTCGCTGGAAATTTGTGAATTTTTCAGCGAAGCAAAATGCACCAAATTCGCCCCTCACTAACAGCAGGTGCTCTGGGTTTGAACTCAAGTTTAATCATCAATAATGTTTCAACCTCACCCCTTTAATTCCGGCTTCATATTAAATCCAAATCCTGCATGGTTAACTAGCAATGTATTTAGATGCATGCTGCAATTTATTTAGATGCATGCTGCAGATTAAACAGATTTATGTGCAGCCACGCATCTAAATTAATTGCAACTAGCCAGGATTTGGATTTAATATGAGGGGGGTGAGGTGGCAATGCTAAAATGTGCCACAGATTGAAGGGTTATGGTTTTTAAGATTGTAAAAGCAGTATTGTGGTGTCAGGTGCTGTACTGGAAAGCCCATGCCTGCCTCAGGGCCACAACTTGGTATCAAAACAAATGACCAGCAGCACATCGTGTGAGTTGTAGTTTTGAGAAAATCAATTTGTTTAGCCCAAAAACATACAAAAAGGGCAACGTTTTGGGTCCTCAAGATACTTTATGAAGCCTGATAAAGGGCCTTGAGGATCCGAAATGTTGCCCTTTCTTTGTTTATTTTTGAGCTAAATAAATAGATTTTTGTACAACTACAACTCACACGGAGTGCTGTTGGTCATTCATTTTGATATATTTTTTTTTGTATTTTTAAAAGTGGGGCTGCAGATAGCCACAGTATAAATGCCAAAGACACACCAGAGGTTTCCTCCTGTGCTGTAGTTTTTTCCAGTCTATCTTTAGTGTATGCCCTGTGTCCAACAACCATTGAGCATGGACTGCAATGCAACCTTGTCTGCATGCATTCATACCTGTATATACAAACTTATCCTTCAGTATAACCTATGCAAAGTGATTTGTCGTTCAACTCCATAGTACTTAGATTATATTGGAAAATGTAACTAGATTTTTTTTTTATCAGACACACATAAAGGATATATATATATATATATAGATATATATATATATATATATATAAACAAAAACAACACAAGAACACTATACAAATAATTAAGGGTGCTCACCTGCATGCAGATCAATACCATAATGTTCTTCTATGTGATTTTCCTTTTATCATGGATATCTTGGATCTTAAAGTCAATAGAAACAGAGTTTTCTTTTTCTCCACAGTTGTAGCTAGATAGCCAGCCCCCTGCTAGTGTATTATATAATGTGGGAATGAAAGCACAGCTTGGTCTCCCACTGTCTCAGGTGAGATGATGCAGGTTTAATCAGTCAGGGAATGTGTCCACTCATAGTCACATGGTATGTTTGCATATAGCTGCAACCTCTGCTTACATAGGGTGGGGCTTGCATATTAATATTATTATGAAATGGAATTATAGCTATTTTTTCCCAATATGTTGCTATTTAAATACCTTGGCTTTCATTGTTTCTTTTTTTTTTTTTTTTATAGTTTTTGAATTATTTGCCTTCTTCTTCTGATTCTTTCCAGCTTTCAAATGGGGGTCACTGACCCCATCTATTAATATTATTAATAACATGTATTTTTAGAGCGCCAACATATTTTGCTGTAAAAATAAATGTATTTATGTATAAATGTATTTATACAAACAACATAGAGAATTACATATATAGCGACCAGTAACCGATACAAAAGGTGAAGAAGGCCCTGTGCAAAAGAGCCTACAATCTAAAAGGGGAAGGAATTGAGACACAAGGTGTGGGAGTGGGCACGATCAGAAATAAGCAAGGGGAGAGAAGTAGCAAATGGTATTGAATTTGGTAGCTATCAATGGGCGAATTTATTGGCCAGGTGTGAATTTGCCGCAAATTTTTGCAATTCAACACCGGCAGTGAATACATTTTTTCGAACTTGCTGCGAAAATTCACTGGCATCAAAATAAATTTGATGCCGAAGACAATTCTGACACCGGCAACAATTCTGACGCTGGCGACAATTATAGGCACCCATTAACTTTAATGGGCGTCAGAATTGTCGCCAGTGTCAGAATTATCGCTGGTATCAAAATAAATTCACTAAATTCACGTTTCGCGGCAGAAATTCGCTTATCACTATTGGTAGCTAAACAGCATGAGGGTATGCTTCTCTAAGGGGGTTATATATCAAAATTTTAAAAGTTGTCACAATATTTTTAAAAACTGATTCGACCAAATCCGCACTGACTTTTCCCCACTGTTTATCAATACATTTTACCAAAAAATTCTTGTGCATGAAAAAACTTTATAAAATCTTGAAAAAAACAGAATCGTACATATTTTTCAGATTTTAAAACTGCGACTATTTCAGATTTGATATCCGAAACCTTTAACTTTTTCATATTTGATGCCCGAAAACCACGACATTTTCAGATTATTTAATGAAACCCGTTCATCTGCCATTGACTTCTACATGAACTCGGCAGCTCTGAGTACATTTTTAATTCTGACTTTTAGCACCATCGGACTTTAATAAATCCCTAAGAAATCTAGTTTTTTTTTCATCGAAATTTTTTTATTTTCCCCTTTAATAGTCCAATAACCCATTAAGTGTGTTTTAAGAGAGAGAGCTTTGCCATGAATGAATCTTTAGTCTGTACCCAGCCCTTAAATAAGCTACCCCTAAATGGTCATCTTTATTGCTGATGTAGTGCTACTATATTCCACAGGAATAAATAAAAAATGCAGCCAGGGGTTGTGCATTGAGCAGTCCCCAATTTTTGTAAAAGTTACTGGTAACTTTTATGAGCTGAAGATTCCAGTTATTAAATTGTAAATTGTTTTTTTTAGTGCAAAGTGTACTCCCTCCAGCACTAAAAAGGTAGACACTGGGGGCGTGTTGTAAGGGGGATGGCAACTTTAGGGTGGCACAAGGTACAGAATCACCCCTGTCAAGCACACAGATATTGTATACATTTCTCTATCAATTGCAAGCATTGCTAATTTTCTTCTTTATATTTACACTCTCTACTTCCATATGAGTAATTAGAAGGAAATGCCTAGGAACTATAGTACTAGTAAATTCCTATTAGCATTCTAATTGTTTTTTTATTGCTGTACACACTCTAGGCTCTCTCCAACAGAAATATCCTGTGAGATAAGAAGGGAGCAGCAAAGGCTGATGTGGCTATTTGTGTATGCTTTAGGATCATCTTATCTGCAGCATTTATGAGTGTTTTGAAGCACCAGGAACAGTTAGAGAGTGTAATGGTGCAGAACTGTCTGCTAATGGTACAGTCGGGCAGCTTGATTTCACGTCACTTTCATTTCCAAAGTATGTAGCCAAGACATCTGGGATTCAGGATTATCAGGCAAATACATTTATCAAGCATGCAGTAAGTACAGCTCTTAAAATAGCCAGAGCTTAGCACGCAGAATAGACAGGGAATTTAAACACCAGATTAGGTCAGGATCCACATAGAGAGGAAAGACAAAACACTGGTGACAATATTTCACCAATAGGCTCAGGATAAGGGACTTCACAGTAGGTTTTAGATTGCTGTCAGATAGCTAGCACTGATCTTAATTAAAGTATAGTAAAGAAGAAATTAAATCTTAATTGACATTTACTAATGCAGCCACATTTGTGCCCCATGCATCAAAATGCATACAATTGCATGCGCATGTTTTCTGTGAAATGGAAGCAAGTTGCAGTTGAAATTTCCAGATTGGGCATTGTGTCAGTTCTTCAAATCACAATTAGCATGGCTGTAAGTCTGGGGTGCCTATTGACACAACATGGAGCTGTGGAACTGGAAACCCTGAAATCCCTGCCAAGCCCAGGGTGGTGATAATACCAGGGTTCCGTAACATCGGAAGCTGCAGTTGCACACTGTTCTTCAGAAAGACTGGTTGTTTGCATTGGCATTTAGCACAACTATACGGAGTTGCAAGAAGCAGGTTCGGACACAAGTACCTTTAATGTATAGCATCAAAATGTGCAACATTTGCTTTGAATTTTAGGGCAGCCTCTCTTGCACTTGTGGTTGTAAATGAAGCTTGATGAGTTTTCTCGGGGGAGGGGAGGGTCTGTTTATTTAAAATGACATTGCCTTGTATAGTTAAATCATTGTAATAAAAGAAATGCTTTGCCTTGGGATTTCATTCTTCTTTCCAAGGCCATATCTTGCTTTATTATAATTGTTCCTTACAGAGCTAATGAGAGAATAAATAAACAAATAAAGAATGGAGCAAAGTCTACATTTCAAACAATATGGGCGCCTTCTCATCACCAGATGCATGAAACCCCTTTAACAGAAAATGGATAATGTTGAAAATCAACATAATTATTTCAACAGGACATGAGCCAGTGAATGCACAGTGGATGCACATTCACTCCAGGGTAGCAAACCACTAATATTTAACCTTCAGATCTTTCATTTCTTTAGGTGCTCCAGCTCTAGAGATTCAGTTACTATGCACTAGACTACACTCAATCATATTTTATCTACAACAGTAAATTCACCTTTAAACAACACAAAATCAGGTGACTTATCAATGCACATCCCCCGGGAGCATATTTTATTTAACCTGTGCAAGTGCACACATTTTCCCAATAACAATCAAGGACTTTATAAGCACTAAATTGCCAAACCACAATACTACATCAAGCGGAAACCTCATATGGTGCTCTTATCTTTGTTCTTATATTGTGGATGAATTGCTGTTTTAGTTTGGTCTTCGGTGAGATAATTGAAATCTGTGATTGGGATAAGTGTGAATAGAGAGCCAACGAAAAGAGAGAAACACTAGGGGGCAGATTTACATAGGGTCGAATATCGAGGGTTAATTAACCTTCGATATTCGACTGCCAAATTTAAATCCTTCTACTTCGAAGATCGAAGTCGAATGATTTAGCGCATTTCCTATGATCGAAGGAAAAATCGATTAAATCCTTCGAATCGAACGATTCGAAGGATTTTAATCCATAGATCGAAGGATTTTCCTGTGATCAGAAAATTGTTAGGAAGCCTATGGGGACCTTCCCCATAAGCTAACATTGTCCTCGGTATGTTTTAGGTTGCGAAGTAGGGGGTCGAAGTATTTTTTTTTTTTTGATCTGTTTTTATTGCAAGAGAAAGGCAATATAAGTCAAGCTTGACATTTAAGTACTGAGACAAGGTCATCAATGAATGTACATAAAAGCTTACATCTGATATAGGTTATTATTCACAATATTCATGTTAGCAGATACAAAGCCATGAGAAGATCGTAGCAACACGTATGTAATCAAGTATAAAAGAGTGTTTCTGGTAAAAGAGAAATAGACAATCTAGTTGCAGCATAATAACCAAATCAATGAGTAGGTAACCTTGTGTACTAATACCTTTCCCTTTATATAAAGAAATTTAAGTTAGAGAAGTCGAAGTTAAAGAGACAATACTTCGACTATCGAATGGTCGAATAGTTTAACGATTTTTAGTTCGAATCGTTCAATTCGAAGTCGTAGTCGAAGGTCGAAGTAGCCTATTCTTTTTTTTTTATTAAAGCATTCATAGCTGTTGGAAACTCATTTAAAAATCTCAGCTGCCAATCAAATATTGCCTGCCCCTCCTCTATGCCTAGGGCAGGCGATTACTTTCAGTTTCCATTTAGCACTTCTTAGATGTCTCTGCTCTCCCCAGAACACCCCTTTCTCTTTATCATGTAAGTGTGTAGCCAGGGCATGGGGATGGACATCAGGTCCCCCATTCTGGTGCACAAACAAGATTCTGAGATGATGCAAGACTTGTCTTAATAACACAAAATGGCTTCTGCCTGCTTGCTATAATTTTGAATTCCCAGACTGATCAAAACAAGATTCAATTCATTTATATAGTGTAATTAAAGTTCATTTTGCTTGACTAATGTGATAAAATAAGATTTGGAATAATTTTTTTGGGTGACGGTTCCCCTGTGTCTGGTAAGGGACTCGTCGCCAGCTCTGATTTCTCTAAAAATCAGATAATATTGGCGTGCAAAGCCAATATTATAATAGATGTAAAAAAAAAAGTTTAATTTCAGGTGTCAGTATCTCTTTAAGTTTTTATTTCAATAAAATGATAGAAGATAGAACGCAATCGAGAAAGGTAATTGTTTGTGATATGCTATTATCGGCTACCATTGCTATCAAGTTTTGTAAAGGTAAATTCCACTTCAATATAATGGTACAGATAGTAATGGTAAAAGACAAATATATGTTTTTTTTCTCTTTCAATGAAAGATGAGGTCAAGATGCTGAAACCTTTTTACCCAATGGCCAGCAGTACCCTATAATTTTTCATCTGCATTCATTATAGTTTTTTATTATCCTTTCTCAGTCTACAAGCAAGTTTATGATGTTGCTCCTGCTGTTTCTATGTCTGTGATATTCCATTACTCACCAATTCTGACTGGCTATACTCTATATGATGTCAGGTCATTGTCAGGCCACCAAGCCACCTGCCCTCTTGGCTTTTTGTTTGTGTATTGTAACCCTAAAGAAAGACAACTGAAGTCAAGAAAAATGGATAATCAAAGACAAACTAAAACCATAAACTGATAACATCTTAGAAAGGAGAAAAAGTAAAACAGTTACACCGTGAACTACTTATACTTGATTAGACTAATATTGGGGAATTTTAAAGGGTAGTGTGGCTCTTTGCACTCTGTTACAACTATTTTTTCATTTTCATTTACTTTGTTGGAGGTATTTCTATATTAGATTTCTATATTAGGATTAACAGATGTCCTGTTGGGTTTAGATTTATTGGATTACAGGCAAAGCGTGCTGTTATCCAAAGAAATCAGCAATTTTATGATCAAGGGACGATTGCCAATATTTTATTGGTAACTGTGGGATACAGAGAAGCATAAAACATTACCCTTGTATGTGCCTAACCCTGCTTTATTGCTTTATACATCAAAGGTAAGTAATGACATCACTTGCAATTTCCTTTTTTAAGAGAAGATTTTAAAGAATGCAACTTCCAACCGAGTGGGATAGACTGTATTGCATGTCCTGTATGGTTTATTGATGCCATCATTACTCATTGCACTGGTCAGGAAGAAATACAAGGAATTTTGAATATCTGTATGAAGAATTATGGATTGTATCAGAGCACACACTGCTTCTAAGAATTCCCCAACTTGCTTTATTTATTAATTGTTTTCCGCTCTGGGATGCAGTGATTTAGAACAGACATGATTTGTGCTACTTACTTGTCCATTGACAGTTCTGCTTAGTGGCTTATCTGGCTTTTCTGTGTAAAATTGATATAACTCCAAGAACATTTGTCAGTTTAATTGCCTAGTTCCAAAATTCACATCAAAACGTTTCTTTGCTCACTTGAATGTGTAAGACAAAAGTGTAGTTAGGGCTCTTTAATTATTAAGCAAAATCATAGGATGGAGACTGCAACAAGCACAAGCTCTGAAGCAGGTGACTGCTGTTTCATGACAATTCATGCAGATATGCTTTTATATATAATGTAAACACTTTGTAATGGAAGGATGGATAGCTGAGAGGGCTGCGATTTTCTGATATGCCTTATAGCCGTAACACTTTCTCAGCCAACACAGTGAGAATGTAGGATGTATTTACAGTAGCTTAATATCATGGGGGTTACGTGGAAACAACTCAAGCAGCTATGTTCTCCGGTAACATTAAAAAAAAAATCAGATTGCTGGCTTGATTTGATGAGAAACATGACTTAAGGAAAAATACAGGAGTCATATGCAAGAAGCCTGGACACAAGCATTATGGGTAATAAAAGTGTGTCCCATTGTGCTTATTCAAAAGCAGTTGGAACTGGGGTCTGGCTGCTCTCTGAATGACACACAAGTAAGGGGATGGTAGGGGGAGCACCAATGTGCTTCCCCCTGCCATTCAAGAATACATCTCTGCAGAACACAGACACACTGTATCAATGGAGCACTTGAAAGTCTCTGCAATTCATTTTTTCAGAGAAAATTCAGAAAAGTTGTAAGTATGAAAAAGTACGGTTTGCTCACACTTTTTGCACACCTACCTTAGGTTATATAATCATAATAGCATTCTTTCCCATTCTAAATAGGTCCATTTATTAAGAAGGGTTAAAGCTTAAATAAGATATGCAAATACAGGGGAAGTGGGTGGCACATGGACTTCCCCTGCCATGCATTCTTGCTTTCCTTCATTTAGAACACTAAAACCAGGTGTGTCAGGGAACCCCTGCACTTAAATGCCCTCCTTCACTCAAGCACTTGCTTAAATGAGCCAGAATAAGTCTGTTAAATAACAGTAGCCTCGTGTATTTCTTTCAGAAGCATCACTCAGTGAAGAGTGCACTAAAGAAGCCTAATTAAAACAAGACCAGGTGAAGAGTTATGAGAGGAAGATAATGAGTTTGAATCAGTTTGGTGTCTGTCCAAACTTTAACCTAAATATAACATTTTCTTTCTAGGATTATGCTACGCCACTTACTGTATATGTTTGGCTTCATGTCATTTTTATAAAATGGAATATGCAGGCCTTATGCCATTTGCCACTTTGCAGCGGTACAGCTGCTAGAGAGGTTTTGGCTGCTTCTTCTGTGTGGCGCCTGCAGTTCATTTGTCGCTGATGTTTGTGGCTTTGACTTTGAGGATTCACTGTATTAATTAACCCCCAGTGGATTTTCTGAAAGGTTGTGTCTATTTTAGAACCCCCTATGCCCTTTGTCCAAACTTAAATAATTAGCATAGAGAAAAATGGGTATAAAATATGAAAGGCAATATAAAAGACAATAAGTGGCCATTTAGTACAGTATATCTATATTTTCATTTGCATATTATAATTTATTCCTAGACAGTAATTGAATGCTATCAACACACCATAATATTATATAATGAAGTATTTACTGTGCCTTTTCTCCTTTTTCAGCTTTGAATGGCTGCCCCCATGGCTACGCAGCAACTTGTTTTTATAAACAATTATAGAGTTTCTAAAGCGAACACACCAGCACAAAATGCATTATATTTTACTGTCAAAGGCTTTAATTTTTTAGTGTTATTGTTCCTTTAACAATTGAACATATTTCGTTGTGCAGAAGAATTCACAAAACGGCGAAAAAAAAATGCACAAAATGGTGACATTTCACCGAAAACTTGCCGGATGCATTGTAGTCAATGGAAGCTTTTTTTTCTTGCACCAAATATGGGGGGCAATGAAGGTGAGTCAGCACAATTCATACAGAAAAAAAGATCTATGTACTTAGCTATCAAAGGACTTAGGAACTATGACATATTGATCAAATACTGGTAAGTTTTATGGATGGAGCTGTTACACTAGGTAATTACCACTTGGTAACATTAACACCATATAGGATTTCAAGTGGTATTTCCCTCAATGGAATGATTCATTACAATTTGGACAATAATTCTCTGAATCCTTTCAACTCACATAAGGGAGTAAGGATTCAATATAGGTAAGAGTGTTCAGCTGAGTATTACCACCCCCTTAGATCAAAATGACATTCCACTGCTCAAAACACGTTCTGGCAAATTGACTTAGGTATCTGCTTTAATAAATGTGTCAGTTCATTAAAAACATTTATGACTGTCAGGAAAGTTTCGTTTTCTTTTAAATCTTTACATTACTGGGTATCCTTCTATATTCCCCAATTTAAATTATAAGATCTGCCCTAAAGACATATTCAGAATGTATTAATTTAATTGTTTTAATTAAAGGAGTTGTTCACTTTCCAACACTATTTTTCAGTTCAGTTGGTTTCACATAATTTACCAATGAAGACTTTTTCCAATTACTTTCTATTTTCTATTTGAGACAGTTTTTCTAATATTGAAGAGTAAAGTTTCGTTTTCACCTTCTAAAGCAGCACGCGGGGGGGGGGTCGCCGACTCTTTGTTCTAAATTGATACATTTAGTTAATACATTTCTTATCTTTGGCCCTGCTGAACAGAATCTCTGGGTTTCAATAAAGGCAGTTATTAGAATTAATACAATAGTTGCTAATATTCCACAGATGCTGTTGAAAAATCAACTAAATATAGCAAAATTGTAACAGTTTAGAGTCTGCCCTTGAATTACTGAGCTGCCAAACTCAAACACCAGAGACAGGAAACATTAGATTTTGAAAAAAATAAAGATGGAAAGTAACTGGAAAAAAAGTCTTAATTTCTGGTGAACAATCTGTACTGAAAAAAGTGTTGGGAAGATGAACAACTATGCAGACTTTTTCATCGCAATCCGAAGCATTACGACAAAACGCCAGCGTCAAATCGCATGTGATGGAAATAAGGTAAGTGTATGCATTGTCGGATGAAGTCACATAGATCTGATACGACAGTCGGATCAATGCTGCGACTGATTTCCGTTGCATGCAATTTGCCGCTGGCGTTTTGTTGCAGCGTGTTGGATCGCGCCGAAAATGTCTGTGTAGTCTTACCCTAAGACAACAGTTTTTGGATAAACTTTGGCTAAATCACACAAATAAAGATGCAGTTCAATTTACACTTCATCAATCACCATGATTTATGTGAACCACATGTAGTTCATACGCTTCCACTTGACAAGTAGCATGTAGTAAATAAACAGGGACATGCTCCTTGTGTGTGTGTGTGTGGGGGGGGAGGTTCAAAGGTCGAAGTGACAAACACGAGCGAAGATTTGCCAGTGTGACGTAATTTCAGTACTTCATCATTTTACTAGCGGTTGCCGGCGTAACTTCACTAGCAAAGGAGATAGACTCTTCTATCCCTCCCTAACGCCTGCGAATGCCTGGCGAATTTGCACTCTGGCGAATTGACGTAACTACACAAATTTACTAAGATGCGGTTTTTACTGAACATTACCTCTTGCGCCAGACTTGCCTTCGCCACCTCAGACCAGGCAAAGTGCAATAGAGTAGATAGTAGTTCCTAAAAAAATAGTTGAACATTTTTCTAAGTCCCAAAAAACGCTAGCGTCTTTTCCATTTTCAGGGTGATAGTCTGAAAAAGAGCATAACTTGTTGTTGGGGTAACCAGCTTCCCCCCCCTACATTTCCTAACATAGTGCACATAAACTATACACTGGACTCATGTGTAGGGCAATATAACAACTCTATTTTATTTTATGAAGGTTTCCCGGGCTTGTGTAGTGTAATGTATTTGCTGCAACATATACGTAAACTTCCCGCCGTGTGCAAATTATCCAACGCTAGCGCAACATCATTTCGCTTGGCGCAGTAACACTAGCGCAACTTCGCGAGCATTCAGTGTCCTGAACGCAACTTCAGATTTTAGTGAATTAACGTTGTTCTGGCAAATCTACACCTGGCGAAGTGTTGCGATGTGAGCAAAGCCATCGCTGGTGAATTTTTGGAGGTCTGTGAATTTGCCCCTTAGAATCTTACTGATGATGAATAATTTGAATTTGCTCACATATGGTAAAATGACTTTGGAAACAGAATAGAAGGTTGCTGTATTTCTAAGGTTTTTGCAGCTTTAAGAGAAATCATAAATGCTCCTAATTTGAGTAATAACCTATGATGTGAATAATTCAGTTGGTTACTATCTACAAATCATCCGATATACTGAACTGAAGAATAGAGGCCAATCAGCTGAACAATATGCTTGGCAAGAGCATCACCATATGATTGTTTCTCATTCTATGGGTACCATCCTGATCTCAGCATTTTCAAATACTATGCACATTATAAAGCCACAGCTTCAACTACTAGAACAAGGTTTTTGACTTATTGTCAAATGGTATGGCCTATCTGTGCCAAATATTAGGTTTAAAGCTGAAAATTCCTGCTATATGTTTGTTTTTAGCATTTTATTCTCTGGAGGGGGACCAGCATTGTGTCACTATATGTATCACAGTATGAAATGTCCATCTTAAGATGGCCAAAGACATGCAGATTTACCTTCATATCAGACGACTGATCGTTCGGTGCCTTCTCCCGACCTGCTACTAACCATTCAGATCAAATAAAGTAGTGAAAGAACAGATGAGACGATGTTCTGCCCCTGACAGCAATCATACAAAAGTTATGTCCGACAAAAGCTGGTGACAGTCTCCCACTGATATCGTCAGAGATATTAACGGTAGCCAACAGAAATTTTCTAATCGTCTGAACAAACGATCGCCATGGCACGAAAAATGTCGAGTGTCAGGGCCCGAAGGCTCCGATGTAATGCGGACCAAGGAGGAGACAATAACACCAAGTTCGCGGTACAAAAGGATTTATCAAGAGGATGGTCGAAAACAGGCAAATGGTCAAAATACAGGCAGCAAGGATCAGAGTCGTAAACAGGCAGGAAGTCGGTACACAGATAATCAAAGCAGTAAATCACACCCAGGAACTATGCACGATAGACCTATAATTGGGCAAGGAGGTAAGGGGCAATCAGGAATAAATAGTCCAAAGTTGGCGCCAAAACTTGACGCAATGACGTCATGACGCTGACGCCGGCGTCCTCACGTTAGCGTCTTGACGCCGACGCACATTCTGACGCCGGCGTCCATTCCGTCGCCGGCGACCAATCCGGGAGTGACTCGTTTCTGATGCAGTCACATTGCGACCAGGAAGAACCGCATGGTGGAGCAGGAGGTCGCCATCTTGGACACCACGTGGGGTAAGTTCACCATCTTCCATTACAGTACCCCCCTCCTTAGGGGGGGCCTCAGGACCACCGAGTCTAGGGGAGGAAGGAAAGAGTCTGTGGAACTTACGGACCAGGACAGGTGCATGTACGTCGGAACTTCTCACCCAAGAACACTCCTCGGGACCGAACCCCTTCCACTCAATAAGATATTGAAGAATGCCCCGGGAAATACGAGAGTCCAGGATTCTTTTGACTTCGAATTCCATATGATCTTCAACCAAAACAGGAGCTGGGGAAGAAGAAGAACAAGACATGGCAGGTTTAAGCAGGGACACATGGAAGACATTGGGTATCCGCAGTTCAGGAGGGAGTTGAAGACGAACAGCCACAGGGTTGATGATTTCGATGATAGGGAAGGGACCGATGAATTTAGGACCAAGCTTGGGTGTAGGAATCTTGAGGCGAATGTTGCGTGTGGAAAGAAAAACTTTATCACCGGGAATGTATGGAGGGGAAGAAATCCTTCTCTTGTCAGCAAACTTTTTCTGCACCAGGGAACTCTTCTCCAAGTTTGCCGCAGTGGCGTGCCAAATAGCCAACATGTGAGCAGCTTGGTCATTGGCCGCAGGTACATTGGTAAGAAGAAGATCCTGAGAAAACGCCAAAGGATTGAGACCATAAACACAGAAGAAAGGAGAGTTCTGGGAAGAAGAATGCAGGGCGTTGTTGTGGGCAAATTCAGCCCAGGGAAGGAGATCCGACCAATCATCCTGGCACAAGGACACATGACAACGAAGAAACTGTTCCAAGGCCTGATTAACCCGTTCAGCGGCTCCATTCGACTGTGGGTGGTAGGCGGAAGAAAATTGAAGAGAAATGTTGAGGGCTTTGCAAAGAGACCTCCAAAACTTGGAAATAAACTGGGACCCTCGATCGGACACAATCTCGGTAGGAAAACCATGAAGACGGAATATATGTTTGATGAAAAGTTCAGAGAGTTCGGGAGCAGAAGGCAGTTTCCGGAGGGGCGTGAAGTGAGCCATTTTGCTGAATCTGTCGATCACCACCCAGATGACAGTGTGGCCAGAAGAAACAGGAAGATCGACAATGAAATCCATCGCCAAATGAGTCCAAGGTCGAGATGGAATGGGAAGAGGCAAGAGTAAACCCTTGGGAGGAGAATGTCCGGATTTGGAAACAGCACAGGTGGAACAGGACAAAACAAAGTCTTTGACATCCCTCCTTAGGGACGGCCACCAGAGCAAACGGGACAAAAGTTCAGTTGTCTTCTTAATCCCAGGATGACCAGCCTGTTTGGAACTGTGAGCTTGGGATAAAATGTCATGACGAAATTCCGGAGGGACAAAGGCGACACCAGGAGGGGTCTCTGCAGGAGCCGAAGACTGAGCAGAAAGTAATTGAGAGGCACAGGAAGGAAATATGGCGGCGATAATTTTGGTAGAAGGTACAATGGGTACAGGATCTTCAGGACAGGAATCTTCAGGGGCAAAACTTCTGGATAGAGCGTCCGCCTTCCTGTTTCTGGAGCCAGGACGAAAAGTGATAATAAAATTAAAACGGGAGAAGAAAAGTGCCCACCTGGCTTGCCGGGGATTGAGGCGCTTGAGGGATTGAATAAACTCAAGGTTCTTGTGGTCGGTGAAGATAGTCACAGGAATAGAAGAACCCTCAAGCAAATGTCTCCATTCTTCCAAGGCCAACTTAACGGCAAGTAACTCCCGATTGCCTACATCGTAGTTCTGCTCAGGGGAAGAAAATTTTTTAGAGAAAAAAGCACACGGATGGAGCTTCCCGTCCGAGGAAGATCTTTGGGACAGAACAGCACCGGCACCCACATCGGAGGCATCAACTTCAATGAAGAAGGGTTGTAAGGGTTCAGGATATCGAAGAATAGGAGCAGAGGAAAAGGCTTCTTTGAGGGTCTTGAAGGCTTCGAGAGCTAGAGGAGGCCAGATTTGAGGTTTACTCCCTTTACGGATCAAGGCCAGAATTGGATGGATCTTGGAAGAGAAGTTTTTGATAAATTGTCTATAATAGTTGGCGAAGCCGATAAACCTCTGGACTGCCTTAACGCTCGTGGGAAGGGGCCAATCCAAAATTGCAGAAACTTTGGCGGGATCCATCTTAAAACCTTGAGGAGAAATGATATAGCCAAGAAAAGGAATAGAAGAAGCTTCAAAGGTGCACTTTTCCAGCTTGGCGAAGAGATTGTTTTTCCTCAATCTGGAAAGAACTTCACGTACTTGACAACGATGATCAAAAAGGTTTCGAGAAAAAATAAGAATGTCGTCTAAGTACACGACCACACACTGTCCCAAAAGATCACGAAAAATGTCATTAACTAATTCTTGGAAGACCGCAGGGGCGTTGCAAAGGCCGAAAGGCATGACGAGATACTCGTAATGGCCATCACGAGTATTAAAAGCGGTCTTCCATTCATCTCCCTCACGAATCCGGATGAGATTGTAGGCCCCACGTAGATCCAACTTGGTAAAGAAACTAGCCCCCTTGAGCTGATCAAAAAGTTCAGAGATGAGAGGAAGAGGGTATCTGTTCTTTATAGTGATTTTATTTAACCCCCTGTAGTCAATGCAGGGCCGCAAACTTCCGTCTTTCTTTTCAACAAAGAAGAATCCTGCTCCAGCAGGGGAGGTGGAAGGACGAATGAAACCTCTTTGAAGATTCTCCTGGATATAGGACTTCATAGCAGAAGTTTCGGAGGGAGAAAGCGGGTAAGTGCGGCCTCGAGGAGGCATTGAGCCGGGTAAAAGTTCCATAGGACAATCATAGGGGCGATGAGGAGGGAGAGTTTCTGCGGACCTTTTATCAAAGACATCGGAAAAGGCTTGGTACACAGGAGGAAGAGAAGAATTCGAAGACACTGAAGAAACTTTGATGACAGGGGTAGTAGGCAAACAATTGTGTACACAGAATGGACTCCAGCGAGATATTTGTGAGATGGACCAATCAATGACTGGATTGTGAACACACAGCCAAGGCAATCCCAGGACCACAGGAGTTGAAGGGCAATCAATAAGAAGAAAAGACAGTCTCTCCAAATGCATAGTGCCCACCTTGAAGGAAAGTTCCTGAGTAGACTGCGAGATGATGGCAGAAGAAAGGGGACGATCATCAATTGCCAGGACACGAAGAGGAGTTGCCAAACGTTGAAGCGGAATGAAATGTTTGTCAGCAAAGGCACGATCCATGAAGTTGCCTGCAGCACCAGAATCAAGGAATGCCTGAGAAGAAATCTTCTTGGAGCCGAACTGGATTAGAACAGGAAGAAGGAAACGTTGAGCAGATGAATGGGGAGAAGAACAAATTCCACCCAGGTAAGTCTCCCCAAGCTTACCTAGGTTTTGGAGTTTCCCGGCTTCACTGGGCATTCTTGGGCGAAGTGAGCTTTTCCCCCACAGTAGAGACATAACCCAGCAGCCCTTCTCCGTAGCTTCTCCTGTTCGGAAAGGCGTGCCCGACCGATCTGCATTGGTTCTTCAGATGGCAAAGAAGAAGTAGCAGGATTCACAGGAGGAGGAGGAGGAAGATTAGAAGCCGGTCTGGGGAGTAGGGGTCTTTGGAAGCGTGGAGCCAGGGTGGGTTGAAACCTGGAAAACTTCCTAGCACGATCCCTGTCAAGTTCGACTTGGAACTCCCTCTGTCGGGTGTCAACCTTTACAGCCAATGCAACAAGGTCCTCCCATCGAGGAGGAATCTCACGGGAAACGAGATCGCTCTTGATGCGCATCGCCAGACCGTTGTAAAAGGCAGCATGGTATCCATCGTTATTCCATGAGGTTTCTGCCACGAGAGTTCGGAACTCAATGGCATATTCAGGAACTGAACGAGTCCCTTGCTGCAGCTGGAATAAACGGGCAGAGGCAGAAGTAGCCCGACCAGGAGCATCGAATACGGTGCGAAGGTCACGGATGAAGGCCCTGGCATCATCGATTACCGGATCCTCCTTCTCCCAAAGAGGAGAAGCCCACTCCAGAGCTTTCCCTTGCAGGCGGGTGATAATATAGCCCACCTTTGCTCGCTCCGAGATGAACTGACCTGGAAGCAGGGTGAATTGGATTTCACACTGGTTGATGAAACCACGGCATGATTCCGGATCACCGCTGTAGAGAGGAGGTGCAGGGATGCGAGGCTCGGAAACCTGGAGTGGGGTTGCAGGAACTGGCATAGGAACTGGAGCCACAGGAGATAAGGCAGACAGCTTCTCCAAGATTGCTTCTAGTGCCTGACCGAAGTGGGTTTGCTGGGCTTCATAGGAGTGCATGCGAGAAGCCAATCCACGAACGGCTCTGCCGACATCGGTTGGAACTTGAGGCTCCTCCGAGGGGTCCATGGCCCAATTATACTGTCAGGGCCCGAAGGCTCCGATGTAATGCGGACCAAGGAGGAGACAATAACACCAAGTTCGCGGTACAAAAGGATTTATCAAGAGGATGGTCGAAAACAGGCAAATGGTCAAAATACAGGCAGCAAGGATCAGAGTCGTAAACAGGCAGGAAGTCGGTACACAGATAATCAAAGCAGTAAATCACACCCAGGAACTATGCACGATAGACCTATAATTGGGCAAGGAGGTAAGGGGCAATCAGGAATAAATAGTCCAAAGTTGGCGCCAAAACTTGACGCAATGACGTCATGACGCTGACGCCGGCGTCCTCACGTTAGCGTCTTGACGCCGACGCACATTCTGACGCCGGCGTCCATTCCGTCGCCGGCGACCAATCCGGGAGCGACTCGTTTCTGATGCAGTCACATTGCGACCAGGAAGAACCGCATGGTGGAGCAGGAGGTCGCCATCTTGGACACCACGTGGGGTAAGTTCACCATCTTCCATTACATCGAGACACTACACACATGGCCCGAAAATCATATGAAACTCAGATTCGTATAATCAAATCCTTGTGTCTATGGCCAGCTTTAGACAGATAGGTTTCCCTTTCTCCTGCTCTTTTCTGCCTGCCCTATGTTCCGTGTGTGTGCAATACCCTGCCTGCCCTATGCTCCCTTTGTGTGCCATGCTCTGTGTGCCCTATGCTCCCTATGTGTGCCATACTCTGCCTGCCCTATGCTCCCTGTGTGTGCCATACTCTGCCTGCCCTATGCTCCCTGTGTGTGCTATACTCTGCCTGAACTTTGGTCTGGGGGTTTGTTAGCTCCTAAGATGTTTATTCATTTGCTTGGGGAGCTGTGTTATCCACAGGGAAGGAGGCATATGGATTTGAGGGTGTGTTTATGGTATATTTAAGGGTATGACTTTTATTTTTCACATATGAGTAATATGTGATATCCCTGCACGGAGCACCAAATATTTGTTTTGTTTTTTTGGTGTGTTACTACCATTTATGTAGACATGGCCTCAACATTTCTTGAGATAACATGGGTGTGGTTTAATGGGTATGGTTTAAAAGGGGAAGTGGTCAACACTGGCTTCCATTATTGGCCCTCCACCACGTAGGCTAGAAAAATTCCGGTCCTCTGTACCACAGAAGTTGGAAAGTGCTAATTGTTGAATTAAATAAAAAAGGTTGGATGCCTCCAAATTAGTTATATTGTCAATTGCCTTGCCTTTTATGATTTGGTCTTAATACATAGTCTGCATTTTGATAAAGGTTGTGGTTGGAGAAGACATCCCCGGGCTTAGAGGGAAAAAAGTAGTTAGGAAATAACACATATTAACAATGATAAAAATTCAGATGTTGTGCTCATTTATGACACCAGGTTAAGCTCCTACCGCAACTTAATACCCTATAACTTATCTTTATTTTTATTAAGGGACCACATTTACAAAATGAGTAAGTGAGAGCTACTGTATAATGATTTCAAAGTAGCTATGCATTCATCATTTTATAATGTAATAATAGTCTTATTAAACACTGGTTGCTGGTTACCCAATTTCAACTTCACAATTCACTCATTCCAGCTACTATTATTCATTTGCAGAAACCAATGTTATTGCAGCAGTGAAACAGAATAACTACCAACATATATTTATGCATTAAATGTGGTAATTGGCAGATTATTCAGCCTCTCAATAATGAAAGAGGTTGTAACAAGATATCAGGTATTAATAGCTAGAGTACCAATAATAATTCCCTGTGTGCCTGTTGGCAAGCTGAAATGAGCATCTTATTATCTACTTAGACAGTTGGAGATGGTAAGAATGTCAATGAGGTTGATCACCATGAAAGGCAAAGCAGCGACACATCTAAACGCCATATGCTGTTACACAATTTAGAGTGATTCTGATTGTGGAATTGCTTCCGTAGGACATTTCTAAAACAAACATCACAGGCTCTGATTCATTACGTTTTCTATATTGTGTATGCTGATGCATTTCATGTTCAAATTAGAAATTATGTAATCCTCCTGTAGTTACAGATGATGCTGAGTTAATCAGTCTTTGAAAGGGAAATTTGTAGTCGAAGATAAGACTTTAATTAATTTTTTTTAATCATCAGTGTCTTTTTTTTAAAATATTTGGCAAGGTTCAGAGTAAACGAATAAGTTGATATTATCATCCAATTGATGTCTCTTGAGAACCTCAGAAAAGTGCACCCGGAGACATCTGAAATGAATAGAATCCTTTTATTCATTCTATAAAATGACTCATCATGGCGTGATTGTTAGCTCATTTTTCTTTCCTTCGTATCAAGGTGTTTAATGGCTCTATTTACAATTCACATGAACAGATTGGATGTAGCCTTTGGCTAAGACTGAATTCAGGACAATGATAAAAGTAGCCTGAGAGGATCCCAAGAGAAATACCTAGTCTTGTTTTCAACTTGTTCTGCAATCATTACCATTGTTTAGTCATTTTGCTTCAAGACAGAATGGTGCAAGATCAATAAAGACTTTTAATCTATATAAAACAAATACCCTGTTCAAAACATCATTCACTCTTGCTTGATAACTAACATGGAAGCATCCTTATATAACAGTGCTTAACTTGATTAAATATACATTGAAGTCTTTGTCTGAGTTGTTTTGTTTCAGATTTTAGGTGGCTCTACCAACCAATGGCAACTGTGAAGAATTTCACGGTCGGCACCCAACACCAGAACAAATGCCAAGCACCCTGGTCTCGGCTCGTGCTTCACCTGTAGTGTGACCGCCGTTGGCCTCGGGAGGAGCCCTCAGCTACTTAGATGCCACCAGGACTCAAACGAGAGGTGCAAGGCTAGAGGTTCTGGATAGACAAAGGGGCATGACTGTTAGGTAGAGTCTTTAGACCGAAGGTCACAGTACAAAACAGGAAACCAGAATCGTCGTCAGAACAGGCCGGGTCGAGGCAGGCAGATGTAAAGTGTAATCAAGCAAGCAAGGGTCAAAACCAGGTAATCAATCAGACAGGAGTGTACAGCAGAAGGGGTAGTCGATATTCAGGCAGGGGTTGAATATAGAGGTCAGGATAGTCGATACAGCCAGGCATGGATCAAAACCAGAATCAGAATGCAAAAATACAGAAGCTCACAAAGCACCAGGAACAAGATCCTATCACGGGCAGCATGTAAAAAGAAAATGTATAAATATCTTTTAAATCACAAGGAGGCGCGCTGCGTGCGGCCTAAGGAACCGGCGCCAGCGTCACTGAGGACTGACGCACCGGGCATCCCCGCCAAAGGGGGCGGCAGGCGTCCTTGCCGTCCCCCCACTAGACTACTAGGGTGAGTAGTTTTTATCACACTGATAAATCAAGCTCCACCATCAGACTTCACATTGGATTTCTGATGTACAGTTGTAGCTACATTCACACAGTTGTAGCTACAGTCTTTATATATGCAAAATAGTGACTTATGTATGTTAATATTTTGAACATTTTTTGTTTTTACAGTTACACAGTGTTTGCGGTTGGAAAAAAATGCATCCTCATAATCAACATTTCCTTCCTAACTTCTCCTTGATGAAGAGGAAGGTGAAATAAATTATAGATGGAGATTATAAGCCTCACAAGCTCGAAACATTTTGTTTGGCAATTAAACACTATTTAACAGTTAATCTGTTGTGAAGTGCCAAATTCTTGTAAAACTTTTATATTGAATCCTGATTTTTGCACCCATGGGGGAGGTGCATACAAGAATAGAGGCACAGTACTATTTACCAATTTCCAGGATTAACAGTCTCCCCTACATTTACTCCAGATTATTAAAAGGCAGTTGTCATCAACCACACAAATGGAAGGTTGAGACATCAATGCTAAATCAACAAAAAGACTCCCAGGCACTTGCTACATGTTAGGCTCTCCGGGAGACCGGCATGCGCCCTTACTTCTAGGCCTGCTGGCTCCCAGAGTTCTGTGAGCGGTGGCATACAGACAAATGCCAAATGTAGTGAGGTCAATGGCTTGTCCGGCTAAGGCTATGTCACGCCCAGGTGCATACGCAAAGCAGTGTAGCGCAGGAGGACACGCTGATGTCACGTTTCATTAAGGGAACTTGTCTTATATGTGGCTTAAGATCTATCATGCAATATCAGGGTGTTTGGACTGTGGTGGGAAATAACATCTCAAATCTAGGTGCAAAAATATCTTTAATAATGTCCTATAATCTTATTGCAAGTAAGGCAGGAAACTAATTATTTGTTGATATGATTGGCTTTTAAGTCCATAAAATGCATCCCACATAGTAAAATGATATTTCAAGTAACATATGCATCTTAGATGAGACCATGCATATTGAGCCATAAGGGTTCATTTAAAGGACTATCCTGTACATTTATTTACCATGGGAATGTGATCAACTGTTGCATTATACTTACAGTATATGTATAAAGCCTGAATGTGTCAGCATCAGAGCTGACAAATACCAAAAACAAATACCAAAAACCAAAGTACATTATAGGTAATTTACCACATGCACAGCAGGGTACAAAGAGCGAAGATTGGGAGCATTCAGCCATGTTTCTGCACTTTCCCTGCCCAAATTTATTGCTGTACATTCCTGTGCTCCTAAAAAATTTGGCACTATGAATAGAACAGGACAAGGAGAGGCATTTTAGCACCCCACCCTATTTTCATCCTCAAATTTGCAAGTCTAAATGCCCTGCACCTGCAGCTGCTGCGAGGTGGAAAAATGCTACTGCCAACCTGAATGAGCACTAAGGGGAGCACTTTTGTATCCCTTAGCACTCCTGCACTTACAGCAGTAGCTGTTGTAACATACCCCTTTAAATAAAAAGTTATTCTATGAAAATTATAATTGTTCTACCACAAGCTGAACAAATCTTCTAAATAGCAAAGGGTTGTATTTATAGTCAATGGGTGACACCAAATAGGCGGAATAAATGAATAAAAGTTACCAAACTATCATTACTTCTATACTACATGCCTGCCATTTATTGATTTAAAAGGAGAGGGTGACCATGCTACATAAAATATTTAACTGTTGTGCACAACTATTGATAGCAGTATGCCTTTAAATCTTCCCTTTGAAGTAATATAAGCCAATACAGTCATAACACATGGAATCTGTCTTGTAATTGCGTTCTCAATCATAAGTCCTGCATTTGTTCACTCCTGTAACTACGTACCTAGTAAATACCCCTGTATTCTTTGAAGTGAGTTCGATGTGCAGTTTATTTGAGGATAACTGAGTTAAAATGTAGTTGCTTTCACAAAGGTGATTTATCTTACTGTCTGGTTGCCTGAAAGATAAAGAGAGAAAATAGTGTAGCATGAACTTGTGCAGGAATGAGCTGAGAGTAACAGCATTATAGTACAAGGCCAGGTCTCTGCAGAAGATTATAACAAACAAGGGTCAAATTGGGTAAAAAGTCTAGGGGTTAGGAAGCAGAAATCATTAGAAAAACATCCATATGGCATAATGGCATAATGGCAGGTAATCTCACAAGTGCCACCAGGAGTTTGCAGGACTGCCAGAATGTATCTATCAATGATGGAATATCATAAACGCTCTTCTTCTGGAGGAAAAAACTGATTAGTAGCTGCAGCAGTTTATTGTAAAAGTCACCAGTGTGTAATTATAACAGTGTAGATACTCTATTGTGGTTAAAGATATAAATCATTATGGCTAGAGTGTAAAGATTTTAAAAGGATTATAATTTCTTCCAGCAATAAAAGGTGGAAGTATTTGAAAGGATGTTTAAAAAGAAATGTAATGCCCAGCAGTATGGAAGTAAACATGCTCATGGTATTGCAATCTAATTTCTATTTTGCACTATATAAAAAATAATGCTAAACTGGCACCTATCTGAATGTGCAAGCAGTGTCCCCTTGGGATTTTAGAGTTTAGAATTGCTGGGGCCAGGACCTGCCAGGCTGTGCCAATTCAGTTGAATTGTGAAAAGTAAATAGGTTAATGCTATTTAATGCTGTACATTTGAAGTGGTACTATTCCAAATAGGGCAAGTCAAGGATTTATTTAGACTTCTTAATATTAAAAATTTCAAAAAAATATTGCTTGAACTCAACTTTTAGAATAAATAAAACCTTAATTTGGAATACATACCATCTACAAGGGAGTACTGTGCAAAGGATTCAATAGCAAATAATCAATATGAAACATGTAGAGTAACCTACTTAGTAACATAGTAAGTTAGGTTGAATAAAAAGACACAAGTTCATCAAGTTCAACATTTAAAGTTGATATACAACTGCCTAACTGCTAGTTGATTCAGAGGAAGGCAAAACAAACTATTTGAAACCTCTCCAATTTGCCTCAGAGGGGGAAAAAAATCCTTCCTGACTCCCAAACTGCAATCAGACTAGTCCCTGGATCAACTTGTACTATGAGCTATTTTCCATAATCATGTATTGCCTCCCTCGCTTAAAAGCCCTTCTTAAAGCTATTTAATGTATCAGCCAGCACAACTGATTCAGGTAGAGAATTCTTCATCTTCACAGCTCTCAGTGTAAAAAAACCCTTCTGAATATTTAGCTGGAAGCTCCTTTCTTCTAATCAGAATGGGTTCCCATATGTCAGCTGGAAGGACCTGTTGGTAAATAAAGCGTTATAGAGATTATTATATGATCCCCTTATATATTTAAACTTAGTTATCATATTACCCCTTAGCGCCTCTTCTCCAGAGGGGACAAACCCCAATCTTGGCAAAGATTTTCCGTACCTTTTACCAGCTTAGTTGCCCTTCTGTGGACACTCTCTAATTCAATAATGTCCTATTTGAGTGATGGAGACAAAAACTGTACGAGATATTCTAGATGGGGCCTTACCAGTGCTCTGTACAATGGAAGCAGGGTCGGAACTAGGGGTAGGCAGAGTAGGCATGTGCCTAGGGCGCAAAGCTGGGAGGGCGCCAGGCACATACCTTCTATGTCGCCTTCCCCAAGTCCGGTTCCCTTCTCTTCCCGACTCTGCATTATTTCTCGTTTCTTTACGCTTCTGCGCATGCGAGCGAGCTTGAATTCGTGCATGCGCACGCGAGCTTGAATTTGCGCATGCGCACGCGAGTGCAAATTTGCACACGCAAATTTGTGCAGGTGCCGTGACTGCCGGGCCTGCCTAGGGTGCCTGCACAGCGTGGCCCGGCACTAAATGGAAGACTAACCCCTCCTTAAATACCCCCTTTTAATACAGCTCAATACCTTATTTGTCCTTGATGCTGCTGACTGACATTGCTTGCTACAGCCAAGTTTATTATCTACAAGGACTCTATAAGGTTGTTTTTCATTATGGATTTGCCTAGTTCAGTAACAACAAAAAATTAAAGTATTTTAAAGGAATGACAATATAATAAGGTGTTACCCTGCATTGGTACAGCCAGTGTGTTTGCTTCAGAAACTCTGCAAAAGTTTATCTAAACAAGCTGCTGGCCATGGGGGCAGCCATTCAAAGCTGAAAAAAGTAGAAAAGGCACAGGATACACAGCCAATAACAGATAAGCTCTGTTGTATAAAATGGTATTCTTCAGAACTTTTTCTGTTATGTACTGTGTATCCTGGGCATTAATGGCTGCCCCCATGGCTACACAGCTGCTTGTTTATATAAACTATAGTTGTGTTTCTGAAGCAAACACACTCGTTTTATCAGTACAGTGCAAATTTGTCTTTTATATATCTGTTATAATCATACTGGTACCATACTGGTACCATTATTTAAAGGAGCAACATTCTAAACCAGCATCTTTTTACTATTAATATGCTTAAAAAACTTTTTGGGGTTATTCTTAGCCTCTGCCGCAATGTGCTCCTCATTTCCTATCTTTGCACTCCGGATTGCTGTATTACAATATGTTTTATAGTGTTTACATTCATTAAATGCAACTTCTGTCCCCACAGACAGTTTTTCAATGCCTTTCTCTTACTTTGCTTTTCTTTATCAGTCTTTAAAAATATTCTTTAAAAAAGATTTTTATCTTAGCATGCGGACAGAAACATAACTCCAACAGACATATAACAACTGAATATGACCAAGGAGATTTACCTTGATGGGCTTGTTAGTTTAAATACTCTTAAATCTAGTGCAAGCATTTTATGCAGCAAATAACAAGCAAGGAGTGCAAAGTGTAAATTTTGGAAGAAAATTGTACTTCCCTAAAATGCAGCATTTTGCCCAGCATTCCATAAAAAAGTGGTGTCACATCACTTGTGGCAACTCATTATTATTAACTTGACTGCATAGAAGCATATCAAATAGCTTCATTGGGTCCAAGAGTATGCTGCACAGATGACCAATTTATAAGTTGAAACCTTAAATATGAATCAGTTTAAAAACATTCACCCTTGTTGGCCAGCCCTGAGTGATTTGATTTTGCAATATGGCTATGTTAGACAACCCAGTTACACTGTTTCTTGACAGACCAAGTGATGACAATGGTAGTTAAAACACCTGCCTATATCTATCATGGCTTCTTAGTCAAAAGAATGTAAATCTGGCTGGGCAAAACTTGCTTAGGCAGACAGGGAAAATATTTTTTTATTTCTTCAGTGTAGAGAAAGGGCCACAGTTTAGTTCTATATACTGTATATACTCGAGTATAAGCCGACCTGAGTATAAGCCGAGGTACCTAATTTTACCTACGAAAACTGGGAAAACTTATAGACTCGAGTATAAGCCTAGATACAACTACAGCCCTGTCTCCCAGCAGCGCACATTCCGCCAAAACGACTCCCCCCAGCGATCAACCGGACTTCTTTGCAAAGTTGATGGTGACAGAGAATTGCCAAATGGATTGTCCCACTGTCCCACTACCATGTGCAGAGGGTGCTGAGTGATATTGCCATCACTGTTAATCTTTCGTATAACCAACAGAGGGCACTGTGTGATATTGCCACCACTATTAATCCTTCATATAACCAACAGAGGGCTCTGTGTAATATTGCAGTCACTTATTCTTTCATATAACCAACAGAGGGCGCTGTGTGATATTGTAGTTACTGGTAATCTTTCATATAACCAACAGAGGGCGCACTGTTATTCTTTCGTATAACCAACAGATGGCGCTGTGTGATATTGCAGTCACTGTTATTCTTTCATATAACCAACAGAGGGTGCTGTGTGATATTGCAGTCACTGTTATTCTTTCATATAACCAACAGATGGCGCTGTGTGATATTGCAGTCATTGTTATTCTTTTATATAACCAACAGAGGGCGCTGTGTGATATTGCAGTCTCTCTCCAAGCGAACTGTTGGTATAGGAATGATTAAAAGTGACTGCAATCTCAGCTACTGCCCACTGACCCGAGTATAAGCCGAGGTAGACTTTTTCAGCACATTTTGGATGCTGAAAAACTCGGCTTATACTCGAGTATACGGTAAACAGTGCCGGGACTGTGGTTTGGAGCATAGAAAACATATTATACACGTTTATCTTGATTTGTTTCTTTATATGAAAACAAACCAACACAAATACTTAGATATATTATTTCCTTTAACCAGTTACACTTAAATAGATGAGCAAATAGCAGTTAGGAGCTGCACATCTGTTGGATTTTTAGGTTACAATTAATTTTCAGAATATAGTGGAAATACAGTTCCAGCTGGGGAGTAGAATACTGTGTATCCCCGGGGTATAGTGGTGTCAATAAAATCATTATCTGCAACCAAGAATAAAATGAATGTCAATAGCGGTTATATAATTTACATTCAAAACCTGTTATAATAGTTTATAAATGTCTACGGCTGATGGTGGAGGAATCGGGAGTCTTGCAACAGACAGGGTTGTTCTAGAATCAATAAACGCAGGCTACAGAAGTGCTTTTATAAATTAGCTATGGATTGGAAGGGAGAAGCAAAATGAAAGATTAATGTTAGAAAAGGCTAGATGTATAAAAAACACTTTGCTGTTTAATTGTGACAAATGGATTGTTAATTTACTCTAGTGCTTACTATTTATTTCTTAGACTGCTGAAGGAGTCAGTAAACCAGCATAGCTAATAAAACAGGTTTAAATACAGAATGCAACATTTCATTATGAAACAACACACATTTTTATGATAGTATATTTATTTTAAAGGCAAATTTGGTAACCTCAATGATTTTTTAGTATTTAATATTTGTATAACAGGTTTCTTGTATGTATCTATAGCAAGATGCTGAGCATTTTGATGCTTCCAGTTGTGAATGTTACTATTACTGGACATTGGTTGGTCTGTATAACTGGTCTATCATGCCTCTGATTGCACATTGGCTTTATAAGTAATTTATTGTCTGATGGAACAGCAAATGAGTTAAAAATTAATACCATATATACCCGAGTATAAGCCGAGTTTTTCAGCATCCAAAATGTGCTGAAAAAGTCTACCTCGGCTTATACTCGGGTCAGCGGTACTCGACCCGAGTAGCTGAGATTGCAGTCACTTTTAATCATTCCTATAACGACAGTTCACTTGGGGGGAGACTGCAATATCCCACAATGCCCGATGTTGGTTATATGAAAGAATAACAGTGCGCCCTCTGTTGGTTATATGAAAGAATAACAGTGACTGCAATATCACACAGCACCCTCTGTTGGTTATATGAAAGAATAACAGTGACTGCAATATCACACAGCGCCATCTGTTGGTTATATGGAAGAATAACAGTGACTGCAATATCACACAGTGCCCTCTGTTGGTTATATGAAAGATTAACAGTGACTGCAATATCACACAGTGCCCTCTGTTGTTTATATGAAAGAATAACAGTGACTGCAATATCACACAGCGCCCTCTGTTGGTTATACAAAAGATTAACAGTGATGGCAATATCAAACAGCACCCTCTGCACATGGTAGTGGGACAGTGGGACAATGCACACAGTAAACCGTTTGGCAATTCTCTGTCACCATCAACTTTGCAAAGAAGTCTGGTTGATCGCTGGGGGGGTCGCTTTGGCAGAATGTGCGCTGCTGGGAGACAGGACTGTAGTTATGTCTAGGCTTATACTAGAGTCAATAAGTTTTCCCAGTTTTCGTAGGTAAAATTAGGTACCTCGGCTTATACTCGAGTATATACGGTAATGTAAATAGGATACTAAGGCACTGCAAAATTTTGCAGATGGGTTTCAACATAACAGATCCCATAACAATACAGGTATGGGATCCATTATACATAAACCCATTATCCAGAAAGCACTGAATTACAGTAAAACTGCCTCCCATTTTATCCAAATAATCCAAATTTTTAAAAATGATTTCCTCTTTCTCTGTAATTATAAAACAGTACCATGTACCTGTGTAGGATATAATGAATCCTTAATGGAAACAGAACCAGCCTATTGGGTTTATTTTATGTTTACATGATTTTCTAGTAGACTTAAGCCGGTATAAAGATTCAAATAATAGAAAGAGCCATTATCCAGAAAACCCCAGGTCCCATACCTGTACTACAAAGCCCTGAGACATTTAAATTGTTCTTCCGTGTATTAAAATATACCCTACAGTCAATATAAGGTGGGGAAACTGTAGTAAACTGCATAGAAGAATTTAAATATTTAAAAGGAAATTTCCATAAAGTAAGTATTATAAAATAATTATACAAGAAGCTAAAGAGAAAAAAGATCAGTTAGAAGAGAGTATATACTGGGAAGGGGAAGAAAGATTAGCTTTGTGGCAGAATATAATCCACAGGCTCATTCAATTAATATAATTATACAAAAACACTAGAATGTGCTAAGTGCAGATAAGGAGTTAAATACTGGGCTGCCAGTATAGACAGAGGTTATATTTAAAAAAAAAAGAAGCTATTTAAAAGAGAAGTTAGTCAAAAGCAGTATCCCTCCAAAATGGAGAACTACAATTACAATTATCCCTGTGCTCTATGTAAATAATACACATTTGAGAAGCTGGCTCTAACATAATAGGTGAAAGTAATGTATTAAATATAAAGCCAACCTTGTCTATACAGTATATATATTTATTGGGGGTCCTATATGGGTTAGTGAAACATATAGCTGGTATGTTATAAGAATACTAATGGGACCATATGTTATGCAACAGATCAAACAAAGCCATACTGGCGAAGAGCCAAAAATGAGTAAAACATTTCAAATGGAAGTTTGTGGATAAAGGAACATGCAATCATCTTGTAGAGGAAAAAAAAGAAACCCCAAAGGAAAAGTTGATGGATCTATAGAATGAAAAATATTTGACCATTGGTACAATGTTTTCAACCAACAAAGCTTTACAACATATAATTATGGTATTATATATCTTTGGACTTTTACTGTAAGTTCTTGCAAAGCAGTCCTGCAAGTAAACAGGGGGTTAATACAAGGCTTCTTTGCACACTGCACACCTAAAAAATCTAATACCATAAAGGGGTGTGTAAATGCATTTCCATGAATTACCCCCCCCCCCAGCGCATATAATGATTCCTTTAACAAATGCAATTTTTGTATTATTGCAGATTTTGTACCATGTTCAATGCTGTGGCAGACCCCCCGATGGTGTTTAAAGCTGGCATGTAGAAGTCAATGGCAGATGTCCTATAAGATATCATGGCCGCACTGGATTTCATTCAATAATCTGAAGATTTCGTGGTTTTCAGGCGATAATCCAAAAAAGTCACAGTTTTGGGGCATCAAATCCGAAAAAGTCGCAGTACTTGGAGTCAAATCCCCAAAAATGGTAAGATCAGGATTTTTTCACTATTTTATCGAGTCTTTTCACGCACAAGAATTTTTTGTGAAAATCTGATAAATGCGGTGTGGGGGAGTTTGGCCGGAGTGGTTTAAAAAAAAAAGGGAGAAAAATTTGGAGTTTAGCAAATAACCCCCTAGGTATCAGCACCCTTCAAACTCTCCTCTAACAGATAGAGCATGTATGTTGGCAGAAACACATTAACAATAGGGATGTAGCGAACGTCGGAAAAAAAGTTTGCGAACATATTCGCAAACTTGCGTCAAAAATGCGAACGGTTCGCGAACGTCGCGAACCCCATAGACTTCAATGGGAAGGCGAATTTTAAAAGCTAGAAAAGACATTTCTGGCCAGAAAAATGATTTTAAAGTTGTTTAAAGGGTGCAACGACCTGGACAGTGGCATGCCAGAGGGGGATCAAGGGCAAAAATGTATCTGAAAAATACATTGTTGACACAGCGCTGCGTTTTGTGCTGTAAAGGGCAGAAATCACACTACATTTCTAAACCTGTGTAATAAACTGCTTTAAAACGTCCGGCGTCTACATGCCAATCAAGTTGTGTAAAGGTTACAGCCTGTTCACACGCAAAGACAAAACGCGGCGCTTACTGCAACGCAAAAAAACGCAAAGAGCTTTAATGAATGATACCGTCAAGTGAGCAAATAATAGTTGTTAATTACTAGTTGCGCTTGTCACCTCCAGGATGTTCGTCCTGTTGGTGGCAATATTTCTGAAGTGGTGTGTTTAGCAGTCACCGTGCTTGTGCGCACGTGCACGGTCAGGCAGAGGTAATTCAATGTACAGTGAAGTGAACCAAAAAACACTAATTCTGCAGTGTGGGCCCAGTTTTGGTCTACTTTATTGATCACCTACGGTAACCATAAAAGATGCGATTTTGCCACTGTTGCAGAACCCTGAAAAATTAGGCATGTGTACTTTCCTGAAAAATTATGGTTTTTTTGTCGCAGCCACTGAAGCACAGAGGCCAGAAAAAATATGCCATATAAATGCTGAAAATATAGATTTTTTTTTCTCGCAGCCACTGAAGCACAGAGGCCAGAAAAAATATGCCATATAAATGCTAAAAATATAATTTTTTTTTGTCGCAGCCACTGAAGCACAGAGGCCAGAAAAAATATGCCATATAAATGCTAAAAACATAAATTTTTTTTGTCACAGTCACTGAAGCACAGAGGCCAGAAAAAATATGCCATATAAATGCTAACAATATAAATTTTTTTGTCGCAGCCACTGAAGCACAGAGGCCAGAAAAAATATGCCATATAAATGCTGAAAATATTAATTTTTTTTGTCGCAGCCACTGAAGCACAGAGGCCAGAAAAAATATGCCATATAAATGCTAAAAATATAAAAAAAAATTGTCGCAGCCACTGAAGCACAGAGGCCAGAAAAAATATGCCATATAAATGCTGAAAATATATTTTTTTTTGGTTGCAGCCACTGAAGCACAGAGGCCAGAAAAACTCAGGATTTACCTGGATTCAAATGAAACCAGTAGGGTTTGCACCCTAGTTTGTAACGGTGGCGGAGGGAGGAGGACGCTAAAGGACAGCTGTGTGTGGAGTCATGTGGCGTGCAGAGAAGGACAGCTGCATGGGGACTGGGGAGTCAGAACAAGTCTTCCGGCGTGCAGTAACCCTCCGAGATCCACGCCTCATTCATTTTAATAAAGGTCAGGTAATCCACACTTTTGTGACCTAGGCGAGTTCTCTTCTCAGTTACAATCCCTCCTGCTGCACTGAAGGTCCTTTCTGAGAGGACACTTGAGGCGGGGCAAGACAAGATGTTCATGGCAAATTGTGACAGCTCTGGCCACAGATCAAGCCTGCGCACCCAGTAGTCCAGGGGTTCATCGCTCCTCAGAGTGTCGATATCTGCAGTTAATGCCAGGTAGTCCGCTACCTGCCGGTCGAGGCGTTCTTTGAGGGTGGATCCAGAAGGGTTCTGGCGCTGCCTTGGACTGAAAAACATTTGCATGTCTGACGTTACAGAGTGGCCAAAGTGCTTTGTCCTTGCAGGTGCGCTGAAGTGACATCACCCTTAAAAGCATTGTACAACATGTTTTGCAGGCTGGTTTGTAAATGCAGCATCCTTTCGGACTTGTGGTACGTTGGTAACATTTCTGCCACTTTATGCTTGTACCGAGGGTCTAGTAGCGTTGCCACCCAGTACAGGTCCTTCTCCTTAAGCCTCTTGATACAGGGGTCCTTCAACAGGCATGACAGCATGAAAGACCCCATTCTCACAAGGTTGGATGCAGAGGTATCCATCTTCGCTTCCTCGTTATCAAGGACTACATCATCCACGGTCTCCACCCCCAGCCACGTACAAGACCAGGGGTCCCCAAAAGTTCACCACAAGCCCCCTGGGAAGCCTGCTCCTGTTGGTCCTCCTCCTCCACAAAGCCACCTTCCTCCTCTGACTCCACTTCTGACACCTCTCCCTGCGTTGCAGCAGGTGCCTGGGCTCGTTCTGGTGATTCTGACCAGAAATCGTGCGCTTCCTGCTCCTCGTCACGCTGGTCTACAGCCTCATCTGTCACTCGTCGCACGGCACGCTCCAGGAAGAAAGCAAAGGGTATTAGGTCGCTGATGGTGCCTTCGGTGCGACTGACCATGTTTGTAACCTCTTCAAAAGGGCGCATGAGCCTGCAGGCATCGCGCATAAGCACCCAGTAAAAAAATCCCCAGCTCTGCAGATCCAGTCCTACCACCCAGTTCAAACAGGTATTCATTGACGGCTCTTTGTTGTTGCAGCAGACGTTCCAACATGAGGAGTGTTGAATTCCAGCGAGTCTGGCTGTCGCAAATTAAACGCCTGACTGGCATGTTGTACCGCTGCTGAATGTCAGCAAGGCGTGCCATGGCTGTGTAGGAACGTCTGAAATGGGCTGACACCTTCCTGGACTGCCTGAGAACGTCCTGGAATCCTGGGTACTTCGAGACAAAACGTTGGACTATTAAATTCAGAACATGTGCCATGCAGGGCACATGTGTTAAATTGCCCAGTCTCAGTGCTGCCAACAGATTGCTTCCGTTGTCACACACCACTTTTCCGATCTTCAGTTGGTGTGGGGTCAGCCACCGATCGGCCTGTGACTGCAGAGATGACAGGAGTACAGATCCGGTATGGTTTCTGCTTTCCAGGCTCGTCATCCCCAAGACAGCATGACAACGGCGTACCTGGCACGTCGAATAGCCTAGGGGGAGCTGGGGGTGCAGAGGTGTGGAGGAGGAGGACCCAGCAGCAGAGGAGGAAGAAGACGAGGTAGAGAGCGAAGGAGGAGTAGAGGTGGTGGCAGAACCGCGTGCAATCCGTGGCGGTGACACCAACTCCACTGTTGTTGTTGAGCCACACATTCCCTGCTTCCCAGCCATAACCAAGTTCACCCAGTGGGCAGTGTAGGTGACATACCTGCCCTGACCATGCTTGGAGGACCATGCGTCAGTAGTCATATGGACCTTTGGCCCAACACTAAGTGACAGAGATGCGGTGACTTGGCTCTGCACATGGTGGTACAGGTGTGGTATTCCCTTTTTGGAAAAAAAATTGCGGCTGGGTACCTTCCACTGCGGTGTCCCAATTGCTACAAATTTGCGGAAGGCCTCAGAGTCCACCAGCTAGTATGGTAAAAGCTGGCGGGCTAAGAGTGCAGACAAGCCAGCTGTCAGACGCCGGGCAAGGGGGTGACTTGCAGACATTGGCTTCTTACGCTCAAACATGGCCCTCACAGAAACTTGGCTGGGGGCAGATGACTGGGAACTGGTGGTCATGGTGGAAGGCGGAGTGGAGGGTGGTTCAGACGGGTCAAGGACAGCAGAGGTAGAGCAGTAAGATGCTGGACCAGAAGGAGGGTGGCTTTTAGTTTGTCTGCTGCCTTTGAGGTGTTGCTCCCAAAGTGCTTTGTGCTTGCCGTTCATGTGCCTTCGCATAGAAGTTGTACCTATGTGGCTGTTGGGCTTCCCAAGACTCAGTTTCTGACTGCACTCATTGCAAATTACAACGCTTTTGTCAGAGGCACACACATTAAAAAAATCCCACACTGTTGACCTTTTTGAAGCTGGCAATCTGGCGGTAACAGTAGAAGTTGGCGGCGTTGGCGGCAATGGCGGGTGCATTGGCCGGCTGACCACAGGTGCCGATACATGTTGTTGCCCTACTGTTACCTGCGAGCTGTCCTCCCTGCTTCTTCTAAGTCTTATTCTCCTCCTGCCTCTCTGACTCTCCGTCTCTCCATCTGAACTATCCTCCTCTTGCTCTCTTCTACTGGGCACCCACAAAACATCAATCTCCTCATCATCATTCTCCTCAGATGCATCAATTTCTTCTAACAGCTCACAGAAGGAAGCAGAAGCGGGGACCTCCTCATCACTCATTATATCCATCTCTGTTGTGTTCTCTGCCAGAATTATATCTGGTGTAACGTCCTCATCTCCTTCATCTTCTTCTGCCAATAATGGTTGCGCATCACTCAGTTCAAGAAACTCATGTGAAAATAACTCCTCTGACTCCAGTGAAGAAGGGGCGCCGGTGGTGGAGGAAGTGTTACGTGGGGTGCCCATAGCAGAGGAGGATGAGGATGTTGTGGTAAAGTTAGAAACGGTAGAGGATGGGGTGTGCTGTGTAAGCCAGTCAACTACCTCTTCAGCATTCTGGGAGTTCAGGGTCATTGCCTTTGTAAAACTGGGCAATTTCCTAGGGCCACAGGATAGCATAGCAGCACGGCCCCTAGTGCCTCTGCGTGGCGGCCTGCCTTTGCCTGGCATTTTTTTTAAAACAACAACAACTGTTTCTGGAGACGGTATTATTATTGATATTTAGACAGATTGTGAAAAAGCTCACACAGCTAGGGGGCAGTTGTTTGAAGAACACACTGGGCAAACAATGCCTACAAGGTCAACGTATACACTACTACAGCAGTGGATACGGAATATATTATTGCTGCTTGAACAACATCACTCAGGTGGTGTTTCTGGAGACGGTATTATTATTGATATTTAGACAGAATGTGAAAAAGCTCACACAGCTAGATGGCAGTTGTTTGAAGAACACACTGGGCAAACAATGCTTACAAGGTCAACGTATACACTACTACAGCAGTGGATACGGAATATATTATTGCTGCTTGAACAACGTCACTCAGGTGGTGTTTCTGGAGACGGTATTATTATTGATATTTAGACAGAATGTGAACAAGCTCACACAGCTAGGTGGCAGTTGTTTGAAGAACACACTGGGCAAACAACAATGCCTGCAAGGTCAACGTATACACTACAGCAGTGGAGGATACGGAATATATTATTGCTGCTTGAAAAACGTCACTCAGGTGGTGTTTCTGGAGACGGTATTATTATTGATTTTTAGACACAATGTGAAAAAGCTCACACAGCTAGGTGGCAGTTGTTTGAAGAACACACTGGGCAAACAATGCCTACAAGGTCAACGTATACACTACAGCAGTGGATACGGAATATATTATTGCTGCTTGAACAACGTCACTCAGGTGGTGTTTCTGGAGACGGTATTATTATTGATATTTAGACAGAATGTGAAAAAGCTCACACAGCTAGATGGCAGTTGTTTGAAGAACACACTGGGCAAACAATGCCTACAAGGTCAACGTATACACTACTACAGCAGTGGATACGGAATATATTATTGCTGCTTGAACAACGTCACTCAGGTGGTGTTTCTGGAGACGGTATTATTATTGATATTTAGACAGAATGTGAACAAGCTCACACAGCTAGGTGGCAGTTGTTTGAAAATGAAGAACACACTGGGCAAACAAATTGAAACAATGCCTGCAAGGTCAACGTATACACTACAGCAGTGGATACGGAATATATTATTGCTGCTTGAAAAACGTCACTCGGGTGGTGTTTCTAGAGACGGTATTATTATTGATATTTAGACAGAATGTGAACAAGCTCACACAGCTAGGTGGCAGTTGTTTGAAGAACACACTGGGCAAATAATGCCTGCAAGTGCACTACTATTGGTGCACTACTATGAAGAACAGCAAACAGCACTGGACACGTTAAAGAACAGTAAGATAAGTAAAATAAAAAAAAATATATATGTATGTTAAAAAAAAAAAATTACTCTGGTTGGTGCTGAACTACTAGGAGCAGCACAGTAGCACACCAGTCCCACTCCCCAACACAGCTAGGCTAATAGCACTGGGCTCTTATAGTAGCAAAGTAAAAAAACAAAAAAGAAAATAAAAGCAGTCCTTACAAGGACTATTGGGTTATTACAGCAGTCAGCAGATGAGATCAGAAGAGATCAGTGCCCACAGCAGCTACATACAGAGCACTGCAGTAGAAGGTAGATTACTAGCCAGCAAAGCTACCTAACCTAAAATGTCCCTCAAATCCCTGCAGAGTTCTGTCCCTACAATACAGAGCAGTATCAAGTAGATTACTAGCCAGCAAAGTTACTATCAACTAGGGATGCACCGAATCCAGGATTCGGTTCGGGATTCGGCCAGGATTCGGCCTTTTTCAGCAGGATTCGGCCGAATCCTTCTGTCCAGCCGAACCGAATCTGAATCCTAATTTGCATATGCAAATTAGGGGCGGAGAGGGAAATCGTGTGACTTTTTGTCACAAAACAAGGAAGTAAAAAATGTTTTCCCCTTCCCACCCCTAATTTGCATATGCAAATTAGGGTTCGGATTCGGTTCGGTATTCGGCCGAATCCTTCGTGAAGGATTCGGGGGTTCGGCCGAATCCAAAATAGTGGATTCGGTGCATCCCTACTATCAACTGTCCCTCAAATCACTAACAGCTCTCTCCCTACACTAGCTCTTCCAAGCACACACAGGCAGAATGAAAAAACGCTGCAGGGCTTCAGTTTATATATGGAAGGGGAGTGGTCCAGGGGGTGTGGGGGTGGTCCAGGAGGGAGAGCTTCCTGATTGGCTGCCATGTATCTGCTGGTCTGGGGGAGAAATGGCAAAAAAAAGCGCCAGCTAAGGCAAACCCAAATTGGCGAACGTCGCGCGACGTTCGCGAACATTCGGCGAACGCGAACAGTCGATGTTCGCGCGAAGTTCGCCGGCGAACAGTCCGCGACATCCCTAATTAACAAGGAATATTATAATTAAAAAACAGGCCTGTAATTCACAGTATATATACTTCAAACCAAAAGCCTTGATTTCAATTATTTTTTTTTTATATATTTTGCTTAACCCCTGTTTTTCTGTCTGTGAAGTACTGTATGTGTTTTTCTTACAGTGGGTAAAAGCAATAAAAAAATGATCTCATTTATGTAAGAAAGTGTACCGCTTGCTTAATTTCCCTCCCATAGCTTTTTGTTTGCATCTTGTCTGAAATCGTAAGACTGCAAACTGAGATATCTTAACCTCTACCCAGCTCAAGCTTTTCACTGCTATGGTGAAGATTTTATCCTATTCTGTTCATTATTTACAAAGATTGCTCTGTGAAAGAATCTCTGCAAATATTTTTAGGTTACCTTCATCATTTATATATACTGTATTGCACTTGTAATATACATTCAAAATACACTATGGGGCAGATTTACTAAGGTTCGAGTGAATTTTCGAAGTACAAAAAGTTTGAATTTCAAAGTAATTTTTTGAATACTTCGACCATCAACTGGATACTACGACTTCAAATTTACTTAGACTTCGATTCAAAGTAAAAATCGTTTGACTATTCAACCACTCGATAATCGAAGTACTGTCTCTTTAAAAAAACTTCGACTTCAATACTTCGCCAACTTAAACCTGCCGAAGTGCTATGTTAATCTATGGGGACCTTCCAGAGCAATTTTCTAAGGTTTTTTATACTCGAAGGAAAATCGTACGATCGTATCATAAAATCGTTTTGAATCGTAACGATCCGAAGTACGATCGGAGTATGATTTTGAATACGATCGTACGATGAATAAAATCCATTGAATGTCGGAGGATTCTATTGGATGGTCGAATTTCAAAGTATTTTCCACTTCGAAATTCGACCCTTGATAAATCTCCCCCTATGTGTGGGACCTTGTTATCCGTAAAAAATTAGTTGAATGCAGTTCAAATGATCATGTGTATGTAATCTTATACAGATCTTTTTATGTGGAACCTTTAGCTAGATTCAACTGAAAGCTGACGATAAAAAATTAATATCATGATTTATTTTAATAATACATTTAATACATGTATAATTAAAGTAAAGATCCAGCAACCCGCAAACGCAAAAAGTTAGGAAGCAGCACTCGATTTTATTATAGGCCATTAAAGAAAGAAAAAAATATTGCAATATATATTATATAACAAGGTCAGACTGGGTTGTCTGGGCCCACTGGGCTGCCATCTCATGGACCCCTGCACACCATTAGGGGCCTCCACAACCCTCACCTGCATACATTTAGGGGCAGTTTTATTAATGTTTGAATGGTAAATTTGAATTAAAATTTTCAAAATGTTGCGCGTCAGAAAATGTTGCCTGTGAAAAAAAATTGAAATAATTAAAAGTAGAAGTTTTTTTTCGGAGAAAAATTTGATTCGAATTTTCGAGTTGTTCCTATTTGATCGAATACAAGATGTTCAAGTTTTTTTCATAAATAATTGAACTATAAAAAATTAGATTGCTCTTTCCTAACTTTTTGTGTTTGTTCTTAATCATATTTCTTTTAATTCGCCGAATCACGGGTTGCTAACAGCTTTTTTTTTTTTTAATGCATTTTTAGCCATATTCATTTTAGGGTTTGGTTCAACTCTGTCATAGCAGGGCAATGTTGGTATTGGTCTATTGACTGACAGAGGTTCACATTTTTCAATAGACAACAAATCAATGTTGTCAATATGTTAACAGGTTGTAGTGGGGCTACAAAAGAAATGAAGAGAAATTCCCGAAGAGGATGACAAATATGGTAATATAGTTTACATAGTCTTAGTAATATGCAGCATTTATTGCTACAGTTATTGCTTCTTAGGTAGCATGGATGTTCTGGGCTCCATTCCATCGGAATACAGGCAGAACACTATGAATAAGAATGCTTTGTCTTCTGGGTGTGTGCCAAACGGGCAGGTTAATCAGCAACGTGCAACATGGAAGAAGAGCATAAAGGGAAGTAAAAGGTATGATAAAACTGGGATCATCAGGTGCTGGGAGAGAGAAAGTTAAAGAGCATATACAGTATGACCTCATAACAAGGCTACATACAGGGGCTACATTACATTAATGCCAATGTTTTTGTATAAAAATACAAAAAACAAGTCAGTGTTTGCCTTCTAAGCCAAGTAAATGCTAATGCTGTGTAATAAGACCTGGTGCAAGTATGGTAACTTTTATTACATCAAACCTCTGTCATGAAAATGTTAAAGGGATACTGTCATGGGGAAAAATGAATCAGTTAATAGTGCTGCTCCAGCAGAATTCTGCACTGAAATCCATTTCTCAAAAGAGCAAACAGATTTTTTTATATTCAATTTTGAAATCTGACATGGGGCTAGACATATTGTCAATTTCCCAGCTGCCCCAAGTCATGGGACCTGTGCTCTGATAAACTTCAATCACTCTTTACTGCTGTACCGCAAGTTAGAGTGATATCACCCCCCCTCCCTTTTTCCCCCCAGCAGCCTAACAAAAGAACAATGGTAAGGTAAAAAGATAACAGCTCCCTAACACAAGATAACAGCTGCCTGGTAGATCTAAGAACAACACTCAATAGTAAAAACCCATGTCCCACTGAGACACATTCAGTTACATTGAGAATGAAAAACAGCAGGATGCCAGAAAGCATTCCTCTCCTAAAGTGCAGGCACAAGTCACATGACATGGGGCAGCTGGGAAATTGACAAAATGTCTAGCCCCATGTCAGATTTCAAAATTGAATATAAAAAAATCGTTTTGCTCTTTTGAGAAACGGATTGCAGTGCAGAATTCTGCTGGAGCAGCACTATTAACTGATTCATTTTGAAAACATTTTTTTTCCCATGAAAGTATCCCTTTAAAGGAACAGTAACACTAAAATTTTTTTTATTAAAATATCCATTTCCTCCCCACTAATAATAGATCTACCCTGCATAAAGTTTATTAATATCAATGCTTTATTAAAAAAATACTGTTTGAAAACACTGGTTCCTGTCTACTGCAAAACGGCGATATGGCGACTCACTCTGCAGATCTGCGCTCCACACCTTCCCCCTAACCCGACGTCTGCCTAAACCGGAAGCTAGGCAGGAAGACTACTTCCAACTGAAAATGTTCAGCAGCACTAAGGGCAGAAAACACATTCTGTTTCCACCAATTTACAAGCTTTCTCTATGTAGCCCATTCTTACACAGCATACAAGCCTTATTTTGCGGGAAGTGGCAGAGATCCCCTCTTTTCCCCAGCTTACCCCGTAGTGGCAGGACTGCGGGAACACTGAGCGCTGCCCCAGTGCTCTTTCCTATGGTAGCAGGCAGCTGATGACAAGTCCGTGGTACCTGAGGAAAAAAAGGTCGGCACCGCACCCGAGCCCAGACAAGAGCCTCTCAAAGCCCCTGGCAGCAGAGACCAACAGAGCCGGGAGTCGTCGCTAAACAGAGAACGCCGGTCCGCAGCCTTCCAATTGCCAGAATCCAGCCACACGGCTCAGAAGAAAAAAGCGGAACCGGACCCGGCGAGAGAGAATGCAGAGACTCACAGCCGCGATCCAGCCTCCATGTGCAGTCTGCCTCTATTTTACTCACCTGCCTCGTGAGTGACTTTGTTCCAGCATGTTTGGCCACTGAGGATGTTGAAGTGTTTCGAACAGTGGCTGCAGGTTGTGGGACAATGGCCGGCTCCGGTTCCAGAGGGCCAGCCATCAGGCAGCTGATGACAAGTCCGTGGTACCTGAGGAAAAAAAGGTCGGCACGTCAGTGACTTTGTTCCAGAAAAAAGTGTTATGGTGGCCATACACGGATAGATCCGCTCGTTTGGCGAGGTCGCCAAACGAGCGGATCTCCCTCCGATATGCCCACCTTCAAGGTGGGCAATATCGGGCAGATCCGATCGTGGGCCCTAGGGCCCAACGATCGGATCCTATTTCTCACAAACGGGCGGTCGGATCGCGGGACCGCATCAACGAACAGATGCGGCCGCGATCCGACGGGATTTTTAACCCCATCCGATCGAGATCTGGCCGACTTTCGGCCAGATCTCGATCGGGGAAGCCCGTCGGGGGCCCCCATACACGGGCCAATAAACTGCCGACACGGTCTGTCGGCAGCTTTTATCGGCCCGTGTATGGCCACCTTTAGTCACTTCACCCTTTAGTGGATTTGCCCCAGTATTTGAATTGAACTGACAACTTAGTTGTTTGTACAGCTACTGTGACTTTTGCATATAACAATGCGGCACTCTTTTGCTCTTATACTGTTCATGACTTGCAGAAATTGAACGGTAATTAGTACAAAAGCACAGTAAAGCGAAAACAAGGAAATTAAGCACTAGATAGCCTTAGAGCAAAATGTCTTAACTGAATGTTTGGATATTCATTGCCTCTGTCTCCATATAATTTAACGTTTTTTTATCAAATGCCTTGAGCTCATTGCAGTGATTTCGAAAGTTTTATTGCCCAAAGCATTCCATTTTAACAGCTTTTATACTATTTTGTATAAGTTATGTAAACTATCTATCCAACATTTGACCTGCAGCAAGTTTGTAAAATTTACACTATTTCTGTATAACATTCTCAACTCTCAGTAAAACAGACTTTAAATTCTTGATCATTTAACTTTGTACAGGGTTTTGGATTTCAGTTATTCCTTTTCTCCATTCTGTATCACTATAAAATAGAATATATTAAGCTCTACGTCTGTCCCTTCACCAGATTCTTAGATTTCATTAATGCAAAGAAAGGAGGAAGCATCAACATGGAATGAGCAATCAACAGACATATATAACATATATATATTAAGATATATATCCGATCTATACTACACTGTTCACCAAAACATTTTTTAGAAATTTCAGGCGGTAAGGCCATTCAACAGAGTCAAAAGCTTTGGCTACATCAAATGAAACTACAAGTAGACTATTTTTGGTGAGACTGAACTTCCCTAAATCTGCTTTGTTGTCAAATACTGTAATGTGCCAGATTCAATTTAATGTCCTAATTGAATTCCAGATTCTCCCATTGAGCAAGATGCAATTCAATGAGAAAAACTTACATTGCTTGGAAATTCAACAGAAGGAAGAGTACAAAATCTTGGACTAGCACAATATATAAATATTGTTTAGAATTTTACATAAACAGAGGCTGTTGATTCTAGATATTTAGCTTAAAGCTTCTAAAAGTACATTTATAAATATGTATTAAGGAATGTATTAAAATCAAATAAATACTGTATGCACGGTCACTCACACCAAGCATTTATTTGTGAACAATCACCACAGCAATAAATCACATAATTGTGAAAAATAAACTCCTGTTCACCGCTTCACCTCCTCTGATGAAGGACCCAATGGTGCAAAACACATCAGGAGGGGGTGGATGACATGAGGTATGCAGACAGGGGGAAGACACGAGATATGAGCTTATTTTTCACAATTATGTAATTTATTGCTGTGGTGTTTGTTCACAAAAAATACTTGGAGTTAGTGACCGTGCGTATCTATTTGATTATTTGCTTAGTGACATTGGACTTTGGCATGGTGTTCACCCATTGACAGCATATGACCATGATATATTATTTAGAATATATGCTTCTTTTAAGATTCAGAGGACAATCTCAGATTCTAGCACACATTCATAGCACACAGCATATTTGTAGCATGCACCATATTTGTATCCATTCATGGCAACATTATCATACGTGGTATATCTTATCAGATATCTAATGACTGCTCCTCTGACAGATGCTGCAAATATTTGCATTTAAAGGAGAAGGAAAGATATATTTAATTGGGCACCCCAAGTGATTATATATACTTACCTGACACCCTGGGCCGGTGCTCCTATCAGGAGAAAACTGCAACGATCCAGTGGTTCTTCCCGTGAGCACCACGGATCGATTAGCTTCCTTCTTCTTCTTTCTTCAAATTTTCCGGGGCATGCACACTAGAATGAAATAGTCAACTTAGTTAAAGTTCCGCTTTTCTCACTACTATGCATGCGCACGTGCGAAAAAAGAAGAAGAAGGAAACTGATAGCTCCGTGCTGCTTGCTGGAAGAACCCCGGGCCGGTGCAGTTTTCTGCTGATAGGAGCACCGGCCCAGGGTGTCAGGTAAGTAAATACAATCACTTGGGGGTGCCTAACTTTTGGCACCCCCAAGTAAATAGCACCTTTCCTTCTCCTTTAAAGATGGTGGGAATTATATCCTATCCATTTAAAATCAATTTCTGCTAAGCAATTTTAATGATAAGTGGATCCCTCAAACTTTATCAGATGAATGAGATGATTTACAAGTATTTATTTTCTCCTGACTCTCTTCAATGAAGGAAAGCACTCGCAAGGGGACAGACCCCCTTTTATGTTAATGAGCCAATTTAGTTATGTTCCAAATAATGATAAAGCTATCAAACAAGATTCCCCATCCCCCATAGGTGATTAACTCATGGAACATTAAGCAGACCAATTTAAAAAACCACTGCTGATTGGAAATATGCTACCTTAACGTAAATCTTAATTGATATTGTAATTAGGTGAGCAGTCCTAAAGCTGTTGTTAAATTTAAAATAGAGGTTCTCTGTGGTAATTGTTGACATGAAAACACTTCAGTGTATGCTATTAAAATGTTCTTTTTCCAGAAATCTGCTTGTGCCAGCACTCTAATGGTGCATCATAGTCAAAATCATTAAAGGGACAGTATACCTTCTTTTTCTGAAATAAACATGTTTTTTGCCTGTTCTTTTAATCATGAAAATCTATGGTTTGTCTTATTTTATGAGCTAAACAGGGAAACTGAAGCTACTCCGTGATCATTCACTGAGATGTAGATAACTATTTTACAGGTTCACAGATAATCCCCTTTCACAATGGACTCCTGCTAATAAAACAGCCCCAACTAAGGTGGATGGAAGGTGTTGTATGTTAATTAAACAGGAGTAACTGCAATTTTCCGGTTTGCCCTCGCAGCGCTTCAATTTCCGAAGACGCCCGAAGTTTCCTTGTGAGGCAACTTTGGGAATCGAAGCTCCGCGAGTACTGTTGTGCTGGCAATGGCATGTAAGGAATATCTACCTAACAGCCACTTTCTGTTTCTGTGAATATCAGGCCTTAACTTCATTAAAGGCCATTAAGTCAGGTTTTTACTAAGTGGTGTTAGCTGAAACAGCAGCAGTCCTTATATTACCTGGCTTAATGACCCATTTTCTATGGTAAATATATGATAAAGTAATAAATGTTGATTCACTCATTTACGTTCCAGCAATGCCATATGAATACCACTTTATTGATCTGCCACAATATATGTCTATTACTAACAACTTTAGATGTGTCTATAATAATGCATTATATAATTCTGCCTGCAGCAGTGAGAAAAATGTAGGGCCACATAAATAAATGTGCTCAGTATTGCGGCACTTACCTTAGATCTGCTTATGTGAGAGAAAGTTGCCTGAACTTGACACCAAAAAGCTTGAAAGTTTTGGAATCTCTGTGGATTTGTGAAAACTAGAGTTGCCACCTTTCTTAATAAAACTACCATCTAGGAGATAGGGAGGGAGGTGGGTCAACTAGTGGTTGAGTTAAGATGTGAAATGGGCAGGGTTATGATACTAAAGGGGGAGGAGCAATGATGTAACGGGATAGAGTCTGATTTCCGAAGTCGCTCGAAGTTTCCTCATGAGGCAACTTCGGGTGACTTCGAAATCCGATGCGATTCATATGCCATCCCACCAGTGATTCATATTCTTGCTGACAGGAAGGCATTTAGGGAGATTAAATGCCTACGGTAGAGACAATTTGTCGCTGGGCGACTAATCTCCCCATCTGCCACCACCCTAATGCAGAGGATATCTGGTGAGTTGGGCTGGAGAAAAGAGGAATCAGAGAGGACAAGGCCAACCTGGGAGAAGGAATTGGGAGCTGGACAAGGGAGGAGCAACAAGTAATTATAAATATACTGCCAGCTACAGTGAAAGTTCATTTGTAATACTGGCCCCATACTTGGCTGGTACTTTACCAGCTCAGCCAGTTAAATGCCAACTATGAGGCAACCCTAGTGGAAGCCAAAAAAGCTAAGAAACCAAGGACTTAAAGGAACAGTAACACCAAAAATAAAAGTGTTCTCAGGAAAGACGATATCATATAATGGCACATGCACTTTCAAAACGGGTGTGTTTACTTCAGAGACACAACTATAGTTTATATAAATGAGCTTCTGCACAGCCATGGTGGCAGCCATTCAAGCACAGGATACACAGTAGATTACAGATAAGTTCTGAGGAATTCCAATATATACTACAGAGCTTATCCGTTATCTGCTGTGTATCCTGTGCCTTTAAACTTTTTCAGCTTTGAGTGGTTGTGTTTCTGAAGCAAACACGCCAGTTTTACCAGCTCAGCGCAACAGTACATTATATTTTCATTACTTTAGGACACTTTAATTTTTTGGTATTACTGTTCCTTTAAAAGAGCAAGATTTGTGCCTATGTTTATGTTTGGGGTTCAACAGAATAGGGAGTGAAGCCCTATACAATTTGAGAAGATATGCCAAGTAACACAGATGAGGGAGGGTGCATAGGAAGGCTATGATTTTACCCAGCACCATTAGATGCTAAGACTGGCATGCCCATGGAGAAGCAGTGACACGTACTCATCATGCAAAGACCTGCCCTTTTCCCCACTGACATAACGGTCACAGGTAAATCTGCACCAATCCAGCAGGAGTTTTAGTACCATATAAGCACAACACTGGGTGCAATATAAAATGCTGACATTTTTTTTTTTCTGAGATTGCATGTATACGAATTCAACCTATACTGGGGCAACTGCAGTGACACTTAGCTATTTTATAGGGACACCTTAACCCTTCAAGGACATTTCTTTTGTTTTTTGTTCTCAATATGACTCTTTGTTTCAATTTGTCCGTGAGCAGCTCAGTCCCCTGTCAGCTGAGTTGCTTATAAAGTATAACTACAGTATTTTACCAGATATTGGCAGAAATTCTAAACTTTATTATTTTGCTGCCAAAGAAAAACCATACATTTTATTTCTTGTTGTTACTGCCACAATCATCATCTTTTTTATCGAGCAAGCTATTCTAAGGTAGAAAATGTGGGGAAAAAAGGCTTTGGCTATTTTAGAAGCGCAGTTAAACTTGGAGTTAGCCATTGATGGATTTTCCATTTCTCACTCCAACCTAGGGACACCTAAGCACTTAGTCACTGTTCCAGTATGACAGAACTGTCACCAACGCAGTTTTACATCATTAGGTTCTTAACAGCAGTTACACAGGTTGGTTTTAGAGGTTGGCATGTCCCTAAGGTAACATTTTGTTCCAACAAGCAGGCCACATCAGCATTATGTCACTTCTGAAATGCCTCCGAATGTTTGTTACTCTGCCAGTGCATTACAGTCAACACCTGCAGTTAGGAAACTGCTGTAGCAGAACAGCACAAAATCAACAGTGGTTGCATATTGTTCTCTAGATAGTATACAAGGGACTTGCAACAAGATTTCTACTTTAGGCCCCTTGTGAACTCTTGGCCAATGAGCCTTGGAAGAGCGAAAGTGCTTATTCCATACAGATGGCTCAGTTCATTAAAAAAAATGATCATAATAAGAGTCAATAATTGCATTCTAGCACTTAGACAGAGACAGACAATCCCCATTATTTTGGGATTTCACATGATATATAAGAGGCACAGCTTGGCACACATAAAGATGAATGAGAATGAGAAATGTGTTTACAAATGAAATGACAAAACTGTAATCAAGGGAAGCACTACACTTGCCTGATATAGATCATATTTGTTTTTGAGTGTCTGGAGCTGCTAGAGAAGCTGGTACATTTTCTATTTAAATCTGTGTAACGAACAAACATTTACTTTGAATGGAAATGAGGGAAAATGCATTATGTTATTATACTGAAATACCCATTTACGTGTAAAGAGAAAAAGAAAAAAAAACTTTACCATCGTCTGCGTGCTGTTGTAAAAGGTGCTTCTAAAACAATTCTTGTTCACTCATGCAAGGAACTTGTTCCAACAAAGTCCTAAAAATAAAATAAGTTTGTATGATTTTTATTCCCCATCAATTCAGTTAATTGTGAAAAAACTGAAGTTACTTCTAACCTCTTCTTCCCATTTTCAGCGCTTTATATTTAGTAGTGATCTAGTTTTACTTTACCCAGGTCACAGGCAAAGAGAGGTCAACCATATTCCAAAAAAACATCAAGCATGTCTTTTAATACTTTGTTCCCATGTATAGTAATGGGACATGTTTTAATTGTCGAGTACAGGTATAGGATATATTAATTGGAAACCCTTTATCCAGAAAGTTCCGAATTACCAGAAGGCCATCTCCTATAGACTCCTATAGTGAATTCCTTTTTCTCTGTAATAAAATAGTACAATTTACTTGATCCCAACTAATATAAAAATAATTCTAATTGGAGGCAAAATAATCCAGTAGGGTTAATGTTTAAAAGATGTTATAGTAGACTTAAGTAGGGAGACTTCAGTAGACTTAAGGTATGGTGATCTCAATTACAAAAACATTCCTTATCCAGAAAACCTCCGGTCCCAAGCATTCTGGATAAAAGGTACCATACCTATACATTTTTTATGCTTCTAGTTGTGATTATACTTGAAGGAGTAGGAAAGGTTGAAACCCTCAAAGTAGTGCTGCTCCGAGTCCTCTGTCAAAAGGAACACAGCATTTCTTTCCTTCTATTGTGTATAGATGGGCTTCTGTATCAGACTTCCTGCTTTCAGCTGAAACCTCCTTGCCCCAGGAGTGAGCATGCTCAGTTTGCTCCCCCCCCTTCTCAGCTGTAATCTGAGCCCAGAGCTATAAGTGAGCAGGGAGAGACTCAGGCAGGAAGTGATGTCACACCAAGCTAATACTGCAGCTGCTATCCTTAGCAACAAACTTCCAGAGTTTTTTACTCAGGTATGATTAAACATTCTACAGAATAAATATAGCATTCTAGCTTGCATTATTGCAGCTTATGTATTGGCAATAAAATGCCTCAGTAGCTCCTTCCCCTTTAAGGCAGTGTCAGTGATTTATTAACACCAAGCAATGGTTTTAGAACAACACCACTGGAACAAACTCATCAAATGAATAGCTATTGAGCAATATGTGTATATTGTATATGAAAAAAAAATCTACTTGTGATAAATTGTCTATGACATTATATTCAAGTAGCAATATCAGACTGGAAAAATAATTTTGCTTTTATTCTTATTGATTTTTACATACAGTATTGTTCTTTTATGTGATGACCTATACTGAACTATACAGAATGTACAATAGCATGATAGGAAGTAGGGATGCACCGAATCCAGGATTCGTTCGGGATTCGGCCAGGATTCAGGCTTTTTCAGCAGGATTCGCCGAATCCTTCTGCCTGGCCAAACCGAATCCGAATCCTAATTTGTATATGCAAAAATCGAGTGATTTTTTGTCACAAAACAAGGAAGTAAAAAACGCTTTCCCCTTCCCATCCCTAATTTGCATATGCAAATTAGGGTTCGGATTCGGTTCGGTATTCGGCCGAATCTTTCGCAAAGGATTCATGGGTTTGCCGAATCCAAAACAGTGGATTGGGTGCATCCCTAGTAGGAAGTCTTGTTATAATGTACAAAAAAATCACATCATGGGGTAATATATAAATTAATAAGCACATTTATAATGCATTACCTTGTGGCTTCTCTTGGTAAGTATATATATATATATATATATATATATATATATATATATATATATATATATATATACACCAATCCCAAAAGGTGCACACCGTTTACTATGGAACTGCCCGGGTGCCAGCAACAAGAAATAGATATTCATGCGAGAAATAGCGGGACTTAGTATAGTGTAAAAGAGTTCAAATAAAGGATTTTTTATTTTTTGCACTATACTAAGTCCCGTGAGTGTGCTATTTCTCGCACGAATATATATATGTAAAAAGTGATGGCACTTGCGGGGTTTAAACAACAGCAGACAAAAGGTGTAAAAAAAACAAAACAAAAAAGATTTATTTATCCAACTTTTTGGTCCCACACAGGAACCTTTACTCAATAAAGGTTTCTGTGTGGGACCGTAACGTTGGATATATAAACCTTTTTTGGTTTTTTTACACCTTTTTCTGCTGTTGTTTAAACCCCGGGAGTGCCATCACTATCTACATTGTATCAACTACCTCTGCATGAGCAGAGTGCAGCTCATACATGCTGCCTTCTATATAAATATAGGTATATAAAAATGTTTTCCAATGTTGTAGCCCCATTATAAAGTGATTCTGGGTGGTTATCCTTTATTATTAGTTGTACACATTATGAGTCAAGATATCTATTAGATATACACGTTATGAGTCATAAGTCACATCTATAGGCTCCTGCTTAGCATTCTGTGTGGCGGGTATATTAATGGCAGGACATTCAGTTATTGACATACACATACATCGAGGTAAAATAAAATAATGACGTGAAAGATTTACATACTTATTTACATACATATTTCTACATACATATTTACATAATACATACATATTTCTAGGTGTATGTGAAATGAGGAATAACTGGTTCATTCATCTTTCACAAAACCCACTCTCTCTTGATCTTACATGTAAATAAAGAAGGAAGTCGAGGTGCTCTGCGCACGACCAAGCAAGCGCGTCCACGGTTACGCACAATTACGCGCCTGCGTCCTCGGTTACGCACGAGTACGCACGCTCGTCCTCGGTTACACACGCGTGTGCGCGCGTCCTTGGTTACGCGCGGTTACGCACGTGCGTCCTCGGTTGCGCGCCGCTGCGCATAGCTGTGGCGGGGACTGAAGTTATCAACGGGTTGCCTGGGGCAACTGACAGACCTTGTCCGGCACTGCTTGAGCCCTCAGACAAAAATATTGATAATAGAGCTCAAAATGTATTTTATACTCTGAACTACATATGTACAAATAGCATATGTTTATACTATACATTTTTATCAGGCTTTGTTTGCCTGAGATGTGTAAATATCTGTGTGCTGAAACATTTGAGGGCTCATGCACATTATGTCTGTAAGTGCAGTTATGCTTAGTGTCAGTCCTTCTTGCCTTCCAGTGCAATTGAGCGATGCCTGCTGCACCCATTGATATAGTGGAACCTTTTTGCTACTGACTCCTCTGCACAGTAGATCCAGGGTTTCTTTAGCTCCCTGTGTGAAAAGGTGCAGTTAGGGTTGCCACCCGGCCAGTATTTTACCGGCCTAGCCGGTAAAATAGCTGCCAGGGCCGGTATTACAAATTCACCGGCAATGTAGCTGCCGGTAAATTTGTAATAAGATCAAAAGGAGCCCTCGGCCTGCCCCCAATCCCCTGGAACTTACCTTTATCTTTGCATCTTCTAGCGTCCGTGGGTCTCCGTCCGCCCCTTTGACATCACACCCGCCCCTTTTGACACCCCACCCACCCTTTTGACGTCACACCCGCCCCTTTTGAGGCCCCGCCCCCAGCAGCCGGTAAAAAAATATATAAAAGGCGGCAACCCTAGGTGCAGTTCAATCGCACCAAAAGAATAGGGAGCACTTGAGAAAGGGGGTTGATCCCCTGAAACGTTGTGCAGAGATCTGAATAAATCATAAAAATTCAGCACATTTTGCTTGGTGAGTGCCATCTGATTTCTCTTTGTTATTGCTAGGGTGCACACGTCACCTGCAAAGAGGACTATGAAAATATTTGGCACAAATGCCTCCCAATTTTGCAAAAAAGTACATGCATGGTTGCATTCAAGCCCCGGACTGGCAATCTGTGGGGTCTGGCAAATGCCAGAGGGGCTGCTATAATGTGCCATAGAAAGTCAGTATTTAGTGGGCTGGTGGGGCCGTTTGGGCCTCTGTGTGGGCTGATTGGGCCTCTGTGTACCTGAAATGCCAGGGCCTATTTTAGTTCTCAGTCAGGACCTGGTTGCATTCATTTTGCCTCCGGTAGATGCAGCGCATTTGAACCAAGTGCACTGCCCATTTGTGACTGATGTAACGGTAGACATAAATGTACCCGGTTTTGTGTTCCTTACCTTAGTAACAAAACAAAAAAAAAAAAAAACATTTTTTTTTTTGATCTAGTGGGAAACCCCTCACTTTTTCAGTACTCTACTCAAGGTTCTCTGATGTAGATGCGTAGTTTAGTCAGTCGCTTCTAGATGATTCTAAAAATCCTACAACAAGTTGATTGGTCAAAGGGGATTGATGATTTTGCTGACAGGACCCAGTTAGCAGGGGGCTCATTTTTTAATTAAAAAGGGTTACATTTTTCAGAAGTGCACATTTTTTTAAAAACAAAGGCAAATTGCTAAATAATGTTACATTTTAATCTCCACACCAAAATGAGTATATAAGGCTTGATAAAATCAATACGGATATAGTAGGATTAGATTTGACAGATCTGCCCCAGGATAAGAGTGTGACTGGCATGTTGTAAACGAAAAGTGAAAATCCTATCATACTTACCGAGATTTTCCTTTCCTGGACTGTAGCATGGCAGTGGGCAACCAATGGGATTCATTCCCATCACATGACCTAAATTAGCAAGCAATCAATAAATTTGTCTCCCCACCCCCAAGCATCCATCTCATTGACTTAAAACAGAGAGCTCTCCCCACTAGGGTCGGGAAGCCATGCCCACTGCCATGCTACAGTCCAGGAAAGGAAAATCTCGGTAAGTATGATAGGATTTTCACTTTTCCTGTTCCTTTGCATGGCAGTGGGTAACCAATGGGATGTACAAAAGCATCATATATAGGGAGGGTATCACCAAGAGAGCTAACTGATATACAGGCCACTGCACCCTCCAACTAGAGTATTTATTTCAAAGATCAACTTTGGTACTGTGGATAGCTGCGACTGCAACTCAATAATATATTGACCGAAGGCAATCACATTCAACAATATTCAATAGAATAGACCACCATGCAGTTGCAGAAGCATTAATAGGTTTTCCCATTGAGAGATTAAACATTGAAAAGTGACATGGCAATACAGTTGCAGGATCTGAGGATACCTTAGAATGTTACTCCACCTTGTAGCATACTCACCACTCCACTTTTATTTGTAGTACTATAGGGCTCCATTTTATGGATAATACATTTATATACTTACAGTTTTCGAGAGGTGAACCCTGGTTAAACCTGTTATAAAGATAGATCATTAGTTCAATATACTAACAAGTTCATGCAGAAGCCCAATATGTACCGGTTAAATCCAGGTAGACCTATGGCAGGATTATATAGTAGGATCCTTTGATTAATTAATCTAATAATAGTAATTCATTATCCCTATAATTGCTATACCATAATGTATAATAATGTATTAATATACAAACGTCTCAATAGTAGGCATTACCAAGAAATACCGCAATAGTACCATACCGACTATTTAAAGTTATTGCAAAAGAATGACATCGCAAATGGATATATCGTTTATATTCTATTAGTTTGCCAATTAGTATCAAGACTTCGCCGCTCTGATGGTGAGCTGTAAAATAAAATACACACAGTATTATAATGGAGAACATTGTGGAACAGCAATAATTTGTGACAAACCCTCATTAATAACTTACTGAAAGCCAGATTATAGCTGATGAAGATTTCTTGTTTCATGTTGTATATTATGTACATTTGAACGGTCTCACTTAGGAAAGCTGTAGCCATACATACAAAAATAGCATAGAAAGCTTATAGCCACTTTAGGAGGGCCGTATGGTGATAAATACCATAACAGAAAATTAAGATAAAGTGCTGAATATATGGTAGACATTCCACGTGGAAGGAGACCAAGCATAGCATGGACCTGGTACTTGTGGAAAAGATACTGCCGTAATGCTCCAGAATGCATATCTAACTATTAGGTGAACCACCCTCAATTTAATTAGCCTGAAACCATATGTCCCACTATCATTGTATCCTACTGCATTGTGTATTTTTATACATATTAACGGGAAGGAACATTTTTGCTAAATGAATAGCTGTCTGCGTCTCAGAGTCTCCTGGTAATCGCTTAAAATCCCCATACTCACCATTTTTTGCATGCCTGCATTTTTAAATGCTGCATTGCTATCATGTGGGATCAATGATACTCCCTGGCCAGTACCAGTTGAATGCTGGTAAAGATAATAGAATGTAGGACAGCCTAGGAATTGAAACACCAATGAAGAATTGCAATCATTTGAATACCACGTTACAAACAGATTTCTAAGTACACAATTGAAATGGTTAACTGCAGATGCAATACCGTTATAATATAATAATGAGCTGCATCATGGGAGTAATTAAAAACTGTAGAGGAGTAATAGGATATTTGCAACCCCTATACCTAAAATGACAACCCTCAAAAAGTCAGGGAAAGTATCCACACTGGGATCTGAACCCTAGACTCCTCGGGGGAAGCAACCAGCGCTTTACCAACTGTGCAACAAGGTTGGTTCACAGTATGGACTATAATTTCAAAGTTTCCTGAATGCATAAGCCTTGTCCTTTACAAAGTCAAGATATAATGGTAGTGAACTGCAGTGCTGTATAAAATAATACTGCGTAATGGACAAGGTACCACTAGCTGCTAATATGCACCCAAAACCTTGCATGGCGAGAAGTCATATTATAGGGATTATAAATAACCCAATAGCTAAACACATTAGTAAAAGTACAGCAAAGGTGCTCTGTGATCTATACGTTACAAAGCTATATGTCACTTTAGGCTAGCCATGTACAACTGGGTTGTATAATTGTATCATTATAATAAGACACAGCATTATCTATCCAGTATTCATATATTTTGGAATTAATATATATAACCTGCCGAGACCTGCACCCATGAGTGCAGTACAATTAGTGTTGATATACTTTGCTATTGAGCATAGTTGAGATAACCTACAGAATACACTGTAGGATAGAATCATGGAAAAAGGCCACAACCCCAGTACAATTTATCGAACCGCCATGAAGAGCTTCAGCAATGTAATGAATGGTATATCATAATGACTTCAGAAGTTGTGATGTGGCAATAGCTGGATTAACCTGGAGAGGTATTTGAAGGGAATATGAAGACCTGAATCACCATGTTAAAATGGTGCATGAACCATAAAATGTAGAATATCCATCATGATAGTACTTACACAGCTGTAAGGCCATATCAATGGACTGCAGAAACGTTTACATATCTATTGTAATAGTGCTCATGTCTGCAGAAATTGCAATGTGGTAAACATGTTGCACTTCCGGATTGTCCTTTGTATTCATATGTTTAAATGCTGTCAATTGTAAAGATTGCAATATGTTAATATATTGAATTGCATAGTACAAATAATATGGCACCTAATTGAATGGCTACATTATGATGGGCAGGTTACATGCAGATGTCTTAGTAAGACAACAATGAAATCAAGGGTACCCTTAGTATGATGCAAGGGTGTGATTAGAACCCCACTGAATGGTTATATCATGATAATACTGATGTTTGCAGACACATAGTTGTATGAACTGCAGAATTGCACCTGTATGACAGCCTATGGCCTCCACATGCTCAATGACTAAGCACCACCGCAGTAAAAGCTTTTGCAAGGGCTTGCCTTGCAGATACAAGTCTCGTGTGCTGGTGTGTTTTTTTGTTCCAGTTACTGGGAGGTTACCATATCCTCCGTCCATTGAACACCGAGCTAATCTATACAGCTGCATAACGGGTGTGCGAGGGTCTACTCCAATCGAATACCAATGACTAATCCTGCCATTACTGCTTAAATGCAGACATTCTGATATGATAGTATAGAGAACTGTAGGTGAGCACTTAGTACAACATTCTGAAAGGCTATACAATGATAGCTTTGATCAATACCGATAGCAATTATTACATACGTTGTAAAATGGTAATAATGAATACTTCATATGCTGAATGGCTATACTGCTATTACTGGTTAAATGCAAACATAACGATATGTAGTATAGAGAACTATATCCACATGCTCAACACAACACACTGAATGGCTATACAATGATAGCTTTGCTCAGTACTGATAGCATATTGTTACACAAGTTGTAATATAATAATAATAAGGTGCTGCAGAAGTGCATTTAATCCAATGCCGAGCTATTAGCTATTCTGCTAATACCGTTTGAATGCAGTCATTACACCATGGTGGTATAGGGAGCTGTAGTTGAACATTTAGTATAACCACCTGTGCAGAAGTGTACTTTATCCATATGCTGAATGGTAGCTTCATGGTAGCACAGGTTAAATGCAGATGCTGTCGTATGGTAGCAAAACAAAGTTAGGCATGCACTTAGTATGATTTGCTGTATTATGATACTGCTTAATGCGGATATTGTGGTACAAAATCCTGGTTAAGTGCAAGGGTGTGATTATAACACACACACAGTATGGCTATATCACGATAGCAGTGATACCTGTAAACATATAGTAATAATAACCATAAATGCCGTTAGAATTTATATGCTAAATTGGCATCCAGGAATAAACAACCATTTTACACACAAGGAAAACTGCAGGTAAGTACCACCGTCTTGATTCCGGAGGATTGAAATAATGATTCCTGATATACTCACTGCTTCATTTGGAGATTCTGGTGCTAATTTACCCACAATTTCCTACTAACCTTTTCAAGGTAAGTGGTTTAGTAGCTATAGTGTTTGTGAAACACTGTGCTGAGAAAGCAACAATACTGTCATGACCGGCACCCAATACTAGAACAAATGCCAAGCACCCTGGTCTCGGCTCGGCTTCACCAGTAGTGTGACCACCGTTGGGCTTCGGGAGGAGCCCTCAGCTTACTTGGGTGCCACCTGGACGTAACGAGGGGTGCAAGGCGAGGTGTTCTGGCTGGCAAAGGGGCACGGCTGTTAGCAGAGTCTTTTGGGGCGAAGGTCACGGTACAAATGGAGCAGGCAAGAGAATCGTCGGACAGGCAGAGTCGAGGCAGGCGGATATCAGAATCGTCAGGCAGGCAAGGGTCAAACCGGGTTGTCAATCAAGGGGTTAAGCAGGAAGAGTTGTCGTAGGCAGGCAAAGGTCAGGATACAGAGTTCAGAATAGTCAGGATACAGGCAGGGTCAAACACGGAAAAACAGGATACAGAATAACAGGAACAGATGCACTAGACTCAGAAACCACTTAGAAACAAAGTTCTGTCACGGGCACTGGCTGGGAGTATGAATGGGCCTTAAAAACTTTCAGATTTCGCGCCAAAACGTGCGCCAATGCGCGCTGGCGTAATCACGCCAGCGCACCTGTACCTCTAAGAGGCGCGCAGGCGTGCCGCGCGCGCCCTAAGAAACCAAGATGGCGCTGGAGGCAAGAGAAGGAGCACGGCGGCGTGGCGGCCCTCCACGCCGCCGCACCACTAGACCACCAGGTATTTTAATTACATTACCCCCCCTCTAGGGGGGGGGCCACTGGACCCCCATGCTTCCCAGGAAATTTTTGATGGAATTTCTTCCTGAGTTGATCAGCCTTGATGTCATCGACTGAGACCCAGGAGTTCTCCTCTGGGCCAAAGCCCTTCCACTTAACAAGATACTGGAGCTTACCCCTACCAGACGAGAATCGAGGAACTCCTGGATCTCAAATTCAGGCTGACCTTCGACTAACACTGGGGGAAGAACAGGAATATGACGGACTTGAGTGGCTGGTTTTAGAAGAGAAACATGCAAAGAATTAGATATTTTAAACTCTGCAGGTAATTGGGGACGAACAGAAGAAGAATTGATTATTTCAGTTATTGGGTATGGACCAATAAACCTGGGCCACAGTTTGAGAGAGGGGATCTTCAACTTAACATTTTTGGTAGATAGCCAAACAGAATCTCCCACTTTGTATTGAGGAGCCACTCTACGAGATCTATCTGCAGCTTTCTTTTGAGCAGAGGAAGCTGCAGAAAGAGAATGATGAACTTGAGACCGAACCTTAGAAAAATGATTGACACAGGAATTAGCAGAGGGTACAGAGGAATCTAAACCAGAAAAAGAAAATGCTTTTGGATGTAGCCCATTTACAATAAAGAAAGGAGACTCCCCAGAGGAGGAGTGAGTGGCATTATTGTAGGCAAACTCTGCCCATGGCAACAATTCAGCCCAAGAGGACTGGTTATCAGAAACGTAACACCTGAGATATTGCTCAAGGGATTGATTCACTCTTTCAGTTTGTCCGTTGGTTTGGGGATGGTAAGCAGTTGAGAAGGATAAATCAATCCCAACTAACGAGCAGAAAGCTCTCCAAAACTTCGAGACAAACTGAACTCCTCTGTCAGATACAATGTTAACAGGAAACCCATGTAACCTGAAAATATGAGAGATAAACAGATTGGCTAAGGTTTTGGCAGAAGGGAGGTGTGAAAGGGAAACAAAATGGCTCATTTTACTAAACCTATCCACCACCACCCAAATTACAGTTTTACCCTGGGAAGAAGGCAGATCTACAATGAAATCCATCGAAAGATGGGACCTTGGCTTCTCAGGGATTGGTAACGGATTCAACAGACCCTGTGACAATTGACGAGAGGATTTAGACCTTTGACAAATTGGACAGGAATTTACAAAAGCCTTAGCATCCTGTTTAAAAGAAGGCCACCACACATGGCGGGATAACAAGGATATAGTTTTGGCAATGCCAGGATGCCCAGCCATCTTGGAGTTATGAACCTCCTCCAGAACTTGTTCCCTCAGCTCCTCAGGCACAAACATTCTCCCAGAAGGAGTGTCTGCAGGAGCAGAAGATTGAACAGGGGATAACAAGGTGGAGAGGTCAGAATCCAATGCAGCGACAATCAACTCCCTAGGAATGATGGGGATGCACTCACTAGAGTCAGAGGAGGTAGATTCAAAACTCCTAGAGAGTGCATCAGCTTTGGTGTTTTTAGATCAGGCCTGTAGGTTAAGGAAAAGTTTAAGGAAAAGTTAAACCTGGTGAAGAACAACGCCCATCTAGCTTGCCGAGGGTTTAGCCGTGTGGCCGATTCTATATAAAGCAGGTTTTTATGGTCTGTAAACACTGTTACCATATGTTTAGCACCTTCAAGTAGATGCCGCCACTCCTCAAAGGCCCACTTGATAGCCAACAATTCCCTGTTCCAAATATCATAGTTTGACTCTACAGGAGAAAACTTCCTTGAGAAAAAGGCGCAGGGATGTAATTTGTTGGTTATCAGGTGCCTTTGGGAATGGACTGCCCCAGCACCCACTTCAGAAGCATCTACCTCCACAACAAATGGTAAGGCCTTATCTGGATGCTGCAGAATAGGGGCAGAACTGAACTCCTTTTTGAGGCGTTCGAAAGCTTGAACTGCTTCTGGGGGCCAAATACTAGGGTCAGCACCCTTTTTGGTCAAGTTAGTGATTGGGGCAACTACCAGGGAAAAATTATTGATGAATTGGCGGTAATAATTTGCAAAACCGAGGAATCTTTGGGTTGCTCGTAAAGAAAGGGGTTGGGTCCATTCCAGGACTGCTCTCACCTTAGAAATGTTAAAACCCAAAAATTGAACAGAGGTAACTTCAAAAGTACACTTCTCAAGTTTTGCATACAGATTATTTTCTCTCAGTCTACGTAAAACCTCACAAACATGATTCCTGTGTTCAACCAGATTAGAAGAGAAAATAAGAATGTCATCAAGATAGACCACTACGAATATCCCCAGCAGGTCCCGAAAGATGTCAATGACAAATTCCTGGAACACTGCGGGGGCGTTACAAAGACCGAATGGCATTACCAAATACTCGTAGTGGCCATCCCTGGTGTTGAACGCTGTTTTCCACTCATCCCCTTCCCTGATACGAATGAGGTTATAAGCCCCCCTAAGATCAAGCTTAGTATAAATCTTAGCGTTCCTGATCTGATCGAACAACTCTGAGATCAAGGGGAGGGGATAGCGGTTTTTAATGGTGATCTTGTTGAGACCCCTATAGTCTATACAGGGACGAAGACCACCATCTTTTTTCCCCACAAAAAAGAACCCAGCCCCTGCAGGGGAACAGGAAGGCCGAATGAAGCCTCTTTCCAGGTTTTCCCAAATATATTCTTTCATTGCCTGGGCTTCTGGCAATAAAAGAGGGTATGTCCTCCTATGAGGGGGCGTAGACCCTGGGATCAAGTCAATTGGGCAATCATATGGTCGGTGTGGGGGTAAGGTCTCTGCAGCCTTTTTAGAGAAAACATCCTCAAACTCAGCATAAGCTGCAGGTAACCCCTCTAGAGAAGTAGTAGCTACTACTTGAGGAATACAGACCCACCACACTTTGAACCCCATTGGACTATCTTTTTCGAAACCCAATCAATCAGAGGGTTATGCCTCTGGAGCCAAGGTAACCCCAAGATGAGAGGAGAAGTAGTACCCTCAATGAGGTATAGCGCAATCTCCTCACTGTGCAAATTATTTACTGACATAGAGAGTAAGACAGTTTTCTTAGACACTATACCTGACCCTAAGGGTCTTTTGTCCACTGCACACAATTTCAGGGGGGAACTTAGAGGAACCAATGGAATGTTGTGTTTGGCTGCAAATGCAGCGTCCAAAAAGTTCCCCTCGGCCCCTGAATCCACAAAAGCAGATACTTTGACAGAGCCCGTAGGCTAGGTTAGTTTGACCGGAATCAAAACCTTGGAGGCAGATTGGGGAGAGGAGACTCCTGCGCCCAAATGAAGCTCCCCTTCTCCATTTAGGTTAGGGAGCATCCCTTTCCTCCTAGGACATAGGTTTAAGAAATGACCCTTTTCCCCACAATAAATACATAAACCTTAGGAATGCCTGCGTGCCTTTTCCTCAGGAGTTAGATGAGAGATGCCTAACTGTATAGGTTCCTCCTGAGGTAGAGGCACAGAGGGGTTTGAAAACTTAACATTAGTAACCCCAGAATAAGTAGAACCACCCCTCTCACCCCTTCTCTACCTTTGTCTCCTATCTACCTGGATGGCGAGAGACATGAGGTCATCCAGGTTGGAAGATAGGGGGTAATTAACAAGACTGTCCTTGACAGGATCAGCTAACCCCAAACGGAACTGACTACGTAGAGCCATGTTGTTCCACCCGTACTGCCCACCGGCGGAACTCGGTGCAATACACCTCCGCATCCCTTCTCCCCTGGCGCAACTTATGAATCGCGGAATCTGCAGAAGATGCGCGTGTTAAAAAATGCCTCTAGGGAATAGCGTGCCGGGTCAGAAATAGGCAGCCTTAGGGCCCAAATTTGGGGGTCACCCGAAAGCAGGGTCATAACAAACCTTACTTTCTCCTCACCAAATGAAAATGAGTGAGAAAAGAAACCAAGGTACAGTTTGCATGCCTCCTTAAACACAAAAAATTTGGTGCGATCCCCACTAAACTTTTCGGGGAACACAATTTTGGGTTCATGGGGTCTGGTATAACCCACAGGAGAAACAGGAACTGGCAGCTGCTGCGGAACTTGAGGATTCTCCAGCTGACGCGTTAGATTGTGAAAACCTTGTAGGAGATTGTTCTGCTCCTGCTCATGGTCCTCCAAGCGCTGTAGCAAGGTGGTAAGAAGCGCTTCGGTGGTAATGGGAGGAGTAGAAGCAGGAGGAGCAGCAGCATCATCGTGACTTTCGTCCTCCATGGCCCGTGATAATGTCACGACCGGCACCCGATACCAGAACAAATGCCAAGCACCCTGGTCTCGGCTCGGCTTCACCAGTAGTGTGACCACCGTTGGGCTTCGGGAGGAGCCCTCAGCTTACTTGGGTGCCACCTGGGCTTAACGAGGGGTGCAAGGCGAGGTGTTCTGGCTGGCAAAGGGGCACAGCTGTTAGCAGAGTCTTTTGGGGCGAAGGTCATGGTACAAATGGAGCAGGCAAGAGAATCGTCAGACAGGCAGAGTCGAGGCAGGCGGATATCAGATTCATCAGGCAGGCAAAGGTCAAACCGGGTTGTCAATCTAGGGGTTAAGCAGGAAGAGTTGCCGTAGGCAGGCAAAGGTTAGGATACAGAGTTCAGAATAGTCAGGATACAGGCAGGGTCAAACACGAATAAACAGGATACAGAATAACAGGAACAGATGCACTAGGCTCAGAAACCACTTAGAAACAAAGTTCTATCATGGGCACTGGCTGGGAGTATGAATGGGCCTTAACCCTTTAACCGCCAAGCACGTACGGCGTACGTGCTGGCGGTTCAGGGCTCAGGCTGCCAAGAACGTACTATGTACGTTCTCCTGCAGCTGAGCCCTACACTCTGCATCGGCGGCTTTTGCCGCCTCCGCAGAGTGTCAGAAGGGTTGACAGCCCCCTGGGCAACAAGGCTGGGGGGCTGTCGAGTCGGATCTGCGACACGATTGTCGCAGATCCGACTTCAAAGACGCAAATGCGCTGCAAATAGCGCTGCTGCGCATTACTCACCTCTTCCTTCCTGAACAGCCGCCCACACACTTCCTGCTGCGCAGTAACTCTGCAGACACGCTGTTCTGGCTGCCTCCATCTGTTCCAGCGATCCTCCTGCTACAAAAACGGTAAGTGCACGTTTTTTTACCCACTTACCTGCATTTACACATACCTACAGTACATTTATACACTTACACAAACATTTTAGTAAAAATTTGTATTTTTTATTTTTTATTTTTTTATTTTAGCACACTTGGTCAATTTTGTACACTTATTTACAGTTAATTACATGTATTTGCACACTTAGACAACTTTTATTAGTGCACAAATATGTATACACAAAAACTCACAAACAGGTTTTTTTTTTTTTTTTACTTATTCATTGTACTGTTTGTTTTGCCTAAAAACATGTTATTTTGACAGCGTGACTATTGGATAATCGATTTCGGCCACTAATTACGCTGTCGGATCAATTATTTTGTTATTTCATTGATTTACGCTATTTTTGTGGTTTTATTGCAATTTTATCCATGCATTATTGTTCCTTTTGAATCTTTAGTATTGTTTTGCTGTTTGGTGCTTTGGTATAGAAAGATTTATTTTACTTAGTTTGATTCGCCAGAATATATGCTTTCCAAAAATGTATAGTTTTCTGGGGGTCTTTTTACATTTTGTGGGTCATACGGCACATAACGCACAGTTGGGGCTCTCTTTTCTGCAGCTTAGTTGGCCAGCGTGAAAATTCATATGCATGTTTTTCATTTGGGGTCCGTACACGCCACATACTTTGGTAAATCTTTGCATATTGGGCATCAAACTATTCAGTAGACCTCTGACGTCCATATATAGGGTGATTTCTCTTTATACGTAAAACATTGTGTGTGATAAATGCGGCAAACTGCAACAATTTTAGGCGATTTTCAGAAATGTTGTAAAAACCTCTACGTTTAGAAAAGCTTTGCAGTTTGGTAGTTTGGTGTAGAAAGACGTCTTTATCTTTGGTGGATTCGTCAGAATGTGTACTTTCCAAAAACATATGGTTTTCGGGGGTTTTTGTTGTTAGGAGGGTCTTGAGGCACATAATATGAAGTCAATGGTCTATGTTCACAGAAGGCGAATCGGCAGCGGAGTAAATCATATGCACTATTTTCATTTGGGGTCCGCATATGCCAGCTGCCTTGGTATATCAATGCATATTGGGCATCAAACTGTTCAGTAGACCCTTGGCATCAATATTTATGGTGTTTTACAATTGTATGCAAAAAATTGGGTGAAATAAATGCGGCCAATTGCAATATTTTTAGGCAATTTCAAAAATGTAAAAACTGTTGCTTTTATCGCCAAATTTAGGAAAGGCTTGCGACTTGGTACTTTGGAGTACAAAGACATGCATACCCAATTTGGATTCGCGGGAATGTGTACTTTCCGAAAATATATGGTTTTCTGGGGTGAATGTGCATTTTTCTACCTTTGCTCCCCCCCAAAACTATGTTTATGTGTTGATTTTGCAGTACCTAAAATGACAGACCATATGGGGGTCTTCCTTTTGGGGGTCCTAGATGCCACGTGCTTGGGTACACTATACATATTGGGCATCAAACTGTTCAGAGGACCCTAGGCTTTCATATTTGGGGTGATTTCTCTTGATACCTAATAGTATGTGGGTAATACAATGCTGCAGGTTAGAAATTTTGAGGTGACTTTTGGAAATGTCACCAAAATCACCAAATTTGGGAATGGTTTCCGGCTTGGTACTTTGGAGTACAAAGACATGCATACTCAATTTAGATTCGTGGGAATGTGTACTTTCCGAAAATATATGGTTTTCTGGGGTGAACTTACTTTTTTCTACATTTGCCCCCCTCAAAACAATGTAAATGTGTTGATTTTGCAGTACCTGAAATGACAGACCATATGGGGGTCTTCGTTTTGGGGCCCCTATACGCCACGCGCTTGGGTACACCTATACATATTGGGCATCAAACTGTTCAGAGGACCCCAGGCTTTCATATTTGGGGTGATTTGTCTTGATACCTAAAAGTATGTGGATAATACAATGCTGCAGGGTCGAAATTTTGAAGTCCTTTTTGGAAATGTCCCCAAAATCACCAAATTTAGGAATGGTTTGCGGCTTAGTACTTTGGAGTACAAAGACATGCATACCCAATTTAGATCCGTGGGAATGTGTACTTTCCGAAAATATATGGTTTTCTGGGGTGAACTTACTTTTTTCTACATTTGCCCCCCTCAAAACAATGTAAATGTGTTGATTTTGCAGTACCTGAAATGACAGACCATATGGGGGTCTTCGTTTTTGGGCCCCTATACGCCACGTGCTTGGGTACACCTATAAATATTGGGCATCAAACTGTTCAGAGGACCCCAGGCTTTCATATTTGGGGTGATTTGTCTTGATACCTAAAAGTATGTGGGTAATACGATGCTGCAGGGTCGAAATTTTGAAGTCATTTTTGGAAATGTCCCCAAAATCACCAAATTTAGGAATGGTTTGCGGCTTGGTACTTTGGCGTAGAAAGACATGCATACCCAATTTGGATCCGTGGGAATGTGTACTTTCCGAAAATATATGGTTTTCTGGGGTGAACTTACTTTTTTCTACGTTTGCCCCCCTCAAAACAATGTAAATGTGTTGATTTTGCAGTACCTGAAGTGACAGACCATATGGGGGTCTTCGTTTTGGGGCCCCTATACGCCACGTGCTTGGGTACACCTATACATATTGGGCATCAAACTGTTCAGAGGACCCCAGGCTTTCATATTTGGGGTGATTTGTCTTGATACCTAAAAGTATATGGGTAATACGATGCTGCAGGGTCGAAATTTTGAAGTCATTTTTGGAAATGTCCCCAAAATCACCAAATTTAGGAATGGTTTGCGGCTTGGTACTTTGGCGTAGAAAGACATGCATACCCAATTTGGATTCAGGGGAATGTGTACTTTCCGAAAATATATGGTTTTCTGGGGTGAACTTACTTTTTTCTACATTTGCCCCCCTCAAAACAATGTAAATGTGTTGATTTTGCAGTACCTGAAATGACAGACCATATGAGGGTCTTCGTTTTGGGGCCCCTATACGCCACGTGCTTGGGTACACCTATACATATTGGGCATAAAACTGTTCAGAGGACCCCAGGCTTTCATATTTGGGGTGATTTGTCTTGATACCTAAAAGTATGTGGGTAATACGATGCTGCAGGGTCGAAATTTTGAAGTCATTTTTGGATATGTCCCCAAAATCACCAAATTTAGGAATGGTTTGCGGCTTGGTACTTTGAAGTAGAAAGACATGCATACCCAATTTAGATTCGGGGGAATGTGTACTTTCCGAAAATATATGGTTTTCTTGGGTGAACTTACTTTTTTCTACATTTGCCCCCCCCAAAACGATGTAAATGTGTTGATTTTGCAGTACCTGAAATGACAGAACATACAAGGGGGGGGTCTTCATTTTAGGGCCCCTATATGCCACGTGCTTGGGTACACCTATACATATCGGGCATCAAACTGTTCAGAGGACCCTAGGCTTTCATATTTGGGGTGATTTCTCTGGATACCTAAAAGTATGTGGGTAATACGATGCTGCAGGGTAGATATTTTGAGGTGATTTTTGGAAATGCCACCAAAATCACCAAATTTAGGAATGATTTGCGGCTTGGTACTTTGGCGTAGAAAGACATGCATACCCAATTTGGATTCGTTGGAATGTGTACTTTCCGAAAATATATAGTTTTCTGGGGTGAACTTACTGTTTCCTACTTTTGCCCCCCCCAAAATGATGTAAATGTGTTGATTTTGCAGTACCTGAAATGACAGACTATATGGGGGTCTTCCTTTTAGGGCCCCTATATGCCACATGCTTGGGTACACCTATACATATTGGGCATCAAACTGTTCAGAGGACCCTAGGCTTTCATATTTGGGGTGATTTGTCTTGATACCTAAAAGTATGTGGGTAATACGATGCTGCAGGGTAGATATTTTGAGGTGATTTTTGGAAATGTCACCTAAATCACCAAATTTAGGAATGATTTGCGGCTTGGTACTTTGGCATAGAAAGACATGCATACCCAATTTGAATTCGTGGGAATGTATACTTTCCGAAAATATATGGTTTTCTGGGGTGAACTTACTGTTTTCTACTTTTGCCCCCCCAAAACAATGTAAATGTGTTGATTTTGCAGTACCTGAAATGTCAGACTATATGGGGGTCTTCCTTTTAGGGCCCCTATATGCCACATGCTTGGGTACAACTATACATATTGGGCATCAAACTGTTCAGAGGACCCTAGGCTTTCATATTTGGGGTGATTTGTCTTGATACCTAAAAGTATGTGGGTAATACGATGCTGCAGGGTAGATATTTTGAGGTGATTTTTGGAAATGTCACCTAAATCACCAAATTTAGGAATGATTTGCGGCTTGGTACTTTGGCGTAGAAAGACATGCATACCCAATTTGGATTCGTTGGAATGTGTACTTTCCGAAAATATATGGTTTTCTGGGGTGAACTTACTGTTTTCTACTTTTGCCCCCCCCAAAACGATGTAAATGTGTTGATTTTGCAGTACCTGAAATGACAGACTATATGGGGGTCTTCCTTTTGGGGCCCCTGTATGCCACGTGCTTGGGTACACCTATACATATCGGGCATCAAACTGTTCAGAGGACCGTAGGCTTTCATATTTGGGGTGATTTCTCTTGATACCTAAAAGTATGTGGGTAATACGGTGCTGCAGGGTAGATATTTTGAGGTGATTTTTGGAAATGTCACCAAAATCACCAAATTTAGGAATGATTTGCGGCTTGGTACTTTGGCGTAGAAAGACATGCATACCCAATTTGAATTCGTGGGAATGTGTACTTTCCGAAAATATATGGTTTTCTGGGGTGAACTTACTGTTTTCTACTTTTGCCCCCCCAAAACAATGTAAATGTGTTGATTTTGCAGTACCTGAAATGTCAGACTATATGGGGGTCTTCCTTTTAGGGCCCCTATATGCCACATGCTTGGGTACACCTATACATATTGGGCATCAAACTGTTCAGAGGACCCTAGGCTTTCATATTTGGGGTGATTTGTCTTGATACCTAAAAGTATGTGGGTAATACGATGCTGCAGGTTAGATATTTTGAGGTGATTTTTGGAAATGTCACCTAAATCACCAAATTTAGGAATGATTTGCGGCTTGGTACTTTGGCGTAGAAAGACATGCATACCCAATTTGGATTCGTTGGAATGTCTACTTTCCGAAAATATATGGTTTCCTGGGGTGAACTTACTGTTTTCTACTTTTGCCCCCCAAAACAATGTAAATGTGTTGATTTTGCAGTACCTGAAATGTCAGACTATATGGGGGTCTTACTTTTAGGGCCCCTATATGCCACATGCTTGGGTACACCTATACATATTGGGCATCAAACTGTTCAGAGGACCCTAGGCTTTCATATTTGGGGTGATTTGTCTTGATACCTAAAAGTATGTGGGTAATACGATGCTGCAGGGTAGATATTTTGAGGTGATTTTTGGAAATGTCACCTAAATCACCAAATTTAGGAATGATTTGCGGCTTGGTAATATGGCGTAGAAAGACATGCATACCCAATTTGGATTCATTGGAATGTGTACTTTCCGAAAATATATGGTTTTCTGGGATGAACTTACTTTTTTCTACACTTGCCCCCCTCAAAACGATGTAAATGTGTTGATTTTGAAGTATCTGAAATGACAGACCATATGGGGGTCTTCCTTTTCAGGCCCCTATATGCCACTTGCTTGGGTACACCTATACATATTGGGCATCAAACTGTTCAGAGGACCCTAGGCTTTCATATTTGGGGTGATTTCTCTTGATACCTAAAAGTATGTGGGTAATACGATGCTGCAGGGTAGAAATTTTTAGGTGATTTCTGGAAATGTCGCCAAAATCACCAAATTTAGGAATGGTTTGCCGCTTGGTACTTTGGTGTAGAAAGACATGCATACCCAATTTGGATTCAGGGGAATGTGTACTTTCCGAAAATATATGTTTTTCTGGGGTGAACGTACTTTTTTCTACCTTTGCCGCCCCCCAAAAAGGTGTAAATGTGTTGATTTTGCAGTATCTGAAATGACAGAACAAACGGGTGGTCTTCCTTTTGGGGCCTCCTATGCCACGTGCTTGGGTACATCTATTCATATTGGGCATCAAACTGTTCAGTGGACCCAGGATTTTATATTTGGGGTGTTTTACATTGATATCTAATGATGTGTGGGAGATATGTTGCTGTAGAGTGGAAGCTTTGAGGTCATTTTTCAAAAAATTCACCAATTTCTATAAAACATTATAACTTTAGGAAACAATTGCAACTTGGTGGTTTGGAGTACAAAGATATTTCTACCCATTTTTGATTCACCAGAATCTGTTCTTTCTAGTAATGGGTAGTTTTCTAGGGTAAACCTACTGTTAGTGGAATGTTTGGCCTTGAAATCAAAAGTATGCCGTTTGCGGAGTGTTGCTTTGGAAATTTGGTTGTGTACTGCTTGTAGATTTTGAGCTATACAAGTGAGAAATCTCCATAAAACTATATATATTTGGTATTGTCGTGTTCAGGAGACATAGACCTTTCTAAATCGGCTGTGTTCTCGTACATAAAATGAATGATGTTTCTGATATATGTGATTGTTCTTCATGCAACATGATTTTTTTCATTTTTTTTGACACTTAGAATCCAATATTTTTTTAGAGAAGTAGAATTACACCAAAATTCTTGCATATTGTGAAAGTTCAGGTTGTCCTGAAAAAAACAATATATTGTTTTCCTGGGTTAACTAAAAGACCACCCCAGGAAAGGCCCTTAAAGTGAAAGAGTGCAAAATATCTAAAAACTGCTTGGCAGTAGATGTTCGCATCTAGGACAAAACGGCTGGCAGGGAAAGGGTTAAATACTTTCAAATTTTGCGCCAAAACGTGCGCCAATGCGCGCTGGCGTAATCACGCCAGCGTGCCTGTACCTTTAAGAGGCGGACAATTTCAATTAGACCGCACTTACTGAATAGGCAAGTATATCATCGGGTGCACGTCATTGCCCGTTCATGAAGGCTCCATTGTTGTATTAATTATCTCCCAGTAGACAGCACTCCAGTTTCAGTAAAACCGTCTTTATTGTGTATGGGACATCAGCATAAAATTGCAACGTTTCGAGTGGCACTCCACTCTTTGTCAAGCTCCACTCTTAGCCGCGCGCCCTAAGAAACCAAGATGGCGCCGGTGCTGGAGGCAAGAGAAGGAGTGAGGCGGCGTGGCGGCCGTCCACGCCGCCGCACCACTAGACCACCAGGTATTTTTATTACATTTACTGTGTATATTCCAGGGATTTGGTTGAATAACCTTACCCACAACAGTTGTAATTGTATTAAGATCCTTTGCTGGTATAGCCGACAGACAATTTGCTACATCAGCTCATACACCTGCAGCACTCTCGAAAGGTAATTAGCATGCCAGAGGCAATTAGTGCACCAGGCCCCTTGCCTTTCCCTTACTGGGGCAGCATAGTTAAAACAGTTTATGCTTCATCAAGCAGTGAACCTATAACACAGAGGCTAGGTTAAAAAACTTTCCACAAGGATGTAGATCCAATCCACTAGCAGTGATAAGGCTGTCACAATCCTTTGTTGGTGAATTGTTTTACTTACATGATGTAAATAAATATATATGTAGTTGAACACCTTACCTGTTTCAGTCCTCAACTTGAATGAGTCCTAATGAAAATGATGATCCAGCCACAGGTGCTCTGTTCTGAATTGCTATTCCTACTCACCCTCTTCTCCCATTTTCAATCCCGGGGAGACAAATGAACCAACTCACTCTGGGCATCATAGGAAATGGCCCGTCTGCCAGATAACTCGTGTCCTTCAGATCTCTGTATCATGCACCTGCAGTCCTCATTCTTCACTGAATGCTATCCAGCAGAATGCAGAGTGCACAGTGAGGAGAGCCCCACACTTTCTGTTTGGATGCAAATACCAACTTATTGCACACACCCAAAGGTTTTGTGACTGACTGTGGTGATAGGCACACATGGCCATGGTCCTCCTTGGACCCTCACAGGCCTCACACAGGCAAAACTACCTGGACCTGGAGCTTCAGCAGGTAGAGCCCAGAGACCCTGCTGGCACATCGGGTGAACTCGCATGACAGGAAATGAGATGGATGCTTGGGGGTGGGGAGCCAAATTATTGTTTGCTAATTTAGGTCACGTGACGGGAATGAATCCCATTGGTTGCCCACTGCCATGCGAAGGAACAGGAAACAGTAGCAGCTAATCAAATTGTATGGCCTGTGTTGGTAGCACTCACAAAGCCAAGACCAGCGTCACTGACCAAGCAGTTATAGTGAACGACATTTGCTGGTGAACCTTGTTCCTTTATTTAATAAAATGGTTCTGACATACTGACTATACAGAAGCAGTTTGCCTGCTATACCTTAGTGCTTGCAAAAATGCCATGTAGTAATTGTTAATCAGTTGGTTCTCTTTTTCACATATGTTGTTTCTTATTTTATTTTTTATTTTAGGGTTTGATATTTTCTTATTAAAATTTTTTTATTACATTAGCACTTCTTCATCTTAAAAATCTTGCAGTTCTGCGTGCTCTTATTAACACATTTCTTCAGTTTTTCCCTCTCCTTTGAAAGGGAAAAAATACACGGAGGGTAAATGACAACACAAGATGAATGCATGTGTTATTTGTCCATAGAAGGAACAAACCACTGCAACAATATCACACAGCTAGAATTTGGCCTGTATTTGTGCTTGTGATTTATTATCCGCCTGACTTAGCAATCCTGTGGGAGCCAGTTAAAGATCCAGCTAAATATAGTAGTCTACATAAAATGCACCCACAGATGAGTCTATTCTATGCCAATGTGAAAAACTTTCTCTCTTTATTGGGGTCTGTGATGCGTGTGATATATTCCACCATGACCGTAGATATTTGTATGCACCAATTTATTCCAGGAAGAATGCTGTATTTATAGTTTCTTTGGCTCTTTTCCTTACTTTAGAAGAGATTCCTTGAGTGTAGTTTGGGATTTCAATAAAAAGGAATAGTACGACCCCCTCAGAACTAAAAGAACATAAGCTAAATAATGATCCTTTTTGATATTGAAGAATAACTTAAAGCAGTACTTCGAACCACAGACAAACAGCACCATTATAATGGTATAAATTAGCATGTCACTTATGTTGATTTTTTTCTGTAAAGTCAAAATACATTGAGTCCATATGTTGCCAGACTAGATAATGTATAAAACAACCAGCTAGATATGAATGGTTTGATAATAGATGATCAAGTTTTTACTATTATGTAAAAATAGTTTTATCCTTGATCAGAGCCTTATCTCAGGCATGTTTTGGTGTGATCAGCTCCTGGAGCTTTTGCATGTACAATTTTTCTTTTTTGGTTCTGTTTTATAATGCATGGTTTAGTTTTTCTGCATAACACTCTGATGGACCAGATTATATTAGATTATATTTTATTGATATGTCATTATCTATTTATATTTTTATTTGTATAGCCTATATATGAAATATCATGCACTTGCACTCTAGTCTGATTATTAACTTATTTCCCTGTATAAATATATGTATTTGACTGCACTGTCACTTTTAGCTTATTTATTCTGGAGTCATATTGTTATAATGGGGTCAATATATTGTCACAATAAGAGAATTTTTATTATGAACGCATTCTTGTTCTTTTTGGATAATTAATTGCACTGTCACTTCAAAATTATTGTACTGTTTTAGTGGGGTTAATATGCTGTTATAATAAGAGACTCATTGTCCAATCTCCAATCTGGTGTAAGAACGCTGGCGTTGCTAGGTTACGGCTTGATTGCCAGAGCATATTCCATTACATAGGTTTAATGCGCCCATGCGTTCCACCCACTCTTCTCGCGATGTTTACCCTGAGGCAATGTACGTGTAGGGAGCCGCGTCATTACGCTGGATGAGTCATTCGTGGAAGTTACGTAGGCGCATGTGATGTCACAGATCCGGAAGTTCGGGTAGCGTGCGGAAATCAAGAATAGACGCATAATTGGAGAGGGTATTTATTTAATCGGTGATCCCTTTACACATCAGAATCCCCTTGACAAAGGCTGTGTGCCAAAACGTTGGGGCTGTTCTCATTTGGCAGGTGTATCAGCTTCTTGTAGTTCCTTTTTTGCCTTGTGTGTACCAAAGGGTGGTATGTATATTATAATCATGTGGAGTGTTTTGTCTTTGTAAAACATTGTACCACCTGAGTCAAATGATTTATTGTGAGTGTGCAGACCTGATATTTGACATGTTATATTTGGTTGCTCTGTAGGGGTGACTTTAGGATTTTTTTTTTGCACCTCCTATTGCATTTTTGTCTCTTTATTTCTAAATGAGAGTGCCCTCCACTTACCTGTATTTTTGGGCCAGATTATATGCCATTAGATAGATTGCCCATTCTATGTAAGTAGCCTGCCATGGGATAAATGAGGGTCCATCTGTAGGGGATAATAACGTGCAGGATGAAAGTTTTTGTTGAGTTAAGTAAGGCACTAAATTACAGATATAATTAGCTGGAGAAGTGTTGATTATAAGAATGAAGATGAGGCTGCGGAAATCAGAACAGTAACAGGTTGCGTGCCTATCTCTGTCTCATTTGATTAGGGTATACAAAAAGAAAACCTATGTGCATGTGTACTAATATTCGTAGCTAACTGGTTGAACTGGTGCTAGAGATAGTAGAAATGCTTAGGTAATAACCCTTTAATGAAACACTTACTGAGAATGGTGTTCAATTCTCCACAATGCTTCAAAATATTATTATTATTATTTACTGTATATCAGCTATAGTAGTCTTTCTGAAACCAACAAACCAAACTTTTTTTACCAGGGCAACAGTACATTATAAATCTATTATTTCAAAATAATTATAATTTTTTTGCTGTTACTGTTCCTTAATAGTGAAATGAAGTATGGATTTAAATTAAAGTTCATCACTAATCACTTTAAGAGGTAAAAAGAAAGGTGAGTTAAATCTGCAAGTAAGAGAATATTAATTGCCATTCACGGCAGATGGTTTTGGGTCACCACATCAAATCACTTGTGGCCTTATGATATATTTTGTGTTTATGTCTGTTGCAGAATGTGTCATCTTCATGGATTGTGTACCATCTCTGAACTGCTGTCTGTTGATTGTTGACTGCTCATGCTTTGTTGGCACAGTTGGGTGTTATCTTTGATGGTTTTCAAGAATAATGACAGTGTCCAGTGTATTTCAAATCATGGTGAGAATCAGCAATGGACTGTTAAAACTCCTGTGTTGAAAAGAGTTTAAAAAAAGCATTTTATAAGAACACCTGCCTGATATTTAGTAATTTGCCCACTTAAGAATTATAAATCTCTGTAGACAGAATGTCATAAGTTGTGTGTGTGTATATATATATATATATATATATATATATATATATATATATATACATATATACATACTGTATACTATATATATATATATATACTGTATACTATACTATAATATATATATATATATATATATATATATATATATATATACTGACCGAAACGTTATTTCTTGCCTCACTTGTAATAAAAACCTTTTATTTTTTTAATAAGTCCTGAGTATGCGGACCCTCTCTTCTGGCTGTACTACAATTTTGGCTACTGCACCCAGGCACCATTGAAATTCTACACGAGAGTGCTAGTATCTCCCACATGAATATATATAGTTTCACTAAACTCCGGAGTTGCTGGTCATTTGGAAAGTTATATAAATATATATGAGGTGGATAACAGCACTCACGAAAAATAAGTCATCGTGGTCATGTTGAACTATTTATTAAGGTGAACAACTGGGGACACATTTACCATGGGTCGAATATCGAGGGTTAATTAACCCTAGATTTTCGACCATCGAAGTAAAATCCTTCGACTTCGAATATCGAAGTCGAAAGGATTTACCGCATTTACTTCGATCGAACGATGGAAGGAAAAATCGTTCGATCGAACGATTAAATCCTTCGAATCAAGTGATTCGAAGGATTTTAATCCATCGATCGAACGATTTTCCTTCAATCAGAAATAGGCTAACATTGGTGCTCGGTAGGTGTTAGGTGGCGAAATAGGTAGTCAAAGTTTTTTTTAAAGAGACAGTACTTCGACTATCGAATGGTCGGATAGTCGAACGATTTGTAGTTTGAATCATTTGATTCAAAGTCGTAGTCGAAGTAGCTAATTTGATGATCGAAGTAGCCAAAAAAAACCTTCGAAATTCGAAGTATTTTTCATTCGAATCCTTCACTCGAGCTAAGTAAATGTGCCCCCTGATGTTTCGGCTGGAACAAGGCTGGTGTTCCAATCGAAACATCAGTTGTTCACCTTAATAAAATAACTCTTTTTTCATCACAAGTCCTCTGAGTGTGGCTTTAACGAATATATATATATATATATATATATATATATATATATATATATATATATATATATATATTATATATTTATATATATATATATTCAGCTGTGCAAAAATAGGTTTCTCTTGGGGTACTATATTGGAGTGCTGGGGTTACACTTTGTGTAATTTATATATAAATATATATATATATATAGATATATATAGGTATATATATATATATATATATATATATATATATATATTGTATACACAATAGTTGTGTATTTGTGAGTTACTGTGGGTACATATATTGTATAAATACTTTAACTGGTGATTAAACCACTTTTTGGTTCACTTTTAAACAACATCTAATGCTTTTGTTTACTTTGGTTGCAGCTGAAATAAATATTTGTGCTACCTGCAATTTTTAAGAGCATGGAGAGTCATACAAAATCTCCTGCAATCATCCCCATTGCCTTCTATGGTCTTGAAAGAAATAAGAAATTATTTAGGGAAAAAATACCCACTAGCCCCATATATTTGATATTCAAAAAGATATCCAGGAACCTGTTAGAGTTATTAAGGGAATTTGTAATTCTTACAAGATCTAAGAACTTTTTGCAGCCTTCCCACCCTCACAAATAAGTAACATTAGAGGAACTTTACTTAGGTATGACTCAATGTCTCTCCCAACCTTCACACCCCCAATAAATACTCACAACCATAATGGCTCGGGTGGAAAGGCTGCAGCTTGATTAATTACATTACATTATACAAACTTCTGATAAATGCTGCGACTATATTTCCCAATAATCCCTATAGGGCGGGAGGGTGGGGGAATCATGCAATCACAAGGTAAGAAGGGATTCCCTCACTCTTCTCCTTCTCTTTTTAAAGCTTAAGCCTCTCCTTTTCTTTGCTACCCTTTACACTATAACTCCCATAATGCGAACCTGTTACCCCCGGTATCTTTCCTACTCATCCCTCAGTGATGCCCCTTTCTGCTCCACCTGTCCCAGGCTTGCTCTATGTACAGTCTATGTACAGCAATACAAAGCTACATGGCCTTAATTAAGCATATGCCATAAGCAAAACTGTAGCCTTTTAATAAGTATAAAGGTAAGCATTGTGTTGCTATGCCAAAATGCTTATATAGGGGCAATACATTTTATCTGACTATTTTAATGAAAAAGGTCAGACTAAACTAGAATCCATGATTGGACCTTATTTATTATTAAAAAATCATGATTTTATTGAATCAGGGACAAACACAAAAAAAATTGAGCAAAAAAGATTTTTGCCTGAAATACACTGATTTTCAGGCTAATTCCAGTGCAGGCCACAGAAAATTCCAAATAGGATAGGGACATCTTCCATTGACTTATATATAACCTGGGCAGGTCTTAGATACTGGATTTTTGGATTCAGACTGTTTCAATCCGCGGGGTTTAATAAATCTCAAAAAATTTGAATTTTTTCTCACTATAAATTCAGATTTTACGTATAGTTAAAAAGAACTTGAATTTTTTGAGTTTTTGGCATTCGGATAAATAACCCCCATAATCATCTGTTAGATCTGCTGCTAGTTTATTTCCTTATCTCAAAATATTTGCTACTAACAATAGCAAGACCAAAAAAAATTACCTAAATGACTCTATATATATGGGTATATACTTGTTAATTATTACCATTTACAACGAGAAAGAAATTTCAGCATTCTCCAGTTAATCTGTCTTGCTGAGAATTGTATTTTTTGGAACCAAATGTACTTACCAATTTCTTTAAACACGGTGGCCTTTTAGAAGAATGCTCTATTCTGTATATCTTATTCAGACAGTGCCCTAGTCTTGATTAAACCACAGAGTACATTTGCCACTGGCAAGTAGCATTATGCTGACAAAATAATACTTGTAATTGGCAATCGCAGAGGAAGACAGGGCTTGCATTGAAGCTGAGGTGTAAGATAAACTCACCTTTTAACTGTGCCTACAGCTAAACAGATGGTCAAGTCAAAGGGCTTTCTATTAATGCATTCAGATCACACTGTACCATTGTTCAAAATCCATTCCTGTGAAATTATTTTTTAAAGAAGTGCAGAATTCCTTTTCTGTGTTCTATTTAACCATACATTTTTTTCACATGTGTTAAAATTCTGCTATGCCACTTTTAGAGATCTATATGTCTATTGTAAGATGAGGCCAAATTAAAAATCTATTTACTGAAGCACAATAAGGCACCTAAGTGCAAAATATTTATATATTACAGATTATAGGACTCATTTACTTAATGTGAGATGTACAAACCTCCATTATTTTAGTACAATGTACTTTGTTCCCTGTATTTGCACCCAACCACTATCAGCTCCAAATGCCTGTGCCTGACAGAGAATGGTATGCACCATAAACAATGCAACACATGGCCAGTGAAAGAGGGGTTGTTTTGGCATGGTAAACAATGTGGGAGATGGTAAAGCAGGAAAATTAGAGTGGATATAAACCCAAAAGTATCATTTTGCCTAATCAAAGCAAAGAGATTGTAAAGTTGTTTAAAAATGTATTTACAATGGAAAGCAGTATTTGTTTGTCTTTCTGCACTGCTAGTTCTGACTCTTGAGTCACTGTTACAGAAGTCAGTTCTCCCCTAAACAAGACTTGGGGGCCGATTCACTATGGGTCGAATATCGAGGGTTAATTAACCCTCGATATTCGACTAGGAACTAAAATCGTTCGACTTCGAATATCGAAGTCGAACGATTTAGCGCAAATCCTGCGATCGATCGATCGAAGGATTTTTCATTCGATCGAACGATTAAATCCTTCGAATCGAACGATTCGAAGGATTTTAATCCAACGATCGAAGGAAAATCCTTCGATCAAAAAATCCCAGGCAAGCCTATGGGGATCTTCCCCATAGGCTAACATTGACTTCGGTAGCTTTTAGCTGCCGAAGTAGGGGGCCGAAGTTTTTCTTAAAGAGACAGTACTTCGACTATCGAATGGTCGAATAGTCGAACGATTTTTAGTTCGAATCGTTCGATTTTCGTAGTCGAAGGTCGAAGTAGCCCATTCGATGGTCGAAGTAGCCCAAAAAAACTTCGAAATTCGAACTTTTTTTAATTCGAACCCTTCACTCGAATTTAGTGAATCGGCCCCTAAATGTCTTCTTCATAGGTTTGTTAATCTTCTGCTATGTTTCAAGAGTCAGGACTAGCAGTGCAAGAATAGCAAGGAGCACCCCTGTGATGAAATAAAGCAATTTTAAATGGCAAGGAAAGCCATGTATCCCCTCTAGAGGTCCCCCTCCTGCATTCGACCACCTGTACACCCCAGTACTTTCCTCTGTACACATAACTGTTATTAAAAGACAAAATAGTGCAGTGAAGTTGGTGCTGCCTAGTCTGGCTGCTTTCTGTCCTTTTCTATGGTCTATGATATTGATTGTCAGCCAGGAACATGTACCCTGAAGTTTCAACTACATCAATTGCACATGGTCTGGCTGCCAGAGAGTTGGGGACAGGACATCAAGTGGCCCCACATGGCAGCCAAAATTCCTCCAGCACTATTCTGTCTTGTTGGTGGTATGGTTCAAGAGGGAAGCCACTAATGGAGAAATATGATGTATAAATTGCTTTCATTGTCCTTTAAGTGGAATTTGTTCTGCGCTCCACATGGCTACAATAGTTATTATATTTAATGGATAATTGCCGTAATGCCCCATAAGTTTGCAGTAAAGGCATTTTTAATTTAAAGTGGACCTGTCACCCAGACACAAAAATCTGTATAATAAAAGTCCTTTTCAAACTAAACATGAAATCCAATTTCTATTTTTTATTAAAGCATTCATAGCTGTTGTAAGCTCATTTAAAAATCTCAGCTGTCAATCAAATATTGTCTGCCCCTCCTCTATGCCAGTGGCATAGAGGCGGGGCAGACAATTACTTTCACTTTCCATTCAGCACTTCCTAGATGTCACTGCTCTCCACACATTCCCCCATTCTCTTTACCATTTAATTGTGTAACCAGGGCATTGGGATGGACATCGGGTCCCCTATTCTGGTGCACAAACAAGATTCTGAGATGATACAAGGCTTAATAACAGTGTCCACAAAATGGCTGCTGCCTGCTTGCTATAATTTTGAAATCCCAGACTGAAGGAAGCAAGATTCAAATAATTTATATAGTGTAATTAAAGTTCATTTTGCTTGACTAATGTGATAAAATAGGATTTTGAATAATTTTTTTGGGTGACGGGTCCCCTTTAACAAGATAAAGTGTTGCTGTTTCCATTGAATCTTTACAATAGTTATTATATTTAATGGATAACATACAAAAGAGAGGATTGATCAATGCACATTCCCTGGTCCCTTATTTCACTTATGTAATTATGTATATTTTAAAAGCAGGGTTTTTTAGTTACACAGTTATGATCATAAAATTGACAATCCTCCATACCACATCAAGGTAAACCCCTTAGGGTGGTCCCTAGATATTTACCTCTGGTCATTTTTGTAGGCTGCCATTTCATTAGTCTCCTGACTAAGGAATTGGTCTCACAGGGCTTAAAGGGGCAAATCAGCTTAGCAGCGAAAATGCGCTAGCGACACCTTCGCCGCACTTCGCCAGGCGAATTTTCGCCAGGGCACCGCTAATTCACTAAAATCGGAAGTTGCGCTCAGGGAGGCGAATGGTAGCGAATTTGCGCAAGTGTTAATTCGTCAAGCAAAGTGAAGTTACGCTAACGATGCCTAATTTGCATACGGCACCAAGTTAAACTTGAATAGACGTATATGTTGCAGCAAATACATTACACTACACAAGCCTGGGAAACCTTCATAAAATAAAATATGTGCCCACTGTATAGTTTAGGTGCCATATGTTAGGAAATGTAGGGGGGAAGGAGGGTACCCGCAAAAAATTTACGATCTTTTTCAGCCCATCACCCTTAAAAAAGGAAAAAAACGCCAGCATTTTTTGGGACTTAGAAAAAATGTAAACTATTTTTAAACCAATCCCTATCTACTCTATTGCACTTCGGCTGGTCTGAGGTGGCGAATGCAAGTCTGGCGCAAGAGGTAACGTTCAGTAATATGTGCAAGTTAGTGAATTAGTGTAGCTACATTGACCCTTCGCCAAAGCGCAACTTTGTCTGGCGTAAAGGTGCAAAGTAGCAATGTCGTAGGTCCACTTTGCTAGCGAATTTACGCCAGCGCCCTTTAGTAAATCGGCGAAGTAACGAAATGACATGACGCTGGCAAATTTGCGCTTCACGCTTAGTGAATTTGCCCCAAAGAGGTAGCTCACGTTTAAGTTAACTTTTAGTATGTTATAGAGTGATCAATTTAAAAAAATGTTTAATTAGTCTTCATTGTTTATTTGTTATATTTTTTTTCAATGATTTTCCTTTTACTTCTGATTGTTTACAGCTTTAAAATGGGATCACTGACCCCATCTAAAACCAAATATTCTGTAAGGCTTCACATTCAATGTTATTGCTATTTTGTATTACTCATCTTTCTATTCAGGCACTTTCCTATTCATATTCCTGTCTCCTATTCAAATCAATGCATGGTTGCTAGGGTAATTTGGACCCTTTCAACCAGATTGCTGAACTTGCAAACTGGAGAGCTGCTGAATAAAAAGCTAAATAACTCAAACGCGACAAATAATAAAACATGAAAACAATTGCAAATAGTCTCAGAATATCACTCTCTACATCTTACTAAAAGTTAATTTAAAGGTGAACAACCCCTTTAATCCTTCCCCGTCATAAGCTTTTAAAAGAGAGAGACTGACAAGATCAAAGCAGTGGTTTTACCTCCTCCACTTGCAGCTTTTAAGAGAGATAGCTTGCCCAGACCAACACCCACCATTAAAGGGGTACATGTGGCTTTGCTACAACCACATGGAAGTTTGGCCATTCTGCCTGCAGAGCAACTCTAAAGTTAAAAAAAAAAAATTCTTGTTATTTAATACCCACTGTTATATATATATATATATATATATAATAACACAGTGTATCTGGGCTGCAGCAAGTAAGTATAGTAACCTCATTTACTATTCAATAAGATCTAGCTGAAGAATTCTGAAATAAAAGGAAATACATTTAGGTGTGCAGAGTTGACTTTTTTTTTATTGACACCAACAGTTCTCTGCTTTTCTGCGCTCTTTACTTTATAGAACAATAAGAAATGTCTACCAGTCTTCAGAAGCAATCAGTTATGAGAATAATGCAAGACATGCATGAAGTTTATGACTAATGTGAAATTAGTGTTTTAAAATGCACGGTACGTATACACTCATATAGAAATGATACTGGAAGTGGTAGAAGGTTATATAAGGTGACTAACTTGATTATAAGAGGCATCAGGGCTGTGTGCTCAGAAACGAAATATAGTAACATTATGAAAATTAAATGTACAGACAGTATTGACTTGTCATGCTATTGCCAGTAAAAAAATGTCTTCCATAACTGAAAAGCATTCTAATGACATTGTAATTGAGAACTCAGAATTTGTCATACATACAAATAGTGAAAACTGCTAAACAAATACACAATGGCATTAAATACTGAATGCATCAAGTTGAAGTCTAAAGTCTGAAGACAGAGAATTTTGAGAAAGTAACATCCTTCATATTCACGTTTTCTTTTTCCCAGAATGTTTTTAGTAGTAGTATAGTTAATACAGTAAGTTAGTTGTAGTACCTCAACCCAACCACTAGGGATATATATACAAGGATATAAAAGGGCAGCCACACCCAGACTCAGGGGCATGTTTACTAACATTGGAGATCAGGGGTGCTTCGCCAATGAGGCAGGTTGAGGCTGTCGCCTCAGGCGGCAGTGCCCCACTAGGTACCAGGGGCAGCAAAAATGCTGCTCCTGGTATTTTAAGAGTGAATTTCCAGTGGAGGAGGGGCAGCAACAACTGCTGCTGCCTCAGGCGGTGGAGGGGCCAGGATCGCAACTGTTGGAGATAAATATCTGGAGAAATTTCTGGAGATGTTGCCCATGGCAACCAATCAGCAATTAGATTTAAACAGCCACAGCCAAGTTAGAAAACAAAAGCAAAGATCTGATTGGTTGCTATGGGCAACATCTCCAGAAACCTCTCCAGATATTTATCTCCAATTTTAGTAAACGTGCCCCTCAGTGTCTTTAATGTCTTTAATGGGAGGGAACAGACAGCATTACTGAGAAGAAGAAGACCAGACGGTGTGGATTAGCGACAGGCTAGAATAGGTAGCTCTGGCGAAAGAGTGTTACTATGCAAATTCACTAAGTTTTTGATTTTACTGACCGTTACCTCTATCGCCAGACTTGCCTTTGCCTCTGTAATAAAATTACCTGCACGGCGGGGTCGGCCACGGCTCCACCGACGGGGAAGCCCGCCGCGTGTCTCCTAGGCACCATCTTTGTTATTAGAGTTATTAAAGGCGCAGGCGCGCTGGCGTGTTTGCGCCAGCGGGTTTTTGCGCACGTTTTGGCGCAAATTTTGAATACTATTTAAGGCCCATTCAGTGTACTGTTCCTTGCCCGTGATAGAACTTGTTTCTTGTGGTTTCCTGAGCCTAGTGCATCTGATCTGAATCTTGTCTGTCTGATAACCTGTGTTTGACCCTGCCTGTATCCTGACTACTCTGAACTCTGTATCCTGACCTTAGCCTGCCTACAACAACTCTCCTGCTTAACCCCTTGATTGACAACCCGGTTTGACCCTTGCCTGCCTGACGATTCTGATATCCGTCTGCCTCGACCCAGCCTGTCTGACCATCCTTCTGCCTAATCCTTTTGTACCGTGACCTTCGGCCCAAAAGACTTTGCTAATAGCCGTGCCCCTTCGCCAGCCAGAACATCTCGCCTTGCACCCCTCGTAAAGTCCAGGTGGCACCCAAGTAAGCTGAGGGCTCCTCCCGAAGCCCAACGGTGGTCACACAACTGGTGAAGCCGAGCTGAAACGCTGGTGTCTTTTCCTTTTTACAGGGTGATAGGCTGAAAAAGATCTACATTTTTTGGGGTACCCTCCTTCCCCCCTACATTTGATAACATATGGCACCTAAACTATACATGTGTAGGGCAATATAACAACTCTAGATAATTTTATTAAGGTTCCCTGGCCTTGTGTAGTGTAATGTATTTGATGCAGCATATACGGCCATTGTACTTTAACTGCACGCCGTATGCAAATTAATGCTAGAGTAACTTCGAACTGCTGGCATATTTTCGCTAGAGCAACTTCCTCAGCATACGCTACCCTGTGTGCAACTTCAAATTAGCGTTGTCCAGTCGAATTTACACCTGGCAAAGTGTTGCAATGTGCACAAAGCCAGCGCTGGCGAATTTTCTCCGGTTAGTGAATTTGCCCCTAGGTGTCTACTCTGAGACGGATTTTGTAGTATGGGCCGCCTAATGCCCCAATGAGGAGAGTAGTGGAAGTAGTTTTCAGGGGATCCTCCACAGAATAGGGACCCAAGTGAGAAGGATAAGGCTAGTCAGAAGGGTTGATGTTTCTAGCAATTTGTGTCTGCCAGTAAGAAAATCCCTGCGTGCAATAGCAAAGGGGCATCGAAGAGAGTTTCAGGATTGCTGAGCCAGGTGGGGACAGGGGATCCCAGGACTGGAGACACTGTATGAAACCCAGCCTAGCGATCTGGAATTGGAAGTGTAATCTTCTGGAGTGACAGCTTTATGTATGCGCATGGAACATCTGCCTGTATAGCCTGTGCGGATTGATTAGCACATGAGCCTGTATGCATTGAAACCCTGGATGTACAAATAAAGTTGTGAGTTGCATGTCCATTCAGAAGTCTGTGTGCCTTTCATGTGTGGAAGTGAGTGCACTGTTGGTTACCACTCCTAACATGTTGGCCACTTATTTTGGGTATGGCATATTAACAGCCATATCTTCTTCATATGAAATGAATGTACTCTTGTGGTATTGTGTAATATAAAAAAATATATAAATTAAATGACCAAATAAAGAATTATTAAGCAAGATCGAATCAGCCGGACTCTCTCCAAGAAATCATGATTTAGGTCCTCTAGTAAGCAATTCTGTTTTGTTTTATCTCCATAAGCTAAGTATTGATCCCAGGGCACCTTTTGTCTTTGCACCTTCAGCATGGATACATGCAGTTCATCAAAGTGCAGGTTGGAAGAGTATATAGAGACACAAGTACCTTTGTGAATAGAGTTTTGTGAATTCAAAATATCAGGACTAGGGGCCATTTTGTGTCGATTCAAAAAAGTCAATATTTATTATGGAACAAAAACATGACAATTCCAAATCAGAAAATACTCCAGCTAAAACCTGTCGGAATCATGTAGTAGTCAATGGCAGATGTCCCTTTTACAGCTGGAAGATCTCTTTTGCTTCGTGGGTTTTTGAGGTTTCCAGGTGTTTTTTGATGTTGGCTTTTGTGCGGCAGTATGAAAGATTTGGAGTTATGTGACAAGTCGGCTTTTCTGCAACTTTTTCCTGTTCGTGCTTTTTCAGTTCAGATCTTTTGACAAATTACATTCTTGGAAATTAGTTTATTAGTGGTTTCAAAAACCTCTAAAACCACTAAAATTGTTCCTTTAATAAAGAGGCCTCTATATATTATTTTGCAGAATGATAATATATAGAGAAAAACGTATAATATGACTGCAATGGGCAAGAAATGTTTTACTTTTAAAAGTCATAAGACAAGACAAGAGCTTTTGCAGCATGAACAGAACTTGTGGCAGGTGGTATACATTAGACCCCAAATAACCTGACTACATCCGGTGTGCTAAATTTGACAGAAAAGATGAATCACATCCAAAAAATGAAATGTTAAAGCTCATAAGAAACAACATTCCTAAATCTTATATGTGAAGGAAACCAACAGAGCGGCATCAAAACAAAACTCTTGAGCCAAGCAGAAAAGGTTGTAGCTGTCAGTAGCTGTTCGACTGCATCAGGATTTCTCCCAGCCAGTGCCTCATCTGTCCTATGTCTCTATGATATTGTGTTTTACACAAAGAGAGAAAACAAACACATTCACTGAAGTTGGGTCAGAAAATAAATTCAACTTTTATAATCTGTATGAAAATAGTTCATAAAGTGCACCGTTGCATTTAAACCATTTAGAGACATGAGTCGTTACACTCTTAAAATTTTTATATTTCGGTACATCAAAATGTACATACAGTAATGGTGTATTACATGTGCTAACGTGTTTAATGAGCAACTGGTAGAATACTGTACCTTTATAAACTGCTGCAATGCAGTAACCCATAGGCAGCAATCAGCTTTCATTAATCTAGTGCAATTTACAAGTGAATGTATTATGGGTTGCTGCAGGCAACTGCAGTATCTTTATGCACACTGCTATTGCCAATTTAGAAATATATATCTGATAATGAAATTAAAGGGGCCCATTTACTAAGGGTCAAAGTGAATTTTCAAATTCAAAAAGTAATTTTTGGGTACTTTGACCATCGAATAGGCCAAAATTCGATTCGAATTAAAAATACTTCACACATTCGACCATTCAAAAATCAAAGTACTGTCTCTTTAAAAAACTTTGACTTCAACACTTCACCACCTTAAACCTGCCGAATTGCTGTTTAGCCTATGGGGGACCTCCTAGAACCTCTCTGAGTCTTTGGCTAAGTTTTTTGAAGTCAAAGATTTTTTCTGTATGATCCTTCGAATTGTTCAATTCGAAGGATTAAATAGTTTTGACTTCACTTGAAAACAGCCGTTTTCGATGGAAAAAATACTGGACTATCGAAGTATGAAATTCGGTGGTCGAATTTCGACGTTTTTTAATTTCGAAATTCGACCCTTATTTAATATGCCTGTATGTGTGCCATTAACAGCGCCCCCTCTAAAAATTCTAGTTCTCCAAGTTCAACACAGTCAACAGTCAACTGATCTGTCAAGATGGGTTCTGTAAGGGCAATACTGGTATTATATAACAAAAGCAATACATTCTTGGCTGCCAGGATCAGTGACTTCCATGTGAAAGCTAAAAAGAGGGAGCAGAAGAAAAAGAAGAAGGCAAATAATTAAAAAAACAATAAAAATTAAAGACTGATTTAAATTATGCCAAGAAGAGGGCATTGTATAACATACTAAAAGTTAATGTAAATGGGAACTACCCTTTAAACTGCTCACCACACTTTTGATATATGCTGTACTGCTGCTCCACTGCTGTGTGCTTCTCTACTTGTCCTGCACATGTTAAATACCGACTATCAGCAGCAGTAGCTCCATAGCTGAGTATTCTAGGGTCAAGAATTGCAGTTCAAAAGTTTTGAAGTTGAAAGTTTTTTTGAAGTTTTGAACGGTTTATCTTTATGGGCAAGAAATAAAAAACGAGCCTTTAAATTTACTGTAACAATAAATGATAGACTGCACAGAAGTGATCCTAGTTGTAAAAGCATTCTGTATTGTGGAAAAAAAAGGCCTTCACCTTTCTGTAATTCTAATGGTAATTTTAGGTAATTTGAATGTCTCTGAGGCAATGCATTCATGATAACATTGGTTTCCAGTCTACATAATTAAATATTGACCTGAGTCAAGTGTTCAGTGGCTGCCATCAAAGGCTAATATCTTTATTTTTCTTTTTGTTCCATGAGTTTTAATTTTTATTGGGTTTTTATGAAGGCTACTGCAATCATTACTTAAATAAAATTAAATGTGTTAAAGTAATTTTATGTCACAGCTGAAAAACTATTTACGGTATGCAACGCTCCCTCTTAGAATTAGGTATGTTAGATTTCTTTTTGGTCATGCTCATGGTTTACCATTCAAAAATAATCAAAACTAAGGGTGTATAAAGTCACCTGTAACCAGCACATAGCAAAAAGGTTTTCTCATGCCTTAGTACTTCAAAGATATGATGTCATAGTTTGTTCATTTTAAAGGAATAGTTCAGTGTAAAAATAAAAACTGGGTAAATAGATGGGCTGCATATAGATAGGCATCATTCAAAGTTACACAGGCTTACTTCAAGGGGTGCACGCCAATTAATGTGTTCACCTTCACATCCTTCAAACGACATCAAAAATAGGTAGCAGCACTCCCATAATAAAATAAAACTGCCTTTATTTCAGAATTGCATCTGGCACAGCTGTGCCAGATGTAATTCTGAAATAAAGGCGGTTTTATTTTATTATGGGAGTGCTGCTACCTATTTTTGATGTAAATAGATGGGCTGTGCAAAATAAATAATGTTTCTAATATAGATAGTTAGCCAAAAATGTATAGAGGCTGGAGTGACTGTCTAACATAATAGCCAGAATGCTAATTCCTGCTTTTCAGGTCTCTTGGTTTCCACTGATTGGTTACCAGACAGTAACCAATCAGTGACTTCAGGGGGGAGCCACATGGGTCGTAACTGATTGCTTTTGAATCTGAGCTGAATTCTGAGGATCAGTTGCAAACTCACTGAACAGTTATGTACCATGTGGACCCCCTTAAAGCCACTGACTAACTCAGACTTAGAGAGCTGAAAAGCAGGAAGTAGTGTTCTGTTATGTTAGACATCCAATCACTCCTGCATTTATAGATTGCATTTTTGGCTAACTAACTATATTAGAAACATTTTTTTTATTTTGCACAGCCATCTATTTACACAGTTTTTATTATTAGACTAAACTGTTCCTTTAAAGTAAACAATAGGCAAATTAGAGGATGTACAGGAGAGAACAACATTTAAAGAGATACTGACACCAGAAAATAACCTTTTTTTAATCCATGATAACATTATCTTTGAATGCTATTTATAATTTTGCCATAAAAGTATTTGCCTGATGCATTTACGTTACCTTTCTTACCCCCATGTTCCTCTATGAGGGGGCTGCCATATTTGTGCAGCAGGAGTCCATTAGCAGTAGAAACTCTAACTGACAATACTGAGATGGGACAGTCAGGTTGGCAAAACAGTCAGGTTTAGGAACTTTTAGTTTTAGTTTCAGTATCACTTTAAGGATGAAAATAATACAGAACAGGTTTGGGAATGGAGACAAAATGTAGAAACATTGATCCTAAAGCAAATAAAACTTTTCTTAAATTAGCATAACTGCTCCATCCATGAGTTCAAGTTTGCCGTGAATTTGAGCATGGCAGCTCTGGCGCTTCAGTAGATCAGGGATTTTTTAGACTTCTATGATGCTTGTGGGTCTATTAATCAATACTTAAGTTTGCGTGATTTTTTCTACTTTGAATATACTCTAATTTAGAAAAAATAGAAATAATTCAATACAAAAATGTCTTGAAAACAATTTGAATAGCTAAAATTTTTACTCATTTTATAATTTTCAATGGGTTGAAACATTCCGACAGCTTGTTTGAAAGACATCTTAAAATTGCCATGGAAATTTCCCATTGACTTTTACATGAACTTGGCAACTTTTACATGGCAAAGTTTTATATTTGAGCTTTCCAAATTTTTCTGCACTTTATAAATGTCTGAAATAATATTTAAAATATACCAACTATTTTTTCAAAGCATAATTCGAATAATTGTGCAAAAAATTTAATCAATAAAACATTTTTTTTTTTTGCATGCAGTGCCCGAACCAACAGTCACAGACCTCCCACGTTCAGCAATAAGAAAATTTATTGTACTTTTCACCCTGTCCAGTGATGTAGATGGCCAGCTTGAAGATTTCGAAACATATGGACAAACACTATTTTGTTTGGGGAGGGCAGAGTACCTTCGTTCCCCACCTACAGCCAAGTGATCCCAGTGGTGGCTAATAAAAGGGCAATCATTTGGGAGTCTTAATATTGGAAGGTAATGCTGTAGGTAAAACGTAGGTCATGCAAGCAGTAGAATTTTTAATGAAGTAAGATGAGAGTAAGTTTAAAGGGATCCTGTCATCGGAAAACATGTTTTTTTCAAAACACATCAGTTAATAGTGCTACTCCAGCAGAATTATGCACTTAAATCCATTTCTCAAAAGAGCAAATAGATTTTTTTATATTCAATTTTGAAATCTGACATTCTATATTGTCAATTTCCCAGCTGCCCATGGTCATGTGACTTGTGCCTGCACTTTAGGAGAGAAATGCTTTCTGCCAGGCTGCAGTTTTTCCTTCTCAATGTAACTGAATGTGTCTCAGTGAGACATGGGTTTTTACTATTGAGTGTTGTTCTTAGATCTACCAGGCAGCTGTTATCTTGTGTTAGGGAGCTGTTATCTGGTTACCTTCCCATTGTTCTTTTGTTTGGTTGCTGGGGGGGAGGGGTGAGCTCACTCCAGCTTGCAGTACAGCAGTAAAGAGTGATTAAAGTTTATCAGAGCACAAGTCATGACTTGGGGCAGCTGGGAAATTGACAATATGTATAGCCCCATGTCAGATTTCAAAATTGAATATAAAAAAATCTGTTTGCTATATTGAGAAATGGATTTCAGTGCAGAATTCTGCTGGAGCAGCACTATTAACTGATTCATTTTGAAAAAAACGTTTTTTCCCATGACAGTATGCCTTTAAGACTTACCAGGTCCAGGGATGGCTTTGATGTAGTTGGTCAGCTGGAATATATTGCAATATTTAGACAAACAATCCCTGTGGAGTGCATTTTTTTATCTTAATGCCTAAAATGTCTTAAAGAAAAACGAATCCCTAAAAATGAAGCTGTGTATAAATGTCACATTTTATATACTGAACTTACTGAGCCAGCCTAAAGGTTCAGCATCTCTATAGACATAATTATCTAGACCTTCAAAGTTGGCACCATTTTCCAATCTTGGATTTTGTTAGGAATATCTGCGAATAAGTGCTAAGCTTAGGGGCCGTTGCAAATCAACAAGCTGGTCATATCAGTTGATGCTAAAGGGCTGATTATTAAATTCTGATGCTAATTTTGCTGGATTCTGAGCTTTTCTTTGTATGAACTTTTATACTAACACCCTTATTGCATCCTCACCTAAGGCTATAAAATTAATTAGTGGTGAGTACAATTTTCCCTTTTTTGCCAAATCCCCAGCAGAATGTTGGATTCGATGCATTCTTCATATAAACAGTTTTTTTTGCAGAACAGTGATGACATGGTTGGTGACAATAACTACAATTCTTTATTGGTCATTGTAACCAGGGCTTGACCACTTAAATAGCCTGTTTGCTGGGTTAGTTTAAACCTAACAACCAAATCATGCCACAGGTGTTCTGTTGGGTTGAAGTCAGGGCTCTATGCAAGCCCAGTAGGTTCTACCTCTACCATCTCAGCAAACCCATATTGTGTAAACCTTTGTTTATGTTATGCAAAACATAACATGCAGTCAAGGGGCTTAACCAAATGTTTTCCACAAAATAGGAATCACAGGATTATATAAATGTCATTGTATGATATAGTGGCACCTGTCAGTAAGAATGGATGTGGCTTAAATAGTCCTTGCCAATAATGGCAACCAGTCAGCACATAGCACTTACTGGTCACCTGAATATATCTTATTCCTGGTGCCTTATTACATATAGGACTATTTTAAAGGAATATACACATTCTATAGTTCACACCTGCCAGTCTTACTCATCGGCATATAATAGCAACCAGTCAGCAGCAGGTAGCAAATGCCATGGAGGAATAAAGAGTTGACTGAAATGTTAAAAACTGTGATGATTGCAGGTTATGTTTGGGAATGTATATTTAGATTATCACTGACAACCATGCAGCCTACCAGTTATCTTTGTGCTTCATTCTTGGACAAGGAAATTATATTGGATCAATGGGCAAAATGCAATAAAACACAGGATGGCATAATTTTTTTTTTGCACTACCTACTTGAGCTAATACAATTCCCTTGTCCAAGAATGGAGTGGAATCCACCATCTCTAAACATGGGGACCAATACGACTAAATTCATAGGACCCACCTTCCCTGGAACCCCAAAATCCCAGCAGTCAACTGGATATGCATAGTCACTTAACAGATCCAACCCTTCCACTCCTCATTATGCAAAACTCCGACCCATGATCTGCCCATGCTCTCCACAGTCTTTCACAAACGTTAACCTAATTGCACCTGTAGGGGCCCTTCCCTGCAACAAGACATGATAGCCCTATGATAGCATCTCAGTTCCACCTGTGTATCCAATGATAGCCTTAAATGGACTACGAAGAATTGCACTTACTGTTTGGCAGTGCTGCATACAGGAGAGGTGGAAGGTAAGCAATACATGGCTGTCTTCTGAAACAGCCTTATACACCTAAGCTGGGGAGCTCTTGTAAATGCAAGGTGCAGCCTGATGAGAATAATTATTGGGTAACGTAAAGATATCTTCTTTTAATAGGACACATGAGTAAACTTCAGTGGCATGTTGGTCTGAAAGACAGGAAAACAAATTCGATTAATTCTGCTTGATGCCAGTTGATATCTCTGCACCAACAATCTTGCCATTATCTCTACCTGCTGTACTGAACTTTTAATGAAATGCATTGTGCTAACCAGCAATATTTATGCTAACTGTATACATGTTTTCACTGAGCACCAATACATACTGTATATATGTAGGGACCCATAGTATCATGACCCTTATAGCTTTATTCCCTAATAGTACCTCATTTGCTTGTTGCTGGGTTAAAACCCATGTAGGCATTTATATTTGTTTTGCATATCTAGTTCATTGGCCCTTAGGTTGATGACAATTTCCTGCATCAATGTAGCATAACACTTAAAGGGTGGCCCTTTCTTTTTGGCCTGCAGCAGTTCATCTGGATGGATGTACTACAATTTCACCATGCATTCTGTTTTGGCAGGAAAAAACACAGTCTGTTGTGCCAGAACCCCCCCCCCAGAAAAACTTAGATGTGATTATTATGCACCCCTTGCCTTCCACATCAGCCAATTGTATAGGAGCCTTCCGTTGTCTGTCCAGGCACTATACTATATGTGTTTTTTGTATATTACGCATGAATGTCAAGTTGTGGCGTACACAAAGAATATGTCTCTTTCACAGCTGCCTTGATTTCTCACACATTTTCTATTTTTATTTTACAGTTGCCAGCTCCCCTCTTCATCAAAACATATAATGTGATATTATGGCCACATAATATAGGATTTTATTTATATATTTGACGTCTGCTCCATTTATTTCTGCAGCGTTTCAGTTTATCTCCTGACAGTGACAAAGCTAATTAGAAGATATTAATATTGTATGCAGGTGATTTGCTGTTATATGAGGCAGTTGTAGATAGTGTTGCCTTACAGTAATTACTTGAGTTGTTTCCTAGAAATGGCTTGGCCTTTATTACATCTCTGTATAAGGAGAGAAAAGAAAATTATTAAACAGAAGTGATTCTAGAGTGGCCATGTATATACATTTATGTTTACCCTAAATACAGGAATTTGTGCAGGAAGAGATACTTTCAAGCATACAAAGAGCTTAGCATCTCCACATGCCTTTGTCTAGTCAATAAATATAAATTCTGCTTCCATTTGTTGCCATTTGTTCTAAAGCTTTGCATTTGCCACACCAGTCTGCCCAAAGAATGTTCCTGTTGATACAAATTCCCTTATATGCCGCTTATAATCATAATAACATATTGGGCCTCAATCAGGAACACATCATATTATTCAAAGTGCAATCTTTGGATGCAAATAACCATTGTTTTAATCATTATGAATAGTTTTTTCACCAGAATTCCATCATATAGTAAGTGTGTCTGAATGCAACATTGGAGCAAATTCACTAACGGGCAGATTTTCGCCCGCAACCACTTCACCACACTCAATTTATTACCACTTCGCTAGTTCACTAAAATGTGAAGTTGTGTCTCAGCAGCCGAACGCTGTCGAATTTTTGCTAGCGTTACTTCGGCTATGTGAGCATTTCATAGTAAATTTTCACTGGCGTTCATTTCTGCCTAGCGAAACTTCGATATCACTCTTAGGTCAATTTGAATAGGGCGGGTACGAACACTACACTAGCAACAGTCTAGTTCGCTAGCAAATTGTCCTCTACGCCTGTTAGTGAATTGGCAATGTCCCTGTACATGGAATTTCTTGCAAATTGATGCTAGTGTTAGCCACAACAATTCTGGTGCAGGGCATTTAAGTTGTGCCTCATGCAATTTCCCCTTTATATATACAGCATGTTTTAATGAATTCTTGCCTTGCCCTTCTGATTTCCTACCCTTGTCTGCTGTATGGCCTTACTCTTGTCTGCCACTTCTTCTGAACTCTCTGTCCTAGTTTATGAACTTGTGTTGCCTGCAACTTGCCCTTTGGCATGCCTGTGGATATGCATGCTGCATGCCCTCACTCCTTATCAGTAATTTATTTTTAGTATTTTTATTCAATTCATTCTGCCATTTACTCATCTGTTACTCTTTTCAATTCACTCATTACATGAGAACATGTGTTACCAAGCACATAGGTTCCTACCCGCCAGTCTCACACTGTGGCACATCCTGACTATTGCAGCTAAGGGTAACTTGGCATTTTTTCAACTCTTCTCTGCAAGCAGCCACATTATACGAGGAGCCTGTATGAACACAAGTACCTTTTGTGAATAGTGTCAATATACAACTTAAATTTGCATCCAAACCAGCACTTTGAGCTTGCACTTGTTTGTAAATTAGACCTATTTACTTTGTGCACATGCATTTTTACACAATGTGCTGGTTTTAATAATTCTATGCAACTAAAAAAAAATCACAGAAAGCTGAAGCAGAAAACAAATCACGAATACCTTGATTTAAAAGAGGAAAAGCAAATACATATGTAAGGACTCACCCTGGTGGTCTAGTGGGCAGCGGGGTCCACCGCTGCTCCATTGGCGTAGACGCCGAAGGCATTGCTGCTGTTTCCCTTCAGTGCTGGTTCTCCCATAGCACGCGCGCCGGCACGGTTCCGGGGAAATTAAATAGTATTTAAAGGGAATTTAGTGTACTGCAGATTGCCGTTGTTAGGTTCTATTTGTTAGGAGCCTTGCCTTCGTGTATACTATCTGTTATAATGGTTTGGCTTTGTCTGTGACTATTCTGATCCTCTCCAATCCTGACCTTTGCCTGCCTGATTTGCTCCTCTCTCTGACCTAACGGCATCCGTTTAGCCGAGGGCTCCTCCCGAGATGAAAGGCGGCGTTTAGAGGCAGAAGTGAGAGCCGAGACCAGGGAGCTTAGCTTGGGTTCTGGATATAGGGTGCCAAACGTGACAATATATGGCTAGAGATGCTGTATTTTATATACTTAACTTTCTGTAATTGACCATGTCATGATTGTAGGTATTTCTTTTATTATTTAACATAAACCTAATTACAAAGAGAAGCTTTAAGTTACCACCATGAAATAAACAAACAAACAAACAAACAGGAGTTACAGTTTTAGGCTGCCGACCCTCCTTCTTAACTTAAGGGATACTGTCATGGAAAAACTTGTTTTTTCAAAACACATCAGTTAATAGTGCTACTCCAGCTGAATTATGCACTGAAATCCAATTCTCAAAAGAGCAAACAGATTTTTTTATATTCAATCTTGAAATCTGACATGGGGCTAGACATATTGTCAGTTTCCCAGCTGCCCTAGTCATGTGACTTGTGCCTGCACTTTAGGGTGGAACTACTTTCTGGCAGGCTGTTATTTCTCCTGTGTAATGTAACTGAGTCTCAGTGGGACTTGGCTGGTACTATTGAGTGCTGTTTTTAGATCTACCCGGCAGCTATTATCTTGTATTAGGGAACTGCTATATGGTTTCCTTCCCATTGTTCTTTTGTTAGACTGCTGGGGGGTGATATCACTCCAACTTGTAGTACAACAGTAAAGAGTGACTGAAGTTTATCAGAGCAAAAGTCACGTGACTGGGGCCAGCTGGGAAACTGACAATATGTCTAGCCCCATGTCAGATTTCAAAATTGAATATAAAAAAATCTGTTTGCTCCTTTGAAAGATGGATTTCAGTGTAGGGTAGGGGTTTTTAACTTTAAAGGGATACTGTCATGGGAAAAAAAACATTTATATCAGTTAATAGTGCTGCTCCAGAATTCTGTACTGAAATCCATTTCTCAAAAGAGCAAACAGATTTTTTTATATTCAATTTTGAAATCTGACATGGGGCTAGACATATTGTCAATTTCTAAGCTGCCCAAGTCATGTGACTAGTGCTCTGATAAACTCCAATCACTCAACAGCACTCAATAGTAAAAACTAGGGATGTAGCGAACGTCGGAAAAAAAGTTCGCGAACATATTCGCGAACTTGCGCAAAATTGCGAGCGGTTCGCGAACGGTTCGCGAACCCCATAGACTTCAATGGGAAGGCGAACTTTAACATCTACAAAAGACATTTCTGGCCAGAAAAATGATTTTAAAGTTGTTTAAAGGGTGCAACGACCTGGACAGTGGCATGCCAGAGGGGGATCAAGGGCAAAAATGTATCTGAAAAATCTGCCTGTGTGTGCTTGGAAGAGATAGTGTAGGGCGAGAGCTGTTAGTGATTTCAGGGACAGATGATAGTAAGTTTGCTGGCTAGTAATCTGCGTGATACTGCTCTGTATTGGAGGGACAGAAGTCTGCAGGGATTTGAGGGACATTTTAGCTTAGGTAGCTTTGCTGGCTAGTAATCTACTGTTCTCTTTAAACAACTGCCATACGTTGACCTTGTAGGCATTGTTTGCCCAGTTTTTTTGGACGCAGCCACTGAAGCACAGTTGCCAGAAAAAATATGCCATATAAATGCTGAAAATAGTCATTTTTCGCCATACGTTGACCTTGTAGACATTGTTTGCCCAGTTTTTTTGGACGCAGCCACTGAAGCACAGTTGCCAGAAAAAATATGCCATATAAATGCTGAAAATATAAATTTTTTTGGTTGCAGCCACTGAAGCACAGAGGCCAGAAAAATTATGCCATATAAATGCTGAAAATATAAATTTTTTTGGTTGCAGCCACTGAAGCACAGAGGCCAGAAAAAATATGCCATATAAATGCTGAAAATAGTCATTTTTTGCCATACGTTGACCTTGTAGGCATTGTTTGCCCAGTTTTCTTGGTCGCAGCCACTGAAGCACAGTTGCCAGAAAAAATATGCCATATAAATGCTGAAAATATAAATTTTTTGCCATATACGTTGAGTCAAGGTATGGCAAAAAATGACTATTTTCAGCATTTCTATGGCATATTTTTTCTGGCCTCTGTGCTTGAGTGGCTGCGGCCAAAAAAACTGGGCAAACAATGCCTACAAGGTCAACTTATACACTACTACAGCGATGGATACGGATTACGTAAAATTTATTATGGCTGCTTGAAAAAAGTCACTCCGGTGTTTTTTCTGGAGACGGTAATATTATGGATATTTAGACAGAATGTGAACACGGGCACACAGCTAGATAGCAGTTGGTTGAATAACACACTGGGCAAAAAATGCCTACAGGGCAAATAATGCCTAAAAGGTCAACTTATACACTACTACAGCGATGGATACGGATTACGTAAAATTTATTATGGCTGCTTGAAAAAAGTCACTCCGGTGTTTTTTCTGGAGACGGTAATATTATGGATATTTAGACAGAATGTGAACACGGGCACACAGCTAGATAGCAGTTGGTTGAATAACACACTGGGCAAAAAATGCCTACAGGGCAAATAATGCCTAAAAGGTCAACTTATACACTACTACAGCGATGGATACGGATTACGTAAAATTTATTATGGCTGCTTGAAAAAAGTCACTCCGGTGTTTTTTCTGGAGACGGTAATATTATGGATATTTAGACAGAATGTGAACACGGGCACACAGCTAGATAGCAGTTGGTTGAATAACACACTGGGCAAAAAATGCCTACAGGGCAAATAATGCCTAAAAGGTCAACTTATACACTACTACAGCGATGGATACGGATTACGTAAAATTTATTATGGCTGCTTGAAAAAAGTCACTCCGGTGTTTTTTCTGGAGACGGTAATATTATGGATATTTAGACAGAATGTGAACACGGGCACACAGCTAGATAGCAGTTGGTTGAATAACACACTGGGCAAAAAATGCCTACAGGGCAAATAATGCCTAAAAGGTCAACTTATACACTACTACAGCGGTAGTAAAATAAAAAAAAAGTTAAATAAAAAAAGAATGAATATTAAAAAAAAAAAATTAAAGTTGGTGCTGCTGAACTACTAGGAGCAGCAGATTAGCACACCAGTCCCACTCCCCAACACTGCTAGACTAATAGCACTGGGCTCTTATAGTAGTAGTAGTAGTAGTAGTAGTAGTAGTAGTAGTAGTAGTAGTAAAACAACAAAAAAATAAATAAAAGCAGTCCTTACAAGGACTATTGCTATTGCAGCAGTCAGCAGATGAGATCAGAAGCAGGACAGCTGCCCACTGCAGCTACATACAGAGCACTGCAGTAGAAGGTAGATTACTAGCCAGCAAAGCTACCTAAGCTTAAATGTCCCTCAAACCCCTGCAGACTTCTGTCCCTCCAATAACAGAGCAGTATCAAAACGATTACTAGCCAGCAAACTTTCAACTGTCCCTGAAATCACTAACAGGCAGCAGCTCTCTCCCTACACTATCTCTTCAGCACACACAGGCAGAGTGAAAAAAAGCTGCAGGGCTTCGGTTTTTATAGGGAAGGGGAGTGGTCCAAGGGAGAGCTTCCTGATTGGCTGCCATGTACCTGCTGGTCTGGGGTGAGAGGGCAAAAAAAAGCGCCAACAATGGCGAACCCAAAATGGCGAACGTCGCGCGACGTTCGCGAACTTCCGGCGAGCGCGAACACCCGATGTTCGCGCGAACAAGTTCGCCGGCGAACAGTTCGCGACATCTCTAGTAAAAACCCATGTCCCACCGAGACACATTCAGTTACATTGAGAAGGAAAAACTGCAGCCTGCCAGAAAGCATTTCTCTCCTAAAGTGCAGGCACAAGTCACATGACTGGGGGTAGCTGGGAAATTGACAAAATGTCTAGCCCCATGTCAGATTTCCAAATTGAATATAAAAAAATCTGTTTGAGAAATGGATTTCAGTGCAGAATTATGCTGGAGTAGCACTATTAACTGATACGTTTTGAAAAAAACATGTTTTTCGATGACAGGATCCCTTTAAGGTTTGCTTCTCCTTTCAACTGAAGCTGGCCATAGACGTACAGATATGACGGTAGGAAACGTCATGATTTTCAGACTGTATGGTGAACAGTCCTTTAAATAATGATAATACCCGTGCATGTATTGCCTATCTGACCCTATCCATGGGTGACCTACAATATATTTCCTGGACATGACTGTTGTTCTGTTGTTGTCTGCCAATAGACACACAGTTATATAATCCCTCACCTTACTTTGGGGTTTTTTTGTGGTCCCATCTATATATTATCCATAATACATTTTCCCTGATTTTACATTTTCCCTAATTTGATATAATTTTATTCTGGACCCTTTAAAAACATAAAATGGACGTAGTACAAAAACTGTTTGAATGTGTGTGGGCTCCGAATTATCATGCCAACAATTTTCGTATCATAGCAAACATATCATTTAGCCGATTGGACAGGTTATAACATTTCTGTCAGGTTACAATAACATGATAATAATAATAATAATAAACCTACAATGTATTTCCAAGATATGACTTTTGTACAATAGTTGTCTGGCAAATCTGCCAAAACTTAGTCAGATTTATTATTTTTAGGACTTTAATCCTACAATATGAATATTAGTTTCAGAGCGTTGCATTAAAACGTATGATCGAAATCAAATGTTCGTTGTAGGATGAATAAACCTTTAAGGTTTGCATTTTATTGTTTGCAAGTATCTGTTAAAGCAATAACGGTGAGAATGTAATATGAGCCGGAGAACATAATGATTTCCCATTGTGCTATTTATGATTTATGATATGGTTCCTGTGCTATTTCTGATTATTTTCATTATTCGTCCTTGTTTTTCTAATGTGGACATACAGTAATTAGGCATTCACTAGATGTCCCAAGAGGTGAAGGCACTGCTTTTGCTGAATTTGGTACTCTGTTACTGCAGCATCCTGGTAATACTTTCACTTCACCCATTGATAAATCCACCTTTCAAAATCCCATAGAAATGAATTGAGAGCTGCGGAATTTCACTCTAGTGGCGGAACTTCACTCTTTGATAAATTTACCCCTTAGTTCTTTGTGTTGTAAGTAGGGATGGACGAATGTTTTTGCTTAGTTTTGCCATAAAAATGACGCCCATAGACGTGTATGGCGGCGTGCGTCAAAAAAAAAGACACGTGACAAAATGTTTTTGACGCCCATAGACTTTAATGGGTGTCTGCGACATTTCGCCAGCGGCGAATTTTTGCCGAAATGAAACGGGTCAAATTCGCCCATCCCTAGTTGTAAGCTTACAGTATATCCATTGCAATTATGTAGTATAGGAAACCTTGTGTTTCTATACTTGTCTTTGTAGAGGGCAAGCAAGAGTACAGTTGATTCGTATGGATTTATCAGTACTAGGAATTCTGCCAGCGTGATGAATGGCATTGGGGCATTTGTAGAAGTTTTGGGTTTGTTTTCAAATTTATTTGTGGATATAGTTACAGCAATCTGCTTGCATAGAGCAGAATCTGTAATTTCTGATGAGTCTAGGCTGTTGCAGGACCATAGACCATCTTCTAAAGTACTTTTTGCACTGGCACATTTCAATCTACATTTTCAATGGTTGGTTGAAAGTTGTGTTTTGTGTGCCAGTTATAGCAAGAAGTAAATTCTAGTGTAGGAGTTTAAAAACAAAGTCTATACCAAGTACAGTATAGTACTGTTATTCATTTGGCCTCTTATAGAGCAAGCAGACATAATTTGTTCTGTTGCTATATTTGGGGAGATAGTTTTCCATTTTGTAGTTTTCCCTTGTAATAGGGTAGTTGTGTATTGGTCTGCATGTTTGAGTATGTGTTAGAGAGATCTAAAAATCCTATAAAATAGTGAAGCCTCAATGCTTTGGCTAAAAGCAAGTGAGAAACAGCAGAGCATAGTAGCGATCTCTTATGGAATTCTGGCTTTGAATATGGCCTTGGGTTAGGCTGACACAGTCCTATTTATTTGATAAAATGTGAATAAATACTGTGGGCATTTTACCCTATTTCTGGCTCTTGTATTTCATTAAGGTATGTAACAATGGGGTTCAGTGGAAGGGCTGAAAGCAAAGGGTGAATTAAGGAGTCCCCTTGTTAAGAAATAGAGCATGTTTACTATGTGGAAATTAATTTGTTAGCATTGCACATTATTGTTAATAATATTCTATTACATTTTTTAATTTTTCATGTAATACAAATAGTATAAAATAATCAGATAATAACATTTGATTGACATTAGTTTAGGTCATAAATTTTGGGATTACGCATGAGATACATATGAAGCCAGCAATACGGTTGATTGTTGACTGCTGGGTGGGGGGGATATTCAGCTGTTGTCTTTATCTGTTGTCTTGAAAGTATTGTTCCATTTCCGTTATAAGTGGGTTGCATCTCAATGATTCAATGTCATACCATGTGGTGTATTGAAAAGAATGAACTGTTATGTGTCTAAGATCTGATGGGAGTGATCTGATATAAGTAACCCAAATATCATTTTTTTTTCATATATTGTTCTTTCAGTCCAATCTAGATGAAATATGTTGTTTTTGCATTACTAACGTTATGGGAGGAATTTCAGCAGAGAGAGAAGTTTTTGTAAAATTGTCTTTTGAACTTTTGAACAATATTCTTTTTTAATGATTTGTAATACAACTCTTCCCCTGCTACTCATTCCAATAACTTGCACAATATGGTGAACATTTTGAAAGTACAGGGAACCTTTCAAAACACAAGAAACACAAATCAATGGAGAATATTTATCAAAATATACGTTTTTACTCTTTAAAAATTGCTTTACTATGTGTTTTCAGTAAAAAAATGAGTTTTGTGCTGTACATAAAACAAAAGACATTCCACTATATCTACTGTATGTATTTTCTTCTTGGTGTTGTACCTAGCATGTTGCATTTCTTTCGATTTTTTTAAGTTTGCAGGCTTGAAAAGAAAACCATTCATTATGTATTTTGTTGAAGATTAACGTCAAAGCAAAGGAAAGGAGAGAGGGGGTGTTTCAATTAGAATTTTCTGCACTTGTCATGAAGGTAGTCAAGTGGAAAATAGGATAAGGGTTTGTTAGAATGAAAGAACCTTCCTTTGTTATTTCGGTTTGGAACTACAGAATTAAATATGATGAACAGTTAAAATAAAGGATACAAACAGCTACATTGCAACACACATTTAATCCTTAATAATACAGGTATGGGACCTGTTATCCAGAATGCTAGGGGCATGGGTGTTTTCTGGATAACAGATCCCTAATTTAGATCTTCATACCTTAAGTCCACCAGAAAATCATATAAACAATTAATAAACCCGTTAGGCTGGTTTTGCCTCCAATAAGGATTAATTATATCTTAGTTTGGGTCAAGTACAAGCTACTGTTTTATTATTATAGAGAAAATGGAAATCATTTTTCAAAATTTGGATTATTTTGATAAAATGGGAGAAGGCCTTTCCATAATTCAGAGCTTTCTGGATAACAGGTTTCCTGATAACAGATTCCATACCTGCATCTGCAAAACTGTTCTTGTATTTCCATTTCTACATTCTGGTAAGAGTCACATGCAATTTTAAAGTATGCCCATATAAAGGATAGTCAGATATATAGATATTTAAGGTCCTTTCATAATTCTTACTATACTTTGCTTGAATGATCATAAATTTCTTGTGAGGCACATTGATATTATGTAGAACACCTCTGCTAGCTAAGTGATGGACCCAAGCGCCCAGGAGAGATATATAGCAAATCAATGATACAGCGCCAGATGAAAATCTCCCAAATTCAAATATATCTCTGGTTCATCACTTGTAGATCAATTTAAATGACATCCACATTTTTTTTAATTGCATCTTGAAATGTGGCACTACCACGCTGCCAGTGACTGTTGTGGATATTAGATTTTTTTAAGGCATTGCATTACAACATGTTGCATTTTGATGGAAAAAAATCCTCAGGTACTCGTTATGGCATTTTTAAAACCAATACTTATCCTCCAAGGCAGTGTGTAGCTTAATTGTATACCAAAAAACAAAATGACTCTGTACATGTGATGCAAAAAAGGTGGGGTGTTTCCAAGGTTTATTCAAGCTGCAATTACATTCATATGCACATTGCACAGTGGAAAAAACCTTGGGAACACCCCACCTTTTTGCATCACAGATAAAGATGTATATTTGTATGCCCTGTAACCTTTAACTTGCCTTTTACAAAGAACCTTTCATTCTTCTAGTTATAGAGACTGTATCTTTGTAAACTGCACACTGGGATTTTTCTCAACCTCCAAACTACCATTCCCTGCTTAAAGGGCACCTGTTGGCAAAAAACATTTTCCCCAACCAAAGGTGCTGGGAATTTTTTTTAAAAAAAAATTTCCCCCATCAGCCCTAGGCCATCCACACTGGGAAGGAGCTCCAGGTTCAAGCACCATGTTGAGGCACTCGGATGCTCATAATGACTGAATGCCGTGACTTGCTCATTATACACGTCAGAAGTGCAATATGTGAATGCTCTATGCACGACATGGCCGCTCACACCAGGTGCGAGTTTCCTAGCGCTGGTGGGGGGAAACATTGTTTTAACAAAAAATCATCTGTTACCCCCATACAGAATGGGGACTCTATTAGCCAGCACCTTTGGTTGGAGATAATATTTTTGGCCAACAGGTGCCCTTTAACTATATTCTTGTTAAGCATTTAAATTCAATTATTATATTTCAGTTGAATACATTATTATTATAAGAGTAGTTCACTGTAAGAGAGATATACTCTAAGTAAACATCATATAGGAAATAGGGCAGTTTGGTTTAAGCCAGTTGCAGGTAGCCATCTACAAGTCACTCTTTTAGTTTAGTTCTCAAGATAAAGCCCCCCCAAAAACAATATGTATCCATGTACAAAATCATTGTGATTATGCTTTACTATGACTTGATGACATTCTAGGGGTCATTTACTAATACCCCAGATCTCAGTGCGCAAATAGCCTATGTGTTACCCCTTTCCTGCCCCATATTAATACAGAGCTGATGAATGCAGACAACGTTTTATTCATGCTTTAGCAAATGAGCCCTATTGTTTTTTTATAAATGCTTACCGTACATGTTTAGGCTCGCATAGGGCAAAGTGAACAGTGACGTCCACATAAAAGCACGTAAACGATTGTAAAAATGCTAGTATCTCTTTAAAGATGCACTGTTTGAATCCATAATTTCTTATATTTTATATATTTTTATCTTTTACTATTATTCAAACTTATGTTGAAATTTTAATAAGTGATGAGTATATTGCAAGAATAAATTGGTGTGTAAGTACAATAATGAGATTGAAATGATAACCTCAGTCAGTACTTTAACAGCAGCCATTACTTTGTATATCCAATTTCCTCCTATGTTTTATTTGATATTATTCTTCACAGTCTAACTTGTAAAGGGGTAACAATAAAGAATTTATTTTTATAATGTAAGCTATGCTGTAGTGCAGACAGCAGGTAGCACCAAGTCCACCTGAGAGACTATATATGGTAGTGCCTTGCCTTGCTTTTGGCCTGTAAAATCTAGAAGCAGTATCAAGCTGAAGTGGCCAGACCCTTGGGAAGGTTGGGAACGTAGGGCTAGCTACTGTAGCAGATAGCAGCAGCAAGTGAGTTCACTTTAGGAGTGAAAGTTGGAGAGGGCTAGCGAGCATGGACATCCTGTTGTCCCGACAAAGAGAAACAGTTGGGCTAGAGCCCTGAAGTGATTCTGCACCAGAGTTAGGGAATTGAGCGTTCAGGTGTTGGTTAGTGGAGAGCCTACGGAAGAAGCTTGGGCATTATATGTCACAGCAGAGAATAGAAGACTAATGACTAATGACACACCTGCCAGTGCATCTAACAGGACAAGGGCTATGAAGGCTTCAGAAGGGAGAATGCTGTGGTGTGTGAGTAACCAACATTGTGTGATTAATATCCCTGTCGGCAACCAGAACCCTGGTCTGAACTGCAAGCTGTTCCCCTGCAAGAGACTACTATAACAATAAAAGTGTTTGAGTCCATCTATTTATTGTGGACATGGATTCTTCTGGCAGCAAAGGCCTAACCTAGGAACATTCAGCCACGGGTGTTCATTAGCCGTGAGTGGATCTGTTGCAAACTGGCATCCTCTACCTTGATATTCAGTTTAAGTTCCATTTAAGCTCCCTCCATTCTACCATTCTAGAACTTTCTGTCCATAATAGCTTAGAAAATGTTGCATCCTTTGTTTTAACTGTTAGCACTATCTTTAGGTCCAACATATTAAGAACTTCTCCTGATTGCACTATGGGGATCCACCCTACAGCCAATATATGCTAGGAATCAGTGATTAAAGGAAACATTAGAACCTCCAGGCTCAGTACCAGAATAGGCAGCACTACAAGCAATGTGAGCACATTAGACATGTGACTGAAAAAATCCCTAATAAGGCTGTACAATAAAATAAACTAAGATCAATTAGATTGACTATCACAACACTCATCGTTGTTGCAATAAGATTGATGGGGAAGACCTTGTTAGTTTACAGGAATGCTCAATAATCTTTTAGCTGGCAATAATTAACTACAGTTGTATTTTACAAGTGACTTGTTGCCAGCAAATACAGTTTGCGCCAAGGTTAATCAAATGACTTAATTAGTTCCATTTAAGCTTATGCTGCAAAACAGTTTAATTGATAAACCCTCCCAACATATAATCAGCATGAAATATCTTATTGCAGCTCGGAAGTTAACATACTATTATAGTAAAACATTTATTTTGTTTATTTCAAAGTGACTTCTACTTTAGCCAACTCCAGTGTCTACAAAAGAGCTGGCTTTGGTGGAATGATATTGTCATGAATAACCTTTCCATCTTCTACATGGACACAATAAATTATACTTTCAAGTCTTTTCTAATATGTGTTCACTGAATATCAAATTAGCAAGCTTCACAGTATCTCAATAGTTGTTTTTAAGCTTCATTGAAGAGCTAAACACAAAGATTTCTCCACACTTATCCCGGAGCTAGTGGAGAATTAGATTAATTCCTAATATTGCATACCTTTTTCTGGAATGAGATACAAAGACAGGACACTTACTGGACATGAAGTAGAAGAAAACATGCCTTGGCATTCTGCAAATACTGATTTTACCTCATAGAATTATATAGAAAACATTTAAAATCACTATTCATTTTCCTAAAGCACGTTTCAGACAGAATACCCAAAATTAAAATATTTATTTTACTAGCAGAGATTAGGTTTGTCTCTGAAAGTATTTGCAGATCACGTCTGGTTATATCCCTTAGTATAAAATCTACAGCCAATAACAAAGATTTGCAAGGCATTATGATTTTCATTGACTGACACTGTATATTTTGTCATTTCAAAATTGGATATTAATATGAATACATAAAACCAAAGGTTAATTGGAAAACAATAGTTTAAAACTGGCCATAATAGGCTTGTTAAAGGGCATGTAAAGTCTAAAATAGAATAAGGCTAGAAATGCTGTATTTTGTATACTAAATATAAACATGAACTTACTGCACCAGAAGCCTAATCAAACAAATAATTTATGCTTTCAAAGTTGGCTACAGGGGGTCACCATCTTGTAACTTTGTTAAACATCTTTGCAAGACCAAGACTACGCACATGCTCATGCTCAGTGTGGTCTGCTTAGGGATCGTCATAAACAAAGCTGCTTGAGTTCTGCATGCCTGGGAAGTAAGAAAGGGGCTCCCCCTGCTGTTCATAAGTATGATTGTTTCCCTGCAGAGCAGTTAGGGACCATCTGACAATTCCTATCCACAGCAGTAAATGAAGGGAGAATTTCACTGCATACAGTCAGGTTTCTTAGCAAAACTGTACATATTTTTTAATTAAAGTATATTGGAGATAGGTTTCTTTTTCATTAAAAAAGTTAAAAATGGGATTTTATTTTTTTGCCTTTACATGTCCTTTAATAACACAATGTTTAAAGATTTTCCAGAGTCTAGCCCAAAAACAAATACTTATCATGGCTACTTGGGATTGAGAAGTGAGGATTGTGGAGGAAATAGTTACTGGGAAACAGACAAGAAGAGCAAGGTAGGTGTGGGCAAATAGATTGCTAAACACTTTAGAGGGTATTACATTTGTGCAAAAGATAAATTATTTGCACAAAGGAAAAAATATTTTTTTCATTAAACAGCTTTTATTACAGTTCCCCAAAACAGATTTAATTATGCATGTATCTTATTTGTGAGCAGATCTTTTCTGGAGCCATGCTTTATACCAAATCTCTGATTTATAATCTGGTAGACATCTTTTAATTTGCAGAGTGCAGCATACTTACATGCTTCTTCCTGTGGCTGACAGTATTTCTTGCATGCCATACATAAAGACAGGCAGATATACTAGAGATGACTGTATAAATAAAGTTTTTTTCTATTTTTATCTATTGATTTTTGGTCTGATCCATATGTGGTCAACTAGAGTGCCCAGCACCAACTTTTGTTTGTCTGCATGTGGATTGTCCACTTCCTTGAGCTGAGGCCCTGGGGCAGGAGCACCTGGGCCACTAGTCTACTTTGGTGAGTTATTCTACAATGATCGGTTATGTTTTCTGCATAAATGCTTTTGGTTGAGATATTCCTTTGATAACTGGTTAACAGTGCAAGGGAAATATTCCCTGTATTTTCTGTATAAATGCTGCTAAGTCATATAACAAATACCAGGGGACATTTTAATGTGTGTGTTGGTGCTTACTACTACTAAATATTTCCCTTTCAAATTTGAAAATGCATATATTATGTTATAGCTGCGAAAAACTTTCTAATGAACAATCATATAGGGTATATACTGTATATCAAGCTGTGTAATGGGGGATGTAATCTGCTTCATTAGCACAGAGACCATTGCGAACATTAGCAAATAAGATTTTCATTGTTTGCATACTTTTTGACCAATTTCAGACCATAACAAAATCCTTGCAAAGTTTGGGAACAAATTGCTTTTGCAAACATCTCACAATCGCAAAGCGTTTTTTTCCACCAAAATATTTCATGAAATGCCAGGGCAGGTGTCACAAACAATGTAATATTCGCCAGCTAATCATTTTACATTGCAAGAAGCACTAAACATTCTCAAAAATTAGATATTAAACATCACTCGCAATTTTAATTACAATTTGACTTATAAAACAGAGCAAAACTTAGCGTAACTTGCAGTACATACAGTAGCATAGTGTGCATTTACATTGTCTTAATTACATATGAATTAAAGCCATGCTTTACAAATGTTTAAATTTGTAAGTGCAGTGCAAAGCAATAATTGGGGTATTGCACTTTAATTCAACCTATAAAATATTGTCTTATTTTGCACAGCTGTAGAACATGAATAAGTTCATCAAATTTAGGGCAAGTCAGCAGGAGAAATGTAATCAGTGAACCTTCATCTTGTTTTTATTTATGGAAAATCTTTCATTAGTGTACCACAATGTATTGGGTTTTTAAACAGCTTTATAAATATGCCAGATAGTTAATAAAAGGGAACACCCACATCTTTAACATGTGCCTAAAAAGCAATTTCCACAATAAGGACTAAGGATGAGCCTGATACAGATTTGCAAAGAATTAACATTTTTGGGAGTAAAATTTTTTTATTGAATTTGTGCTATAATTTCGCCAAAAAAGAATTTGTGAATTTTGCACAGGAACTGACTCCAATGCATTTGATGCAAGATAAAAATGCTCATTTGGTATAAGAAAATACATGAGAAAAAACACCTGTTTGCAAAATGTTAACGGTTTTGTGAATCATTAAAAGTTCTTGCTAATAAAAATTGCTGGTTTTCATTTACTTTTCTAAAAACATTAGAAAAGTACCCAATGTTGTTTCCTGCACTATATTTGTGGACAAGGAGATTGCCGGCCTCCTACTTTGCCTCTGCTACTTCTATTAGAGATCTCTGGTGTGTAGCATGATGGAGCTGGCAATTTTGTTCTTAAAGGGGGACCCGTCACCCAAAAAAAAATATTCAAAATCCTATTTTATCACGTTAGTCAAGCAAAATGAACTTTAATTACACTGTATAAATTATTTGAATCTTGTTTCCTTCAGTCTGGGATTTCATAATTATAGCAAGCAGGCAGCAGCCATTTTGTGCACGCTGTTATTAAGGCAAGCCTTGCATCATCTCAGAATCCTGTTTGTGCACCAGAATGGGGGACTAGGGATGTAGCGAACGTCGGAAAAAAAGTTCGCGAACATATTCGCGAACTTGCGCAAAAATGCGAGCGGTTCGCGAACGGTTCGCGAACCCCATAGACTTCAATGGGAAGGCGAACTTTAACATCTAAAAAAGACATTTCTGGCCAGAAAAATGATTTTAAAGTTGTTTAAAGGGTGCAACGACCTGGACAGTGGCATGCCAGAGGGGGATCAAGGGCAAAAATGTATCTGAAAAATCTGCCTGTGTGTGCTTGGAAGAGATAGTGTAGGGGGAGAGCTGTTAGTGATTTCAGGGACAGATGATAGTAAGTTTGCTGGCTAGTAATCTGCTTGATACTGCTCTGTATTGGAGGGACAGAAGTCTGCAGGGATTTGAGGGACATTTTAGCTTAGGTAGCTTTGCTGGCTAGTAATCTACTGTTCTCTTTAAACAACTGCCATACGTTGACCTTGTAGGCATTGTTTGCCCAGTTTTTTTGGACGCAGCCACTGAAGCACAGTTGCCAGAAAAAATATGCCATATAAATGCTGAAAATAGTCATTTTTCGCCATACGTTGACCTTGTAGACATTGTTTGCCCAGTTTTTTTGGACGCAGCCACTGAAGCACAGTTGCCAGAAAAAATATGCCATATAAATGCTGAAAATAGTAATTTTTCGCCATACGTTGACCTTGTAGACATTGTTTGCCCAGTTTTTTTGGACGCAGCCACTGAAGCACAGTTGCCAGAAAAAATATGCCATATAAATGCTGAAAATAGTCATTTTTTGCCATACGTTGACCTTGTAGGCATTGTTTGCCCAGTTTTTTTGGTCGCAGCCACTGAAGCACAGTTGCCAGAAAAAATATGCCATATAAATGCTGAAAATAGTCATTTTTTGCCATATACGTTGAGTCAACGTATGGCAAAAAATAACTATTTTCAGCATTTATATGGCATATTTTTTCTGGCCTCTGTGCTTCAGTGGCTGCGGCCAAAAAAACTGGGCAAACAATGCCTACAAGGTCAACGTCGTTGACCTTGTAGGCATTGTTTGCCCAGTTTTTTTGGCCGCAGCCACTGAAGCACAGAGGCCAGAAAAAATATGCCATATAAATGCTGAAAATAGTCATTTTTTTGGTCGCAGCCACTGAAGCACAGTTGCCAGAAAAATTATGCCATATAAATGCTGAAAATATAAATTTTTTTGGTTGCAGCCACTGAAGCACAGAGGCCAGAAAAATTATGCCATATAAATGCAGAAAATATGCATTTTTTTGGTCGCAGCCACTGAAGCACAGTTGACAGAAAAATTATGCCATATAAATGCTGAAAATATAAATTTTTTTGGTTGCAGCCACTGAAGCACAGAGGCCAGAAAAATTATGCCATATAAATGCAGAAAATATGCATTTTTTTGGTCGCAGCCACTGAAGCACAGTTGCCAGAAAAAATATGCCATATAAATGCTGAAAATAGTCATTTTTTGCCATACGTTGACCTTGTAGGCATTGTTTGCCCAGTTTTTTTGGTCGCAGCCACTGAAGCACAGTTGCCAGAAAAAATATGCCATATAAATGCTGAAAATAGTCATTTTTTGCCATATACGTTGAGTCAACGTATGGCAAAAAATGACTATTTTCAGCATTTATATGGCATATTTTTTCTGGCCTCTGTGCTTCAGTGGCTGCGGCCAAAAAAACTGGGCAAACAATGCCTACAAGGTCAACGTCGTTGACCTTGTAGGCATTGTTTGCCCAGTTTTTTTGGCCGCAGCCACTGAAGCACAGAGGCCAGAAAAAATATGCCATATAAATGCTGAAAATAGTCATTTTTTTGGTCGCAGCCACTGAAGCACAGTTGCCAGAAAAATTATGCCATATAAATGCTGAAAATATAAATTTTTTTGGTTGCAGCCACTGAAGCACAGAGGCCAGAAAAATTATGCCATATAAATGCAGAAAATATGCATTTTTTTGGTCGCAGCCACTGAAGCACAGTTGACAGAAAAATTATGCCATATAAATGCAGAAAATATGCATTTTTTTGGTTGCAGCCACTGAAGCACAGAGGCCAGAAAAATTATGCCATATAAATGCAGAAAATATGCATTTTTTTGGACGCAGCCACTGAAGCACAGTTGCCAGAAAAAATATGCCATATAAATGCTGAAAATAGTCATTTTTCGCCATACGTTGACCTTCTAGACATTGTTTGCCCAGTTTTTTTGGTTGCAGCCACTGAAGCACAGAGGCCAGAAAAAATTAAACCAGTAGGGTTTGCACCCTAGTTTGTAACGGTGGCGGAGGGAGGAGGACGCTAAAGGACAGCTGTGTGTGGAGTCATGAGGCTTGAAGAGAAGGACAGCTGCATAGAAGTCAGAACAAGTCTTCCGGCGTGCAGTAACCCTCCGAGATCCACCCCTCATTCATTTTAATAAAGGTCAGGTAATCGACACTTTTGTGACCTAGGCGAGTTCTCTTCTCAGTTACAATCCCTCCTGCTGCACTGAAGGTCCTTTCTGAGAGCACACTTGAGGCTGGGCAAGACAAGAGGTTCATGGCAAATTGTGACAGCTCTGGCCACAGATCAAGCCTGCGCACCCAGTAGTCCAGGGGTTCATCGCTCCTCAGAGTGTCGATATCTGCAGTTAATGCCAGGTAGTCCGCTACCTGCCGGTCGAGGCGTTCTTTGAGGGTGGATCCAGAAGGGTTGTGGCGCTGCCTTGGACAGAAAAACATTTGCATGTCTGACGTTACAGACCGGCCAAAGGGCTTTGTCCTTGCAGGTGTGCTCGTGGCAGGATTACTGGCACCTCTGCCCCTGGAATGTTGATGAGTTCCTGAAGTGACATCACCCTTAAAAGCATTGTACAACATGTTTTGCAGGCTGGTTTGTAAATGCCGCATCTTTTCGGACTTGTGGTATGTTGGTAACATTTCTGACACTTTATGCTTGTACCGAGGGTCTAGTAGCGTTGCGACCCAGTACAGGTCCTTCTCCTTAAGCCTCTTGATACGGGGGTCCTTCAACAGGCATGACAGCATGAAAGACCCCATTCTCACAAGGTTGGATGCAGAGCTATCCATCTCCGCTTCCTCATTATCAAGGACTGCATCATCCACGGTCTCCTCCCCCCAGCCACGTACAAGACCAGGGGTCCCCAAAAGGTCACCACTAGCCCCCTGGGAAGCCTGCTCCTGTTGGTCCTCCTCCTCCTCCTCCACAAAGCCATCTTCCTCCTCTGACTCCACTTCTGGCACCTCTCCCTGCGTTGCAGCAGGTGCCTGGGTTCGTTCTGGTGATTCCGACCATAAATTGTGCGCTTCCAGCTCCTCGTCACGCTGGTCTACAGCCTCATCTGTCACTCGTCGCACGGCACGCTCCAGGAAGAAAGCAAAGGGTATTAGGTCGCTGATGGTGCCTTCGGTGCGACTGACCATATTTGTCACCTCTTCAAAAGGTCGCATGAGCCTGCAGGCATCGCGCATAAGCACCCAGTAACGGGGGAAAAAAATCCCCAGCTCTGCAGATCCAGTCCTACCACCCAGTTCAAAAAGGTACTCGTTGACGGCCCTTTGTTGTTGCAGCAGACGTTCCAACATAAGGAGCGTTGAATTCCAGCGAGTCTGGCTGTCAGAAATCAAACGCCTGACTGGCATGTTGTAGCGCTGCTGAATGTCAGCAAGGCGTGCCATGGCTGTGTAGGAACGTCTGAAATGGGCCGACACCTTTCTGGACTGGGTGAGAACGTCCTGGAATCCTGGGTACTTGGAGACAAAACGTTGGACTATTAAATTTAACACATGTGCCATGCAGGGCACATGTGTTAAATTGCCCAGTCTCAACGCTGCCAACAGATTGCTTCCATTGTCACACACCACTTTTCCAATCTGCAGTTGGTGTGGGGTCAGCCACCGATCGGCCTGTGACTGCAGAGATGACAGGAGTACAGATCCGGTATGGTTTTTGCTTTCCAGGCACGTCATCCCCAAGACAGCGTGACAACGGCGTACCTGGCACGTCGAATAGCCTAGGGGGAGCTGGGGGTGCACAGGTGTGGAGGAGGAGAAGGAGGACCCAGCAGCAGAGTAAGAAGAAGAAGAGGAAGAAGACGAGGTAGAGAGCGATGGAGGAGTAGAGGTGGTGGCAGAACCGCGTGCAATCCGTGGCGGTGACACCAACTCCACTGTTGTTGTTGTTGAGCTACCCATTCCCTGCTTCCCAGCCATTACCAAGTTCACCCAGTGGGCAGTGTAGGTGACATACCTGCCCTGACCATGCTTGGAGGACCATGCGTCAGTAGTCATATGGACCTTTGGCCCAACACTAAGTGACAGAGATGCGGTAACTTGGCTCTGCACATGTTGGTACAGGTGTGGTATTCCCTTTTTAGAAAAAAAATTGCGGCTGGGTACCTTCCACTGCGGTGTCCCAATTGCTACAAATTTGCGGAAGGCCTCAGAGTCCACCAGCTGGTATGGTAAAAGCTGGCGGGCTAAGAGTGCAGACAAGCCAGCTGTCAGACGCCGGGCAAGGGGGTGACAGTCAGACATTGGCTTCTTACGCTCAAACATGGCCTTCACAGAAACTTGGCTGGTGGCAGATGACTGGGAATGGGAACAGGTGGTCATGGTGGAAGGCGGAGTGGAGGGTGGTTCAGACGGGTCAAGGAGAGCAGAGGTAGAGCAGTAAGATGCTGGACCAGAAGGAGTGTGGCTTTTAGTTTGCCTGTTGCCTTTGAGGTGTTGCTCCCAAAGTGCTTTGTGCTTGCTGCTCATGTGCCTTCGCATAGAAGTTGTACCTATGTGGCTGTTGGGCTTACCAAGGCTCAGTTTCTGACTGCACTCATTGCAAATTACAATGCTTTTGTCAGAGGCACACACATTAAAAAAATCCCACACTGCTGACTTTTTGGAAGTGTGCGATCTGGCGGTAACAGTAGAAGTTGGCGGCATTGGCGGCAATGGCGGGTGCGTTGGCCGGCTGAACACAGGTGCCGATACATGTTGTTGCCCTACTGATCCCTGCAGGCTGTCCTCCCTGCTTCTTCTAAGTCTTATTCTCCTACTGCCTCTCTGACTCTCCGTCTCTCCATCTGAACTACCCTCCTCTTGCTCTCTTCTACTAGGCACCCACAAAACATCAATCTCCTCATCATCATTCTCCTCAGATGCATCAATTTCTTCTGACACATCACAGAAGGAAGCAGCAGCGGGGACCTCCTCCTCATCACTCATCATTATGTCCATCTCTGTCGTGTTCTCTGCCAGAATTAAATCTGGTGTAACGTCCTCATCTCCTTCATCTTCTTCTGGCAATAATGGTTGCGCATTACTCAGTTCAAGAAACTCATGGGAAAATAACTCCTCTGACTCCAGTGAAGAAGGGGCACCGGTGGTGGAGGAAGTGTTACGTGGGGTGGCCATAGCAGTGGAGGATGAGGAGGATGTTGTGGTAAAGTTAGAAACGGTAGAGGATGGGGTGTGCTGTGTAAGCCAGTCAACTACCTCTTCAGCATTTTGGGAGTTCAGGGTCATTGGCTTTTTAAAACTGGGCAATTTGCTAGGGCCACAGGATTGCATAGCAGCACGGCCCCTAGCACGGCCTCTGCGTGGCGGCCTGCCTTTGCCTGGCATTATTTTTAAAAAAACAACAACAACAAAAACTCAGTTGGTTTTTCTGGAAACGATAATACACACAGCTAGATGGCAGTTTGAAGAAAACAGTGTGCAAATAATGCCTACAAGATCAACGTATACACTACTACAGCGGTGGATACGGATTACGTAAAATATATGAATGCTGCTTGAAAAAAAGTAACTCAAGTGGTTTTTCTAGAGACGATAATATTATCAATATTTAGACAAAATGTGAACAAGCTCACACAGCTAGATGGCGGTTTGAAGAAAACAGTGTGCAAATAATGCCTACAAGGTCAACGTATACACAGCGGTGGATACGGATTACGTAAAATATATGAATGCTGCTTGAAAAAAAGTAACTCAAGTGGTTTTTCTAGAGACGATAATATTATCAATATTTAGACAAAATGTGAACAAGCTCACACAGCTAGATGGCGGTTTGAAGAAAACACTGTGCAAATACTGCCCACAAGATCAACGTATACACTACTACAGCGGTGGATACGGATCTCGTAAAATTTATTATGGCTGCTTGAAAAAAGTCACTCCGGTGTTTTTTCTGGAGACGGTAATATTATGGATCTTTAGACAGAATGTGAACAAGGTCACACAGCTAGATGGCAGTTGGTTGAATAACACACTGGGCAAAAAATGCCTACAGGGCAAATAATGCCTAAAAGGTCAACTTATACACTACTACAGCGATGGATACGGATTACGTAAAATATATTATGGCTGCTTGAAAAAAGTCACTCCGGTGTTTTTTCTGGAGACGGTAATATTATGGATATTTAGACAGAATGTGAACAAGGTCACACAGCTAGATGGCAGTTGGTTGAATAACACACTGGGCAAAAAATGCCTACAGGGCAAATAATGCCTAAAAGGTCAACTTATACACTACTACAGCGATGGATACAGATTACGTAAAATATGTTATGGCTGCTTGAAAAAAGTCACTCCGGTGTTTTTTCTGGAGACGGTAATATTATGGATATTTAGACAGAATGTGAACAAGGTCACACAGCTAGATGGCAGTTGGTTGAATAACACACTGGGCAAAAAATGCCTACAGGGCAAATAATGCCTAAAAGGTCAACTTATACACTACTACAGCGATGGATACAGATTACGTAAAATATGTTATGGCTGCTTGAAAAAAGTCACTCCGGTGTTTTTTCTGGAGACGGTAATATTATGGATATTTAGACAGAATGTGAACAAGGTCACACAGCTAGATGGCAGTTGGTTGAATAACACACTGGGCAAAAAATGCCTACAGGGCAAATAATGCCTAAAAGGTCAACTTATACACTACTACAGCGATGGATACAGATTACGTAAAATATGTTATGGCTGCTTGAAAAAAGTCACTCCGGTGTTTTTTCTGGAGACGGTAATATTATGGATATTTAGACAGAATGTGAACAAGGTCACACAGCTAGATGGCAGTTGGTTGAATAACACACTGGGCAAAAAATGCCTACAGGGCAAATAATGCCTAAAAGGTCAACTTATACACTACTACAGCGATGGATACGGATTACGTAAAATATATTATGGCTGCTTGAAAAAAGTCACTCCGGTGTTTTTTCTGGAGACGGTAATATTATGGATATTTAGACAGAATGTGAACAAGGTCACACAGCTAGATGGCAGTTGGTTGAATAACACACTGGGCAAAAAATGCCTACAGGGCAAATAATGCCTAAAAGGTCAACTTATACACTACTACAGCGATGGATACAGATTACGTAAAATATGTTATGGCTGCTTGAAAAAAGTCACTCCGGTGTTTTTTCTGGAGACGGTAATATTATGGATATTTAGACAGAATGTGAACAAGGTCACACAGCTAGATGGCAGTTGGTTGAATAACACACTGGGCAAAAAATGCCTACAGGGCAAATAATGCCTAAAAGGTCAACTTATACACTACTACAGCGGTAGTAAAATAAAAAAAAGTAAAATAAAAAAAAAATGAATATTAAAAAAAAAAAAATTAAAGTTGGTGCTGCTGAACTACTAGGAGCAGCAGATTAGCACACCAGTCCCACTCCCCAACACTGCTAGACTAATAGCACTGGGCTCTTATAGTAGTAGTAGTAGTAGTAGTAAAACAACAAAAAAATAAATAAAAGCAGTCCTTACAAGGACTACTGTTATTGCAGCAGTCAGCAGATGAGATCAGAAGCAGGACAGCTGCCCACTGCAGCTACATACAGAGCACTGCAGTAGAAGGTAGATTACTAGCCAGCAAAGCTACCTAAGCTTAAATGTCCCTCAAACCCCTGCAGACTTCTGTCCCTCCAATAACAGAGCAGTATCAAAACGATTACTAGCCAGCAAACTTTCAACTGTCCCTGAAATCACTAACAGGCAGCAGCTCTCTCCCTACACTATCTCTTCAGCACACACAGGCAGAGTGAAAAAACGCTGCAGGGCTTCGGTTTTTATAGGGAAGGGGAGTGGTCCAGGGGAGAGCTTCCTGATTGGCTGCCATGTACCTGCTGGTCTGGGGTGAGAGGGCAAAAAAAAGCGCCAACAATGGCGAACCCAAAATGGCGAACGTCGCGCGACGTTCACGAACTTCCGGCGAGTGCGAACACCCGATGTTCGCGCGAACAAGTTCGCCGGCGAACAGTTCGCGCCATCCCTATGGGGGACCTGATGTCAATCCCCATGCCCTGGTTACACAATAAAATGGTAAAGAGAATGGGGAAATGTGTGGAGAGCAGTTACATCTAAGAAGTGTTGAATGGAAAGTGAAAGTAATTGCCTGCCACGCCTCTATGCCCAGGGCATAGAGGAGTGGCAGACAATATTTGATTGACAGCTGAGATATTTAAATTAGCTTACAACAGCTATGAATGCTTTAATAAAAAACAGAAATTGGATTTCATGTGTAATTTGAAAATGACTTCTATTATACAGATTTTTGTGTCTGGGTGACAGGTCCACTTTAAGGTATGATTTTCTGTCCACATGTGTAGAAGATTTTAGTTTCACAACACTTATTCATTTAAATGGATACCGTATAAATATCTGGCAACTAATTATTAAAATGAGCTGTTATGTGTTTCAGTTTTGTAGTCAGGATCTTTCCTTAAAGGGGACTATTGCGTAAACGAAAAGTGAATATAAGGTTCATCGGACTGAAACAAGACGTTTTCTAAATATAATCAATTAAAATTTCTGTAGCGTTTCTAAAATAATCACGTTTATCTTCAATATTCCTCTCTCAGCATCTGTTTCTCTTCATTCTCTCTTCATGCACGAGTTGGATATTCATGTACAGTTAGATCCAATATATTTTATTGGGGTGCTCCCTTTGCCTAAAATATGTATTAGAGCTCACTATAAAATCACCAGACATGCAGGATTTGAGCAAAAGGCAGTTATTTTGTTAGATTTTAGTTTGTACAGGAATCATTTATTTGAGTGAGCTCTAATACATCTGCTAGGAAAGGCCCCCCTATCTTTTTTTAGCCTTTGATAAATGCAAGCCCAATGTTTGAATTACAGTCCAACTGAAGCCAAATTTAATAACAAGTTGTGTACATGGTATTTCATTTGCAAATAAGCCAGTAACTCTACTGTTGAATTAGAAATACCATTATACCAAAGAAAATTATTTCTGACTCATTATAATAGGAATTTGCAGCAGGTGAGTCACAGGTTGCTTTCCCTTCACTACATTTAATGTATTTGGTTTCAGTTATACAATTGTGCATACAATTATCCACTGAATCTAAACCTATGAAACAAAACACAAAGACAGTATTTAGAGGACAGATATAGTAAAATATGTTTAATCAATCTGGGGCATTGGTTATATATAGGTGCACCAAACTGGCATATCAGCATGGCACACATTAAAGTAATATCAACATTATAGCAGCTCAATACTCTTACTGCAGGTAGCACAAATTGAGCCTTTGTTCATTGATTTGATTAATTCAGTCAACTGAATCTGAATTCTGATTTCCTTTCCTGTAGGCTAAACTGTAGTGTTGTGTCAACCATTTCAGTGCTAAGGGTGATTCTAATTCCTATTAACTAATAAAAGATTGAATACTGATTCTAAGCGCTAAACAAATAGCACAGAACCTTTGGAACAGAAGCATCATAAAGACTTATATTTTCAGGTAAAATATGCTTGAATAAAATCTCTATGCATGCAGGCTACCTAACTGTGCATTTTTTAGAAACATTCACCCTGGCAATGCATAAATTGTGAAACACAGGAATTTAGAATGAAACGTGTATGACATAAAAGGGATCATTTATGACCGCAAGTGCAGTTGTGAGTTCTAGTAAATAACCCCCTTAATGTTAGTTTTAATTCTTAACATCTCCCATGGCTCTCATAGTGTGAACTTGTCAGTAATTGTTCAGTATAAAAATAAAAACTGGATAAATAAATAGGCTGTGCAAAATAAGAAATGTTTTCAATTTAGTTAGTTAGCCAAAAATTTAATTTATAAAGGCTGGAGTGACTGGATGTCTAAAATAATAGCCAGAACACTACTTTGGAGCTCTCTTGTTTCCACTGATTGGTTACCAGCCAGTAACCAATCAGTGACTTGAGGGGGGCACATGGGTCATAACTGTTTGCATTTGAATCTGAGCTAAATGCTAAGGATCAATTGTAAACTCACTGAACAATTATGTCCCATGTGGCCCCCCTTATAGTCGATGACTAACTCAGAGTAAGAGAGCTGAAAAGCAGGAAGTAGCGTTCTGTGCTATTATGTTACACATCCAGTCACTCTAGCCTTTATACATTACATTTTTGGCTAACTAACTATATTGGAATTTTTTTTTTATTTCACCAAGTTTTTTTTACACTGAACTATTCCTTTAAGCACAGAGATCAATCTTTTTTACATCCTCAATCTATATGTTCTCCCACCCTCACCATAACAGTTTTACCAATATAGTATAGGCTGCATGTACAGTGTAATCCATATACTACAAAGAATGATTTACAGTTGTAAACGTCTCCAATATTATAGTTTCCATGTTCATAATTAATTATTGTATACTTACAATTTACATACTTATTAACATTTTCCCTCTTCTACAATTTATTTAATGAGAACAACATCTTTTTTTTTCTTTTATACAGTACATTTATTATTGGGTATTAGTAGTTGGGACCTATCACTCCTTTTTGCTTTAGCTTTAGCCTATTTTATACATTGTTCCAGATAACCCTTCTCTAAGGGGCATATTTATTATGCTGTAAAAAGCTATGTAAAAGAAATGTTGTATGGTGGCTTTATAAAGGTTTGTGTAATTATATGCCATGCGAACGTCAAATTGTTGCCTTTATTTTACATTGCTTCGGAAGGAAGTCACTCAAAGAAAAAACATTAAAAAAATTACGCCATTTGATCAATTATGTGTATTGTTTAGATTTACAAAAGTTTTATATGAAAATTCCAGCATCTTCAGAGAACCATCTTGCAATTCTCTATTTTGACCTTTACTTTATTTGTATTGTTGTTCCAAATGCATCTTGGTCTGAAAAAATCATTGTATTCCTATTACATAATAATCTTCCATTTTCCTGGGGCTGACTACACTGAAAGACTGTGGAATATAGACTTGAGAATATAAATGATGTAAATACATTCATGTGACCAAAATGGTTATTAAATGATTAGCACATAGAATAAAGTAAAGGTAGACTTTCAGTGCTCTGGGTTAACAGTCAAATATGAGCTTAGCCAGAACACATTAATCAATTAAGACTCAATTACTGTTAGCAGTAACTGCTCACTGAGAGTCTTATTTGGAGGCATTAGATGTTCATTAAATCAAAGCAGACACAGAAATAGTATGTACAAGTTAAATAACTTTCTGGAAAGTGCTAGAGTTCATATGCATATATCCTGTGATAGCTTGTAGGCTATACAGGCACTATATGTATAATGAGTTACATTTAAAGGAATTGTTCAGTGTAAAAATAAAAACTGGGTAAATAAATAGGCTGTGCAAAATAAAAAATGTTTCTAATATAGTTAGTTAGCCAAAAATGTAATGTATAAAGGCTGGAGTTATTTGATATATAACATGTCAGTCAGGACTCTACTTCCTGCTTTTCAGCTCTCTTGGTTTACACTGACTGGTTACCGTGGTTACCAGGCAGTAACCAATCAGAGACTTGAGGGGGGGCCACATGGGTCATATCTGTTGCTTTTGAATCTGAGCTGAATGCTGAGGATCAATTACAAAGTCACTGAACAGAAATGTACCATGTGGCCCCCCTTCAAGTCGCTGACTAGCTCAGAGTTATAGAGCTGAAAAGCAGGAAGTTGGATTCTGGCTGTTTTATTAGACAACTGTACACTCCAGCCTTTATATATTACATTTTTGGCTAACTTACTATATTAGAAACATTTTTTATTTTGCACAGCTTATCTATTTACCCAGTTTTTATTTTCACACTGAACTATTCCTTTAAGTACATCACCTATTACTAGATCAGAGAAGAATAACCCATTCCCTGCAATTCTGTTTCTGTGATTAGCATGAATGAAAATATTAAAATTCCCAGCTCTCAACAGCAAATATTAACTTAATATAAATATGTACTGTATATGTATTCATTACATTGTGTATATAACATGTTGAGATCAGCTTCTAAATGGTAATGTTCAAAACCTGGTTTGTGCAATGGGGAAGACCAAGGGAGCAGAAGCTTTATTGTAACTGATCTTAACTATTTTAGTGCCATAAGACCTAGATATATAGATACAGATGGATTCAACTTGATGGAATCTTTGGTGGTATATAGCTTTTTGAACATTTCTATGAATATATTGATGGTAGCATTGCTATAAGCATGTGGGCATATGTGTTTACAGATTAGTATAGAAAGGATGAGTTAATTCCTAGCACCCCATTAAAATGTAGGCCTTTTGAATTAATAGGAAGGATGTTAGAAGGCTATTGACAGAACACCATGGGGCAAATTCACTAACCTCTGAAATTGCGCCAGCGACGGCTTCGCTGACATCGCAACACTTCACCAAGTGTAGATTTGCCAGGACAACGCTAATTCACAAAAATCCGAAGTTGCGACCAGGGTACTGAATGCTTGCGAAGTTGCAATAATACGATAAGCAGTTCGAAGTTATGCTAGCGATGCCTAGTTAGCATATGGCGTGAAGTTAAAGTACAATGGACGTATATGATGCAGCAAATACATTACATTACACATGGCCAGGGAACCGTAATAAAATAAAATAGAGTTGTTATATTGCCCTACACATGTGCCCACTGTATAGTTTAGGTGCCATATGTTAGGAAATGTAGGAGGGACGGAAAAAAAATTTACAATCTTTTTCAGCCTATAATCCTGTAAAAAAGTAAAGATGCCAGCGATTTTTTGGGACTTAGAAAACTTTTCAACTATTTTTGAACTACAAGCAGGCAACTACAAGAATCAGAGTCAGGCAGGCCAGGTCAAAACCAAGCCAACAGCATAGTAGTGATGTGTAGGCCGGGCCGATACCCGTGGGACCCACAGATCGGGCGGGTTTGGGATGACCTCGCTCATTTGCAGGTTGTGGCAGGTTGAGCTTTTCTACTTGCTCTTCCTGTTTTATAGGCACGTGCCTGTCCACCCTTGTCATCTGTGTGGGTCTTTAAAAGGAAGGATGAAGTTGGTGCGGAAGAGCATTGGTCGGGGGCGTGTGGGTAGGTTCGGGTGCAGGTTGAGTTTCACTCGACCTGCACATTACTAAAGCACAGTACAAATTTGGGATCCAGAGAAGTCAAGCAGGCAAAGCGGTCAGTCCAGGCAGAGTTCAATTGAAGTCAGGATCCAGGCAGAAGTCAGAATCAGATAAGCAGAACAGAAAGCACATCCAAGACCTTTGTTAGAAAACCCAATTTTACATTTTTCAGGGGAGAACAAAAATGGTATAAAATCTCTGAAAATGTAAAATCAGGGAAATGTATTATGTATTATATATCGGTGGGACCAAGAAAAGAAAAAACTGTGTGAAATGAGGGAAAACTTAAAATCAGGGGATCTAAAATTGAAGTTTCACTTTATTTACACTTTCACCCTAACATTAGTCTGACAAGCACCCCCACCCTTTCCATTTTAAATCATCCAACCCTTAACCACATATATGCAGAGGAAATAGATGTTTTATTTGCACGAACAGGTGAAGCGTTAAAGTCCTGCCATCCAAAGACTCTAAGGGGCTCATTTACTAACAATCAAATTGAAATGTTTTCCACAAATCACGAAAAACTTGTGGTTTCCTGGTTTTCTAAAACGCTCTAAAAATTAGACATTTATCAAGTGAAAAAAACCTCAAAAGTCTTTCTACTATAGAAGTCAGTGGGAGGAACAGTAATCCTATATGACCATTTTTAAACCAGAATGTTAGAGATTTTCGGATCTTTTTTTTCGAATTGTCTTCGGGGGTTTTTTTTTGTTATTCAGATTTCTTTTGGATCTTCCTTTGTATTTTTTTAATCAGAACTTTTAATAAATTATAATTGTGGTTTTAGAGTTTGTGAGTTTAGTTTTTTTTCAAAAACCACTCAAATCCAACCTTTAATAAATACATTTCTCAGTATGGCAACACATAGGGGCCGATTCACTAACGTCGACTGAAGGATTCGAAGGTAAAAAACTTTGAATTACGAAGTTTTTTTTTGGGCTACTTCGACCATCGAATGGGCTACTTCGACCTTCGACTACGACTACGACTTCCAATCGAAGGATTCAAACTAAAAATCGTTCGACTATTCGACCATTCGATAGTCGAAGTACTGTCTCTTTAAAAAAAACTTCGACCCCCTAGTTCCCCATCTAAAAGCTACCGAAGTCAATGTTAGCCTATGGGGAAGGTACCCATAGGCTTGGCAAACTTTTTTTGATCGAAGGATATTCCTTCGATCGTTGGATTAAAATTTTAACGTTCGATCGAAGGAATTATCCTTCATCGTTCGATCGAACTATCTGCGCTAAATCCTTTGACTTCTATATTCAAAGTCGAAGGATTTTAATTCCTAGTCAAATATCGAAGGGGTATTATAAACCCTCGATATTCGACCCTTAGTGAATCGGCCCCATAGTGCTTCTGCCATGGCTAAAACAAGTAATTAAGATTTTTATGTACATTTTTGAAATCCTATGGGTTTCAGCTAAATGCTCACATTTGCTTTTGTTTTTCTTTATGCACGTATGGATGTTTAACCCAACCCAATTTAGTACATGCTGCTATGCAGAGATAACTAAAGCAGAGCAAACTCTCTACAAAATCCTTGGAGAATGCCATTGCTTCAGACCTTTCTGAAACCAGCCCTCTCCATTATCTTATTGTGCTTTGCTCCAAACAGACTGCCTCTATAGATTTCTCAGCATCAGAATCAGAAGTGAAGGATGGAGTCAATGTCAGGAGAATAAGAGAGACTTAGCTGCTATGTTCACAAAGAGTTCCCCAAAGCAAGTGCATCCCTGTCAAACAAGAAAAAATGTATACTTTTATGCAAAAGTGATTATGTATTTTATAAATTATAATACAGGTGGGACCTGTTATCCAGAATATTATGCACTTGCAGGGGAATGTAATAAAAGTCGCAAAGAGCAAAACAATTCGCACCAATAAGACTAAAAATCCACATCTCGCAATGTAATATTGTTCCTTAAACTGTTATTGCATTGCGAATTTTAATTGCGCATTGCGAATTTTAATTGCGCACTCATAAGAAGTGCTTGAAGGTGTCGTAATCTTTTGGAGCAAACATAACGACTTTTTCAGTAAGAAGTTTTATTACATTGACTGCGCATTGGCGCAAAATATAAAATTCGCAAACGGTCTTTCACTGTTGGAAGTGGTCGCTAAACAGTTTCCGGGCTCGCAAAAGCTATATTAAATTCGCACAAAGCAAAATTTGTTCGCGCAAAGGTATAACTTTTCGCATTGCGAATAGTTTTTCCATTAGCGATTTTTATTACATTCCCCCGTTTGAGCTTTCCAGATAACAGATCTTACTGTAATTTGGATCTTCATACCTCAAGTCTACTAGAAAATCATGTAAACATTCAATTAAACCAATAAGTTGTTTCGTCTTCCAATAAGGATTAACTACACTACTACAGTATATCCTAGTTTGAGTCAAGTACAAGGTACTGTTTTATTATTACAGAGAAAATTTTTCCTTTAAATGAAGTGTTTGGGACATGGTCTTCTTGTACAGCAATTCAGAGCTTTTTGGATAACTTGTTTCTGGATAAGCGATCCTATATCTGTTTTAACATTTTATGTAGAGGTTAGTAAGACATATTCTGCCTATGTCTTTTTGTATGATCATAAAATACAAATTAAGAGAGGGTTGGAATATAAAAGGTGCCAAGGATCATCTCAATGTACAATCCAGTTCAGTACATCGTGCCATGAATACCATTACAATTCTCATGGCAGCAGACTATAATCAATGCATCTCCAGCTGTTGTTAAAACAACAAAGAGAAATTCCCCTCTGACAAAGTGAACATTTGCTATAAGGAGACCTCTCATGTGAATATGAATTGACTTTAAAGGAGAAAAGGCCCTTTGACCACCACAACTTTTTCACAGCATTCGAAAAACCTCATGCTAGCTTTACTCTTTCCGCACTACAGCTTGGGTGGGTCATTTTTAAATGATGAGAGTTATGAGAGTAGAAGAGATGATAACTGTGGTCCATACAAAACAAACAAACCATTGAAATTTTACAATAAATAGGTATATGAAATCAGATTGAGAAGGAAAAGAAAGTTTTAGACCTGTAAAAAAATGACATGGAATTATAAAACCACACGTAGTGAATTCTCAGCCTTCAGATTACAGAGTGTTTGCAGAGTACCTTTGATGTGCCTGCACCCAGAGTCATTGTTTAAGTATGCATTTTGGCACAGAAATCCAATCCACGTGCCTGCACCCAGGCCAACACAATGGTTCTGAGTGCAGGCACATTAAAAATTTTAAAGCATAGAATCAGCTAAGAGTGGCCTAAAACACATATATAGTTATGTATCTGCAGAGAGGTACATAAAGCCACTAGCTACAACAATTCTACCAAAAAATCTAATGATAAGGTCTAACAGCAGCTAATGAAAATGGTAAATGAGTATATTTTTTACAAAGATTCCTAGTATAGGTTTTTAGATTGACCTATACTAGAGATACAAGGAAATGATAGATCTCTAATTTTCAAGGAATTGATGCAGAATGATTGTCTGGCTGATGACTTCATAAATAACTTATATAACCAATTAAAGTATTGAGTAGATGTTTTTATCCAATGAGAACTGTTTGATATTCAGAAAACACAGTAAAGGAGTAAATGCATGTTAATTGGACTAAGAACAACATAATTGTCTAAGCATTTCTGTTGTGTAGTTTTAATAATTGCTTTTATGTGCATGCTTTTTGATAGTCAACCTTTTTTTTTATTAGGTAAAACATTTTTTTATAAAAAGTCTATGAGTAAGGAAAGTAAAGCACTTTTCTGCTGAAAGCTTTTCAATAAAAATTAAACTTGCTAATACCTGTACAATATGTGGGCAACAAGCAGTGAGCATTACAGTTTCTCCAATATTTGTTTTCCCAGATCAAAATTGTGTCCTGATGTACCCAAAAACTGCTTGAATGTTATTATTTGTGAAATAAAGAGGTTTAAAATACTAACCAGATGTATATTTTGCCATAGTTCTTCTTGTAAATGGTCAATTCCAATTAGTCTGTACCTTATACAGTCTTGTACCAATCACTTATTGCTTTAGGTTGTGCATGTGATTGACAGAGAGACCTTGCACATGTCCCCCATAGTGTAACATTAATGCTGCAATGATTGTCCCTTGTTATTAACACAGTAAATATTGTATCTCAAAGTAAAACAGACTTTGAGATACAATACAAACAATGATGTATATTGTAATGAAGCTAAAATATAATACTCAATATATGGACAGGGTACAATTATATGAGTTGCCCCCATAATGTTTTACATACAAAAAATGTACTATGCCAATTCAAGTTTATGTTTAGGCATCAGATCAGACAACATATCTAGGGGCATAGTATAAATGTTCCATGGGTTGAACACTGTCCCTTTGGGACCCTGTTTGAGGTTTGATGACTGTCTGGATCTTCTGCAAGCAGCAGCTATTTGATATGCTTCGGCTCATTTACATGGTCAGGCAAATTTGCACCTTTGTGGTGAGAGAGAGTTATAATATAATGTCACTGCAGTATGTACCCACAGACAGAACTGGCAGGAACTTTAGTTCCAGAGTCAGAGGAAATGTACATGTTCGTTGTATTAGTCTACTGTATAAATGTATAGTAACCTTCCTAAAATGCAAACTTTGCACACAGTGACCCAAACCCTATGAATCACATCCTCCAAGTTCAAGTGTTGGACTTCACTGAAACAGGACTGATCCTCCCTGCATATTCAAGCACACCACCATTCCCTAACAATATTGAATAAAACTCTCACCATTAGAACACCAAATGGCTCCAGTTGACTGAGCTCCCAGAAGGAGAATGAAAAACATAATTTCCAGCATGCTAATGAAAGCACTTTGCCTTGTGATTCTAAGGCGCAAGTCAGCTGTGTTTATTGCCATACAATATATAGGTTTGAAGCACAAAGGAAAGCCTGGTAATACAGGTATGGGATCCATTATCCGGAAACCCATATTCTATTGAAGTGGTTGGATGGCTTTTTAGCAAGTAAGGGAATACAGGGTTATGGGAAATAGCTCATAGTCCAAGTTGATCCAGGGACTAGTCCGATTGCCATTTTGGAGTCAGGAAGGAATTTTTCCCCCTCTAAGGCAAATTGGAGAGGCTTCAGATGGGTTTTTTTTTTTTGCCTTCCTCTGGATCAACTGGCAGATAGGTAGTTAATAAAAAAAAAAAAGGTTGAACTCGATGGACATGTGTCTTTTTTCAACCTTACTTACTATGTACTTACTATGTTACTACAGAGTTTATCTGTTATCTGTAGTTTAACCTGTGCCTTTTCTCCTTTTTCAGTTTTGAATGGCTGCCCCCATGGCTACACAGCAGCTTGTTTATATAAACTATAGTAGAGTATTTGAAGCAAACACACCAGCTGTACCAGTACAGCACAATAGTACATAATCTTCTCGCTACTTGAAAACACTTTCATCTTTTGGTATTACTATTCCTTATTGACTCAGAAACGTAACATGTATGTGTGCCCTTGGTTTATTTGTGTGCACCGTTAATAACATTTAATTCATTAACCATTCCTGAAATAAACTTTGCAACTGATATTATATAACGCCCCCCCCATGTACTTGCAGTTGCCTTCTTAAAGATATTTGAACACCATGTATAGTTATTCTAGCCTTTGCTGCTGTTAACTGTCACTCATTTTACTGTTCAGAACTGTAAGTTTAGCCATACATTTCCATCACAATTGCTGGATAGTATTGCACTTGGAAAAGGAATATAATTCAATATCCTAGTCTTTATTCTGCATGTAAAGGTTGTAATGTTTTCCATTGCCTCATTGTCCTTCTGCAGTAGTGAGGATATATAAATCTTCCAGTTTTATTACTAGAAAGCAGTAACTACGACTTACATCAATCTCTGGCTCACACTTCATTTTGTAACTGGAAAAAGACACACCAACAATAAATATGTGTAGATGTCTGGTAGTTTTTGTATTTGAAGGACATTAAGGGTGTTATTTATCAAAGTCCGAATTTATCTCAATATTTTCTGCTACAAACTATGAACAAATCCGCTTGGGTTTTTTACTCTTATTTATTATTACATTTTCCCCGAAAATTTGCTTTGCAGGGAAAAATCGAATTTTCACTAATATTTGGGCTGTTTCATCCGATTTTCAAGATTTTCATGATTTGTTTCGTAATTTTCACTTCGGGGTATTGCCCAAAACCCAGTGCACATCAAAAAATCATTGGGACTTTTCCCATTGACTTATATGCAACCTCGACAGGTCTGAGATGCCGGATTTTCAGATTCTGACTTTTCCATCCTCGGGGTTTAATAAATTTTATTTTAAAAAATCACGTTTTTTGGGGGAGTTTTGCATTTGGCGTTTAGTAAATAACCCCCTAAGGGCTTAGAGGTTGCATTCCAAGTTTTAAAAAGAGAAACAAAAATAGCTGTTCTGGTTTGCTTGTTTTAAATCGAGGTTCTTTGAGTCTGTTTAATGGAATAATTTAAATCTTATGGCACAAAGGTATTTGTGAATTCCATGACTATCCTTAAGATTTTTAAGTTCCCAGACACGATCATCTTACTGGAAGAACAGTCTGCTATAGAAAGCTTGTTTCTGATTCAAGTGGCTGCCTTTAGAGACCAGGGCTTTGAGGGCAGATGCAATCATTCATGATGAGTGTTTTCACTTCAATTCAGTAATATTGTGTGTGAGAAAAATGATAAAGCACAGGGCAAAGCCATCAAATCATTTCGAACATTTTAGTCAGTTGATGTCCACATCAGTTTGGTTTATGTAGAAGCTGTTGTCTGTGGACAACTCCACTTTATCACAGTTATATCTCTTTACAGTATGTAAAGCTGCAATATATACTGTATATACCCCACAGACCTGGCCTGGCAAGAGTTGTAGTCAGTAACTGACTGGCCCAGCAGGAAAACTCCCCAGTTGAACCTTGAGTAGGGTAGCTCTCTTCCTCATCTAGCCATTTAACTTTATCAATTAACTCTTATCAATGTCAATCAACAATGTCAATCAACAATGTCAATCAACAATGTCAATCAACTTTATCATTCTTAACTTTTTCAATGCTCATCTTTTATTTTTGTACCAACTGGGTCACGATGAAGCTGGTCTTTTTAAAGAGAAACATTGTCAATGAAAATATCTTCGTTGAGGTTACAGTGAATAGGCAAAAGACTATTCATTGTTTGCATAACTAGACCAATCTGAATTAGCATGTAGTTTCCCAAAAGGGACAGTGCAATCTATTTCTAATTAAATGCCTTTTAGGGATTCTACATGCCAACTTAGCCACTGACACTTTCCTTTTAAAATCTTTCAATCAGCCCCTGCCTTTCTTGTGGTTCCTCTTTTATACACTGTGTATGTTCTTACATAACATTCCAAAACCCTCTCCACCACACTATATTTATACTATTTTATGCTAGAATATTTAGGAGATAAGTTAAGATGAATACGTTCTTCATAAATTCTTCAAGTCTAAGTATTTCTAAAGGCTAAAATATTATGGTGAACATCAATTAAGTCGACCTTGCCCCAGAACCCCTTTTTTCTATTTATCCAGAAGTATGTTAGAAATAAGCCTCATTAAAGCTATAATCAATGTTGCCTCAGGAGGGAAACCAATTATTCCTGTATCCAATATAACAATTGAATTTCTCTCTGGTCAAACATTTTATCTTTGATTAAATGAATTCTTGTAACCATTTATACTTGTTGTGTTAAAAAGCTGTCAGCTGTCATGGCTCCTTACAGAGAGCTGCCTAGGAGACATTATTCCTCAGTCAGTTGTAGGTGCATCTTTATCACCTCTATTAAGAAGAAATGATTTCCTTCATACAAGACTAATCTTGCTTTTGGTTTAAGATCGAGGAGGCTTTCTACATTAATGGAGTTATTTACTAAAATCTGAACATTTCTCATTATTTTATCAAAACCACTTCAACCAAACTCCCATCCACATTTTCACCTTATTTATCAATAAATTAACTCGAAAAAAATAAATTAACTCGAAAAAAAAAGACTACATAAAGTCATGAAAAAATCAGGGTTTTTATGGATTTGACTCCCGAAAACTCAGATTTTTTTTTGGATTATTGCAGATTATATCTTTCAGTTGTAAAAGGGACATCTGCCATTGACTTCTACATGATCTCGGCAGGTTTAAGATAGAGTTATTTTTTATTCTGACTTTTAGCAGCATCAGGGTTTAATAAATCTTGAAATATTCTAGTTTTTTTTTCTACAAAAACTGGTGCTTTCTCCAGAAAAAATCTGCCATTAGCAAATAAGCCCCTAAATCCATGTTTTTATTTATTTTATTTTTTTTGCATGCTGGCTGGTCTTTATTTTACATTGCTACTCTTTTTCCTCCTGGAAGGCTATGGTCATACAGGCTGTTGTCAGCTTGTGTATTTTTGCAAGCTGAGAAAAGCAGACTTCGGCAGTGCCCCATCTCTATTGATTTGAATCTGATTAGACAGTGTGCGGTCACACATAGAGGAAGTGAAACTGAGGTCAGCGTGTAACTGCACACAGGCTGATCTGATTCAAATCAATAGAGCAGGGGCACTGAGCAGATCTGCTTCTCTCAGCCTACAAAAATACGCAGGCTGACAACAGCCTGTGTGTCCATAGCCTTACTATTGATTCAGGTTCTTATACTTACTAGGGAGCCGTTATCTTGTGTTAGAGAGCTGTTATCTTGTTACCTTCCCATTGTTCTGTTCATAGGCTGCTGGTGGGAAAGGAAGGGGGGTCACGTCACTCTAACTTGCAGTGTAGCAGTAAAGAGTGACACATGACTGAGGACACCTGGGAAGCTAACATCTTTTCTAGCCCCATGTCAGATTTTAAAATTAAATATAAAAACACCTGTTAGCTCTTTTAAAAACAGATTTCAGTGCAGAAGTCTGCTGGAGCAGCACTATTAACTGATGTGTTTTGAAACATGTTTTCTTGTGACTTCTATATCCCTTTAAATTAACAGATCATCATAGCTACATCTGGATATTACAGCAGATGTACATTTTATAACAGTAAATGTAATTTAACAAAACATTCACATATCTGAAATCCGTAACCGATTGAAAAAAAAACTTGAAAAATGTGAGTTTTTATAAGTCTCTCATTTTTTCTAGTTTATAGGCTAGGCTTTATTGAGGTGTCAACCACCACCAAAACTCACAAAATTCATGAAGGTTAAAAACATCTCCAAATGGTTAAAGGACAAGGAAAGTCTAAAATAGAATAAGGCTAGAAATGCTGTATTTTGTATACTAAACATAAGCATGAACTTACTGCACCATAAGCCTAATCAAACAAATGATTTATTCTTTCAAAGTTGGCCACAGGGGGCTGTCATCTTGTAACTTTGATAAACATTTTAAGCAGACCACTCATGCATAATCCCGCTCACTCATATGAATTATCCCGCTCACTCATATGCATAATACCACTCATACATGTATGAGTGAGTGGGATTGTGAGTATGAGTGGGATTGTGCATATGATTGAGTGGGATTGTGAGTATGAGTGGTATTATGCATATGACTGAGTGGGATTATGCATCTGATTATGCATATTTATGAGTATGAGTGGGATTATGCATAAGAGTGAGTGGGATTACATGTACACATGAGTGGGATTACAAGTATGAGTGGTATTATGTATACGAGTGAGTGGGATTATGCATATGAGTGAGTGGGATTACATGTAGGAGTGAGTAGGATTACACATACTTGCTAATAAAGTTACATTACCAAAGAAAACTTCTGAGCAAGGTCATCAGGTGCGGCTGGATATGTAAATATAAATGTTGATGTATCTGATAGAAAATGGCTGCCTGGTTGAAGCGCATCTTGCATTCAGGAAAACACTACAGTGCAGGCTAACGGAGGAGATACAGATACTACCTGACCCAATACTGAGACAATGATGCATTTTGTGTGGAGAATATGTGCCCAACCTAAAAACATTTATAGGGTTTACATGTCCTTTAATACAAACTTTCTCCAACTCTCCATAACCAGTGGCTGCAGCAAAGTATCCTCCAAATTGAATCTCAGTATATCTGTTTAAATCTGGCTTCATGATCTTTGTCCCTGCAGCTGGAGTTGGAAACAGTAAAGGCAAAAATAAAATCCAATACAAATCTCTACACAGACGCCGACTGCTCTACAGGGAAACAAACAAAGCTACTTTAGTTCTGCATGGCTGGTAAGTAAGGTGGGGGCTCCCCCTGCTGTTCATAAGTATGATTATTTCCCTGCCCAGCAGTTAGGGACCGTCTGACAATTCCTTTCCACAGCAGTAAATGAAGGGGGAATTTCACTGCATACAGTCAGGTTTCTTATAAAAACGGTACACATTTTTTAATTAAAGTATATTGGAGATATAAAGTAAAAATGGGATTTTATTTTTTTGCCTTTTCTTTTCCTTTAAAGGGACAGCTACCATTGACTTTTACATGAATTCAACAGGTTTGAGATGGAACGTTTTTGGATTCTGAACTTTAGCAGCTCTGGGACTTTTATTACATTCCCCCCAATAGAGGTATAAAGAGTTATTTTGTAAAATGACATATAGTAAATATAGCAACACATGCATAATATTTGTAAATTAATCGGAAAATGAACTTGGTTTAACAATCAGCAATATATTTTTCAGTGTGTTTATTTTACTCTTTGATTTATTTAAATTTACAATCTTATGTGATGAAGCAAAGCTTAAACATGATTGGACATACTCAAAATCCATGTACATCCATTTTCAAAGAATATATGCAATTCAAAGCAATTTCCCCTGCAGACTTTCCCAGAATCTAGAATAGGTTTGTATTATTTGCTCAAGAGATTCTTAAATCTGTTATATTTCTTTGTTCAAGTGAAAAATAAGTATTGTATCAGTTTTTCTACAAATACATTTTCTTGCCATTTAATTTCCTAGCAACAGTATACAGTAAAGGGATTAATATAATGAATTTGTAATTTTTCTCAGCAATGAAAAATGCTGCAGGACCAAAGCAAAGCTTTTTCAAAGGGAGTGTGGGGCTGTGTTTTACAGAAATCTGTATTCTGAATTAATTGATCAACATTCGTGGTTTAGGGAAATATCGGCTTACTGCTGTGCTCATAATAGAATGCTTTGCATTGGACCATCAGTTTTCCTTTTTACCTTCATTGTTCATAAACTAAGAAAAAGATGTCTATGTTGAAACTGCCCTGTGGTGATGCTGTTGTTAAGGAGACCAGTCAGGTATAAAGCAATTTCGTCATGGGAAAAGAAAACGCATCACTTAATAATGCTGCTCCAGCAGAATACTGCACTGAAATCCATTTGTCAAATGAGCAAACAGATTTTTTATTACGTTTAATTTTGAAACCTGACATGGGGCTAGACATGTTATTAGTCTTCCAGGTGTCACCAGTCATGTGATTTACGCTCTGATAAACTTCAGTCTCTCTTTACTGCTGCACTGAAAGTTGGAGAACAATGGGAAAAGGTAACCAGATAACAGCTCCCTGATACCTGCATTGCAAAAAAAGTTCAAATGCCCCACGCAGATATAATGTACACAGTGTCATTTAGTAATAAAAATGATACTATAAAAATAATGATAGAATACCTTTAACTCTATCAATCTCTCTGCTCATTTCAGTTATAGAAGCTGCAGCTTTTCTTTGAAGCAAAAGTTCTTTTGTGCCCCATTGTCAGCTGTTATATATCATGGCCAGCACTTTTATTTGCTTCTCTTCTAAAGTGTATAACAGTCCCCATTTAAGCAGCAGCTCTTGGATCCTATGTGTGGACCTTCTGCTGTTAGTAACAACCTCCTTCCACCAAAGCAAATTATGATTGCTTGACTGTAACAGCTAGAGGGTCACCACTCACACGGAGGAACATGTTTTTTGTCAGTATCCAAGAATAGTATATTTCAGACAATGGACCTACAGCTGCCCCCAGTTAACAAACTCAAGCCAATGATACATGCAGCTCTTGCTCTATAACAGCTGGGGGGAGGGCACTCACAAGGAGAAATTTGCTTTTTTGTCAGTATCCAATAGAGCACATCAGAAGGTGGCCCTCCATATGTCACTGATGAACTACCCCAGGCAATTGCGCAGGCAGTTTTTGTTTTGTTAGTGCTTTTGGGCGCAAGTGCAACTTAAAGTTGCCAAACAGTTACACTGTGAGAAGACCATGGAGATGGTAAAGGATACTACATTAACTAAAAAATATGTATGAACCCCCCCAACAAAAGACACAAATATTGCACCAGTTCAAGTGATTGAAAGCGAGTACCTGATTAGATGTTATGGGTTGCTAGGCTTGGTGTTTTATCCTTCATTATATTACCAACAATTTACAAAGAGTGGAACGTTTGTTTAGCGAGAAACAAAAGAAACAAACATAATGCCTCCTTATGATTTGTTTTGTTGACTTTCTTTGTTACTTTAGAAGTGCTGCCCACTTAAAATATAATTGCCCTGTGGTTCTAAATAATCTAGACGCAGGTATGTTTTGGATATACATTTCGCTTTTTATGCCGGGACATAAACAAGACAAAGAAAAATAGGTTATAACTGCCAGGATTAACTAAACCTGCAGGAAGATAAACACGTATTTGGTGATTAAGGCAGGTGTTCTTATCTGTAATGGGTATTTGTTTTTTGATTACATTCAGATTTAATCTTCAGTTTGTTGCAGCATTAAATCCTTTCATGTTTAGTCCTTAGATTTCATGAATAAACAACTTCCTAGACAAAACAGCGCTTGATGACACTGGTGGCACAATCTCCTCACACACATCCAAATTGTAAAGTGATCAAAGCAAATTTATTGTAGGGTTAATTATGCAAGAAGAGTAAAACAATTACCATAGTTGCAAAACAAATTGCTGGCACTAATAACTTCACCGATCAACAAGGCATGAAGCCCACAGTTAATACTTGCAGCAAAGTTAGGTTATTACGTCTGATTTAATACATACGTATTAACTGCCTAAGAACAAGCAATAAATAGCAGCAATATATATATGTCGGACCACGTTTCAAGAAGTCAAGAAATGCCCGAGTGATGGTGTCATTCATAACACTTCAACTGCTTACATGAACAGGAGAATCAAATAATTTCAGCTTTCCAAATCAAACAGGGAGTTATGTGACAGCTAAATATGATCCTGCAACATGGCATAAAAAAAGCGACTGTCTGGAGTACAGAAAACAGGAGTATATTTCAGCTTGCGGCATCTGTGAAATGTTCTGTGTGCACTCAGAAACCAATTAACTCTAATAAGATAAGTCTCAAAGGACAGAAACATGAGAAAATAAAAATGTGCTTCTTGGAGTCAAACAAACTGTAATACGGCTTTAAAGAATCTCTTTTGGCCCCAGCATATATCCCCCAAATGATCTTTTTGCCACATTGCACATGGGTAGTACTTGGAGGGACAAAGCACATGAGATGTTTTGTGCTTGGAAGGGTATTTTGTGGAATTGCAATATGTCTATAGCTGTGTGGAAATGGACAGTTAAGAAAACAACAATGCAGAATCCAAAATAGCAAGTGGGCACAGTTTATTATGTATTGTTACAATGCGTTTGGGAACAATATTCCAGAGTGAAATCTAGACAACAGCCCAAGATCCATGGACCCAGGTGTATGCCTTGCTGTTATAATAAAGCAATTTGTTCCTTTCCCTAGGCATGGAGGTCACAACCCTCTGTCTCCAGCCACTGTTAAAATTGAGAATTAGATTTTTACAATATGTTGTTTTAGATTCCAGCAAGAGAAAGAATTTTTTCTTGCCTTCTATTTCTGAAGCCCTGTTTATTCTATATATACAATAAAATAACACTATGAATATATCATTTCTTGTTTTTACTGCCTTATTATAAAGATAATACAATGATGAGCCCTTTTTGTGTTTTCAGTGCTCTCTACTGTCACCTATTTCCTACTCAAAGAAAAAAAATCACCAACCACCTTAGATATAGTTCTGAAGCTTTTAGTGGTTCTGGCTTGAAAACATTGTCAGAGAAGCTACCCAGTAACCTTCTTAAAATGGTAAAACCAAAAAATAACATGTAAGCATATTCTTTGAGCACTTCTGCAATTTACCTTAATTTCTGTTTTAGTGGATTTTGAGATTCTGCAACATTAGACATTTTTTAGATTGCCAATACCAGGCTTTCAGCAGCTCTTTTTGAAGGTAAGGGTGTTAATGATCCTAAATGTCTATGCAATTGAAACCAGACCCATTTTGAATGTCAGAGAGATTCTATGTTTTTCTAAACCCAAACTATGTAAAACTGTTACTATTTAAAGAAAACTGTGGGGCAAATGTACTAATAAACAGTTCACTTGGGGAGAGACTGCAATATCCCACAATGCCCTCTGTTGGTTATATGAAAGAATAACAGTGCGCCTTCTGTTGGTTATATGAAAGAATAACAGTGACTGCAATATCACACAGTGCCATCTGTTGGTTATATGAAAGAATAACAGTGCGCCCTCTGTTGGTTATATGAAAGAATAACAGTGACTGCAATATCACACAGCACCCTCTGTTGGTTATATGAAAGAATAACAGTGACTGCAATATCACACAGCGCCATCTGTTGGTTATATGAAAGAATAACAGTGACTGCAATATCACACAGCACCCTCTGTTGGTTATATGAAAGAATAACAGTGACTGCAATATCACACAGTGCCCTCTGTTGGTTACATGAAAGAATAACAGTGACTGCAATGTCACACAGCACCCTCTGTTGGTTATATGAAGGATTAACAGTGAAGGCAATATCACACAGCGCCCTCTGTTGGTTATATGAAAGATTAACAGTGATGGCAATATCCCACAGCACCCTCTGCACATGGTAGTGGGACAGTAGGACAATGCACACAGTAATCCATTTGGCAATTCTCTGTCACCATCAACTTTGCAAAGAAGTCCGGTTGATCGCTGGGGCGGTCGCTTTGGCAGAATGTGCGCTGCTGGGAGACAGGGCTGTAGTTGTGTCTAGGCTTATACTAGAGTCAATAAGTTTTCCCAGTTTTCGTAGTTAAAATTAGGTACCTCGGCTTTAACTCGGGTCGGCTTATACTCGAGTATATACAGTACTGAAAAAGTCGTTATGTTTGCTCCAAAAGATTACGACACCATCAAGCACTTCTTAAGAGTGCGTAATTTAAATTCACAATGTGCAATTAAAAAACAATATTACATTGTTTTGCTCTTTGCGACTTTAATTACATTCCCCTGTTTGTGCTTTAAGCTCCCATAAATAACCTCCCCTTTAAACAGAAAAGGAGATTGTTTGTCCATATATTGCAATAAATTTAAGCTGGCCAACTACGTCTAAGTCATCCCTGATCTGGCCAGTCCTATACTCAACTTTTATCTCATTCATTAAGAATTCTATTGCTTCATTTTACATTTAACACAGGGACTAAGTGTAAGATGCCCCCCAGGTTTCTCTGCCCGTGAGTCTGGGGCACACATGCGCAATAATGGTGTGCCATGGCGTCAGTGGATGCGCTGATGTCACGTGTTGGCACAAATTCAAAAAATAAAAGACGCGTTTCATTTGTTTTTTTTCCCCAGCTGGTTCCCAAGAAGTCCTCTGAACTCAACCCATTATCAATCTATTTAATTTATTTATTATTTCCTTGTATTGGCCACCACTGGTATCCCCTATCTGAAGCGGGAAAGGCTAGGAGCTATAACATGGCGCTGGCTACTGCTCCTGTTTACTTTAACAAACAAGGGAAAGTTATATTAACCTTACTAACTATAACAGCTCCTACCCTTCTGTGGTCTATATTAAGAACCCAGTGCTACTGTTATACGCAGAAAAACATGCCATACTTAGGTTCTAAGCATTGAACCTTACTTAATTAAAGAATGGTGTTTTATCCTTCCAGCACAGTCTATACACATTTAGAATTTATTTGAAAGTGTTTGAAACTGTTTATGGCTTGTTAAGCTGCTTTTTCGTTTGCCCTTTACTTTGGCAGTTATGTTGATGTCTACATCTGCTCTCATGTATGTGCCACATTGCTACAGTAATTATATTATTTACAACTTAGTGATGAGAGGGTGATGATATAAATGCTAGCTATATAATAGCGTTTTACATTTATAGTGACATTCAGAAATGTTCAGACTATATCTCTTTCCTTGCTGAAAATCAAAACATACAGCATCTTAAAGGCCATGTCAACCCAAAAAAATATTTTTTTTTGTTTTTTCTAAACATGTTTTTATTTATTTATAACATACATGAAATTTGTTTTCATTTTGCAGTTATGTATATAGTAAGAACAAACAGTATGGTTTTTCAACAGTTTTCAACAATGATTTTCCATCAATATATAATTACATTATAAAACATACAGCTCAAAATATAGTATTTGACCCTATGTAGGACTCGAGGGGTACGTAGCCAATAGTTTATCTGATGACTCCTGGGGGGGTGCGAAAATCAGTCTTTCCTGTTCACGTTGCCAGTTGTCGAGGTATTGGAAAAGTATCCTAAAAGAAAGATAGGCCCAAGGTTCAATTGTGTCCACAAATCCCAGCCGGCTCCCACTTGTATCCCTCCAAGTCCGCAAATTTGTCACTGAAATAAAAAAGCCAGCGCCAAAGGCACGGGAGACAGACAAACAGGCAAATAGGGTAATATTGTTTTGCGATGTTGCCACCTCTTGTGTGAGAAACAGACCAATTGTTTCACCATATGTGTGTTACCCTCATTTAATATTGACCTCCACCAAAGAGTTAAAAACATTCCTTAGAAACTTGTTTAGGTGGGTACTCACAAACAGGGAATATCAGCTTGCACGTAAAATCATGAAGCGCTCACCTTTTTAATATTTTTAAAAACAAAGCTTAAAATGCACTCACATGGCAAAAGTTTATAGAAAGCATATCTATGCACCGTCCTCCTGGAGGCACCTAGCTCACTGAAATCGAAAAAAACATTCTAGCTAAAGGTTTAACCTTTGCCCCTACAAATAAACCCAATAAGTTCGAAATGTATATCGACATAGAGAAATTTATACGAAAAATTACATTGAAAAAATATTTTTGTAAAGATAATCATATCGAGAGAAATTCTTTAAAATCTTCAATGAAACAATACACTGACAGTAACAATACAGATAATGGAAGCAAATATATCCATACAGATTTAAAAAATAAGTCAGTGTTTATCCCATCCACAGAAAAAGGGAATCATATAGAACTTTATGAGGAGATTGTAAAAAGAGACCTTAAACAGTTACAACAAAGGTGTGAAAATAAAAATAAAAATAAATTTAACAAATATACATCCAATTTAACTTAAAAAAAAAAGAAGCAATATTGGGTTTAACTAATGACGAACAGGTAATAATTAAGCCAGCAGATAAGGGTGGAGGGTTGGTTTTAATGGATAAGACAGACTATTTAAAAATGTGTCAAGAACTTTTAGGAGACACAAGTACGTACAAGACTTTAAAAAATGACCCAACTGTTATCTTTAATGAAAAATTAACAAAATTAATTGATAATGCCAAAGATAGAAATATCTTAAACGAAAATGAACATAGATTTATAAAAAGAAAAAATCCAATTATCCCTGACTTGTACTGTCTACCAAAAATACACAAGAATAGAGACAACCCACCAGGAAGACCGATTGTCTCCGGCATTGGATCTATCAAAAGTAATCTTTCCCAATATATAGACAGACTTCTACAGAAATATGTTGTAACACTACCCACATATCTAAAAGATTCTACCCAATTGTTAAAGATACTACATAGTATAGAATGGGGGTCCAACTTTATTTTAGGTACTCTAGATGTGAAATCTTTATATACGTCAATAAGACACAACCAAGGTATAAAATCAACTGCGTATTTTTTTGAAAATGATGACAAAATGACTGTTGAACAAAAAGAGTTTATTTTAAACTCCATAGAATTTATTCTAGAACATAATTTTTTCTGGTTTGAGAGTCAATTTTATTTACAGATGTGTGGCACTGCCATGGGAACAAGATTAGCGCCCAGCTATGCGAATTTATTTATGGGACTATGGGAGATTCACAACATACTCCCCCTTATACAGCTGGGCGCGAACTTGCTCCTGTGGCGGCGCTACATTGACGATATTATATTCATTTGGAAAGGTACCAAGGAAGAAGTGACACAATTTATAAGTGTATTAAACAAAAATGATCTAAATATTGAATTAACCCCAACAATTAGTACAGAAAGTGTAACATTTTTAGACCTTGAAATATACATAAAACAAAACAAAATACATACAAAAACACACTTTAAATCAGTAGATTCGAATAACTATGTTATACCCTCAAGTAACCACCATCCTATGGCCAAATGTGTAGGGTAAAGAGAAACTGTTCAGAACAAGACCATATAGAGAAACAGTTGAATTTTATGAGCAATAGATTTAAGGAAAGGGGCTACAATAAAGACCTAATTAAACAAACTGTAGAAAAGGTCCAGAAAATTCCAAGGACAATGCTTTTAGAGGGCAAGTCAAAGAAACAGAATGAGGATAATGAAATAGTATTCTCAACTACATATAATCCAATAGCGAAAGAAATAGGGAGTATCATCAAAAAACACTGGGATATATTAAAAGGAGATATAAAACTTAATCAATCCCTCCCCCCCCCAGCCAAGGGTAGTGTTTAAAAAACCAAAAAATTTCAGACAAGTTTTAACACATAACCATTTGATAACTGATAATATAAAATGTAAAGAAATAAATAACTCTTGGTTGGGTTTCTTCCCGTGTGCAACATGTAAAGCATGTAAATATGGCATGAAGAAAAAACAATTTATGTCAAATGTTACAAAAGAAGTACACAAAAATTAGACAATGTATAAAATGTACCACACAAAATGTTTACTGTCTAGAGTGCCCATGTGGACTACAATATATTGGAAAGACAAATAGACCTCTGCGAGACAGAATGAGAGAACACATAAGAAATATAGAGAAAGGTTTGTACACTCATAGTGTATCCAAACATTTTAAAATAACACACGGGAAGAATCCAAATGGTCTAAAATTTTGGGGTATAGAACAGATAAAGAGAGGATGGAGAGGGGGTGATTTGGTGAAAAAAACGTTACAGATAGAAATGAAATGGTTTTTTCAAATGGAAACACTGGTACCAAATGGTCTTAATATAGATATAAATCTGAGAGCATTCCTGTAAGGACCAGAATGTCTAATTATATACAATTAGGAGAAATAGGATGATCCATTCAGAAATGAGTGATGAATATGAAAGTGCGAATGGTGTGATAGAATGTTTTTTTTAAAAAAAATTGTGTTGGTTATTTTTATTCTATTTTATTCTATATATTTTTTTATATTTTCTGTTAGGAGTGGTTTTTGTTAATATATCAATCGAAATATGTAATATTGTTTCCACATAAATGTATTCTATATGAGTTTGTTGCTTAAACTAATTACTGACACCACCAGTCCTTTCAAAATAAAGATAAGCCAAATAGCTACAAAGAGAACTTTGAATACTATGGGCATGAGCGATGTCTAAATATTCACAACCACGCGTCCCCATGGCAACACAAGACTCAGGAGGAGGAACCGTAAAGTAACACGTCCCCATGGCAACACAAGATTCAGGAGGAGGAACCGTTAAGTGACGCGTAGAGAGACGGAATAAAAGATTCACACATGCGCAGCAGAAATCAAGCCTCTGAAGAAGTCGCAAGACGAAACACGTAAGGCAGGTGACGTCACTGGAAGGCGCCCCAGCATCGCACACGAGTACGAACGCAAAGAACCGCTTCTACACCTTCCCAAGCTATTCTGACCTTCTTGGGACTTTCTTTGTGCGGACGGGTGCATACATGGGGAGCCTCCAGGAGGACGGTGCATAGATATGCTTTCTATAAACTTTTGCCATGTGAGTGCATTTTAAGCTTTGTTTTTAAAAATATTAAAAAGGTATTTTTACACTATTTGCTGCTGCATGTTGATTCACAGTTTACACAAGGAGAAGCGCTTCATGATTTTACGTGCAAGCTGATATTCCCTGTTTGTGAGTACCCACCTAAACAAGTTTCTAAGGAAAGTTTTTAACTCTTTGGTGGAGGTCAATATTAAATGAGGGTAACACACATATGGTGAAACAATTGGTCTGTTTCTCACACAAGAGGTGGCAACATCGCAAAACAATATTACCCTATTTGCCTGTTTGTCTGTCTCCCGTGCCTTTGGCGCTGGCTTTTTTATTTCAGTGACAAAGTCGCGGTATTGGGATGCCTCCGTTATAAGTGGGTGTTCTCTAAGGGGCAAATTCATCAAGGGTCGAATATCGAGGGTTAATTAACCCTCGATATTCGACTGGGGAATGAAAATCCTTCGAATATCGAAGACGAAGGATTATGCGCAAATACTTCGATCGAACCATCAAAGGAATAATCGTTCGATCGACCGATTAAATCCAAGGATTTTAATCCAACGATCGAAGGATTATCCTTTGACCAAAAAAAGTTAGGCAAGCCTATCGGGACCTTCCCCATAGGCTAACATTGAGCTCAGGAGCTTTTAGGTGGCGAACTAGGGGGTCTTTTTTCTTAAAGAGACAGTACTTCGACTATCGAATGGTCGAATAGTCGAACGATTTTTACTTCGAATCCTTTGATTTGAAGTCGTAGTCGAAGGTTGAAGTAGCCCATTCGATGGTCGAAGTAGCCAAAAAAACACTTCGAAATTCAACGTTTTTTTTCTTCTATTCCTTCACTCGAACTTAATGAATGGGCCCCTAAGTGTTTCTTCATCATACCACGTTGTTTGTCTGAATGTATAAACTGTAAGACATCTAGTATGGTGTGGGAGTGTTGTTATATATGTTGTCCAGGTGGTTATTGCTTCCAACCAATCCATGTGGAATAGGTGTAGTTTTTGTTTGACTATCAATATAGATGGGGATTCCAGAGTTAGCCATTTTTGTAATATCGTTTTTCTAGCTGCTGCAGCTAGTCTACCGATCATGTTTTTCTCTGGTTTTGACAGTTGGGTATAATTTGTGGTGTTACTTAATAATGCCCATTCAGTTTGTGTTTGGATAGGTTTCCCAGTCATGTCCACCATATGCAGCTACTTCTTGCCAAAAGGTTTGTAATTTTGAACAGGACCAAAGGTTGTGTATTAAATCGGCTCATGGTGAGCAGCATCTTAGACAGTTATCAGAGGAGAGACTTCCCATTTTATGTCTTCTGATTGGAGTAAGATAGGAGTTACAGTATTCAATATTTGGTGAGCCATTTCTTGATATCTGCTCGCTGGGAGTAATTTCATTATTGTTGTGTGTTGTTTTAGAATATCTGATCTTGTTTCTTCGGGTATATTATTGACCCATTTAAAGCCGGAGTTTCCTTTGTCTTCTATATTTATTACTGTTCGTATAGTCTGATACAGTTCTGATGTTGTTTGTTTGGTATCAGTGTTTTTCCATATTTTGTTTAATGGGTTATCTTTGTCTCTATCTGATAATTGGGTAACAGTATGGGTTGCAAAATGAGTGAGTTGTAGTCTCAGAAATATATGTGATGTGGTAAACTAGTATTTTTCTGTCCAAAAAATGTTTTTGCCTAATGAAAAAAATAATTCTAAGCAACTTTGCTATATACATTTATTACAAATTTTTAAGCAATTTGTATATGCATTGCTACTGAAAGCAGTGTTTGTCTGTCCCTTTCTATTCCCAGCCCTGGTGGCTCTGGCTTTTGAAAACATAACATAAACCAACAGATTAAAAGACCTGTCTTGCTGGAGGAAACTGGCTTAGGCAACATTGTTTAAAAAGTAACACCCAGGAGTAAAGCAAATGAGGCTTTCAATAGCAATTACATTTACAAATATTTTTTAAAGCACAAAGAATGTTTAAAAAATTCATACTTGAAAAGTTGCTTATAACTGTTTTTTCTTTTATTTGGCAATAAAAAATTTTTGGGGATTGACATGTTTTTTTCTAAATTGGTCTTTAATTTGTCTACATGTAAAGTTCTATTTGCTCTATAGTGTGCAAGGCAGCCATCGGGAATTACAGGGCCCCATATTGCAAAGTTATCGAAGGCCCATCCCTGGGAAGGGGCTAGATATTAACTTATTAGCCCCATAGAGATTTATTAAACAAAGCAATACATAGCACTGCTGGTTGGTAGGATGTGTAACACCTGGTAGATCCACTGGAGATACTGTAACTACAAATGCTGACTTGAGGAAACCAAAATGAAGTAGCAAGTACAGGGTTAGTATCAACTTGCCTGTGATTAAGAATTCACAATGTGATGCATGAAGCATGCAATTCTTGGAATAGTTTAGCTGTGCCTTGCCATTAAACAATAAAGCAGTTAGATGAGCTGAAGACTATAAGCTGAAGTCAGTGTTGATCATCATTAGCTAGCAATAGGAAATTTCTCATAGTGAGAAATAATCTCTTGTGTTATCTTATCTTAAAAGTGTTCTGGAAAATGTATACCGACATATTTAAGGCATCAAAAGTAAAGTGAAGTGTCAAATATGTAGACGTTAGACCCTTAATTTATACTTAAGGACATAACATATAGTTCACAATGTACTCTGAAAAAGATGTTATGCAATCAACATTAACATCACTATAGCCAACATAATGCCCCCATAATATAAAGAACAGCTACTATTGGAGAAAGGCAAGGATCAAGCGAAGAAAGTGATCAGCGAACAGGAACGTGCACTGGTTAAATTACGTGAGACCATTATCCTCCGAAAGCGCAATAAGTTTGAAAGAGACGCGCGGGACTACAGAGAGGGCCGTGAATACACGTGGCAAGAAGACAGGAACAGCCAGCGTACACAGCCAGGCCAGTATAGTCCACGCTATAGACGAACGGATCGAGCAGAAAGAAGACCTTGGGCCTCAACTGATACTGCACAGCCCCAGTACCGGCGCAAACAGCGTTACAGAACCTCACGGCAGGGCACAACACGCGCACAAACGGAGCCAACTTCCAGCAGCGAAGAATGCTCTGCCTCATCTTCCCAATCCTCTGCGCCTTTTTTAGGAGCTGCGGCACCCCAGGACACGATGGGTATACCACGCAATCAAAAGCCACAGAACACCAGGGAGCAATACCCAACGAGGAACCGCAAGGCAACAAGGTAAATCACCTTGTGGTTAATTTATCCTCTTATGAACTAGACAAATATGAAATACAAGTACTTAACAAAGGCCTAGGTTTTGTACCAACATATAACCCTGAGTTCGTGACCTGGGAAATTGACTTTCAAAAGTTTCTAAGGAACATTAAATTAAAATTACACTTTGGTACACTTGGGGCTGCCAGTAGTATTAAAGCTACTAATCCAGTAGAAGTGTTTAATGGGTTAAAAAATACTAACACTTTTGTACCTGAAGTAAATAATGAATTTTTGTCTGCTTTTGAAAAAATCGTTACACATGAGGTTAAACAGGTTTGGGAAAAGGATGCAACCAAGGGGTGTAGAACAAATCTTACTTATAAGGAGAAATTGGCGCTTCAAAAACTCAAAGCAAAAAAGTAGTCAATTGTTATACGTAAGGCTGATAAAGGTGGGGCAATTGTATTACTGAATAAGGACTCTTATTTACAGGAGGCCTATAAACAACTTAATATGCCAGGCCACTATGAGAAAATAGGTATTGATCCCACTCTCAATATAAAAAAAGAGGTTGAATTAATGGTCTCGCAAGCAGCAGAGAATGGCCTTATCCCAAATCATGTAAAAGATTTCCTTTGTAAAGAACACCCGCGCATACCTGTGCTATACTTGCTACCTAAGATTCACAAGTCTTTAGAGAACCCGCCAGGCAGACCTATAGTCTCTGGAATAGATTCCGTACTAGAACCTCTTTCCAAATTTGTAGATAGGTTTCTACAGCCCTTGGTTGCCAATATTCCCACCTGCCTGATTGACACCACAGATTTACTTTGTAAATTAAGGGATCTTGGGAAAATAAGTACCAATGCTAAATTGTATAGTATTGATATACAGAGCCTCTACACGTCTATCCCGCAAGAAGAGGGTATACGATATGTGGAGGAAGCATTATTAGAAACAAATGTCTCTCATCAACTACTGTATTTTATCATTGATTGTTTGTCGGTAGTCTTAAAAAAGAACTATTTTAGATTCTCTGGGGAATACTATTGGCAAAGACAGGGGACGTCGATGGGTGCAGCCGTCGCTCCATCATTTGCCAATATTTTTGTCCACAGAATCGAGAAGCAATTATTCCTGACAGCACCATATCTACAATACATACTGGGTTATTATAGATTTGTGGATGATATCCTCATAGTGTGGGAAGGCTCAGACTCTGCCTTTACGGAAATGGTTAATAAAGCAAATGGGGTACACCCTACTATTAAATTCACCACCGACCAGGGGGGGCAGAGCATCAACTTCCTTGATGTTACCATAACTTTAAGTGATGGTAACATTAGTACAAATCTGTACCGTAAACCCACGGAGAAAAATAATATCTTGCATGCCTCTAGTTTCCATGCCCCTAAAGTAATGAGAGCAATCCCTAAGGGCCAGGTTATAAGGGCACGTAGAATTACTTCTGAAGAGGCCAACTATTCCCTCACAGCAAATACCCTTAAACATAGATTTATCGAACGAGGGTATAAACCTAGAAATATCGAAAATTGCGTCAGGGAAGTAGGCACAATACCCAGGAAAGAGCTTTTGACATATAAAGCTAGAGACAGAAAGGAAGTCTTCCCATTTGTAAGCCAATACAGTACCAAGAGTAAAGATATAGAACGTATAATTCACAAATATTGGCCACTGGTGTTACAGGAAAAATCACTGAGGAATTCCCTGACGAAACCTCCAATATTTAGCTACAACAAAGGAAAGTGTCTTCGAGATATACTGTGCCCACCGGAAGTTAACCCGCCCCGTATACTGGGTACCCAGAGATTTTTGGGCCAACCGAAAGTGGGAACATTTGCCTGTCTAAACTGCAATTGCTGCTCTGCTATCATCAAAGGAGAAACCTTGCGACATCCAGCAAATGGTACTCCTGTTAAGCTAAATCATTTTGCTACATGTGACACAAGCTTTGTGATTTATATGCTAAAATGTCCCTGTGGGCTAGCATATATTGGTCAAACTATAAGAGCAGTTAAGACTCGCATAAAGGAGCATAAAGGGAATATAAGGAATTTTAAAAAAGGCGCAGCCACCGACACGACAGTATCTAGACACTTTAATACTGCCAATCATAACCAGTCCCAGTTAAGATGGGCTATACTTGAAGTTGTTAACCCATTACAAAGAGGAGGCAATCAGAGGAAAAAATTGTCACAGAGGGAGGCATACTGGATTAAAAAATTGGATACTCTCTATCCAAAAGGCATGAATGATAGTTGGAGTGTAAAATGTTTCCTATAACTACATTGTTGCATCCCTTATCTCTATTTTGTGAAAACGACGATTGATAACTTTTTAACTTTTTTACAGCCTAGCGAGACGTTCTTTTTGATACATTTGTAATTTATTCTCCCTTGAAACTTATATATGATTTGTTTCCTTGCAGATAACAGAATTACTGAGCCCAAGATAGTTACATTATATGTACAACTAGTGGTAAGAATACTGAGGATTCCTTCTTTGTAAAATAGACATGTGATCTTGTTGTTTTAGTGGTAGGCCCAGAAATGGGCAGTTCCTTTTGTGTCCATTAGCATATCAGCACTTTAGCGAAACACTATGTAGATACAACCTTTGTGCAATACTTATGTAAATTTCGTTACCTTGAAATGAAGTCAAAAGACCATCTGGACTATTTTTGTACTATTTTTACAATGTTTTATTGATTTTATGAGCACATATTGTGATGATATCAACACTGTATCACGGTTGAACTATAACAACGATGCAAAAAAGGATATTGTATTATATTATTTTTATTAACTTAAATTATGATGACATGTGCACTATGTCACTTCTGATTAACATATGATGTTTTTCGATCTCACTTCCTGTTTTTACACCTTAAAAGTCTGTTCACATAATGATTTGTACACTTGATAAAGGGCTTTGGGCCCGAAACATGTTGTGTGCAATAAAGAGCACTTAGCAGCAAGCTCTGCCTCTTTGTTTGCTTTCTCTCAGCCCTCTTGTTGATTTGCATATACCTTACACCTGGAGCGGGGGTGCCTTGCTGAGATTGAGAGCATAGCTGCCAGTTCCCCAGTCATCCTGTTATATTGCCCCCATAATAGGGCTCCTCATTGGGGGGGGGGGTTGGTATAACGCAAAGGTATATATTAGCTGAAGGAAAATGCTGATTATCAATTATGTTTCATGACTGACTCTGTTGCCTATATCCAGACTTGGGAATGAGTAAGAATATAAAATACCCTTATGGGAACCTACTATGGAATAAAATGAACCACACAAAGCTGAAAGTGGAAGGTAACCCTCAACCCCAAGCTATTTCAACATGTTAGTGCTCATTCAATCGAAAATACCATTTTGTACCATATCCATCTCTGCCGACCCCCTTTGGATACACTTTAGATTTCATATCTGGACTCTTAGACAATGGCATGGCATCAGCAAGTTTCTGGTACAGACAATAAGACGACTCAAATTATGGAAACAACTATATGGGACAAAAAAGATCATAGGTGACACTATCAAAAACTTCACTACCTTTGATTGAATATTATGCTTCAACAGGTTTTCCGCCCACTAACAGACTTTAAAAACATCTGTGATATGAAAACTTTCCCAGCTCATCTGATCTCATAGCACTATAAAATCCTAATCCAAAAATACAATTCTGACTTCAACTGAACCTGCAAGAAGACAAATGGGAAAGGATCTTTAGATTAGTAGCAAAATGCTCCATTAGCAATAAGTACCGGGGGAACACTTATAAAAACCCTTTCCAAATGGTACAGGATACCAACCCAACTGTTTACAATTAATTTAACCCCAGATTCCACATGTTGAAGATGTCTTACAAATATTGGTTCTATTTTACATATACTGTATGGTTCTCCTGACCAGTACTAGATACTGTAAAATAATATAGTGTGCACTGGTAAAAGTTGTGTGCTTGCTTCAGAAAGACTACTATTACTATGTAAAGGCATCATTGATAAAAAGACCAGTGAATACTTACATGTTAATTTTCCTAGGGTCCCCATTTTTCATCATCTCCCCAAAATACATAAAAAAGATAGACCTCCTTTGGGTAGACCAATTGTTGCAAGGATTGGTTCCCTAGGTGAAAGGCTTTGTGAACTATGAGATCATTTTCTACAACCTCTAGGTTTATGGCTACCTAGCTATTTGAGGGATAGCAGTCATGTGTTACATATTTTTGAACAATTCACTTGGCAGCCTGGCTTTAAGTGGGCCTCAATTGATGTTACCTCACTATACTCTTGCATACCTCATAATCTAGGCATTACAGCCATTAAGTATCCTCTTTATCGATACAGTCTATATAACGATAACACTATCATTTTTATTTTGGATTCTATTTTGTTTTTGCTCACACACAATTATTTCCTTTTTGATCAAAAATATTATCTTCAATGTTGCGGAATAGCAATGGGTGCTAAGTTTGCCCCCTCCTCCCCCCCCTCCTCCCCTCCCCTGGTGGGAGGATCAGGTCATTTTTCATGACTCAAACACATACAAAGAATCTAACATCTATTATGGCCACTACATACAATATCTTATTAGTTTGGTCAGGCACTGAGTTACTCTTTAAAGAGTTTATTTCCCACATTAATGGTAATGATCCCTCTTTAAAATTCACCTTTGAATTCGTTATGCATACATTGAATTTTTAGATATTACACTTATATCTTCAAGACAATGTTTTCTTGTGCAGGTAACACAATTTTGCATGCCCGGTCCTCCCATCCAGACCATCTTATTAAGAGCATACCATATAGCCAGTTATTGAGACTTCGAAGAATATACTCTACTTTTGACGAATTTGTAACACAATCCTGTCAGTTACGCTACAGGCTAAAGAGAGATTATAGTATGGGAAATTTAAGACTACCCTTATATTAAGAAATATAAAGCCAGTCCCGATTGTAATTCAACTAATCATCTTTCTTCTATTGAATCCAATAAACAAATGATGAATAATTTTGAAACGCTGTCTTGTGTCCTGACATATAGTTCCCAATTCAAACAAATTAGATATATTATCAATAAGAATTTAGCTATCCTTTGCACCGATCCAACACTAGATAATATTTTAGGATTAAAATGCAGTTTTGTCTCTAGACACTGCAAATATATTGGAGATTTGTTATCCCCAACCCTTATACAAAGCTCGTAGGTGCATTACATGCAATTATGTCAACAGGACTACCACTTTCTCATCCTCTGTATCCAATAAAACATACAACATTAGGCAATATAATAATATATATAATAACTCCAAGAATGTTGTATACCTCATTACCTGTAAAAAATGCCTCCAACAATATGTTGGACAAGCAAGTCGTACATTAAAAGAGAGAATCAGGGAACATAAACGCAACATAAAAGATCCAAACAGTTCCACTACTGTAGCTAGACACTTTGCCACATGTACGAATAGATCCCTCTTTTTTCTTTCTGTAACTGGTTTAGAGAAGGTCTCTCCTCATATTAGAGGTGGGAGCATTCTAGAAAAACTTCTAAAACAAGAAGCAAAGTGGATATTTTTCTTGGAAACTATACAGTCACTTGGAATGAACTTGGAATAACGTATTATGCTTTGTCTAAATAAATATATACTTTACATATGTAACTTAATATTTTAACTTTTAACTGTCTTATCTCTTTGCAAAAATATCTCTCTTTTTTATCTTTTGTACTTTAAAATTATATGTGTAAGTTAATTGATGGTTGTATCTAATCTGTAATGATTTTTTGGATTGGCCTTTCTAAAAATATTTCTGATTGGTCCATTTCTAATTACTGCCTCTTTTGGATTGGCAGGTGAATACAAGTTTGTGATTGATCCATTTTCATTTAAATATGACTACATGGTCTAATGTTTATTCAGCTTATGCCCCAAGGCACGAAACATGTTTTTTTTTTTTTGCTGTGATGTTTTTTGCTTAAATAAATACTTTTTTACTACATCAATCTATGGAGTGTGGTCTGGTATGTGGCAGCCCTTCATTATCTATTTGCATTATTTTATAATGCAAATAGAGGCTAATAACAACTACTGTGTATACTGAATTATTTATTTCACTTGAAAGCTTTATAACCTCTAAAATTCTGACTAACATTAGAATGATTCAAACTTTAATCTGGAATGATTCTAATTTTAAACCACAGCTGAGGTCCGTTAAACCATTTGAATATGCTAATTGCCTTCCTGACAGTCGAGTTTTTTTCAACCGCGTTTCGAATTCGATTTGAATTTTCAGGTCAGGACTATGCAATCGAATATAATACGTTGAAATTTTTTCTTAAATAACCTTCCATTGTTGAGTTATTAGAGTAAAAGAAATTTCGAAAGTCGACCTTTGGTAAATCTGCCCATATGTGTAAAAAAAACACTCCTCTCGTCTTTCTCTCTCAGGTGATAATGGGTGATATTTGTTTGTTATTGTGGCTTCTGTGTTCACTGGTAGAAGATGATGAGATGAGAGTTACCTTTGTCTCTTTAGCAGCTGATGAGAAAAGATTAGTCTTGGGCAAAATCATTTACCAGGCATGAATTTGCAGCAATATTTAGCATTTTGCTATCAGAGTATTTTTTGGTAAAATCATGGCAAATGTTGAAAAAATGCACAATAAAAACATAGCACAAAAAAGCCAAGAAAAAACACCCATTTTCAGTGAAGCAAAAAAGGACAGATTTGCTCATCACTAGAAAAGACTGCTCTCTCTGTCGATTGCAACCGATGTACATAAGTCTAGCCATTCTGTTTGTGGCAGCTGATGGAGTGTGAATACTCTATCCTACTATAGAAACCTCTGTAGAACACTCTGCTTATTCTTCAAACACTAAAAGCCACATTTACTCATGGGTGAAAATTCGCCAGTGACGGCTTCACACCCATCTCAACACTTCGCCAGGCGCAAATTCGCTCGGACAATACTAATTTACTAAAATGCAAAGTTTCATCCTGGATGCCAGACAATGGCAATTTTTCGCTAGCGATACTTTGTCAATGTGAGCAAATCAAAGTGAAGAAGCTCTAGAGTTCAATTCTGCCTATTGCAACTTCGCAAGAGGTCTTGCGCTCTGGCTAATTTGCATACGGTGGGAAATTTAAGTCTTTATGTTACATGCTGCATCTAATATGTTACATTTACACATGCGAAGGGAACCCTAATAAAGTCAATTGAGTTGTTACAATGCCCTACACAAAAGCCCAGTGTAAAATAATGTTCCCATATTTTATAAAATGTATGGGGGAAACCGGTTACACAAAAAAAATTTAAAACTCTTTTGCAGCCTATCACCCTGAATAAAAGAAAAGACTCCAGTGTTTTTTGGACTTCAAAAATATGATGTAAGTAACTGAAGATTGAGGAACTCCTATGCACTCAATTGTACTTTACCTGGTCTGAGCTGGCGAAGGAAAGTCTGGTGAAAGATGTAAAGTTAAATATAATTTGCATTTTAGTGAATTTCCGGAGTAATCATAACAAAATCTTCTATATGGTAGGGTCTCTTAGTAATACAATGGTTACTCACCACATCAAGGAAGTGGCCCAGGTGCACCGCCCTGGGCCCTCAGCACAAGGGGCGGATAAACCGAAATCTCGAATAGAAGCAGGCACTCAAGGGCAAAAACATCCACCAGGCAGATGTTCCAAAAAGTGAAAAAGTTTATTGTGTCAAAACAGCCTGACGCGTTTCGTGTTCCAAACACTTAATGTAATGTCCATTCGCCAGAGCAAAAAGTCGTCTGGAGTTAGAGTGCAAATCACCACTAGCATCTATCTATCTATCTATCTATCTATCTATCTATCTAGCAAAGTGATGCCTGCCGAAAGCGGTAATGCTGGCGAATTGATGCTAGCGTTAGCCACTTCGCCCTCAAGTAAATCTGCCCCTATGGGGGTTATTTATCAAAATCTGGAAAGTTCTCACTATTTTCTAAAACGACACCAACCAAATCTGCAAGACTTTTCCCCGTATATTTATTTTCGGGAAAAAACTAGATTAAAATAGTGAAAAAAAATCCAAATTGTAGAAATTTTTGTATTTTTTTCCGAAAACTGCAACTTTTTTGGATTTGATGCCCAAAACCTCCAACTTTTTCAGATGTGACACCCGAAACCACTAAATCTTCGGATTATTTAAACAGAACCCATTGCAGATCAAGATATTAATGGGACTTGAGTTGGAGTACTTTTTTATTGACTGACACGATAGTAGTTTAATAAATCTCGAAAAAATCAAGTATTTTTTCTACACACAAACTGTGTTTTTCCTTTTTAAAAGTCCAACCAGAAAAAAATCTGACTTTGAGAAATAGCCCCCTAAATATTATGCACACTTCCAGTACCAGAAATGCAGACAGGTGGTGCAAAGAAAAACATAAAATATTTGTAAAAGAGTAGCATTCCATTAATTTTTGTGACAGTTGTATCTGTCAAGGCCGCCGGGAGTGCAAAGAGGCGCGTATGCTCCCGGCGGCGTATAATCCAAGATGGCGGTGCCCAGTCGGCCCACGTGGGCGCTGGGACGCCAGCTCCGCAACGCCGCCGCACGCGCAAACACGCCGGCGCAAGCATGCCGGCGTAAGGACGTCAATGACGACACTTTGGCGCCAAGTTTGAATATAAAAAGGCCCCCAGGATGCCAGAATGGCGCCCAAGAATAGGTTCTGCTACCCTGAACCTGGGTTCCTGTATTCCTGTATTCCTGACTCCTGCATCCTGATTCCTGCTCCTACCTTGGTTTTGACCCCCTGCCTGGACTCTTGTTATTTGATCCTGATCTGCCTGCCATTGAATTCTTGCCTGGACTTTGACCTTGTATCTTGCTTAACCCTTTGGATACCGTGACCTTGCACCCTCAAGGTCCTGACTACCTCCCAGGAGGGAGTTCCCGGCTCCCTGACAGTATCGTTTAAACAAGTATAATAGCAGTCACTTTGCCCCAGGTTTACGCAGTATCCAATTTTAGGGCTCTTACTCATGTCATTATTTCAAATGGGGCTGTACTCAGACGCGTGTAGGCGCCGAACGCAGGAAAAATGCAGCATGTTGCGTCTCAACACGCGTCTGAGTGAGTACAGCCCCATTTGAAATAATGACATGCGTCTATTCCTGCGCTCCCCTGCGGCTGAACGCCAAAAAACGGAACGCTGGGGAGCGCAGGTCAGAACGCCAGTGAGTAAGAGCCCTTATACAGAATCACGTGTAATGTGTAGTACCAAAGTGTCAATATCAATATAATCAAAATCAACATTATAATTTGCATTAATTTAAAACACAGGTGCGAGTTAAACAGTCATGACAAGCCTTCCCCTGTTTATTATACAGCTATGAAGAAATACTTAGTAATGCGTCCCCACGTCCCAAGCATGTTCAAAGCTGGTTTTCCATAATGTCCCACAGCATGCAGTGCTTCCACTTAAGTACATCCAAGTTAACACTCACAGGATATCACCTTTGTGCCTCTATCCACTTAACATGGATCCCTTAGGCTTAGGCATGCTGCTTGAACACAGTTTTGAAGCAATGTCTAAACAAGAGCACAAAGCCAGCAAAGAGGGTACAAGGAAGAACACACTCTATTATCTAATTTGCATTTCACAATTTAAAGTTACAGATGAAGTACTAGATGTTGTAGGATTTAGGGAAAGTAAGCTTTAAACTTGTTGGGGAATGGATTTGTTTTCAGTGCGTTACCTTCACATAAATTAATTACATTTCATTAAATGAATTTTACTGCCTTGGAAAACAGAACATAATATAAATGATACATAATTATCCATCTATATAAAATATTCACATACGCACATCAGTCTTTTTCAGTATAATCTAAACTATAAATTCTGCTACATTCTTATCTTTGTTGTTAGTAGCAGAATTACCTAAAATGCATATGAAATGCCTGAATTAATTGGGGAAATGTAAACGGAAAAAAATGTTTGCAATTTGTTCACAATGCGAATAAATGTTCTCAGTCCTTGGTGAACACTTTGCCCCTCAACGACAAGAGGACAGTGATTGCGAATTTATAGTAGTGTGCAGTGTATGTAATAAAACTTCTTAAGGGAGAAGGAAAGGCTAAAATGAAGTAAGCTTTATAAGACAGGTCTATATAAATACACCAATAAACTCTCAAAGTAATGCTGCTCTAAATCCTCTGTCAAAAGAAACACAGCATTTCTTGTCCTTCCTTTGTGTAGACATGGACTTCTGTATCAGACTTCCTGTTTTCAGCATAAACCTCCAGGGCTAGGGCTTGAGCATGCTCAGTTTACTTCTCTCCCCCTCCCTCCTCCGTCCCTGCTGTAATCTGAGCCCAGAGCTATGAGCAAGCAGGGAGAGAGACTCAGGGAGGAAATGATGTCACACCAAGTCAATATGGCAGTTGCTATCCTAAACAAACAGATACTTGAAGAGCTGTTTATTCAAGCATGGTAAAGCATTCCGCAGAATAAATATAGTGTTATAGCTTGCACTATTGTGGCTAATCTATTGCCAATAAACTGCTTCAGTAGCTTTCCTTCTCCTTTAATGAAAAAGTTATGTTTGCTCCAAATGTTTACTCCAGCTTCAAGCAGGTCTTAAAGGTGCACAATGCGCTATTAAGATTCACAATGCAATAAAAAGCCTAATGAAGAATAATCCATTGCAACATGCAGATTTTATTACAGTGTCTTAAACTATAGGTACAAAAAGGGACTTGTCGTGACCTGGAATTAGCAAAGAAGTTAAATGGATTCTGTCATGATTTTTATTTTTTATTGTTTTAGTTTTTATTACTAAATTACACAGAGTACATTGCAAGTAATTCGTCCTACCATTTAAAATTGTATTTTTGAAACAAAAAATTTAATTTTTGTTGTTGTAATATTGATGTGTAGGCAGCCATCTCAGGTCATTGTGCCCAATCATGTGCTTTCAGAAAGAGCCAACATTTCATAATAGAACTGCTGTCAGATAAGCTATTGTTTCTCCTAATCAACGTTTCGGCCAAAAAAACGTTATTTTTTTCATTTCATTTGGTCATTTTGACTTCGAATTTCAGTGTTTTTTCAAATTCAAAATTCGACCCTTGATAAAAATGCCCCTAAGTATTAAGTGACTTTAGATTTAGTGTTTAGTCAGAAATAACAATAACCATAGATATTTCTTTATTAAAATAACAGGCAAAAAGTATGTTCAGCACAAGCCCTGTTCATTCAGCTCATAATGAAAAGGGTTCTTTTGAAAATAATTGAATGTAAGGCAGCATCACATCTAATAAACAGCTTGCCAGTAAATGCTACTATTTGTTTACCATTGGTTACTATGGGTTGTTGTGGGTTAATGGTGAAAACAAAGCAAGTCAAAGTTACTGGTTCTCTATGTACTCTACTCTTCTAGTAGAGGAAACACTGCCCATTTTTCATTTCCTGGACATGTTAAAGAGAAGTGATTAAGATTCGAAAATAGCTAATTATATATGTAAAGTTGTGTTGGTAAGAATGATAAAGAAGACTTGTTTAATTGAACTCTTTAATCAGTTTGCTGCAGAATAAACAGTCCTAGATAAGAACTGCCATATTGTTTACTTCTACAAAATGCCTTTCATCTGCCGCTAAAGTCAACATATTCTGCATTCGTCTCTTTTGTAGCTTCAGTACGTATCATACTGTACATTGTTCCTTTCCTAGTTTAACAGGATATGTATGATCACACCTCAACACATGACATAGCCCACAGGCTTGGTTTATCCTATTACTATTGTTGCAATTGTAAGAGCTGGTTATTCTGAGCCCTTAGCAGTTGTCTCCACTTTTGTCTCCAATTATTCAGTCAATGTCTTAGGGGCAAATTCATCAAAGGTCGAATATCGAGGGTTAATTAACCCTCAATATTCGACTGGGAATGAAAATCCTTCGACTTCGAATATTGAAGTTGAAGGGTTCCCCATAGGCTAACAATGGGTTTGGTAGTTTTTAGGTGGCGAACTTTTTTCATAAAGAGACAGTACTTCGACTATCGAATGGTCGAATAGTCGAACAATTTTTAGTTCGAATCATTCGATTCAAAGTCGTAGTCGAAGTAGCCCATTCGATGGTCGAAGTAGCCAAAAAACACTTCGAAATTCGAAGTTTTTTTACTGCGAATCCTTCACTCGAAGTTAATGAATTGGCCCCTTAATATATAAAACAAATCACTGACCTACTGACATTCTGTTTTGTTGAGTATAGCTGGAGATAGAAATACAGGTATGAGCTTTGTACAGAGAAATTGGTGGACTCTGGTGATACCATCCAACTGTTCCAGTATTTGTTGAATGTTCTATAATTTATTATGGTGTTATGTTGGTTGATCCTGGTTAGTCTATCCATCAGGCTTTCATATTATCCTAGGTTCCAACAATGCTATGCAAGCACAGCTTCAATCTAATCAGGTTCTCAGTTCTCAGAAACAAGTAAGTATATATTTAACGTATTTGATCTTTTGGGTCAGAAATTACAACACACACATGCTCATTTGAATGCTCATAATGAACATAATGTTTTTGTTCCTACTGCTCATAAATGCAAAGTATAGGGCCAGCAGTCTGACTGTTGTGGCAACATCACCCCAGCAAAAATGGCAGGGTATACTGTTAGTTCTAGGTCACATACAGCTGTAGCACCACAGACCAACAGTTGGTAATAAGAGAACCTATCAATATGGGAATATGTGTTTCAATGGGTGGTCGTATCTCATATAGGATCTGAAAATTCCATTCCTTAGAGCTCAAAGAGGATGCAGTCACTGTATGTTTCTTTTAACATCCAACATTTGATTGGGACTCTCTGTAACTTCATCCCAGCATCCAGTATTTGACTGGGGTCAGACCCTTCAGTCATTTCTCAGCATTTGCCTCCAATTCACTTCATTTTGGAAACAAGCTTGATTGGTATTAAGTACAGTGGCCCCCTGTAGTTTTGACCTAGGATGATTGTATATGCTTTTAAATGGATATTTAAAGTCAAATAAATATGGATGTATATGGATAGAATATATTGGCATTTTGTGTTATTGTATTTAAATGCCATTGCTTAACAGGAGTTTTCTTTTTTAATTTTTTTTAGCTCTTTCTTATATCAGAGGATGACTTAATAATCAATAGTCATTTTCTTACCCACTAATATACACAAAACCCTTTACCCGTGCCTCTTTTTTATGTGCATTGATGCTTATGAACAAAACATGCAAAGAATCTGCCAAAAGCATAATAGCAGTGATTCACACTGAAAGCATTAAACTTTACTTGACATATTTCTGCGAAGCAACTAAAATCTCTGCTGCAAATTGTGACCTTAGTGACAGCCTGCTGGGCAATGCAGGTTAGGACTTTACAAAAGGTTCATAAAAGCATTTTTCAAGGAAAATCTAGAACTTTAAATAAGTTTAAAATAAAAAAGGTTTAAAAAAATACTTTAAGCATAGTTCTGTGGCTGACCCTTAGTGAATCTGCCCCATACATTTGCTCATATTCAACCATATTCAGTAACACTGTGGGGTGATGACATGGTGAGTTTTTTTTTTCAGGAAGTTGGAAAACAACTCCAAATTGATCCCTGGACCTCTCCCTTTGACTCAAACAGAAATTCAGCAGGTTTTAGGTGGTAATAATTGAATTTGAATTCATAAAGGGCCATATGAGTATGATACATCTCGAAAATCAAATTACATTTTTTAAAAAAAATTGAATCAAATATGAATATCTCCCTAGTTGAATTTGACAGTTTTGACCTAAAAAAAATTTGAAAACTCGAATTACGCATTTTCAATTAAACCCTTGATAAATCTGCCCCTGAAGCTAGCTATAGACGCAAAGATCCGATCATACGAATCGAGGATTCGTACGATTTTGGGGCCGTGTGTGGAGAGTCCCGACATTTTTCATCCGGCGTTTGGTTAATCGGACAGGTTAAAAGATTTCTGTCGGCTGCCGATAATATCTCTGCATGTATTGCCGATAGTACGATTATCAGTGGGAGACTGTCACTAGTATTGTCGGACATAACTTTCATATGATTGCTGTCAGGGGCAGAACATCTGTTCTTTTACTACTTTATTTGATCTGAATGGTTAGTGGCAGGTCGGGAGATCGGGAAGTCCGTTCATTCGAGGTTTCGATCGATCGTATCTTTGCATCAATGGCCAGCTTTAGAATTGACTGCGGTGTTTATCATCCTTCTCTACTCTTCTCTGCCATATGACCACATTTGTGATGTTCTGAGGTTGTATTACTATCAACAGTAACTAATGTAACCCAGTCTAGGTGTGACATTTTCTACAGTTACTGTATGTTTGTTAAAATGAAATTATTGTTTGATTTGTTTATTTTCATTTTAAATTGAAGTATGATTTTAAACACTTGGAACATGTTCCTCCATTGGTATGTAACCACGCATACATACCGGATTCTTTCATATTTATTAAATAAATATACAGATTTACATTTCATAGAGTTTATGATAATGTATATTAAACTAAATTTTTTAATAATATTGATGGTAATATGAACTTAGAATTCACAATGAAAGGAAGAGGCCATAATTATTTGCTTTTCTGAGAAGATATCCAAGCCCTTTTAAAAAAACTTAAAATGGAATTTGCTATAACAACATTGTAGTGAAAAAATAAAAATGTCTATAAATTATAGGCCAAGTGCTCACACAAAAGCCTTCTGGATGGTTACGTAGGTGTTTCAGACTGGATGGAAAAAGCTGTTAACAACAGCAATATTAATTACAGTATCTGACTTTTTAGCTTGCAGAGAGAGCATGTCACTAGTGATAAGAGAAACTTTCTGCATCATCTGAAAATTATCAAAACTGCTAGAAATTTTGCAGAACAACACCATTTTGCGGCAAATGTAACCAAATGCATCAGGTCAATGGGAAAGTGAAATAAAATTGCAGTTCAGGCTTTGTTAAAAGTTTGCCATTAACTTGCTCCTTCCCTCTGAGCTACTATTGTTTTTCATAGAAAAACATTTAGAAGGACTCCAATTCTATTGGATGATGTAGAAGGCAAAGGATGCATATGTAACATTGAAAGAAGTGAAAATTTGTAATTTGTACAAATAAGGTTGCATATATTTAAGGGTCATTATGAATAATGTATGTGCGGTGCCTGTGACTTTCATGTTTTAATTGCCCACCTTGAAAAATACGTGTGTGTGTGTGTATAATTTGGTTCCTAATTCACAGGTACTCTATTTTGTAGTGGCTGGTAATATACTCCTATTTTTAATAATGTTATTGCTTTTGCTAATTTTTCTGATATTCTTTGTAGTCAGAAATAGGCCTGTCAGATATATTTGTTTTGTTGACTGGGGATAAAAGCTAGTAGCTTCCACATAAGGGAATCACTCAATGGAATGGACTATGTTTCATTATTAATACTTTTTCCACCATTGATGTAAATCAAAAGAAAAAATGAGACATGTCACACAAGGTAAAATCTAACTCATACATAACAAGTTCAAGGTTAGCAAAGGAAAAAGCAGACATTCAAAAGCATTAAAACTCATATGATCACCCCTCTCTAAATAATACAAATGAAAGAATTAAACACATTTTCAAAGCTGTTCCATTAAAATCCTGACAAAGGTTGAAAATTATTCTGATTTACTAAATATATATTATAATATATATATATATATATATATATATATATATATATATATATATATATATATATATATATAAATATAAACCCAAATTAATCAGATATGTGAATAGCACAAGTCATGTATTTTTACAGTAATTAGCACTTATTACCCATAAATATATCATTCAGGGAACTCTGTATAGAAATATAAAAATCAAAAAAAGGATTGCACTCTCAATTTAAAAATAAAAGAGTTTATCTACGCTGGAGGAATCTGTGTTTGAAAGCAGATGCTTAATCCCATCTACCACTAGCAATATTACCATAATCTATAATTTACCACCTGAATCAGAATGCTTATTATATATGAACCACTAGAAAACAAATCTCCAATTACAAGACATGATCGGTAAATGGCCAAAAATTTGGGCCTCTATTCAAAAACTTTCAAATAATGTAGGCATTAAAGAGGTGGCATATAAAGTAAACTCCAGATGGTATCTTACTCCACTCATTAAACACAAGGTTATTCCAGTAACCTCACCTATATGCTTCTGCGGATGTCAGCAAATAGGTGACTACATGCACACATGGTGTAATCGCACTATAGTGTAAACATTTTGGTCTCAGGTGTTTCCGATGGCAACGCAAATATTCAGGACTACAATATCACCTAATCTAGAAGTTGCATTATTATGCCAACCACATACAAAGTTACAGAACACCCACAGACAATTACTGTTTCAAATACTAGCAGTGGCCAGATGGCTTATAGCCTTAAATTGGGTTTCTCCTCAGCTCTGCTTACTACAGCTATGCCAGAGACTTGATTACTTTCAAAATATGCACAAAATATGCACTCACAGCTCGTTTAGAGGACACTCTAGATACACACTCAGAAATATGAGCCCCTTGGGACTCCTATAAGTCTACCTCAGAACCCCAATAGATTAAAATTGTGCCAATGGAAATTATTCATACAGTATCTTGCTTAAATCAGGTAAATATAATATTGGTAACTTACAGTGTATGTGAATTAACATTTTTATGAAAAAAAGTATATGTGCTACACTATGTCCTAGGATTGCTACCTAACTCCTTTTTTTTTGTTATTTTTCTTTCCCTTTTTTTATTTTTTTATTATATTATTTGTTTTGTGTATCTGTTATTGAAAAATTAAAAAAAAAATCATAAATAAAGAGATAAAAAAATAAATAAAAGATTTTTATTGCATCAACAGAAAAAGAGAGGGTTACAAAAAATAGTGGGCTCACTACTTATTTTTGTATTTTTTGTAACCCCCTTGTTTTCTTTTTATGCAATAAATATCTTTTATTTTTAAATTGAGAGTGCAATCCTTCTTTTTATTTTTATCTATGTTAGTTCTGGAGACCCATATGGGGAGCCTCCTTTGGATTAGCACCTCAAAATTAGTTTCTAGAGTGTGCGCCTTCTTACTTGGAACTCTGTATAGACACAGGAATCAACAAAGGCCAGAACAAAAATTTGTAAAAAAAAGAAAATTTTTTATTTAAGACGTTATTTAATACAACTCTGTAGCCTTGGGCATTTCGTGCTCCAAAAGCACTTGATCTTAGTGTGTAACAGAATGTTGGAATTTCAACACCAACTACTGAACCTCCCTTTCTACCTCTTTTAGGCTCTTTTTTTCCACATAATAAAAATTTTTAAATTGATTAAGACAAATGATAGTATTACAGATTCAGAGGTCTCTCATGTGTGTCCTCACAACTTGCCCATGGTATCCCCTCCAATCTCAACTATAACTTTCATTCACATCATTGTCCCAGTATTTATAATTATTTAATACTATGTGGTATATCATCTACCTTTTAAGATAGTGTCATATCACAGCTGAGTGTATGTGAAGACAAGCAGGGAAAAAATGTCATGCTTAGGGGCACATTTACCTAGGGTCGAATATCAAGGGTTAATTAACCCTCGATATTCGACCATCAAAGTAAAATCCTTCGAAAGATTTTGCGCTATTCCTACGATCGAAGGAATAATCGTTCGATCGGACGATTAAATCCTTCGAATCGGACGATTCGAAGGATTTTAATCCATCGATCAAAGGATATTCCTTCGATCAGGAAATTGTTAGGAAGCCTATGGGGACCTTCCACATAGGCTAACATTGGCCTCGGTAGGTTTTAGTTGGCGAACTAGGGGGTCGAAGGAATTTTTAAAGAGACAGTACTTCGACTATCGAATGGTTGAATAATCGAATGTTTTTTAGTTTGAATCGTTCAATTCGAAGGTCGTAGTCGAAAGTCGAAGTAGCCCATTCGATGGTCGAAGTAGCCATATTCAACCATTCGAAATTCTAACCATTTTTCCTCTATTCCTTCACTCGAACTTAGTAAATGGGCCCCATAGTGTGTACTAGCTACACCTTAACTTAATATATATGCATATGGCGTAGGAGTACTTTTTTCACTTTGCTGGTTCTATTAGCATGTTCTGTGCAATTAGACTTTACTGTGCATAAACTTAGCACAATGGTCATGTTAAGACATCAACTCTATCACTTAGGTGTGGTAAGTGTTGTTTATTGTAAGACAGTCAATGTCGGCTGTGAGCAAAACATACTTATCCTACTACAATAGGTTGCTTGAACCCTTTCTTGGACTTAAAATCATGACACGGCCTGTTCATCATGCTCTATGTAGTAGACATTAATAACTCAGGGACATATTTGGTCCTTCACTGTATGTGGGGGATAAAGTTTTTCTTTATCCAATCCTAGCTTGTTGGCACTGATGTGAGGAAAACTCACCCTGGTGGTCTAGTGGGGTGGCGGGACGCCCGCCACGTGCTTCTTTTTCCTCTGCCGTTCGCAAATGAATTGCTTTATGGCGCACGCGGCACACATTTCCAGGTTTCCTAGGCACATCGACGCTGGCGTACTGTGTGATTTCAACATATATTGGTAAAACAACCTTGGAGAGCAGCTGGCAAGATCTCTTTCCTTTTCACCTGGGTCCATGGATAACTATATTACATTCTTATTGTTGGTTTGCGGTCAGCCAATCAGGTTTCTCTTCCACATGGGTTTTATTTGATAAGCTTGCCTTCTGCTTTGCCACACAAACAAATGAATGTCTATGTAAGATGCATGCACCTCCACGCATCAAATACATTTACTGATAATTTCCACAGGAATAAATCTACGGAAACAAGTTGGAATTGAGCTCCTGTAATAAATTATTTGTGAGAGAAGTCACATAAGAATGTGTTCCCAGGGAATGCTTTGCAGAAGAATAGCTACATAGTTCTTTGTGCAAACAATTTATGTGTATATTAATCTAGTTTCCATTAAAAAAAAACCCTGGTGATTACCTAACTTATTTAGTACAATTTAGATTTTTTTTCTAAGAAAAATAAAATGGGATGAAAACAAATCAAATTAAAATAGCATTGGGGATTTTAAAGTTTTAAATGACTTCTTAAATTATCAATTGAAACTGAAAATGACAATTAAACTCTCCCTGAATACAGCCACATCATTTCAATACAATAAAAATATTTTCTTGCCAGATTTAGAACTATATCAAGAGGGACAGCAATGGTTCCACTCATTTTTCAGGCTATGTGACCAAAATAATTAACAATTATGCATACTTTTTTTTAATTGTTGGTAACAGATGCATTTTTATTACATTCCAAGATTTTGGTTTAGGCCTTGTTCATTCAGAGCCAGAAAATACAGATACCCCATCTCATACTGTGGATATTTCTACCCTCTGTGTACTCTCCAGAGTATTAATATTAACTAATAAGTTGTTTTTTATGTGCAATTTTATGGCAAAACCATCCTTGTGCCAGTGAACGTGAGAAGCAGAAGGAGACTGTAAACCTGTCTATGAAACTAGCAGTAATTGTGTCTCATTAGTAATGAGCATTGCCATAACCAACCTGAAATATCTAGATATTAAATTTTGCCACTAGTAATAGGCCCATCACAACATTATTTTTAAAAAAAAAGTTAGAATTATTCACATTGATTCTACAGTATTATGCATTAATAATCCAACCAAAATTCTCAATAATGTAAAAGCAAAATTTACATTTAAATTATAGCAGGAATCACATAAAATATGCAGAAGATGAATATTTAACCTGAAGTTCCTATGAATTATTTAGGCTAAGTTGGTTATAATATTTTTTAACACTACAGCAAATTCATTATAAAGTAGATTATTATAAAGCTATTTTAGTATTAAAGACAAGGACTGTAATCTTCTATTTCATATGTTTGTATGTATAAATATTATTTGCATTGTTTCCTCAGGGACTACAGCACTGAACATGCTTAAAGTACAATTAAATGATGTAACACAGGAGAATTATTCTGCTCTTTGTCACATGCTCACCCTTGATAGCTCAAGATTGCATACTTATCCATTTAAGTGGGGCTATCCAATATGTTCCATGCTATAGGACAATTATTATAAACAATCATAGAATACAAAGAGGTCTATGGAAATGATAGGGACTATAAAAATCTTCTGAATATCCACATTTGTCTTATGGGCCTCCAGTTCAACAGCCCTATATTCTATTACAGGTATTACCTGTTATCCAGAATGTTCGGGACCTGGGGGTTTCAGGATAACAGATCTTTCTGTAATTTGGATCTTCATAATGTAAGTCTGCTACAAAATCATGTAAACAGTAAACCAGTAGGCTGGTTCTGCTTCCAATAAGAATAAATTATATCTTAGTTTGGCACAAGTACTAGATACTGTTTTATTGTTATAGAGAAAAAGGACATCATTTTAAGAAATGTGGATTATTTAGATAAAATAGTCTATGGCCTTTCCGTAATTCAGAACTTTCTGGATAACGGGTTTCCAGATAACGGGTCCCATACCTGTACTGTACTAACAGAAGAGGGAAATACAGTGTGGATATTATATATGTGTGTGACTTATTTACAGTGCCAGTGCTCCAAGATGATGCCAGGGGAAAGGTTGTACAGTAGGTGCGGTAATGGACAGATGGTGCAAGGGATGCCGCTTGAACAAACCCAACTCCTAACATAAAGGACCGGGTAGAGATGCTTGGAAACTGAAAATGACCGCTAAGTGCCCATTTTAAATTTTTTTATGTGAGTGTAACTTTTAACTTATGAGTACTTATTAAAAAATGTTTTTACACTATATGAAGCACATCTCTCATAGCATATCCAGATTGGATTTTGCATAACAAAGATAACAGAATTCCTAGACAGGTGCAAAATAACCTAAACGTTTGTGAGTACCCACCTTGCCCTGATGGTAGCCCCCTAGAAACTATGGTGAATGCTGGAGTGGGTCTCACAAAAAATTAATCACCCACATAAGGGCTAGTCCACACAAGGAGATTTTGTGTGGACTAGCCTGGCGACTAATCGCCACGTCTTTTGCGCGACTATCTCTGCGTTTTTCCCCATAGGCTACAACGCAACGAATCTCCTTGTGTGGCCTTACCCTAAAGAGGTGACCAAATTGGATATAATCTATAATCTATATTCCTATCAATGTCTTCCTTTGTCTTTCCCTGAGCTTCCTCGTGAAGCACTGTTTCACCGATTTTTAAAGTATTTGGATAGATAAGGACAGAACAGATAAGGATCGTTATGCTATTGATTAGACTAGGGGGCTCTGTAGAGGTTTTATCTCCAATAAGTGTTGAAGGAAAACCTACCAGATTCCAATGAATCCATGGCAATTTTGGAATTTATTATTCAAAATAGCCACTACATAGCACCGATTTTTAAAGTATTTGGATAGATAAGGACAGAACAGATAAGGATAGTTATGCTATTGATTAGACTAGGGGGCTCTGTAGAGGTTTTATCTCCAATAAGTGTTGAAGGAAAACCTACCAGATTCCAATGAATCCATGGCAATTTTGGAATTTATTATTCAAAATAGCCACTACATAGCACAGAGAAGATAACATGGAGCTTAGAATTTGGCATGACCAAAAAACCAAACCTACATTATATCAACATAATTTGACTCTTTATTTCTTTTAACAAGTCATAGACAGTCATATTTTTTCAAGATGTAAAGCCTTCCATATTTTATAATATCTAACTAATGTCTACTATTTCACCAGACACCCTATACAATGCATATGCACAAACACAGAAACAATGAGCTTCAGAGCCACATTTAATTAAGATGATCTGATCAATGACTCCTGGACATTAATTCAGGAAAATAATGTTTTCAGGGGTTGAAGAATGTTGTTTTATTATTTGAAATTGACCCACCAAGGTGTAGTTACAGAATTAAGCTACTTGTTAAGAATAATTTTCCTGTTAGAGGTTTGGGTCAGCATTACATTAATTCATTATTAGAATAATACGACGCCGTTTACCTTCATTTTAAACTATCTATCATAAAGTAACGCCAATAAAAATAAACGACTCTAAATATTTCAATTATTTGTGTAAACAGGCTTAGTTTTACATATTACATTATTTATTCATGCCGGTAGATATGAATAATTAATATACAGCAACAAGAAAATGGCAATATAAATATTTTTGAAACGGTAGCATAATGAACAATGGGCAATTAAGAAATGTAAACAGAAAAACTCCACATGATATTGCTATAAAATATTGTTTTTAGTTTACTTTTATTCAACAGATTGATCATATTTACTCATAGAATCATAGACTGCAGTGCTTTTAGTTTTTCGACACCTGGAGTTTTTTCTCTGAAAGTTTCAGCAGGTGAAGGAGTGTCTAAAATATCTGCATTACATTCACTGTATCAGAAAGTGTATATATATATATATATATATATATATATATATATATATATATATGTAATAGGGCAAAATGTTGATGGTTTAATATAAATGGTTAATACATATTTTTAGGTTGGCCACTAAGAGAAGCTAGCTGATAACAGCTGTAAGGCCCTAGTGGGTGGAGAAAAGTAAGTTATATAAGTTAGAGTTTTTAGGAAGTGATTTTAGAGATGCGTCATGGGAAGAAAGCTGAGCAGTGGCTCTGCAGCAGAAGATTTGCAAAAAAGAAGAACTTACACTCGCACACCCTGGCCGTCCGAAGTCAAACGAATTCCAGGTGCTAGATGTTAGAGGAATTGGACAACCTCAAAAACAGCGTAGACACAGGACACACCAGCACAACATGGATAATTCTAGCAGGTTTAACCTTGCTTGTTTATTGCGGATGCAACGTTTCGGGGCGTGACCCCTTTCTCAAGCAATGCTTGAGAAAGGGGTCATGCCCCGAAATGTTGCATCCGCAATAAACAAGCAAGGTTAAACCTGCTAGAATTATCCATGTTGTGCTGGTGTGTCCTGTGTCTGCAGCAGAAGAGTCATCTCCTGGAAGAGATACTGAGCCTAGATAGTGTAAGGCCTAGTGGTGTAATAGTATGCTCTAGGGAGTGTAAGTTAGAGAGGTAACTAGCATGGGGGAATCCCACCAGCCAGGGTTAAAGAGGAAAGGCCAGATCTGGATTAAGCCGGCCAGGAAAGGTCGCTGGTACATCAAGGGCTAATATGGGTATGGCACAGGAGATATTTGCCCTATATATATATATATATATATATATATATATATATATATATATACACAATATCAAAACAGGGGGGTTGTGGGAGCACTCTAAAGGCTTTAAAGTATAAATATATAAGTATAATAAATGCCATTGCATATGTACCCAAATAGGGGTTATTTTGTTACAAAGTTATGATCATAAAATTGATAAGCCACCATACCACGTCAAGGTAAACCCCGAATGGCGGTCCCTAACTTGTTTTATTTTTTATGTGCATTCTAGCTTTACCTGTAATCAATGTCCATTGAACGCTGTTTTTTCACTGAGGGCTAAATCCTCCCCAGCCAGCAATCAGGCTTTTAAAGGAGAGATATTCCCAAAACAAACGCCCAATTTTAAAAGCATAGGATCACCACTAGTTTAAAGGGGGGGTATGGGGTGCTACAACCACTGAAGCTATGCCACAGCTTCCGGCTAAATATACAATATCAAAACAGGGGGGTTGTGGGAGCACTCTAAAGGCTTTAAAGTATAAATATATAAGTATAATAAATGCTATTGCATATGTACCCAAATAGGGGTTATTTTGTTACAAAGTTATGATCAAAAAATTGATAAGCCACCATACCACGTCAAGATAAACCCCGAATGGCGGTCCCTAACTTGTTTTATTTTTTATGTGCATTCTAGCATTACCTGTAATCAATGTCCATTGAACGCTGTTTTTTCACTGAGGGCTAAATCCTCCCCAGCCAGCAATCAGGCTTTTAAAGGAGAGATATTCCCAAAACAAACGCCCAATTTTAAAAGCATAGGATCACCACTAGTTTAAAGGGGGGGTATGGGGTGCTACAACCACTGAAACTATGCCACAGCTTCCGGCTAAATATACAATATCAAAACAGGGGGGTTGTGGGAGCACTCTAAAGGCTTTAAAGTATAAATATATAAGTATAATAAATGCTATTGCATATGTACCCAAATAGGGAGGATTTAGCCCTCAGTGAAAAAACAGCGTTCAATGGACATTGATTACAGGTAATGCTAGAATGCACATAAAAAATAAAACAAGTTAGGGACCGCCATTCGGGGTTTACCTTGACGTGGTATGGTGGCTTATCAATTTTATGATAATAACTTTGTAACAAAATAACCCCTATTTGGGTACATATGCAATAGCATTTATTATACTTATATATATATACTTTAAAGCCTTTAGAGTGCTCCCACAACCCCCCTGTTTTGATATTGTATATTTAGCCGGAAGCTGTGGCATAGCTTCAGTGGTTGTAGCACCCCATACCCCCCCTTTAAACTAGTGGTGATCCTATGCTTTTAAAATTGGGCGTTTGTTTTGGGAATATCTCTCCTTTAAAAGCCTGATTGCTGGCTGGGGAGGATTTAGCCCTCAGTGAAAAAACAGCGTTCAATGGACATTGATTACAGGTAATGCTAGAATGCACATAAAAAATAAAACAAGTTAGGGACCGCCATTCGGGGTTTACCTTGACGTGGTATGGTGGCTTATCAATTTTATGATCATAACTTTGTAACAAAATAACCCCTATTTGGGTACATATGCAATAGCATTTATTATACTTATATATATATACTTTAAAGCCTTTAGAGTGCTCCCACAACCCCCCTGTTTTGATATTGTATATTTAGCCGGAAGCTGTGGCATAGCTTCAGTGGTTGTAGCACCCCATACCCCCCCTTTAAACTAGTGGTGATCCTATGCTTTTAAAATTGGGCGTTTGTTTTGGGAATATCTCTCCTTTAAAAGCCTGATTGCTGGCTGGGGAGGATTTAGCCCTCAGTGAAAAAACAGCGTTCAATGGACATTGATTACAGGTAATGCTAGAATGCACATAAAAAATAAAACAAGTTAGGGACCGCCATTCGGGGTTTACCTTGACGTGGTATGGTGGCTTATCAATTTTATGATCATAACTTTGTAACAAAATAACCCCTATTTGGGTACATATGCAATAGCATTTATTATACTTATATATATATATATATACTTTAAAGCCTTTAGAGTGCTCCCACAACCCCCCTGTTTTGATATTGTATATTTAGCCGGAAGCTGTGGCATAGCTTCAGTGGTTGTAGCACCCCATACCCCCCCTTTAAACTAGTGGTGATCCTATGCTTTTAAAATTGTCCAGAAGTGACCGCACTCATACTTTGAATTGCCAGAGGTGCACAATCAAGGATTATAATATAAACAAACGAAGGATCAGCACTCTGTAATTTGTGAAATGATGCTCTTTTATTGGGGATGAGATGCTGTATCAATAAAAGAGCATAATTTCACAAATTACAGAGAGTGCTGATCCTTCGTTTGTTTATATATATATATATATATATATATATATATATATATATTCATATCGTTAGCAAAGCGATTATAATAATGGGGACATTTTGGCACCTGCTCAGTGCTCAGTGCCAATGCCTTTCGTTCTTCTGATGTGAATAATCCCATTCCTTTGTATACTGGGAGGGAATAGATGTCACTGACCTAGTTCTCCCATTCTTCTTCCCCAGTGAAACACTCAACTAACAGCAGGTTCTACATCTTAACTTTTTTGGGGGAACCATTTGGTCCAAGAATTGGACAAAATCATGATGAAAACTTCATGTTACATGTACACGAAGGTATATTTTGTGTCAATAAATCTCCATTCAAATTTGCAGCTGCAGGATTTTTTTTTGCATTGCAGTACAACTTATATAATCCTTAAAATTCTAAGAATGCACTCTATGAAACGGTGATCTTTAGATGTTTGTGCAATATGATTGCTTGAGTGTGTATAATGTCAAGTGGGTACCGTAAGTCTTTATTTTTGATGAATAAAACACATTACAGTGTCTAAAACCAACAGCTCATCTATGCTGCCTTTTTCAATTTTCAGAGCAAGTGCATGCTATTTATTAAAATGAGCATTTCTGTCATAGATTTTGTTCTTTAGTTGTAGATGTGGGGCTCTTAGCTTGTAAGATCTGCCATATTCTGCAAACCTGCTTTCACTCTGTTTGACTGCTGCTTTTAGCAGATTCTGTTCTTGCTTTTTTAATTGCCTTGACATAGTCTGATAACAATTACATAAACATACTGCGGAAAACTTCGCTAATAGTATTCAAAATGCCTTACTTTCCAGTAGTTCAAGAATTCTGAACCAAAGTATGGCAAATTAAACAATTGGGTGGAGACAAGCCATAGCAATGATTAAGGTTTAGATTTGAGAGCTTTTTTTGTTTAGGTGTGAGAGCTTTTTATAGCAGCTGATTTATTATGCTAATATATGAATAAAGGTAAGACCAGCCTAAAGCAATTAACAAATGTGTGCTAATACCAGATGCCACCACAGTTGCAATTAGGCAAACACAGAGTATCCGTCGCAGCTGTGTACCCAGGAGATTGTTGTTGTGCATAACATAGGGGCAAAGAGATCTTTAGAGGTCCAACTGTCAGCCCATGCTATTATGAATTAATCAAAATATGAAAACATTAAATGAGTCTGCAGTTCTTTCCCCTTGAGGCATGAAGATGTGTGTGGAAATAAAATGTACAATGATACTCTTCTTTGTGCATTGTATATAAGAAATGCCTTACTAACATGTAACACTAAGGGGCCTATTTACTAACATTCAGATTTTTTTTTCACGAATCTCTAAAAATGTATGGTTTTCTACATTTCATCAAAAACCATGAAAAAACCCAATACAAAAATGTGCCCTGTAAAAGTTGTCAAGGTGCTATAGAAGTCATGTTGGACCATTTTAGATCAATTTGGACTTTTAGAGGCCTTTACATTTTTTTGCTAGTAATTGTCCGAAAAACTCTTTTTTTAAAATTGTTTTTGAGGTTTTTGTAATTTTTACTGGATCGGCCAGTGCTTATTTTTCTTTAATACTTTTTATATTCGGATCTTTTAATAACTTTCATGGCATTCGTGATTTTAGAGAAATAGAGTTAATTGTGGTTTCAAAAAATGTCTATAACTGCTAAAATTCGATCTTTGATAAATGGGCCTCCACGGGATGTCTAAAACAGTGCAAAAGGCAATTTGTTATTGTAGTATTAATACTGAAAGACAGGGCTAGAACCAGTAGGCAATGGGCAGCTGTGGGGGTGGAGCACAATTAGAAAAAAATATTGTTTACCCTCTCTTATCTCCCACCTGCCGTGGCTTGCTCTGAATTAAGAAATGGGTGAGCAAGAGCAGTCCATAGCAGGAAAGGGGTTGCAGTGCTAATAGGGTGTGTGTGTGTTTGCCACCACTAAGCTGCGCTGTAGCCGGCTGGTGAGAGGTTGCGCCATGGCAAGAGGTACTTGCCTTGGCCACAAGTACCTCTTGGCCCAGCACTGTTGAAAGCAAAAAAAGTAACCCAAGATTGTATTAATGCCTTCATGGACATTTCTGTCTGAGATGAGTCCCACTCTCTTCTATATGAATGGAATATTCTTGCTTAGACATAGTTCACTTTCAGGGGTGTAACAATGCCTCATTGAGCCCCCTCCCCAAAAAAGAAAATCTTCATAGGGTCCCGGCCTCAGTAGCTCCTTCCAGGGCCCTCCCTCCATCTCCATGCCGGCTTGTGACCCCTGTTCCCTGTAAGGTAAGGAAAGAAAGCAGCTGGGTGAGGGATTTCTAAGACTATAAAGGTAGCAGACCCTTCGGTCCGGCCCCTCTGCCACAGCAGGTCCGCTTCCTCTATAGTTCACCTTAAAGGAGAAGGAAAGTTGCAATCACTAGGGAGTACAATATGTTAGACACCCCCCAGTAATTGTAATCACTTAAGCATATGCCAGGCCTTTGCTACTGTTAGCAGGAAACTGCTCCAATGCGGGATTTTTCTGTTGAAGTTGATCACAGCAATCTTCTTTCATTACTATCTTCTTACCCATTGGTGTGGGCAGGTGCATGTTCATGTACTCTTTTTTGTCTTAATGCTCAGATTTTCACTCTACTGTGCATTTGAACCCAAAGAAAAAGCAGGTAGAGGATTGCTCTATGGTGCTCTTCCAGAAATACCCCTGGCAGGTGCAGTTGTCTACTAACAGAAGCCCGGTCATGGGTATCAGGTAAGTAATACAAATGTTAGGCCCTTTCCTTCTAATTCCCTGGTGCAAGCAGTCTGCCATTAGTCCTTGTTTTTATTACTGAAATATTTAAGATTTTTGTTCTACAAAAATTCAGGTATGGAATTCCAACTGCTACCTGGTTGCTAGGATAATTGCAATGGCAACCAAATAGCATTTTAGGCTGGAGAAAGGTAGGATAGAAATAGGAAGGATAAGAGGCTAATATTTCTAAACAAATGGTAAATTTCCGCAATAACCATCAGTTATCACTTGCTAGGGTTAGGGCTATGCTGAGAGGTTACTCAAAGGTACAGAAGGTAGAGGGAGACTCTGTAAAGTTATTGCTGATATTACAGCAAGACTCAGTGTACATGAACATACATGTCATTCCATTGCATTAAAGGCACATTTGCAACTTTCCTCCTGCAGCACAAGCTGCTCCTTGCATCTCATGCGCTATATATGTATAACATTTTTAAGCATGCATTTCTGTATCCATATAGGACCTAATGATGCACATTGTGAGCCCTTAAATACAAAAAATGTAAATGAGGGGTTTAAAGTTGAAGCATTGAATTACCTAGGCTGTCATGAGGATTTAGTGAAGAAGAAATCAGCATTTTGTAAACATGTGAACAGAGAAAGTAACTTTTAAAGGAACAGTAACACCAAAAAGAAAAAGTGTTTAAAAGAAAAGACAATATAATGTACTCGTGCCCTGCGCTGGCAAAAATGGTGTATTTACTTCAGAAAAATTATAGTTTATATAAACAATTTGCTGAGTAGCCATGGGGGCAGCCATTCAAGCACAGGACACACAGTAGATCACAGATAAGCTCTGAAGACTCTCATTGAATACTACAGAGATTATCTGTTATCTGCTGTGTATCCTGTGCCTTTTCTCCCTTTTTCAGCTTTGAATGGCTGCCCCCATGGCTACACAGTAGCTGGGTTATAAAAACTATAGTTATGTTTTTGAAACAAACACACCAGTGCAGCACAACAGTACATAATATTTTCAATACTGTAGGACACTTTATTTTTTTTGCTGTGTTCCTATAAGGACTGTATAAGGTACCAAAGTAGTGCAACCATTGTAATGTTTTGGTTTTATGTGTATTGCAATCAGCACACAGAGACACAAATCTGTTCAGTCTCTTTTACTCTCCTACTTCCTTGTTCCGGAACTACATTCAACAATCACATATCCATGTGCTCAGTGGAGTGATATCATGACAACCATAACTTTAATAATTTCATGACAGGTGAAATTATTTCAGAATAAACACCACACTTTTCCTGAGGTAAAATGGCAAATAACATTGAGGAGAAGATAAAAACTTTAATTCGTGGGGAATCAAACATCCTTTATTTACACTGTTAAAGTCTCTCAGGTGGTATTTGGTGCATTTTCTGCTGTAAGCGGTAATGCTTTTTTACTTGCATTTCAATGCTTTGGTGTCATATTTTTTCCATATAACTGCATCTGCATTGGCCTAAAATTACGGGATCAAATGAGACTTTGAGAAAAATGAATCACACCCCTGTACTTAGTATAGAAACAAAATAAATCCACATATAGGCTGATAATGGAGGCAGTGGGACACAGAACATTAAGATGCACATACAGCCTGAGCCAACCCAAAGCTGTAACAGTATTTGTTACTAAGTCAATAGTGATGCGCTAGCAGCCGCAAAATTCACTGATGCAACAAAATTAAAAAGCATTATCAGACAACTATTTCAAGAAAATCAGAGGTAAGGAATTCTTTAGAAGCCACATCCCCTAATGCAGCTTTGCTTCTGCCTTCCTGGATCTTTAAAATATATTTTCTGGTATCCAAAAGTTATGAAAGCACCATGGAGAGACTTTATCCTGATAACAGCCCTGTACCAATGCTGCCCTGAGATATGTGTGAGACTCCCATATGAAGGCAGAAATGCCAACACAGTATCCAACCTGCCAAGGAAAGGTGATAAGAGTCATAACAAAATCAGACAACGTGCAAAGAAGCTTTAAAAAAAAAAAAAAAAAGCATTAGACGTGTTACAAAAAGGCATGCAAGGTATTAGTATGGTTTTCAAATGTCGATGGTCCCCAGGATAAAGCTGTTAAACCTGAAATATTCCAGTTTCTCCTGCTTTCAGTTATTTTAATTACTGATTTGTGTTTTTTCTTATTAAATATTTTAACAGCTTTAAGTGCAGTACTGCAGTTTTAGTAATTAAAGCAACTTATATTAGTTTAGTTCTTTGTAGATAATGATTATTCTATGATTTCAGCATAGCACTGCCTAGACAGATTCACTTCAATTTCCACCAATCAATGCTGTTTGGAAAAGAAATTAAGGAGGGATTAGTTTAAGGGAGGAACTCCACGGCGATTTCAGTGCGATCCGACGCTATGCAATGGAAATAAGTTACATTTCCATCTCTTACCTTATTTCTACCGCATGACTTTCTCACTTTTATTCCAATCATTGTGACCTTCATCGTGGATGTCAGGAAGGAAAGATTTTAAAGGCAAAGTAGTTCAAAAAAATAGAAACTTCTAAATAGACAACTTCTATTATTAACATTTATTTTTATAGCGCCAACATAGTTTTCTGGAATCATGTGTATACAGTATCTATGTACAGTATTTGAGTAAACAAGTCCCTCAAACAATGCTGATACAGGCAGGGGTATTTAAGTAGTTAACTTAGAGGCCTTTTTGCTATATTTCAAGGTAAACGTGAACACAATAAAAAACAAAGCTGCAATAAAACTAGTGTGACTTTTTTTCTTTAAACACTAGCTTACTTAAGAAAAAAGGCAAAGTACGCCAGTGAAAATCATATTATCCCATTCATTTTCAATGAAGCTAAAAAACTAAAATCTTTTAATAAATTGGGAAAATAAATATATCATCAAAGCTTTTAGAGACAATTCCCATTGACTCTTATTGAACCATGCCAGCTTTTACATGCCTTATTTTTCCAGCAGCTTGTCATAGTTTTAATCAATGACATTTCCTGGCTATGCGAAGTTCCAAAGAATATTCTTGAATATATTCATGTTTTTACACTGCATATTTTCTGAAATCCTGGAAAAAATCTAAAACCCGACATTTAAAAATTGGTCCTTTGGGATCAACAATACAAATTCAATAAAGAAGCACAGCAAATAATGCATTTTAATACAAATTAAAAAATTTGTTTGTATAGATCGAAAAAAAACCACCAACACAAATTAAACGTTAAAATCGCAAGAAAAATTTACCACTCCTCTTCAGAAAGTGATGGGGCAATCCATCGTGCAGTGGTCGATTTCTCCTCCCTGCCTTCCTTATAGGCAGTTGGATCGTTGCTTCATCCCCTTTTCTGAAAAGGAGTCTTACTAAAGACTTTGTGATTGGAAAGTTTAATTTGTGTTGGTGTTTTTTTTTTTTTTTTTTTTTTGATCTATACAAACAAATTTTAAAAAAAAAGATGTTACTGGTCCTTTAATCAGTGGGTGCAGCATAAATAAATATATAGAGAATTAATATGTCAAGAAAAGCTTAACAAGGCATTATGATACATTATATTAATGCTAAAATATGTGATTTTGAAAGAAAGTGCAGAGATCAGCCTACTGTGTTTTACAGTAGTCTATACCATTGAAGAGATGCTTGAAGTTCTTGATGTAAGAGACTGGCATAGTATAGAAAACCTTGACTTAGCTTATGATGATGTACAGGATACTTACACAAAAGAGAATTTTGAGTATAGAAAAGTTGCAGAGAATGGGAATTTTTGGAGATTGCAACATTTCAAAGAGAGTACAAATGCCAAAGAACTAGAGAAACTAGAGAACTATGAAGTGCAAACATGTAAATCGCTTGGTGCAAAAAGAAATGTATACTTCCCAACATTTGAAAAATGTAAAGAAGGGAAAAAAAAGATCTGCTGCACATAATGCGTCAACATTTTTTGATGATGCCAATTTTTGGCCACACCCCTATTACCATTTCCATTTTACAAAATTCGGCAGGTTATGGAAAGCTTGAACACATTTCTGGGAGCTTTAGGTACATTTTTTATGTCTTTTAACAGTTTTGCTAATGGAGGTGAAATTGCCATTTAAGATGCAATTCTCAGTTCCACCAAGACACCTGCTTAGATTATTAGTTACAAATGTATCTAAGTGCTGGTGCTGAGTATACTGGGCTCTCTGCCTAAAGTCTCTTATTTAATTAAGTTGCAGAAACTTTGCATCTTTTTCTGGCATCAGTGTCCTGAAACTTGGGCGGAGCTGCTAAAATTCTGACTGTTCCACTAAAAACGGGACAGTTGGAAGGTATGGAAATGCAAATCACTGATGGCACTCCATTTCTCCACATCCAAGATGGAGGCCCCCATGACTCACGTGCACCACATTGCGTTACGTCATCACGCACACTTTTGGTGTCAAATTCAAAATAAAAGACATTTGCATTTATTGGTTCAATGCCCGAATATAGATCCTACTTCTGTGGTGTTCCTGGGTGCTCTAAATTGCTATTTTTTGACAGATTTCCTGGATTTCACCTCCTGCTTTGTTCCTGACTTTGTTTGCTGCCTGCCCTTGACTCTTTGCCTGGACTTTGACCTTGATCTGTTTAACCCCTTTGGTACCGCAAGCTGGACTTTATCAGCAAATCTGCATAGGAGGATTCCTCCTTGGTCCCAACTCCAAACCTCTATAGCCGTCTGGCCCTGACACACACAATGCCAAATCTCCCAATGATACAAGCCTTCAGCATTCCTGATTTGTTTGTAGCTGCAACTTATCTCTGTAATGCATATCACTCTTTCCTCTTTTAAAGGGGACCCGTCACCCAAAAAAATATTCCAAATCCTATTTTAACATGTTAGTCAAGCAAAATTAACTTTAAAAACACTGTATAAATTATTTGAATCTTGTTTCCATCAGTCTGGGAACTCATAATTATAGCAAGCAGGCAGGAGCCATTTTGTGGACACTGTTATTAAGACAAGCCTTGCATCATCTCAGAATCTTGTTTGTGCACCAGAATGGGGGACCTGATGTCCATCCCCATGAACTGGCTACACAAATAGATGGTAAAGCGAGAGGGGGGATTGTTTTTTTGCGAGCAGTGACATCTAGAAAATGCTAAATGGAAAGTGAAAGTAATTGCTTGTCCCGCCTCTATGCCTAAGGCATAGTGGAGGGGCAGCAAATATTTGATTGACAGCTGAGATTTCTAAATGAGTTTACAACAGCTATGAATGCTTTAATGAAAAAATGAATTTGGATTTCATGTTTAATTTGAAATGGACTTTTATTATACAGCTTTTTATGTCTGTGTGACCGGTCCCCTTTAATCACAGCCCCAAGTATAAGAGCACATGCAACATTTTCTCTATGGAAAAGTCAAGAATAAATGGAAGTCTTGCTTAGTGCATGTGTTCCATACTGTAAATGCCATGATTATAAACTGATAGAATGCATTATACCGTGCTGCAATTTTGTTTGTGCTTTATTTGCTTTTTTTAATTATCAAAATATTGAGAAAAATTACAATGGTCCAGATTCAATTTGATGAGAAAAACTTATCTCATGAAAACTCAATAGAAGACTATGGGAAAAACTGGGATTGAGTTAGATGATAAATGTTCCTCATCAAATTGCATCTGGCCCATCACGTGCCATTGCTCCTAGGTTTTTACATTATTTAATCTTTAGATGGAAACCTTTCAATTAACTGAATGCATCTGCTGTGTAAGGCACTGTATGCAGCCACTGACCAGATACCCACTGACTATTTCATTCTCCATTCTGTAACTATTACACTGAAGAATTATATGTTTTCTTTAAAATCCCATAATTAATTCAATCTCTTATGTTGTTATAAACTAGTCAGAATGGAAATGCAGTGTAAGTTATATTAATATCATAAATTCCTTTAGAAAACCAGAGCAGAAGACATAATCTTAGACACTAGAATAAAATGCTTGGAATGTATTTTGTTATAATACACAAAAGCCACGAATATCTTGTAAATTATATCCTTATAAATGGTGAGTTCTGATGTCATCAGTTATAAACGGTGAGTTCTGATGTCATTTCTGTCACATGACTCACTTCTGAACAGTTAAGGTCCCCATAGACGCGACCGATTTCAGTGCAGTCCGACCAATCCATCAAATTATCGTGCGGTTAGTGGGATTCGAACGATCGTACATCTTAAGATTTTTCGTCCATCTGTCAGAAAATTGATCGGCCAGGTTTAAAAATCTTTATCGGTCCCAGTGCAATCGATCTATGTTTGCAGGGCCAAGCAGGCAGCTACTCTTCAGTTTTGCTGGCAATATCGCCTGAAATGGTTTTTTAAGTTGATGGACACATCATACATTTAAACGATCATTTCGAGATAATCGTGGTCTCACGATAACGATTGGATCTTTTAAAAATCTTTACATCTATGGCCAGCTTTAGTCACCAACTGCACAAGGCTGCAGAGCTAATTAAGAAACATCCTTGCTTCATCACATACAAACACAAAGCATGCATGGTGATGCAATGTATGGGTTTGTGCATTACTGGAGTAAAGAATGCATCTGTGTTTCATCACACAATTACCAGGTGCTTCAAAAGGCCAAGAAATAAGATACTTTAATGGCATTTGAAGTTCTGTAAGGACACTTTTTAATCCTGATTGCTTGGAGATGTCATTGTAAAATTGAAAAAGGAAAAAATGTGTCTGCCTCAGCTGCATATTGCTGATGGAATCATGTACAATAATATAAGTCTACACGCTTTACCTGTTTCTCCATGTGAAATAATAGGAGCCGTGTGCATTCAAATTGGATTTTTTTTCTAATAGAAAATGAATAGGAAGCCACCATAAAAAACAGGTTTAATCTACTTATCTGTTAACATATTTAATGCATTTGACATATTTTCTTCTTCTTAAAGAGACACAGTAAAGAAGATGATTGATTTGATTGTCCTGTGAGTTCAGCAAAGAAATCTGGTCAATTATGTTACTTTATTGGAGGAGTTTTTATAATTGTGTTTTTTTATCGAAAAATAAACAAATAAAACTACAACTACAACAGATTTTGGTATTACTAAGAGAAGATGTACTAAATATCACAATTATTGTATCTAAACACAAATATAAAAAAATAATCTCATAAACCAAATCCATACATTTAGTAAAATTTTTGTCAAGAAAATGTGTCTCTGTTAATATATCAGTTAAAATAGGTCCTATTAATTAGTACTAAATTCCCTTTTTGCATTATTTGATTTTTGGTATCAAAAGTATCTTACTAAAATCTATATACAACGACATCAATAACAGACTGGAAACTACAATGAAACAGTATCATTTTATTAAAACCCCATAAAACTTATTTACCATTTTGATGATGTTTATAAAATTTGATGAGTAGGAAAACGACTAAAACAAACTGTAAGGAACACCACAGTTGTGCACATTTGACTTACATTTGGCGCAATGTTACGTCACACCATGCACAGTGACGTCACAAGCATGTGCACTGAGCACATTGGGCCATATTCAATTCATTAAGCGGTATATCATGTGAAACGGTATATCATGTGAAAAGTCATGGATGAGATTCAATGTGAGATGCAATTCAATTCAGAAAATCTTATCTTTTGGTTATCTCACATGGAAACTCTATTGAAGTCTATGAGAAAAACTGGGAATTGATTTTGGAGAAAAGTTTTTTCTCCTCGAATTGCATCTCGTTCATGACGTTTCACTTGATAAATCATGAGATAACTTTTTCTCACTGAATTAAATAATTGTTTGTAGACAAATGTGAAATATATTGCTTATTGGTTCTCCATCCTGTCCATCATACATATTCCTTCTCATTGGTTCCCTAGCCATTTAAATCCCTTTCTCTTCCACTTCCCCTTGCCCAAGCTTCTGGTTATCAGATCCTACTCAAGCATGTGTTTGTTGCTGAATTAGTGTTGACTCCCTGCCTGGTTACTGAATTTGATCCTTCCTGCCCACCCTGGCAGTGGCAGGTTCCTGTTTATGTCTACACCATTACCTTGGCTGTACTGCTTTTTCTCCTGAAGTGTGCTGGTTCCCTATTTACCCCGGGGTCCCAAAAGGGTGTCTGTGAAAACTAGGGTTGGCATAGGATTCCTCAGTCTCCCATGGTTCCTCGCTAAACAGATCATCATACAAACGTTTTAGCCAATCAAAGGTTTTCAACATGTCTAGTGAGAAGAACATTTTTTATAGTAATATTTGTTTAGGTTTGTTATAGAATAGAATAAAATAACAAAAATGGAGCTTTACATTTGGCAAAATGTGGTGTAAATATTGCTTTGTCATGAAAAGGGCTTTTATAGACAAGAGTATATAATCTACACGAGGGTGCTCATTTATCAGCAGTCTCATTTTAGTGGTTTTATAGGTTTTAGAAACCCACGAATAAGCTCACTTTCTCGAAAACAGCAAATGTCATGAAATTTATTAAGAGATCCGTATATAAGAAGCACAAATGAAAAAAATTCAACAATCCGAATAAAATGATGAATACCTGAAAAACCTCTAAAAATTTTGTTTTTTCGTACAATTATTAGCGAAAAAAATCAGAAGACCTCTAAAACTCCAGCTGAATTCATTAAGGTAATACAATGCATTTAGGTTACTGAAAAGGGCTCCAGTAAGGCCCGTAAACTAGTAATGGGTGAATTAGTGGAGAATTTTCACATTTCAGCGGCAGCGATGACAATTAAATGCACGCCCATTGACTTTAATGCACATCAACTGTCACCAGCAACTATACCTATCGGCGAATTCATTCTGGCGTCAAAATTCGTGTTTTGCAAATTTTGCACTGCTTCGCAAATTTCGTGGGAGATTTGCAAACTTTTCGGGACAAATTCACCCATCACTACTGGAAACTGCGTTGGGTCTGTTGAGGGCTGTATTTTTTATGTGATTTTTTTGTAAAATGTGACCCAAAGCTAGTGAAGAAGAGTGCTTGAATCATTGTAGTGTATTGTTGCATAATATTTTCATTTCATTGTTTGAGTATGGCTGCAGATGTTTCCTATAACAACAATTCACTTCTACATGTTGTACTCTACTGTACATTGTATTGATGCCGGCGTCAAAATTCGTGTTTTGCAAATTTTGCACTGCTTCGCAAATTTCGTGGGAGATTCGCAAACTTTTCTGTACAAATTCACCCATCACTACTGGAAACTGCTTTGGATCTGTTGAGGGCTGAATTTTTATTTGATTGTGTAAAATGTGACCCAAAGCTAGTGAAGAAGAGTGTTTGAAACATTGTAGTGTGTTGTTGCTTAATATTTTCATTTCATTGTTTGAGTATGGCTGCAGATGTTTCCTATAACAACAATTCACTACTACATGTTGTACTCATCTACTGTACGTTGTCAAAACAAAGACCTGCTTTCTAACATTTGGGTACATTCTGGAGAAACGTGAGAAACGTGAGAGCATTGTGAATGCTGAAGACAGTATTTGAGGCTGTTAGTAGAACAAATACTGAATCATAGAAATTATAATAGATTTAGAATTTAAACAAGACATATTCCAGAAGTAATACAATATTCAGCTATTTCAGGCTATTTGAAACTTTGGAAAACAGCTATGCAAAATCTTCAAATAAATAACTACCTGAAATGCCACTTCTTGAATTGAAGCTGACTTCTTAGTCTAAAAATACTCTCTTAATCCCTTTTTTTTTTATTTAGACATTTTTCTACTGGCCTATAAGTGGGGAGACCAATCATGCAATTTGTGTTCCTATGGAAACTAACTGTAGAAAGACTGTAAGAAGGGCAAACCAAGTTTTGTACATATATCATGTTTAAGTTTCTAGTTTGGGCACTAGACAGCAGTAACCCCAAAGCCTGATCTTGGTTAGTATTCTCCTAGAACCTTCTAGCAAAATGTAGAGGTTTAGGCCCTGCAGACAAAAGGTGTTTGATAAATGAAAATGCCTTGTTAAACTCTTAGATAGGTACTAGGAGCCAGTGAAATGCCATGAAGTCAGGGACTGTTATCAAGTGAACTTTGTCATTATTTAGTAGTATTGTCATTATAAACCGCTTGACATCTCCTTGGTCGGTGTTACACTCCATCATGGGGCAGATTAACTAAAGAACGCTGGTGACAATTCGCCAGTGTTACCGCCTCGAGGGACTTCACCGATTTACTAACGGGCACGGGACTTTTCGATCTGGCGAATGGACGTTACTCCGCAAATTCACTAAAATGCGGATTTTACTGAACGTTAGCGCTTTCGCCAGACTTGCCTTCGCCAGCTCAGACCAGACGGAGTGCAATGGAGTGCATAGAACTTCCTCAATCTTCAGTTATGTACATCATATTTTGTGTGAGTGGAAAACTTCTAAATTCCAAAAACGCTGGTGTCTTTTCCTTTTTTTAGGGTGATGGGCAGCAACAGTCCTAAAACTTTTTTGTGTAACAGGTTTCCCCCATACATTTTCTAACATATGGAACATTATTTTACAGTGGGCTCATGTGTAGGGCATTTTTCTTTATGCAAATTTTGATAAACCTACTGTACCTGACCGATTCAGCACTGCGCCTAAAAAGATGCAGGACATCTGACTGGAAGAGCTTCCAGTAAATTTAGAACCAGGTTACTACTGAGAATTAAAGGGTCTACACTGAAAATTACAGACATCTTCTAACAACTATGTACAGTATATGCCAAAAGCCAAGATCATTACACAAACCAATTTAAGTCTGTTTTACTTGTTACTTGTTAAAAAAATACATATATAAATCAGTTTTGAAATAACATAACATGAAATATACGGAAAGCAAAAAAGCCATCAGTCATTGTCATGTGATGCAATACAGATTTAGGGTATGATCTCCTAGTTATTTTATCTGTGAAATATTAAAATTAAACTTTTTTTGGCTCTACAGTATATACAAAAAACGAGATTTCTTGACACTGGCAGGGCCAAATACCTGCCTCACCCCCACCCCCCTCACCCCAACTGGCCTAGAAATAATTAACTCTTACCACTTGTTTTACATTGGTACCTTTGTCTTCACTATAAGACATAAGCATTAACAATACATAACCATACAGATAACAGGTACATATTAACAGTGTTATAACAGTAAGGGGCATATTTATCAAGGGTCGAATTTTCGAATTGAAAAAACTTCAAAATTCGAATTCAAAAAGACCAACAACAATTAAGTCTAAATCTTTTTTGGTAAAAGGTCAGTTTTCGATCAAATAGGTCTGTATTCGGCCGAATTCGAAAGTCCACCAATTAAATCCAAATGGGTTCTAGGAGATCCCCCATGGGCTAAAACAGCAATTCGGCAGGTTTTAGATGGCGAATGGATGAAGTCAAATTTTTAAAGCGACAGTACATGATAAATTTTGATATTCAAAATTTTAAATTTTTTTCAAATTCGAATTGAATTTGGACTATTCCATAGTCGAAGTACACACAAAATATTTCGCAATTCAAATTTTTTTCATCAAAAAAAATTCAAAAAATTCACCTCGACTTTTGGGGGCAGATTCACTTAGGGTCGAATTTCGAAGTTAAAAATACTTCGAAATTCGACCCTCGAATTGAAATCCTTCGACTTCGAATATCGAAGTCGAAGGACTTAGCGCTAATCCTGCGATCGAACGATCGAAGGATTTTTCGTTCGATCGAACGATTAAATCCTTCGAATCGAACGATTCGAAGGATTTTAATCAAACGATCGAAGGAAAATCCTTCGATCAAAAAAAGGTTAGCAAGCCTATGGGGACCTTCCCCATAGGCTAACATTGACTTCGGTAGGTTTTATCTGCCGAAGTAGGGGGTCGAAGTTTTTTTTAAAGGGCAAGTACTTCGACTATCGAATAGTCGAATAGTCGAACGATTTTTACTTCGAATCGTTTGAATCGAAGTCGAAGGTCGTAGTCGAAGGTCGAAGTAGCCCATTCGATGGTCGAAGTACCCAAAAAATACTTCGAAATTCGAAGTATTTTTCATTCGAACCCTTCACTCGAGCTGAGTGAATCGGCCCCTTGATAAATCTGCCCCTAAATACCAACAGTGATCTAACAGTAGGCTAGTAATCTAGGCTACTCCATTGCCAGATCTCTGGCAATGGACCAAAATTAGGTCCAGCCACTAGCATTTTGTGCCTTCCACAGACAAACGCTGGAGGAAAACAACCAACCTTGCCCCACTTACAAACTTGGGACTTAGTAAAACTCCACATTGCCAACCATCTATCACCTTTGCCACCCGGCTGTGGCAACAGACTATCATCCTAGCAACTCTAGTCTAACCATAAACCTTGAACAATCACCGTACCACATTGACCACGTGCCAACAGTTACAATTGTGACAACTAGCACAAAGGTTTCATCCCCGAGGAAAGGTGGGACTTCATTTGCTCTATCCGAAATTGCTCTCCCTAACTGCTATTGATTCAAATAAACTAACTTCACCCCCCAACACTATGTAACTAAGCCCAACTATTAACCCCTGTCTGGCAGTTTTGTCCCGCCCCAGTCATGAGTCCTCAGTCAGCAGTTTGTTGTATGTCTTCCCTTTCCTTCTACAAGAGGAAGTATAAAAAATAACTAAAATCATAATTTGCTTCAAAATGTAATGTTCATGTTACAGTTCTATTGGCAATATAATGCAGAACAAATCCAATGTTGAAATAAAAAGCTGTGGTTTATTTAAATTTCACTTCATTTATAGGTCTTCATACAGCTTCTATTTAATGGCTTATGTATTCCTGAAAGAAGATAACTCTGCTGTCTTTATTTCTTTCCTTAAAGATGAGCCACAGAGTAACCCATTGGGGGATCTTTTATTTCTCACTGGTTGGGCATTCAACCACCGGAAGCTCTATTTGAGTACAGTACATCTACAGTGACTTGCGTGGTCAATGAAACTAAACCTGCAGCAGAGATGCTTGAAAGCATATATCTAAAAAATATCAGTAGCTTTCTCTCGTTTTCTGTCATTGCATTTTCCTGTCTGCTTCTTTTATATTTTTTAGGCTGTTTTACCATGGAGTATGTTGCATAATCCTACAAGGGATGGTGAGCTGATACTTATTATTCTCCTTTATGCTACTAGAGCCTCTGGAGATATCATCTTGTCTTACATGGAGATATAACTTGAATCATAATATGTTCTCAGGCTTTGTTCACATGCATTTTATGGGTCATTAACTTGGACTTGGTGTGTTCTCAGAAGTTTCATCATGTCACCTAGAGAATTTAAAATCTTTGCAATTTAAATTTTGGTTTTGAATATTCAACATCCCAAGTCTTCTCAATTCTTGAGGAGTTTAATGTAACAGGTTAGTGCAACAGTGCAATGCGCCAGACATCACAGATTTAAATGTATTCTCTCAACGTTAAAGGGCCTATATATTTTAGGACTAATTAAACACTCGTTTTAAAGTCAAATATTTATTTTTATATAGTTTTTAAATCATGGTAGATGTGTTGTGTTGTGTTGTCATTAACAAAGATGGAAAGGTTTTAAGAAAAACCACTCCAAGATTTTGTATATGGTAGTACATAATAGCAATAAGATCATTTACCATAGTCAAAAATAAAAAAAAAGTCCAAATGATGGGAACACATATGGGCCTTGATTATATGAAAAACAAGGTGGTGTTTATTGAGTTGATGGTCGCTGTGGGGACCACATATCGGCTAAATAAACAGCCAATATGGACTCTGTAGGGGACCAGAATATCGTCTTAATAAACAGAACATTGGTTTTTTTTTTTCAACATCCATGAGCTCATCATTATTTATACTTATTTTTATACATACATACGGTAGCAACAAGGCATTGGTTTTCCATGGAGTGCGCCTGCAATTTGGATATGGGTGGACACAAAAAAAAATTTACCTACCAAATTAAAGTTAAGGCTCGGAAAATCTTAGGAGATATTTAATAGATTTTATACAGTATTTTGTTTCTTGCTATACAATTATTCTGGTTAGTGTTTCCAATATGCTGAGAAAGAATAGTCCTGTTTGAGTGTGCTTCAAATAATGAAAATCCAAAGACATTTTGCAGCTCTACAATGTATCTGCTTTCATATAAAAACAGAGACTTTTATTGTCTATTGCTTCAACCCCAATGAACTAGTAATCCCCATCTTGTGCAATGGGAAACTGGAGGATTGAGTTTCTTGCACCCTCTACTACAACCTAATTATCAAATAAGTGAACAATGGATGTTGTTACAAAGCATGTAAGCATTGAATGCAAAAAGCTAATTAAAGGGTGAGATCAATGTTCACCAGAGGCTTACTTGTAATAGACTTTACATTTAGAAGAATATTTCCAGTACAATATTTAATTGTGTTTTTAAAGAGAACCTAAAACGTGACTTGTATTTGCAAGTTTTCAACTATGGACCTATTCAAAGAGAAAGTGGGGTGTATATCTTAGTTAGGGTTAAGAGTGTTCCCTTATTTGCTTGTTGTCATTTGCAATGTATTTTAGGTTGGGGTGGAGGGGGGCTACTGACATCTTCTTCTTCTTACATAGATGCACGCCACTTTAGCTGAACTGGTGGGAATTTGCTTTAGTTTGGCAGATTATTTTAACCTTCATTGAGCTGTTAACAAGGTGAAGATATTATAGGTAAAATAATTCCTGCATACACTGGATATTATAATATACGCTATACTGAATGTGCAATGGAGTGTTCTTGTATGCCCACTTTATAACTGTTCAGACACAAATACACACTTTAATACTATCAAGTAATACGTCAAACCAACTGGATTTTCTGTACTTTTTCCCTTGAAGATGTATTGCTAGTCATCTTTTTTTCTCGATTCTGAATCACTTGTACATAGACCTTTGTGGAGTTAAATACTTTACCTTCCAATGCTCCAATCAGCATACTCTGTTTAGTATACCATGAGCTGTAGGAATGAGAACCTTCATAGACAGACATTAATGCTAGTTCTACAATCTTCAAATTTCAATATCAATATGGCCTTACATATACAGATTAATGAAGTTATGGAATTAAGGACATTAAGGGGCAGATTTACTAAGCTCGAGTGGATAGTTCGAATCAAAAAATATTAGAATTTCTAAGTCATTTTTTGGGTACTTCGACCATCGAATTGGTCAAATTCGATCGAATTCGATCGAATCAAATGATTCGAACGATGCAAAGTAAAAATCGTTCGACCATTCGATAATCGAAGTACCTTAAAAAAAAAAAAATTCAACTTCATACTTTGCCAAATTAAAGCTAACGAAGTCCAATGTTAGCCTATGGGGACCTTCCACAGCACTTAACTAAGTTTTTTTTGGTCGAATAAAAATCCTTTGATCGATTGATTAAAAAAATATTCGAATTCAAAGGATTTTACTTCGAGGGTCGAATTTGAGGTATTTTTAACCCTTGAAATTGACCCTTGATAAATCTGCCCCTAAGTGTACCTAGATGCAAAAATCTTATTAGTTGCTATAGGTTAATGCAGTCTGCCAAATAAGAACATCTTAACCCAGTCTGCCATATAAGAACATCTTAACCCAATTCTGCCATACCAGGGTTACCTGATCACTTGCTAACTTTTCTAAATTAAGCTCATGTAAGGGTCTGGAATACAACCTGTGATCTGCCCGAAATATGCCATAACAGGACATTTAAGCCACAAAATTAAACTAAAAAGCTGACACATTAGCTTCAAAATTCATCCTGTCTACTGTTTTTATTCTTCATAAAAGATCTTTTGCCAAGATGACATATACCGTTACTCACTATAAATACTGTAGGTTTCAGTGAAGAATGTAATTACTTGAAGAAAATATATTAACTAAAAAGGATTTGGCTTTAACTATTAGTACAGTACAGTAATACAGTAAATATACAGGAAGACATGATACTAATCATTGTTAAAGAATGTTACAAATATTGAACTATGTCTAATATTTTAAGAGTTGGGGGATCAAAAATAATTTCCCCTAACAGCATTATAGGCTGTAATGGTATAGGATGTAATATCTAATAATGCTTGGGACCTCGAAAAGGGATCTTTTCATAATTTGGATCACCATGCATGGGTAAGTCTACTAAAATCATTTAAACATTATATAAACCCAAAAGGATTATTTTGTTACCAATATTGATCCAAGCAGCTTTGTTACCATCACGTGCAAGCTACTGTTTTATTATTACAGAGAAAAAAAAATATTTTGATAAATTATTATTGTTTGCTTATTGTTTTTGTTCGGCCTTTCTGTAATTTGGAGCTTGCTGGAAATTGGTTTTCGGGTTAGAGCTCTCATACCCATAATATTAACACATTCCCCACACCATTTGGAAAGACAAAGTGCAGTATTTCCCACATGCCTAACATGAACTCCTTTGTTTGCATGATTTGTATAATAAGTATTTAGTAACAGTTGGCTTTATGAAAATAAAAAACAAATGAAAATGGCCTGAATCCTGTAACAAGATTAAGGGTTATTTTGTGTTATGGGAGCTACTTTTCTACTATATATATATCTAGAGAATACACTGCTGGATTTCATTATGGAATAAAAAGCTTTAGTTCCCTCTGAATATGTATTTGTATTTCAGCAAGAACAATGTTTCAGAAAGTACAGGCTTGCTCTCTAGAGTACCATTGTTTTAGAGGAGAATTGTTTAGGTTTCTGATTGAAAATTAATTTAATTTATGTATTTAATTATATTTAAAAGTATGGTAGTCCATTTAATCATTTTATAAGTATGGCAGTCTCATTTAAACTTGGCTCAAAGCATTTTATTTTCTATTTATAAGGGGTAGTCATTACAACTGTAATCAGTCATCTGAGAATGTGAATGAAAAGCATGCAGACTGGATGTTGCCAGCTATTAGACTACTGCAGACACTTGAGTACAGAAAATGTCTCACTTCTGTTATGAGAGTTGCATATTTTCCAGACAGCTGACAGATTAGAATATAGAATCTCTAAATATAACAGAAATTGATAGAGTGATACTGTACCTTTTATATGCAGGATGGAAACATATAGAAATATAATTCTACATTCACAACTTAATGTTTTTAGTATACAAACACAAAGGAATAACTAAAACAAGGCTTAGCAGCCCTTTGATTGTGCTTAATTAATGAAATATAAACACTTTATCATCATGTTTTGGCTGTATTATGGAAATGTGTCATGACAAGATCAATATATATTCATCAGAGGCTTTTAAGAAAAGTTGTTGATGCTAATGAGGTTGGAGATCACAATACAATAGCTGAAGACATTGGCCTGCTTTGGCTATGCCAGGTAAATATTGTCAAAATCGGGAAAACCCAAAATAATAAAAATCCCTTCTAGTTCAAACTATACAAGCCATGTCAAGCTTTTACTTCTAAAGGGCTTCAACCACTTACTGAACCTGATTTACATGTGGTGCTTTTCAAAAAAAGGCAGGCAAGATTTGACGCATCTATATTTAATAAACAAAGAGCAATATTTGTTATATTTAATCACAAATTTCTTATTGATAGATGATCAGCTGGATAAGATTAGATATGTCTCCTTGCACTTCTCCATACACACAAACAACATTCTCTCTACCCGTATGCAAATCTCCTTTACAAACCTTTGAGGGCAGAAGGCAATTTAATTTAAGATGACTTGAATTTCAGTTTCAATTTGGCTGCATTCAGTACTACTACAAGACATTATTCCTTTGTTCTGCCCCATGAATTTTAATAAAATAAATACTTATGCATGCAGGACTCCACACCCCTTTTTGGGCACAGATTCAGGATGACTTACTATACTACGTATTTCCCAATTTATCAAATCAAATAGTTTGGCTACCAAAAATACCTTTTTAAAGGAGCCATCCCAAATTATGAGTGAGATGCTGCACATCTGGCTTACAGTAAGGAAAAAAATATCAATTTGCCTCTTTCCAATCACTCTAGTGACCTAGTGAACAACCAAGACTTCCCACCTTTCAAAATTTGCCTTCTCGTCCAGCAGAGGGGTTACTACTCTTACTGAAAGAATGTGATGGAAGCATATGATAAAATATGGCTGGCCCATAAAAATTACCTGCAACTTTTCTCAGCCATACATGTGTGAAGGCCCGATGCCTCCCAAAAGGACTAGGTTATGCTAAAAATAATGTATGCTCCAGTTGGTATATAATGATTTATGTAACCCATGTCATATATCTGTTTTTTGCTTTCTATAAAGACTGTGACCATCATCAATTCATGTTAAGATTAACAAAGGTCTTGGGCCAGATGGTATTCATCCCAGAGTACTTATCGAGCTTAGCTCTGTGATTGACAAACCTCTTTACTTAATTTTTCAGGATGCATTTAGATCTGGCATATTGCAGAGAGACTGGCGAATTGCTAATGTGGTGCCTCTATTCAAAAAAGGATCCCGTTCTCAGCCTCAAAACTATAGGCCAGTTAGTCTGACGTCAGTGGTTGGAAAGCTTTTCGACGGGTTAATAAAGGATAAGATACTGGACTTCATAGCAAATCATAACACTATGAGTTTGTGTGAGCATGGTTTTATGCGTAATAGATCTTGCAGACTAACTTAATTTCTTTTTATGAGAAGGTAAGTAGAGACCTCGATTCTGGTATGGCAGTGGATGTGATTTACTTAGACTTTGCTAAAGCATTTGATACAGTGCCACACAAAAGGTTACTGGTTAAATTACGGAATGTTGGCCTGGAACATAGTATTTGTACCTGGATAGAGAACTGGCTAAAAGATAGACTACAAAGAGTGGTGGTAAATGGAACATTTTCTAATTGGACCAGTGTTGTTAGTGGAGTACCGCAGGGCTCTGTACTAGGTCCCTTGCTTTTCAACTTGTTTATTAATGACCTGGAGGTGGGCATTGAAAGTACTGTTTCTATTTTTGCAGATGATACTAAATTGTGCAGAACTATAGGTTCCATGCAGGATGCTGCCACTTTGCAGAGTGATTTGTCTAAGTTGGAAAACTGGGCAGCAAACTGGAAAATGAGGTTCAATGTTGATAAATGCAAGGTTATGCACTTTGGCAAAAATAATATAAATGCAAGTTATACACTAAATGGCAGTGTGTTGGGAGTTTCCTTAAATGAGAAGGATCTAGGGGTTTTTGTAGATAACAAGTTGTCTAATTCTGGGCAGTGTCATTCTGTGGCTACTAAAGCAAATAAAGTTCTGTCTTGCATAAAAAAGGGCATTAACTCAAGGGATGAAAACATAATTATGCCTCTTTATAGGTCCCTGGTAAGGCCTCATCTGGAGTATGCAGTGCAGTTTTGGACTCCAGTCCTTAAGAGGGATATAAATGAGCTGGAGAGAGTGCAGAGACGTGCAACTAAATTGGTTGGAGGGATGGAAGAATTAGATTATGAGGGTAGACTGTCAAGGTTGGTGTTGTTTTCTCTGGAAAAAAGGCACTTGCGAGGGGACATGATTACACTTTACAAGTAGATAACAAGTTGTCTAATTCTGGGCAGTGTCATTCTGTGGCTACTAAAGCAAATAAAGTTCTGTCTTGCATAAAAAAGGGCATTAACTCAAGGGATGAAAACATAATTATGCCTCTTTATAGGTCCCTGGTAAGGCCTCATCTGGAGTATGCAGTGCAGTTTTGGACTCCAGTCCTTAAGAGGGATATCAATGAGCTGGAGAGAGTGCAGAGATGTGCAACTAAATTGGTTGGAGGGCTGGAAGAATTAAATTATGAGGGTAGACTGTCAAGGTTGGGGTTGTTTTCTCTGGAAAAAAGGCACTTGCGAGGGGACATGATTACACTTTACAAGTACATTAGAGGACATTATAGACAAATAGCAGGGGACCTTTTTACCCATAAAGTGGATCACCATACCAGAGGCCATCCCTTTAGACTAGAAGAAAATTACTTTCATTTGAAGCAACGGAGGGGGTTCTTCACAGTCAGGACAGTGAGGTTGTGATGGCTGATTCAGTTGCCTTTAAGAATGGCTTGGATGATTTTTTGGACAGACATAATATCAAAGGCTATTGTGATACTAAGCTCTATAGTTAGTATAGGTATGGGTATATAGAATTTAATTAAAAGTAGGGAGGTGTGTGTGTATGGATGCTGGGTTTTTATTAGGTGGGGTTGAACTTGATGGACTTTGTCTTTTTTCAACCCAATTTAACTATGTCACTATCAGTCAATTTAATTTCTAACTTTTAATAATTCAATAAAACTTTTCAGTTTAAAAAATAATAATAATGGTTATGGTAATGGTTATTGTGCGAGTTCAGAGCTGTCTGTTTTTCACATGTGTGCTTGCAGCTTGAGCTCCAATTGTTAAATTACGCACATTGATTACTAAACTGGTAAGCATCCATGTATAGACAATATGCATTTACCTCAAACCTTACTTTGTCCCTATTCATTTTATCAATTTTCTTCCTCTAGCAAGTAAGTAAGTTGCAACAGCAATGCTGAGAACTAAAACTACAGCACTGTTAAAGCAAAGTCATGTAAAGAAGCACAGAGTAAAATAAGATGATGCCAATAGTTTACAAAATTGGTAGTGACTCTGTGTTCTAGTTACAGGTTTAATTATCTAAGTCAAAAACATATAAAAAGAGCATGATGTATTCCCTGTGCACTTCGTTAAGCTTCCCTTTCCTCCATGCAAATACTGTCTCCTCTGTCTACTGAATATATTACTGAATACTTTTCAAAGAAACACAGCAGTAAAACTCATAAACTGAAAAGCATTGTATTTTTGTAGGGTACGATTAAAATGAAAGGTGAGACATGTTATTAATTATGGAGATGAAAGTGTCTACACTGCTTAGCGTCAAGAGAAATCATCTTTCGGCAGTCAAAGCAGATGCACATTTTTATAATCCTTTTATCCTTTCATTAAAACACACTCCAGTTATTATTGCTGATTCCATCTTTCAAGATTACAAGATTTGATCAACTTTTGTTCTGCAAATGGACTGAGCTAATCAAATAATCTGAAATTTTATGATTAAATCACAAATTAGCAACGTGTGATAGGGAGAAGATTAAAGGAGCATACCTGTTGCAATTCTTATAGGAGTAAAAAACTAGAAATTCCTTATCTCCTAGTAAAAGGTACTATTTATCAATGAGATAAAAGACTGGACATTCTAATTGCATTTAATTATTCTTAGCAAACTATGTGCCGAGTATTGGTTCTGGCAAAGCAAGAGGATTGTGACTGTTATAACTTTTAATGACCCAACTTAATAATTAAAAGATTGAATAATTAGCTTAAAAAACATTTTAAGTGTTTCTTATTAACTAGATACTTACAGGCAGACCCTCTCCTTTATAATATGAACCTTCTGGTATCCAAAAGCACAAGGTGAATTTGTTTCTAATTTCTGTCTGCTTTGCTTTGATTGTGCCATGATTGGTTGGGTATGCATCCAATGATATCATATTATACCACTTCATACCACACCATATTGAACTTTTATAGATGCTAGGGAAGCCTAATAGCAGCTATATCTGTATAGATAAATACATTATTATTTTAATTACAGGAATGGGACCTGTTAGCAAGTAAACACTGAATCCAATAAAGTTTAACTACCTGTATAGTTTAGTTTGGATAAAGTACAAGGCACTGTTGAATTACTACAAAGAAAAAGTAAATCATTTTTAAAAAATTATATTATTTGGATAAAATTGAGTCTTTGGGAGATGATCTTTCCGTAATTATGAGGTTTCTGGAAAACAGGTTTTCGGATAATAGAAGTCTTAGCTGTACTATATCGCTACGGGCAAAAAGGGTAGTCTAAATGTTTTTGTAAAAATGTAATTATTCAAATATGCAATCTTATTCCTGATATGCAAATACTATGCCTGGTGAAAAGATGTTATTCTTTATTTTTAATCTTGAAAGCATACAGTTAGCCAATAAACAGAATCACATCACAACAGAAAACCCTCATTTTTAAATTTAATGTTTTTTTAGCGACAATAAAAAGGTTCAGTGACCCATTAATATGAAACTAAATGGCAAACTTTTTGGTTCACATTAATAATAAGTAACATGTAAACAATCCAAAATATTTCTCTATCTGTGTAATCTTAAATTCTTCATAATAGAACTGTCACATTGTGTTTTATCCATCAGATTCACTAAAAGATGAAAAGTTCATCTGGAAAGTGTTGTTGCATTTTTTAAATGCACAAAAAAGTTTCCAGTCCTACTATATACATATATATATATTATAAATAGCATGAGTATCAACTGGGATTTAAATAGCCACTGAACAGTTTGTCTGGAAATCTATTGGTGTGAAAATATATCAGCAGCCTTGGTATAATTAAGATAATTAAGTACTCCCTACCTACCAAGTACCAACTCTTTTGTGTTGTGGGGGAGTGCAACCCTTTTATATATGGTGGATAATACATTTAACCTTCTTTACTGGTAGACCAGGGTTCTTTGGTCTAGAAGTTATACAAAAATAACATTCTATCACCTCAACACACTGACCTGTACACTGTGCAAAATATGTGTTCTGGATTGGTAGTTCAAGGTGGGGTCAAGTAAACTGTGGTTCTCACTTGTCACAGCTGGCAATGGAATGCATGTCTTGGAGAGGCCTATGGGCAGTGTTTGTTATGGCTAAATAGTCAACTGGTAGTGGGCTGGCTCATTGGGGGCACACATCCCGCAAGAGTGGGGACAATTGGTTGCCTGGTTTCACTTGCCCATCTGACTCCTAGGACTCAGGCCGCTGGCATGTCAGGTAGCTCAGAAAGATGAATGGTGGATATTTTTGGCAAGCATTCCTTGAGAGCAATTTTTCTGTATATTTTCAATTAAAAATAATTTGGATTGTAAGTTAAACATTATTTTTGTTATGGTATCTGTATTTGAACTGTTATTAAAAGCTGGGGCCTTTTCAGCCCCAGAACTGGATGTTATAATTGTGTCTCGGGTGTGTAGAGGCAATTAAAAAAGAAAGGGGCTCCACAATGAGTAAAGGGGTAGAACCATGGGGTATTGTTGCTTGACGCTGCCCTTGAGGGAAAAATATTATTGAACAATCTCCCATTGTATTTCCTAATGATTTAATGATGAGTGAAATGCTAAAATTCTATTTTAAGCATTAAAAAGTCTTGTTTTAAAAATATACATACATAAATATCATTTTTGAAACTTGTACAATATGTGTGAGTCATTTGCTTGCCAGGATAACCACAAAGCCAGAGTTACTGTGAGCTGGGGAGTTTTATATTGTATTAGAATTCACTATTATCTTTCACTATATAGCAACTCTTTCTTGGAATCTTCATTGTATTTCTGAACTAAACACATTTCTGCACTGGCTATATTGTGTGATTAAAAACAGCAGCAGCATTTCTTGGAACCCAGAAATGAGAGTCAAGCCAGCAAACGGAAAGCATAGTTGATCAAGTCTGAAGCAGTGTGAAAGGGAGAGTGAATAGAGCCAAACTTTACAAAGAAAAGTTGCTCAAAGCTGGGTGTGCAATCATAATATGCATAGGTCTGTGTAGTACAATCATTTTTTCAAAATGTAAAGTGGCTTACCATGCCTGACTTCTTCATTCTTCAGATACCTGGCAGATTCTAGAACCAATGACTGATTTGGGCGAATGCACATCTCTCACCTAAGCAAACCATTTGTTTTTTGTATGGTGTTTTATTCCTGATCCAATTTATATTGCTTGTCTCCAGGGTGACCTTACAAGCTTCCCATCAGTAGTTGTCATGAGGTTAACGCACATAAAAATGATCTTTTTTGTTCATCATAGGAATTATTAGCACTAAGGGGTTTTTTCTAACTTTGTGCAACAATTTCCCCATAGACTGCAAATTCTCATCATGGTGTGATTGCCTGTTCCTTTCAGAATTCTGTCATTTTGTTAAATAGAATTTCTATACCAGATGGTTTTGCAGAACATAAAAAATAAACAAATATAACAAGACCCTCTACATGAGCAATAGGTTATGACATGGGTTGCTATATTTCTGTACTGGCCTGAGCAAATTGCTTTAGGTTAAATACAACTTATAGGGTAACTGAAATAAACCTGCTAAAGGCCCACGTGTATCCTATGAATGTACACAACAAAGGAAATAATATATATGTAAATAATGAAAAAAAATAGATAGAGGGAAGAAGGGATTTCGGATGGGCATAAAGGAAACACTTGCAAAGACCATGTCACCTTTTTGCATCAACACTTGTGGCTCTAAAGTGATTGATTGTAGCCCCCTCTCTTTCACCCCCACATATTTAATCTGTATCTAGAAATCACAATATTTTAATTAAGGCATATTTATTACTGCGCGATGCTCTATTAGTGGGAAACAATATGTCCAACCCTTACAGCATCTACTATTATAAAAATAGTGCATGTGTACAATAGGAGCATGGGCACCATGTGGTCTGAGATGAATTGCACATGCATTTGCTATGACCTTTAAGGTGACCATACACTGGCTGACCTTTATGAAATCTAACTAATCATCTCTTGAGCCAAAGCAATAGATTTTATATGGATGGTAGTATGTATGGATAGATGATATCCAGGCACTTACAGTATCTTCCATTTTCTGGGATTCGCTTATCTGCTAGTGCACCTACACCTTCTAACACAGCACATTGACAGATGCAATTTTTCATTTGGAAAACTAGCTGAAATCCTATAGTATTTTGGGATGTTGTGTCAAAACAATCCAATGATGTTATTTGCCTGCTCAGATGGGCATGCACCCATAATAAGATCTGGTTGAAGGACTGAGCTAGCTATACGTCTGATTTGGTCAGATACTTTGGCCCAAATTTCACCACCATTTCTGAGAGAATTATACCTTCAGCCACATTTCTTAACATTGACGGAAGGCTCATGGGTAAAAAAAAAAAATAAACATATTTGCATTTAGAATTTAAGTAAACACAAAACATTCAGGACCAAAGATAACTATTTTTTTTAAATGCTGGTTAATCATAAAAAATTGGTTGTATATTTTTATTGGTATTATATAAAAAATTAAAAAAAATCAGAATAAGAAACACTTTGTCCAAAACGTCATTAAACAAAAGACTTCATGGAATTTATGTTGTTAACCGGACCATATTCAATTTCAGTATCTTCCAACAGCAAAGTGTAAAATACATTATAATAAAATGTTTCTAAAAATGTAGCATTCTGTCTATTCTTTACATTTAATAGAGCTTGCCAGACTATGACATGCTCCACTTTGCATATATTATTGCTACTTCAATTATTTTCAAAATCTGGATTCATCTTTGCACCCATCTATACATTTTACATGCAACAAATACTTTAATGTTCATTTCTGGGAATGAACCAGACAAAAAGGAATGTCTGTAATAGAATAGAATACAAAGTTTTGCTATAAAAAGGTAATTAATTGGAGCAGGGTGACATTTACTCTGCGAAATCCTAGATGTTTGGCTCTGGCAAGGGGAAATGACATTATGCCTTGTTAAATATAGAAATGGTTCGTGTTAAGCAATTATGTTTTTAAAAAGGCCATCTACCAGCTGGTCAATGCCATTGCACTCTGACAAAAACTAAATTAATTCTTCATTCTGAATACTTAATCATGCACAAGAATATTCCCTGGCCATTCAGATTATTGGTCCACTGTAATAGTGGAAAAATCCCTCAAATTGCTTACATGAATAGAAAATGACCTATCCCAGAATTTTTTCTATTAAACTTTTTTCCTCATCCCAATCATGAATTTGAATAATGGTTTAAAATAAATAGATTTTCCATATTTATTAAGCAAAAAATGCAAAAGTAAAACCTCAACACCTGAAAGTCATGTAGAAGTCAATGGGAGTTTTCCTAGGCAAAATGTAAACTATTTACTCAATGAATGAGCTTTCAGAGTTTTTAAAATTATTTTTGAGCTTGTCAACCCATTAGAAATTATAAAGGAAATACATATTCAAGGTATTTGTATTTTTTTTCATGGTTTTATTTGTACACATTGGATTTTTTTAATAAATAATGTAACATTTACGTTGCAATACAAATGGGCTAATTTATCAAAATCCGAATTTTTCTGACTTTTTAAATAAAAAAAGTCCGACCAAACTAGAATCTACAATTAGACTTTATTTATGATTTAACAACCAATATTTAATTGGGGCGGGGACAAACACGAAAAAATATAGAGTTTTTCCTGAACTGCTTGATTTTTTTAGGCTTTTTCAGGCTTTTTTAGAATTTTGGGCTAATTCCAGCGCAGACCACAGAAACTTCCAAATAGGATAGGGACCTCTCCCATCAACTTATATACAGTACAAGCTCGGTAGGTCTGAGATGCCGGATTTTCGGATTCTGACTTTTTCAATCCTCTGGGTTTAATAAACCTTGAAGAATTTGAGATTTATTTACACTAAAGCTTCAGATTTTATAGTTAAAAAAATAGAATTTTCCAGGTTTTGGGCATTTGGACTTTAATTAGTAACCCCCAAATATCTTCATCTTAATCCTGTCTGCTGCTTGCAAGACTGAAGTAAGATAATATATCTACTAGGCACTCTGCTGTGCTTTTTGGAAAGATTTTAACATTGGTCTCACTGAATGGCATAATTTGACATTGTTGCTGATGGGGGAATTTGGGCATATGTAATGCCTTAATGTGAAATGAGTATTTTTAAGTGTTTATATAGGATTGTTTAAGCTTTTTACATTAAGGAAATAAGGATTTTCTCATTTAAAACTCTTAAACTAGCAATGCTACTGTATATTTTGGGATTTAAGAAGCCTGAACTTCATTGTAATGCAGAGAGGTGTCTCAATGACTAAAAAGGGGGATTATTTAGTAATGTTAAAATTAGAAGTTTTGCTGTAGTTTAATTTTTTTTATGTTAAAACTCCTGAATTCTAATAATGATTTCAAAAACTAAAATGTATACTATTTATTATGCTTGGAGATTTTTTGAAAAATACAAATGTTAATCTTCAGCATCTATAAAGCTGCTGATTTCAAGCAGTGCTGGTAACTAAGGAAAAGAACAAATAATTAGGCTGCTCTGTTTGCACCGAACACAGCTGTGGCTGTCAGGTCTGGCTGTTCACTCTTACTGTACTTCTTTGCAGTGACAGTGCTTTTTATGAAATTAGTTGGTAAACATATTTTGACTGAAGAACATTTAATCCTTTTTTCCCTTTAAAAAAAAACATGGATTTTTTGCTATTTGTATATATCACAACATATTTAAGCAGACCAACTTCAGGAAAAATAATCAATGTACTGGCCAGTCCTGCCCTCACTTACATCTGATACATTAAGAATTATACTACTTTATTATACGTATTTCTATTTTACAGGGACTAAGTTTTACCTTAACTATGTTAAAACCAAATGGTTGCCCTTTTATTGGCCACCACTGGCATCATCTCACTGTAGATGGGAATGATGGCGGCTAACATATGAAAACATGAACCAACGTTTCATTCCCCTAAAAGACCCATGTCTGGGATCATTATAGCAGAACCAACAATTCTTGCTTTCATCTTTCACCTGTTTCGGTTTAGCCCATAATCAAGTGCTGCAAGGCTTGTCCTCTTGTCCTAGTATGATTTTCACATCCCAGGAAACAAAAGGGTAAACTTGTTGGTGGCTAAATAACAAGTAAGGTCAAAAATTTCTGTAGCTGGGTGCAGCCACAAACAGTTAATTATGCTTTAAAAATCAATATAGTTTAGTATATATAGCAAAGAATTGAAGTAGGGTCAGTGATCGTAAAATATTCCAAATATTTTAGCAAGTTTCTTCCTTTTAAGAATTTTAATTTTGTTAAAAGACATTCATATATGTATCCAAAAACGTCAGGTTTTCCACAATTAAATTCAGAATCAGATTCATCATAAGGGGTATTGGCATTGTCTCCTTCCAATATATAAGATTTTTATACAAAACATTTCTTTGTACAGTGAAGTTTGTACAGGTAAGAACATCAGATAGCAGATATATTATATATTTAGCCCTACAGTTTCACAGTTACATATGGCAACTGTACTTTTTTATTATTTCATTTCTTTCTTTGATCAATACTGAGAAGAAGTTATCATTTGTGCCGGAAGCAGAACATTCACTTAGCAGTGGCTCACACAAGTGAGTGTATTGGAAAATCATTTGTTATATTTCATGATGGCCTGACAGCTAAATACCACTTTTCGCTATAATACTGATCTTTACAAGTTGCCAATATGTTTGTTGTTGCTTTTTTTCCACCAGTGTTTTCAGGAATAATCTTTTTTTCAATATACACTGCAGACTGAGCTCAATGGGCTGTGACCTATAGTGGCTAAAAGAGCAAAGAATGAGAAATTATTTCAGATTCCCCCTATAAACAACCAAGCTTTAAATCTTGTAGTTCTTACTGTAGTACTAGTTATTAATGAAGTTTTTACTGAACAAGGCGCTAACGCCCAGAACTGCAATTCAGAGCAAAAGGGTTTCTTTAGTCAAGAAACATGGATAATATTTTTTTTAAATCATCAGGGAACTTTATTTTATATATTCCACTTTATAATCTTGAATCCAAGTGGATGAAAGCTAAGTCATTAAAGTCTGTATTATGAGAATAATTTCTCTGCCAATTTGCTTTACCACTGGAGTTGCTCAGTGCAAAATTCCTGCGAGCGAGCTGCCCATGAAGCCGATTTGAAAAATGCTGAAAAGGCTTCTTCTTATTGATAAAGAGAAAATGTCATTCCTTAGAAAATGAACTGTTGATTCGTGTCTATTTCATAATCTGAAAAGGCATGGCTGTGTTAGATTTGTAGATTATTGACAGACAAACTGAGGTTTGGGTTGATCGTGGTCATGTATGAATTCACCTCAGCTGCAGCTTCCTCTGGAAGAAAACAATGCCTATTAATTGCTTTCGCAACCCTTGGTGTTTCACCTTGCACTCAATTACTGGAAACAAGACGGGAATAAGAACAGTCTTGTGTGATTGAGTAGGATGCAGCACGTGATGGATAAGCAGCGTGAAATTCATTTAACAACCTTGGAAAACAGACACGCAGTTCAAACTAAACAAAAACTGGCACAAATTGTGCTCCCCTTCCAGTTGTTCCCCATTTACACCAGAAACCTATGAAGAGTTGTATAAATTGTAGTTGTTAAGGTGGCTAGACATAGTTCAGTTTGGCTCCATTCAGTTGGACCGCAAGCCACAGATGGCCAAATAGCATTATCAGTTCCTTTAGCCAAATGCCCACATAAGCAGAGCTGGAGCTGAAAGAGAGTGACTTCATGTGCGTTATCATGCAATAGCAGTGTGTTAAGTAAAATACCCCTAGTTTCTACTATTTAGATTGTAAGCTTTTTCGAGCAGGGCCCTCTTAAACTCTTGGATTGCTGAGGAATATGTTTATGCACTTTATACATACATAACATATTGACTCTGCTAGGTGGAAGATGGCCTGCAGGCACTTCCTGCCAATGTAAAGGTATGCAGACATTTGGTTTTTGTGGTCATCGGGAACCACACTGGGCAGGTATTTATCCCATTGACCCTAGGGCACTCAATAGGATTAAGAAGATGGGGGGGGGGAGGTAGCCTGCCTGTGATGGAAGGAGCCTTGCTGAAAAACAACATGGCAGTTGGCAGCTTCCTTTGCTGAAGGGCTGTCTTGACAAAACTCCATTTGGCTGCCCTTTTTCTTACAGTGGTTGCCTTTAAGACCCCCCCCCTGCCCTTTTTGGGAAGTGCCTTGCATCAGCACGCAATTAACTTTGGTAAATTGTTTAACGAAGACAGGATTCTGTAGAAAGCTTGAAAAAAATAATTTGAGAAGCTGATTAGCGAAGGCAACAAGCCTGCATAGAAAAGAGCGTTCTGTACAGGCATAAACAACCCAGAAAGATTTGGGAAACTACAGTACCCAGCTTGGATTCGAACTCAGGACTCCAAGGGTAAACAACAAGAGTTTTAGCCACTGTGCCACAGAGCCTTACCCTGCTGGGAGCAGTTCGGGATGACCTTAATAACTGATTGTCCCCTTGTGTATCTGCTTTGACTGGCAGTGATAGAAGTCCATCTTCTGCCTAATAGAGTCAATACGAACCCAAGACAGCTTCCTAAAGGAGGCCTCCCGAATTACTAGTCATTAGGGCTCATGCCCCCAGCCCAAAAGGTCATCAGTTCAATTCACACCTCTGCTAAAAACTTAATGCTAAAGCAGCTGCAGTTGGTTGTGGAGAGTAATGAAAGAGCAAGTGGCAGAAGTCTGTTGTCCACCTTCCATTTGGCTGCCATTTTTTCTTACAGGGGTTGCCCTTCTAAGTTACCCAGGTATCTACTTCAGGCCATGGGTTCCCTATTGCCCTTACCTTTTCTATGCATCAACTTGGGTCTTTTTCCCCATACATAACCCTTTTTGGGGTTTGCCTAGCATCAGCCTGACGTTCACCTTGGCAAATTGCTTAATGAGGACAGTGTTCTGTACCCAGCTTTAAAAACTAAAGGATTTGAGAAGCTGATTAGCAAAGGGTGGTTACTCATTAATGTAGCCTGAGGAAAATGCAGCTTTAGCACTTTACCGAACCCTACGTATCTGTCACTCATTAATGTCCCCTGAGGAGAATGCAAGCAATGCTTTTGTGTTCAACAGACAGGTACCAAACAGGCCTGGAACAGGCAGAACATGGCACTAATGAACCGGCAAGGTGGGGGTGAAACTAGCCTGCCTGTGGAGGGGAGGGGGACGCCTTGCTGAAAAACAACATGGTCGTTGGCAGCTTCCCTTGCTGAAGGGCTGTCTCGACAAAACTCTATTTGGCTTCCCTTCTTCTGACAGGGGTTGCCTGTAAGAACCCCCCCACTGCCCTTTTTAGGGCGTGTCTTGCATCAGCTCGCAGTTGACAGGGTTCTGTAGCTTTACCAAACTGTAAATATTGGTTCCCAATTCAGACTGCCCCCCCCCCCATCCAAATTAAACACTCACTGATCCAAGCATTGGTGGTGTATATGAAATATTTTCTTACCCTGACAATATGAGGATAATGGAAGAAATTTATGGGTTTAGGGACTTGGGAAAATATTGATGACTTTACTGCATTATACCATTAGGGACACGGAGGGTAAGCTTTTTACATCAGCAAAAAACTGGAAAATTGCTACAACTGAGCAAATATTTACTTTCATTGTCTTACTGTAAAAAGCCAATCAAAGCAATTGCTTGCAACTGTTTCCCATGCTATCATTGTGTATTGGTAAAAAGACTGATGATGATCTATTTAGACCTTAGAAGCTCTTGAAACCTTTTCCTATATTTTCTAGCACAATAAAGACCTGTGGCCTTGTGTTTCTAATAATACAGTATTTATAAATTATAGCTCCAGACACCACTGAATACATTTGCGGAAACATAATTATGTAGAAAAGCTGAACTTCAGGCTGGTGCTAGGCAAAATGGTTCTGTATGGGGAAAAAAGACCCAAGTTGATGCAAGGGCAAGGTAAGGGCAATGGGGAACCCATGGCCTGAAGTAGATACCTGGTTAGCTTAGAAGGGCAACCCCTGTAAGAAAAAGGAGCAGCCAAATGGAAGGTGGACAATGGACTTCTAGCACTTGCCCTTTCATCTCTTTCCAGAGTTTGTTGAAGCATAACCAACCAGAGCTGCTTCAGCACTGAGTTTTTAGGTGGGAATTGAATTCAGACCTTTCGGTGGAAGGTGCCTTTTCTTCTAGCTACATTAACGAGTAACCAATAGGCATTACTATTCAACTTGTTTTTATGAGGTTACTAAATAACTTGTCCCAAACACTGCTTGATCCCAACTGAATTATTTTGAATTCACAGTTTAATTGGTTTTAATGGCTATCCTTCTGTTCACTTCATTTCACCAGGTGCAAATTCGCTACCACTACGCTAATTCACTAAAATGCTAAGTTGTGTCTCTGGCGAATTTTTGCTAGGGTATTTCACAGCAAACCTTCGCTAACGTTCGTTTCTGCCTAGTGAAAATTTGTTAGTACTCTTTCGCTTAGGTCAATTTGAATAGGGTGGGTACATATATGTCGTATAGATGTCTTTATTAGAGATGTTGGTGCAAATGTTATTGGCCACTTATTATTACAAATACAAAAACCAAGGAAGCAAAATAAAGACAAAAGAGATCCTCTAATGCCCTAGACACGTGCCCACCCTAAAACAAATGTGGCATGCCCCTCAAATGGTTAAAAAATGTTAAAAAAAAATTTTTAATACTTACAGACAATGCCTCTTTACAATTTAAAAAAAAATGCCAGCATTTTTTAATAATTTTTATGACTTTTTGGCATACAGGATATGATGTCACTGACATAAGATTGAGAAGGTTGTAGCTTCATATTATCAGTTCACCTGATCTAATCTGGCAAAGGAAACCCTGGCAAAAGAGGTTCTGTAAAATTCCCATTTCAGTGGTGGCACATGGTGAGATCTTTTCTACTGTGGGCGAGTTATCTCTAGCGATGGGCAAATTTATTCGTCAGGTGTGAATTCACGGCGAATTCCCGCGATTCGCTGCTGGCAAAGAATATAAATGTCACGGCCGGCACCCAATACCAGAACAGGTGCCAAGTACCCTGGTCTCGGCTCGGCTTCACCAGTAGTGTGACCACCGTTGGGCTTCGGGAGGAGCCCTCAGCTTACTTGGGTGCCACCTGGACTTTACGAGGGGTACATGGCGAGATGTTCTGGCTAGCAGAGGGGCACAGCAGGTAGCAGAGTCTTTTGGGCCGAAGGTCACGGTACAAATGGAGCAGGCAACAGAATCGTCAGACAGGCAGGGTCGAGGCAGGCAGATAACAAGAATCGTCAAACAGACTGGGTCGAGGCAGGCAGATAGCAAGAAACGTCAAACAGGCAAAAGGGTCAAAACCGGGTGATCAATCGAAGGGTTAAACCGTAGAGTAGTCGTAAGCAGGCAAGGTCAGGATCCAGAATTCAGAGTAGTCGAAATAGCCAGACAGGGGTCAAAACAGGAATCAGACAGAATCAGACAATAGCACAAAGCTCAGAAGCACCAGGAATACAATCCTATCACGGGCAATTACAAGCAGCCACCCAGGGCTTTAAATACATTTGAATTTCGCGCCTTTGCGCGCTGACGTATGACGTCAGCGCGCCTGCGCCTTTAAATTTCCGGGAGGCGCGCCGCACGCGCCCTAGAGAGAAGCCGACGCCAGCAAGACACGCTGGCGCGGCTAGAGAAGAGGACGTGCGGCGGGCGTCCTTGCTGGCGGATGACCCCGCCGCACCCCAGGTACCCTGACATTACCCCCCTCTCCAGGGGGGGCCACCGGACCCCCAGGCTTCTCAGGAAATTTTTGATGGAATAGCTTCCTGAGACGGTCAGCCTTGATGTCCCCAACTGAGACCCAAGAGTTCTCCTCGGGGCCATAGCCCTTCCATTTAATCAAATACTGGAGCTTACCCCTAACCAGGCGAGAATCAAGGAACTCCTGGATCTCAAATTCAGGTTGACCCTCAACCAGTACTGGGGGAGGAACAGATGACTGCCGGATTTGTGAAGCCGGTTTGAGAAGGGAGACATGAAAGGAATCAGAAATTTTAAAATTACCAGGTAACTTAAGACGAACAGAGGAAGGGTTAATTATAGCAGTAATAGGATATGGACCAATGAATTTAGGACCTAGTTTGAGAGAAGGCACCTTCAACTTGATATTCTTGGTAGATAACCAGACTGAATCTCCCACTTTATACTGGGGTACCTCTCTACGGGATCTGTCAGCAGCCCTCTTTTGAGCTGATGTAGCTGCCGACAGAGATTCATGCACTTGAGACCAAACCTTAGAAAATAACTCAACTGAGGAATTGGCAGATGGTACAGGGGAACCCGACCCAGAGAACGAAAAGGCTTTGGGGTGTAGACCATTGACAATAAAGAAAGGGGATTCCCCAGAGGAGGAATGGGTAGCATTATTGTATGCAAATTCTGCCCAGGGTAACAGTTCCGCCCACGCGGACTGGTTGTCAGACACATAACACCTGAGGTACTGTTCTAGGGACTGGTTTACCCTCTCAGTTTGACCGTTGGTTTGGGGGTGATAAGCAGAGGAAAAGGATAACTCAATCCCAACCAAAGAACAGAATGCACGCCAAAACTTAGAGACAAATTGAACCCCCCTGTCGGAAACAATATTTTCAGGAAAACCATGAAACTTAAAAATGTGGGTAATAAATAGGTCAGCCAAAGTCTTAGCAGAAGGGAGGTGTGGAAGGGGAACAAAATGGCTCATCTTGCTAAACCTATCCACCACCACCCAAATCACCGTTTTCCCCTGAGAAGGGGGTAAATCCACAATGAAGTCCATTGACAAATGGGACCAAGGTTTTACTGGAATGGGTAAAGGAATTAACAGACCCTGGGAAGAATTTCGAGAAGACTTTGATCTTTGGCAGACTGGGCAGGAATTAACGTAGGCTTTGGCATCCAGTTTGAACGATGGCCACCAAACATGACGGGATAACAGGGACACAGTCTTAAAAATGCCCGGATGCCCTGCCATTTTAGAATCATGCACCTCCCTTAATACTTGCTCCCTTAACTCTTGTGGTACAAACCATCTCCCCGAAGGGGTATCTGCAGGAGCAGATGTCTGAAGAGGGAGCAACAAAGAAGAAAGGTCAGATTCAAGAGTTGCTATGATCATTTCTCTGGGAATAATGGGAGTACACTCACTAGAGTCAGAAGAAATGGATTCAAAACTCCTAGAGAGTGCATCCGCCTTGGTGTTTTTAGTCCCAGGCCTGAAAGTCAAAGAAAAATTAAACCTTGTGAAAAATAGAGCCCACCTAGCCTGCCTCGGATTAAGGCGTTTAGCAGACTCTATATACAATAGATTTTTGTGGTCAGTATAGACCGTCACCAGATGTTTTGCACCCTCCAGGAGATGTCGCCATTCCTCAAAGGCCCATTTGACTGCCAACAATTCCCTGTTACCTATATCATAATTCACCTCTGCGGGTGAAAACTTCCTGGAGAAGTAAGCACAGGGGTGCAACTTGTTGGTAGTCGGGTGCCTTTGAGAAAGGACTGCCCCAGCTCCCACTTCAGAGGCGTCAACCTCCACAATAAAAGGAAGCGCAGTGTCGGGGTGACGAAGGATTGGAGCAGAACTGAATTCCTTTTTGAGGAATTCAAACGCTTGAACGGCCTCAAGGGGCCACATGCTGGGGTCAGCGCCCTTTTTAGTTAGATTAGTGATGGGAGCCACAATGAGGGAAAAATTTTTGATAAATTGACGGTAATAATTAGCAAAACCAAGAAATCTTTGGGTTGCACGTAACGAAAGGGGTTGGGTCCAATCCAGGACTGCTCTCACCTTGCCTGGATCCATTTCTAGACCCTTGCTGGAAATGTTAAACCCCAAAAACTGAACAGAAGAAACCCCAAAAGTACATTTTTCTAGTTTTGCATAAAGATTATTTCCCCTTAGCCTCCGTAAGACTTCACGAACATGATTTTGATGTTCCTTCATGTTAGAGGAAAAAATTAGAATATCGTCTAGGTAGACCACTACGAAGATCCCCAGCAGGTCCCGGAAGATGTCATTAACAAACTCCTGAAACACTGCGGGGGCATTACAGAGGCCAAAAGGCATAACGAGATACTCGTAGTGGCCATCCCTGGTGTTAAATGCAGTTTTCCACTCATCACCCTCCCTAATACGGATCAGGTTATAAGCCCCCCTAAGATCAAGCTTGGAAAAGATTTTAGCATCTTTGACCTGATCAAAGAGTTCGGAAATTAAAGGGAGAGGGTAGCGGTTTTTTATGGTGATCTTATTGAGCCCCCTATAATCAATACAGGGGCGGAGACCACCATCTTTTTTCCCAACAAAAAAGAAGCCCGCCCCCGCAGGGGAACTAGAAGGCCTGATGAAACCCCTTTCTAGATTTTCCTTTATATACTCTTTCATTGCCTGGGCTTCGGGCAAAGAAAGAGGATAGGTTCTACCACGAGGAGGAGTAGATCCAGGAACCAGATCAATTGGGCAGTCATACTGCCGGTGTGGGGGTAAGGTCTCTGCTGCCTTTTTAGAGAAGACATCAGTGAATTCTGCATATGCAGCAGGTAACCCTTCAAGCGATGTAGTTGCTACTACAGAGGGAACACGTACTCCATCACACATGGTACCCCACTGAACCACCTCCCTTGAGACCCAGTCAATCAGAGGGTTATGCCTCTGGAGCCACGGTAACCCCAAAATAAGAGGAGAGGATGCACCCTCTATGAGGTAAAAAGATATCTCCTCACAATGCACATTATTAATACACATGGAAAGAATCACCGTCTCCCTGGAAATTACACCGGACCCTAAGGGTCTTCTGTCCACTGCCATTATTCTCATGGGAGCATTTAGGGAAATTACAGGGATACAAAATTTAGCAGCAAAAGCAGTATCCAGAAAATTACCCTCCGCCCCAGAGTCCACAAAAGCAGACACCCTGACAGAGCCAGTAGGCCAGGTTAGTTTAACCGGTAACAAAACCTTGGAGGCTGACTGGGGAGAGGAAACTCCTGCACCCAAATGGAGCTCCCCTTCTCCATCTAGGCTTCGGAGTTTCCCGGCCTCTTAACACATTGGTTCAAAAAATGTCCCTTTTCACCACAGTACATACAGAGACCCATGGAACGCCTGCGTGCCTTTTCCTCAGGAGTTAGGTGGGATATGCCTAATTGCATAGGCTCCTCCTGAGGCAGAGGCACAGAGGGGTTAGGAGATTTTACATTAGTCACCACATTGGATCTTATATTGGTAACCCCAGGGAAGTTTGTACTCCGCTCACCCCTTCTCTCCCTTTGCCTTCTATCAACCTGGATGGCGAGGGACATAAGACCATCCAGGTTAGAAGGCAGGGGGTAATTAACCAGACTATCCTTTACCGAATCGGATAACCCCAACTGGAATTGACTCCTTAGAGCCAAATCATTCCACCCAGTTTCCACTGCCCACCGGCGGAATTCGGTGCAATACACCTCCGCATCCCTTTTCCCTTGGCGCAACTTACGAATCGCGGTATCGGCAGATGATGCGCGATCCGGGTCATCGTAAAGAATGGCCATGCTGTTAAAGAAGGTGTCTAGGGAATAACGAGCAGGGTCAGAGGAAGGCAGCCTGAGGGCCCAAATTTGGGGGTCACCCAAAAGCAGGGTCATTATGAACCTTACTTTCTCCTCATCCGATTGGAAAGAATGAGGAAAGAAACTAAGGTACAGCTTACATGCCTCTTTGAAAACGAAAAATTTAGTACGATCCCCACTGAACCTTTCGGGGAACACAATTTTGGGTTCATGGGGTTTAGATGAGTCTCCCCAATTGGCAGAGGAACCCACAGAAGGTGTTGGAACAGGAACAGATTGCTGCCGTGAAGCTTGAGTACCCTCCAGCTGTCGCGTAAGATTGTGGAAACCTTGCAGGAGGTAATTTTGCTTCTGTTCATGATCCTCCAAGCGCTGTAACAGAGTGGTAAGCAGCACTTCGGTGGTAGTTGGAGGAGCAACAGCGGCAGCAGCTTCAACGTGACTTTCGTCCTCCATGGCCCGTGATAATGTCACGGCCGGCACCCAATACCAGAACAGGTGCCAAGTACCCTGGTCTCGGCTCGGCTTCACCAGTAGTGTGACCACCGTTGGGCTTCGGGAGGAGCCCTCAGCTTACTTGGGTGCCACCTGGACTTTACGAGGGGTACAAGGCGAGATGTTCTGGCTAGCAGAGGGGCACAGCAGGTAGCAGAGTCTTTTGGGCCGAAGGTCACGGTACAAATGGAGCAGGCAACATAATCGTCAGACAGGCAGGGTCGAGGCAGGCAGATAACAAGAATCGTCAAACAGGCTGGGTCGAGGCAGGCAGATAGCAAGAAACGTCAAACAGGCAAAAGGGTCAAAACCGGGTGATCAATCGAAGGGTTAAACCATAGAGTAGTCGTAAGCAGGCAAGGTCAGGATCCAGAATTCAGAGTAGTCGAAATAGCCAGGCAGGGGTCAAAACAGGAATCAGACAGAATCAGACAATAGCACAAAGCTCAGAAGCACCAGGAATACAATCCTATCACGGGCAATTACAAGCAGCCACCCAGGGCTTTAAATACATTTGAATTTCGCGCCTTTGCGCGCTGACGTATGACGTCAGCGCGCCTGCGCCTTTAAATTTCCGGGAGGCGCGCCGCGCGCCCTAGAGAGAAGCCGACGCCAGCAAGACACGCTGGCGCGGCTAGAGAAGAGGACGTGCGGCGGGCGTCCTTGCTGGCGGATGACCCCGCCGCACCCCAGGTACCCTGACAATAAATCTCCAGCGGGATGGCATACATATCGCTTCGGATTTCTGAAGTTGCCTTACGAGGAAACTTTGGGCTACGGAAATCGAAAGCGATATGTATGCAATCCCGCCAGCGATTCATATTCTTGTCGACGGGAAGACATTTTGAGGAGCTTAGTCGCCCGCAGTCGAGAAGATTTGTCAATGTGTGCCACCACCCTTAGGGGCAAATGTAATAAAATTCGCAAAGACCTAAACTTAAAGAATAAATTCGACTGTCTCAATGTAATATTCTTTGCATTCCAAACCTTTAACACCTGCTCTTGAGTTTTGTTAAATATTTTGTCAAAAAAATGGTTTGCCATATCGAAATTGTATGACATACACTGCTAATGTTCATAAAAGCAATTTGGTGAAAAACTTTGCGAGGAAGTCATTGAGGTCTTTAATGGCAGAAACATGATTGCTAACATTAGAAAAGGTTTTATGAATGTTTGTTTCTCTAATGAAACATATTACATTCCCCATGAAAGTTTTTTGTATGACTGGGCGGGGCTATGCTGGTAGGCTGATCATCTAAACCCCTTCCCATTTTCTATCAACAAACAGAGACAATGAGGACAATCAGGTGGGATACAGTATAACAGGCCACAGCTTTAACAAAATTGCTATTAAACATAACATTGTAATAAATAACAAAATTAGCATGACAATAATATTACAAATACAAACACTATATATCCCACATGGAATACTTGCCCACCAAAATGCACCACAAGGTAGGCTACCTGCCATGCTGGCCACCTCTTGCAAAACTGATAGGTGGGCAAGGTGAAGAAGGCAACCAGACTACTATAGTCCTGGGACCCTTGTCCAGGGAGACTATATTCAACCTTGTGCTTACACTGGGTACATAGGCTCCCACTCTGGCAAGCATTTCACCACAGCTGTTACAAAATGAATCAATCCCTTACTGAACTACTCCTGCCGGTGATCCAGACAAATCAGAGCAGTATGATGTTTGTTGCCTGCTTGCCACCGCCAGCTATTTCCTTTTCCTGCTTCCCCATATCTACTCTCCTACTCCTACTCTCTCATTCCCTTCCCCCTCCTGCTGCCTTAACAATTAACCCTGTGCCACAAAAAAACCTTGCCCCATTCCTGCCTACACTGTCTTACACAGTCAGGGGCCTTCTAGCATTCGAACTACTAAAACTATGATCTTAGGTATCGCATATTAAAAAGTATGCTCTAAATTTACGATCAGCTGAAATCTGACATCTGAATGAATCTGTTTTTCTGTGCTCGCCATCAAACTTAAATGGAAACATGATTTAGCCTTGCATTAAAGGTGAGCAGATGACAGAAGATTCTGTAGGTGGAAAGCATATATCTAATTAAACTGAGAATGTGGTGAAACAACATGTGCAGTTTACAGTTGAAGATGACCAGGAGGAACACTTGATCATAGTCCTACTGATCAGATTAATTAGGCAGAAGCTGCATGCAGATCAGATCAAAACAGAGAAATATATTAGAGGTTTTTTTAAAAAAAATTATGAACAATTCTCAATAATTCTTAATAATGACTGGACAAAACCTATGAAATATCATTATTATTATTTATTGAGCACTGACTATGGGTTTAAACACAGATTATACATCATTCACAGGAATGAATGTAATCTGTCTGTCACTGTATGCGCGTGCTCTGGGAAACACAAGCCTCAGTAAAGAACCTTAAGATTATGGTAACAAGAAATGGGCAGCAGAGACATGTCAAATTATGTCAAATATACAAAATAAAGGGAGTCAGAACCAGCATTATTAAAAGTTATTTTTCAAACATTGGGCCAGATTCAGTTCAGTGTGAAAAAGGTTTATAATGTGAGAACTCATGGACGAGATTCAATTTCAGATGCAATTCAGAAAAAATGATCTCATAGTTTACCAAGTGAAAACTCTATGAAAGTCTATTGGAAAACACTAGAACTGAATTTAGAGAAAGGTTTTTACCCTTGAACTGAATCCCGTCCATGAGTTTTCAGCAAGTTTTCTTGCTGAATTGAGTCTAGCCTATTGTCTTGAATATAAGTGTGCCATTGGTGAGTATTTGTGTAAAACCACTGCAAAACTTTGTTGAAAAAATGTTCACAAAAACAAAAAAATGCCTATTGGCCCTAATGTATTCTGAGCAAGCAAGTCGCCCACAAAAAACACTTCAATGCAGTTTGCACGGAAAAAAAGTTTATCGGTCCATACAGAAAATGGACCGATAAATTTGTGTCCTAGCTTGTCAAAAGGACCCTATCAACAACCTGAGGCTCTGTTTTGGGCAGCTACTGCTGAAGATAATAAGATTTGAACCCTTTGCCAAATCTTACAAAAGTGGTAAACCAAACAGCTGGAACATCTGAGGAATGACCAGAAAATGGAAATGCTCTAGGATGAAACCATTCTGCACATTTTAAATAATGTATATTTGTTCAAGATGATTAGGGTTGTGTCACGACCGGCACCCAATACCAGAACAAGTGCCAAGCACCCTGGTCTCGGCTCGGCTTCACCAGTAGTGTGACCACCGTTGGGCTTTGGGAGGAGCCCTCAGCTTACTTGGGTGCCACCTGGACTTAACGAGGGGTACATGGCGAGATGGCTCTTTTGGGCCGAAGGTCACGGTACAAAGGATTAGGCAGAAGGATGGTCAGACAGGCTGGGTCGGGACAGGCGGATATCAGAATCGTCAAACAGGCAAAGGGTCAAGCCAGGTGATCAAACAAAGGGTTAAGCAGAAGAGTTGTCGTAGGCAGGCAAAGGTCAGGATACAGATTGTCGGATTGTCAGGAAACAGGCAGAGTCAAACACGGATAATCAGATCAGAATTTCAAAGACAGACGCACAAGGCTCAGGAAAACCACTAGAACTAAGTTCTATCACGGGCACTGGCTGGGGGTCAGAATGGGCCTTAAATATGGTAAAAGTTTGCGCCAAAACATGCGTCAATGCGTACGTGATTGCGCCAGAGCACCTGTACCTTTAAGAGGCGTGCTGCGCGCCCTAGGAATCAAAGATGGCGCCGGCTCCTAAGAACCACGCGGTGGGTCGACCCCGTCGCACAGGTAATTTTATTACAGGTTGTCATCTTTTTTCATCTTTGAATCTGGACACTGGCAAAAAATTTGTTATGCCATTTGAAAAAAACATGAAAATTTACAGAGCACTTACTAATATGCAAGGCACAGAACCTTCCAAATCCTTCCATATAAAACAATAATATGAAATATGAAATATATAGTTCTGTAGTATTCTAATAAAATCTGCTAGACCTAGGCCTGCTTCTCTTGTATTAGTTGAAATAAGTCCTATATGTAAAACAGCATTATCTGACAAGTAACTCTGCTGTTTTATGACATGCTTTTGAAGCATTTTCTGAAAGAGCGAAAATATTCTAATAATGGGCCAGAGCATTGCTGTGGTTTTAAGTTTTTTCCCTTTTCAGACATTTCTTATTATTTTTAAAATATTTCATGTAATTACATTTTAATGCAAATTTATCTATCTCATTTTTCAACAGTCAACCCCCATATAACCTTTTCTCTAGCAAGAGTGAAAAATAATATCCTTTACAGCCTTTGTTATTTTAGATATTAAATAAAACGCAAATAAAAAGGGCGACCAGAGGAAAAAAATGAAGAATATTTATTTTATTACTTAGTCCATGTCTGCAATAAGTAATCTTTTATAGATAATAGAATTGCAGCATACTAAATCTAAAGCTAATGAAATGCCACAGTCTTAAAAACAGAAACCATTTTGTGAGATGTATACAAAACTCTGCAGAGCAGGCATTTTAACAAACCAGTAATGTAACATACATTAACAACATTTTAGGTATAGAATGGACACAGGCCAGCTTGGGTTTTTGGCCCTGGAAGCATAAAATCTACAGAATGAAATGTACAGTTATTAAGTATTTATATATAAAGGCTTATTTACAGAAGAGGGGCAAAGTGTCCTGTTTTTTCACCTCTTGCAATGGCAAGTTAACTCTACAGTCTAGAGATGTAATTTTGATTTACTTACACTTTTCTAAAGCATTTGATACAGTGCCACACAGAAGGCTACTGGTTAAAATAAGGAATGTTGGCCTGGAACATAGTATTTGTGGATAGAGAACTGGCTAAAAGATAGACTACAAAGAGTGGTGGTAAATGGAACATTTTCTAATTGGACCAGTGTTGTTAGTGGAGTACCGCAGGGCTCTGTACTAGGTCCCTTGCTTTTCAACTTGTTTATTAATGACCTGGAGGTGGGCATTGAAAGTACTGTTTCTATTTTTGCAGATGATACTAAATTGCGCAGAACTATAGGTTCCATGCAGGATGCTGCCACTTTGCAGAGTGATTTGTCTAAACTGGAAAACTGGGCAGAAAACTGGAAAATGAGGTTCAATGTTGATAAATGCAAGGTTATGCACTTTGGCAAAAATAATATAAATGCAAGTTATACACTAAATGGCAGTGTGTTGGGAGTTTCCTTAACTGAGAATGATCTAGGGTTTTTGTTAGGGATGCACCGAATCCACTACTTTGGATTTTTCCTTCACGGAAGATTTGGCCGAACCGAATCTGAATCCGAATTTGCATATGCAAATTAGGGTGGAAAGGGGAAAACATTTTTTACTTTCTTGTTTAGTGACAAAAAGTCACGCAATTTCCCTTCCTGTACCTAATTTTATATGCAAATTAAGATTCGGTTCGGCCGGGCAGAAGGATTCAGCTGAATCCGAATCCTGCTGAAAAAGGCCAAAGCCTGGCCAAATCCCGAACCGAATCCTGGATTCGGTCCATGCCTGGTTTTTGTAGATAATAAGTTGTCTAATTCCAGGCAATGTCATTCTGTGGCCACTAAAACAAATACAGTTCTGTATTGCATAAAAAAGGGCATATACTCAAGGAATAAAAATATAATTTTGCCTCTTTTTAGGTCCCTGGTAAGGCCTCATCTGGAGTATGCAGTGCAGTTTTGGACTCCAGTTCTTAAGAGGGATATAAATGAGCTGGAGAGAGTGCAGAGACTAAGTGCAACTAAATTGGTTAGAGGGATGGAAGACAAATTACGAGGGTAGACTGGCAAGGTTTGAGTTATTTTCTCTGGAAAAAAGATGTTGAGAGGAGACACGATTACACTTCACAAGTACATTAGAGGACATTATAGACAAATAACAGGGGGACCTTTTTACCCATAAAGAGGATCACCGTACCAGAGGCCACCCCTTTAGACTAGAGGAAAAGAACTTTCTTTGAAGCAACGTAGGTGGATCTTCACAGTGAGGACAGTGAGGTTGTGGAATGCACTGCCGGGTGATGTTGTGATAGTCGATTCTGTTAATGCCTTTAAGAGGATTGGATGATTTCTTGGAAAGCAAGATATCCAAGGCTATTGTGATACTAAAATCTATAGTTAGTGTATGCAGGGCCGCCATCAGGGGGGGACAGGGGGGAAAAGCGTACTGGGCCCGGCCATGAAGGGGGGCCCGGCAGCGCTGCATTTTTTGAAGATCCGGCCCCCCTTACGAGCGCCCGAGCCGTACGTCTTGCCTCTTGCGTTGCCGAATGCGGAAGTGCCGAAAAGCCGAAGCCGATGCGCCAAAAAGACCCGAAGTCACGGAAAAAGCCGAAGTTTTATATAAGGGGGCCCTGACCATCAATAGCTTTTTACAACTTGTGTGGGGGGGTTACTTTTTTAGCGCTGTCTGTGTGGCCTTTTAACTGCGATGTGGAGTGGGTGGGATATGGGGTGGAGCTTGGTCATCAGTGTGGGCGGGCCCAGGGGGCCCCAAAAATTTTGTTGTACGGGGCCCCGTGACTTCTAATGGCGGCCCTGAGTATATGAGTATATAGTGTTTATGTGAGTGGAGGGGTCAGTGTGTGTATATATGGATGCTGGGTTTCATTTCGAGGAGTTGAACTTGATGGACTTTGGTCTTTTTTCAACCCGATGTAACTAAGTAACTATGTAACCAGGTATGCCACATGCCCAGTTTTTACCTTGACAGTCCATGTTTGGGAGAGCTGCCCTGGTCAAAACTTCCTGCCCGGTTTTCCAAAGTATTCCTGATCACCACATCATAAACCCAGCCATGACATCACTGATCCCACCCCTGATGTCATCCACCCCACCCCCAATGTCACTCACTCTGCCCCTATGATGTCACCACCTGCCTCCCTGCTCAGTTTCAATAATGCCAGAAGGTGAAAACCCTAATTTTAACATTTTATTCTTTTTCAAGGGTATTATTGTATAAAGGTGCACTGCCACTGGTCTCTAACTTGTTAGGGAAATTCCAAAAACACCCGCACACCCTTACTACTTTGATAGTGACTCCCTGGTGCACAGCAAAGGAAGTAGACGGCCAACTTCCAGTAACAGCAGTACAAAAGATTTCACCTGCACACAGGATAATGCAAGCAGGCTCAGCCTTGCTATGTGATTTATTGCAGCATGCAATAAATCACATAGCAAGGCTGAGCCTGCTTGCATTATCCTGTGTGCCGGTGAAATCTTTTGTACTGCTCTAACTTGTTAGGCCCAGATGTTTCCTTTGGAGACAAGTGCCATTTTTTAGGATCTTTTTAGTTTTAGTTTTTATATGGGGCAGTGTCCTCTAACTGGAAGTGACTATGTCAGCTGTATAACTCCCATTTGCATTCCACTTATGTGTCCATTACAGAGAATGATTTATGGACCTGTGGCAGGGTTAACTAAAAGTTAACCAAAAGCGCATGGGATCCTCTAAATCTTCAAATTGAGTTTGTACATTGCACACTGAAATACATGGGATTTCTCCTGTTACTAATATGGTTATGTCCCTTGCTGTCTTCATATATGACCACGGCACCATATGACAGACACCTGCCCAATACTCCTAAATTTGCCATGAGATGTGGGTCAAGACTGAAATAAACTGGCTTGGCTAAGGATGAGTGTTTACAAGGTAGGACATTTTAGGCTGTCCTAGATCAAATAATTCCAGAAGAATAAAAAGCTGCAAGAGGACTGACACTTGCTAGTTTTGGCTGGCTAATAATGCCTGCGGGCTAGATCAGTGGCTTGAAATTGACAGGTTCAGTGGTGGGAGACTGTAGGAAAGAGCGAGTTGTAAATTTACCCTTGAATTAAGCATAAATTAAGACGTATGGATACATTGAAAAAAGGCCAGGACAAGTTGATGATATATACAGTAAGACAGATGGTTCCTTTTTGGAGAAACATATATCTAGAACATTGCACATAAAGATTCAGTAGATACCAAAATATTTCCAGTGTGCCACTTGCTATTATACACTACTAATATACTGTACACTGTTATTATACACTAATATGGTTATGTAATACAAGTCACTATGGCTCATTTATAAACACTGGGCAAGTTTGCTCCTGGGCAGTAACCAATAGCAACCAACCAGTGATTAGCTTTTTTCAGCCAGCTGCAGTTTGAGCACTGAAAGCAATCATCTGATTGGTTGCCAGCCCAGGAGCAAATGTTCCCACTGTTAAAATAATAATACAAATAATAAATAACTCCCCTAAGTTTGCCTAGAGGCAGAACTGGTAGAATTGACTGGTAACCTGTTTAAATGCAAATATCTTATTGGTTATTATGAGTTACTGATCCTAGACAAATTTAGTCCCTTATATTACATATGGGGGATAAGAGCAAAAAAAGTAACTGCCTGGATCAAAAAGTTTTAGTGGGCAGTTCTAGAACATACTCATGGTTAACCCCTTCCCTATCATGTACTGTATCACTGAGCTTGCCATACTGGGTACTGCCAGGTATCATATGGAAGCAATCCAGTGAGTACTCGCACACCCTGGCCCTCCAACAATAAGGATCCCTGGTGCACAGCGAAAATGAGGAAACGGCACCCTCACAATCCAATGGCAGCAAAAATTCACCGGCACACAGGTAATGCAAGCAGGTTATACCTTGCTAAATGTTTATTGCAGCATGCAACGTTTCGGGGTTACCCCCTTTATCAAGCATAAAAATACAGACTGCACAAAACAATTTATAGGTTCAACATATCACATGATCAAATACGTGGGCGTGTACAAATGTGAAAATAGTTAACACCAATAGTAAAAATGAAAAAGATCAAATATACCTTAAACTTTCTATATAGCTAAATACTTTTTGTGCAATAGCCGGTACCAGCAGAAAAGAATTAATCCATAGTGCAGACAGTTGTCATAGAAAAGTGTCCAATAATAGTATTCCTTCCTGAAAAAAATTGAAACAATTCGACACAATACTTAAAAATGTTTCCTAAAAGAGTATCAAAAAGGTATCAAAAAGGTAAAAAAGTATCAAAAGAGTAAAAAAGTATCAAAAGAGTAAAACAGTATCAGATTGTCCCAAACCGAATTGTCGAGCGAAAAGAAAAATAGATAAAAGGTGATTGAAAATTTTAAAAAGGCTGTAATGGATCAAAGGTAGTAACAAACGCTATCTTACCCTATCTGGAGAAAAGGAATCTATTCCTGAGGCAAATCCAGGCAAATCTGTTTATCTGAAAAAGGGAAAAAGCCATATTAGCGCAATTATAAGAAACAGGTCATATTAAATTCTTCATTTAACCCCTTAGGGTGACGAGATTGAAGGAGCCAAATCCAGTAACATTCCCTCTGTAGTAGATACTTCTTTCTATCCAATCCTGGTTTACAATTAACTTTTTCTAAAATCTGCCATCTCAATTGAGATAATTGGTGTCCTTGTACGAAAAAGTGCTTTGCCAATAATGATTCAGCTTTTGCTTTATCAGCTTTTTCCTCAGTTTTTTTGGTAAAAGTTTGTGGCATAGGGGGCAGTGGCCGATACGTCCGAATATTTGATTTGTGTTCGTTTAATCTCAATTTAATGGCCCGACTCGTCTGTCCAATATAAGTTAAACTGCACGGACACTTAATACAATAAAGTACGAAGCATGATATCAAAGGTTTTTTTACATGTGACACCAAGGACGTTATTTATTGTATTAAGTGTCCGTGCAGTTTAACTTATATTGGACAGACAAGTCGGGCCATTAAATTGAGATTAAACGAACACAAATCAAATATTCGGATGTATCGGCCACTGCCCCCTATGCCACAAACTTTTACCAAAAAAACTGAGGAAAAAGCCTGTGTGCCGGTGAATTTTTGCTATCATATGGAAGCAATCCAGAAATATAAAATCGAATTCCCTGGAAGTCAGGCCCTTGAATCCAGCAGGCAGACAAGTGGTTATGTTTCAGTACTATTACATTTTAAAAATGAAAAATGTAGAATTTTTTTTTTCACATTTTTCCCCTTTCAATAAATACATTTTTTACTACCCTCACAAAACCCTTGGCACCAATGCAAAATCTGCAGAGAAATAAAATTAGCCATAAATGTGTTTATCTGTCCAAATGAGCTAATTCGAGTGGTAGCCGCTACATGCCAAGATTTGATAAATGCCACCTGTCTTTTGATCATTTCAGTTCTACTAGAGGAATGTTTGTGGAGCTGAACCACGCTATTACGGAAAAAAAATGCAGTTTCCCCATGCTGGGATGATTATTGCATTTTCGAAGAGGAAACATTAGACCAAACTGTACTTTTGAGTACAGTGAAAATTAGTCATTGTTTCATTTGTGAGGCACATGTTATTCTGGAAAATGAGTATTGCTCCGATTGAAGCAATGAAATACCAATAGCTGCATAGCAGTTATGAATGACACACGGCCATTATCCAAATACAAACTATAACATTATGTCAAACAAATATACATTGCCCTAAAAAAAAACTTCAAATGATGCTTTTCTAATTTCTTTAGCGATGCTGGCCAAATGGCACACTGCCGAAGCACGCTAGCTATTGAAGTCTTCTACAATACAACTGATAGCAAGCACAAGTATGAGCAGCTAATTGTTTCTGACAACAAAGGGAGGTCCTGGCAACAAATAAGTTGAAATTTATGTTTTTTGATCTGTACAAATATTAGATACAAGTTAACAGGCCATTATATGAAGATTATTTTCTCAGCCGTATTGTTAAAGGGGATAACTTTTTGTATGATGTAGAGAGTGATATTCTGAGACAATTTGTAACTGATTTTCATTTTTTATTATTTGTAGTTTTTGAGTTATTTATCTTTTTTTATTCAGCAGCTCTCCTGTTTGCATTGTCAGCAGTTTGGGTGCCTGGGTCCAAATTACCATAGCAACTATGCACTGATTTGAATAAGAGACATGAATATGAATAGGAGAGGGCCTGAATAGAAAGATGAGTAATACAAAATAGCAATAACATGTTTAGCCTTCCAGAGCATTTGTTTTTAGATGGGTTCATTGACCCCTATTTGAAAGCTGGAAAGAAACAAAAGAAAATAGCATATCATTTAAAAAAATTATATAAAAAAAATAATAATGAAAAGCAATTGAAAAGTAGCTTAGAATTAGCCATTCCACGATATACTACAAGTTAACTTGTAGGGATGCACCGAATCCACTATTCTGGATTCAGCTGAACCCCCGAATCCTTCTCGAAAGATTCGGCCGAATACCAGACCGGATCCTAATTTACATATGCAAATTAGGGATGGGAAGGGTAAAATATGTTTTACTTCCTTGTTTTGTGACCAAAAAGTCATGTGATTTCACTCCCAGCCCCTAATTTGCATATGCAAATTAGTATTCGGTTCAGCCTGGCAGAAGGATTCGGCTGAATCTGTATCCTGCTGAAAAAGGCTGAATCCCGAACTGAATCCTGGATTCGGTGCATCCCTACTTGAAAGTGAACCAACCCTTTTATTGTACATATTTAGCAATGTTAGCAACAACTATCTGTTTACACAGGTGGAATCCTAATGAGTAATCAATTAATGCAGGGTCAAGTGATAACCCACCACTTTGTTGAAAGCTTCAATTACAGCAATATACATTTTTATGTATTTACATCTGAATGACTTCTTATTCGGACACTTTGGAAATTTTCGGTAAAACTTTTTCTTGACGCATATTTAGCCTTCTTGGTTTGGACTGTTATTGAATTTTAAAGAACTGTTTGCACTATGGGGTTGCTACACTTGGGGGGTTATTTATAATCTCTGAATGCAAAAATCACGAAAAATGTGTGATTTTTTTCTTTTTATAAAATCAGACTTTTAAAAAATAACAAATTTTTCGGAATTTATTCAACCCAGAGGATGGAAAAGTCCGAATCTGAAAATCCAGCATCTCAGACCTGCCGAGGTCGCATATAAGTCAATGGGAGAAGTCCCAATGATTTTTTGATGTGCGCTGGGTTTTGTGCAATACCACGAAGTTTTCGGGTGAAAATTCAGAAAAAAACGTGAAATTCATGAAAATCTGTTGAAAAAATTGCGAAAATCAGATTTTTTTACCGCAAAGCAAATTTTCGGGAAAATGTAATAATAAATAAGCATAAAAAAACTAGAGCGGATTTGTATATGTGTGAAGCTTATGCAGTCACCTATCAGTGGAGAGCTCAACCTATTAACCTGCTCTATCAATTATCATAACTGTATGACACGTTGGGGAAGCGGCAAAGTTAATTGAATTTCAAGATCTGCAAAAGAAAATATGTGAAAAGATTAAAAAACCTCTAATTCTAAATATAGTCGCTTTGATTGCAGCCAAACCTTCATTATTTGCTAAGTGGCCAGTATTTCAGTAAGTCTTTTTTCATTTAACAAAAAAATGTCTATGGGCCAGAAGATTTGGTTCTAGGATGCTTTGTAGACCATCTTTCCCCTAGAAAGAGCAACACTTAAGACCAACATTGTATTTAGTATCAGTGACATTACTGGCTCCATATTAGCTTAATGTGCTGCTAGATGACATTGTTGGGGCTCAGTACATAAGACTGTAACCATGGGCATGCTGCAATTACAAACTGAGCACAAACAGGACTTTATGATGTTCTTTCCTTTTGGCATGCCTTTCATTTGAAGCATGGAAACCCAATTCTTACAGATGCAATTAGAGAGTAAGTGAGCAAGAAACTTTTGTGAAGTTACTAGATAAAATAATAGTTTGTGCCTTAGAGCAACACGTTTCTCTGGTTGACAACAGGTTAGCACAACTGTATATGAATTTCCCAGACATTATTTGCACTAGAAAGAGACAGCAGTTGCTTTGCTGTTATACCCAAAAGAAGAGCATGGTTGAATTTTATATGTAGTACTAGGTCAGCAATTCTTTTTTCCATCAGCACATCCCAAAGTCTATGGTATATTCAAGCCCATGGTACCAGCACACAAGGCAGTTACTATAGCAACTAAATATAGTTCAAAGTGGCTGTAGCACTCTAGAGCAAAGTGTTTATCATTAATCATCATAGAACACCAGGGTTTGATATGCATGACAAAGCGAATATTCAAACTTTGATAAAAGAAGAAACTGTTTTCCAAACCATAACAAATAAACAATGCAAAATAGATAGTTATTTATATTTTTCAGAATAAAAAGTCCTTCATTCACTAGAGCAGGTAGACTATTTTCATTTACATCATGTCCCTGTTCATTTTACTGGAAGCCTCTTGGAGTGTGGGAGGAAACCAGAAAGTATCGAATTAGGATTATGAACACTGATGAGTAGATCAGGTCTCAAAGTGAAAAACACTCACCAGTTTAAGGAAGGGGTCCAGGTGCACCACCCTGAACCTTCAGCTGAGGGAGCGGATAACCGTATATATAAAAAGAGCAAGCACTTCTAGGGACCAATCTTCCAAGCAGACTTTTCAATTTAAAAAGTATTTATTTATTGAAGAGCACTAGGACAAAGCCTAACCTGTTTTGTATAGCCCAACGCGTTTCGTATCGAGAGGATACTTAATCATACTTTTTTAATTGAAAAGTCTGCCTGGAAGATTGGTTCCTAGACGTGCCTGCTCAATTTCTATATAAGGAAACCAGAAAACCCAAGGGAACCCCACACAAGCACAATAATAGCATACCAACTACCGTATATACTCGAGTATAAGCCGACCCAAGTATTAGCCAAGGTACCTAATTTTACCTACGAAAACTGGGAAAACTTATTGACTCTAGTATAAGCCTAGACATAACTACAGCCCTGTCTCCCAGCAGCGCACTTTCCGCCAAAGCTACCCCCCCCAGCGATCAACCGGACTTCTTTGCAAAGTTGATGGTGACAGAGAATTGCCAAACCTATTACTGTGTGCATTGTCCCACTGTCCGACTACCATGTGCAGAGGGTGCGGTGTGATATTGCCATCACTGTTAATCTTTCATATAACCAACAGAGGGCGCTGTGTGATATTGCAGTCACTGTTATTCTTTCATACAACCAACAGAGGGCGCACTGTTATTCTTTCATATAACCAACAGATGGCGCTGTGTGATATTGCAGTCACTGTTATTCTTTCATATAACCAACAGATGGCGCTGTGTGATATTGCAGTCACTGTTATTCTTTCATATAACCAACAGAGGGCGCACTGTTATTCGTTCATATAACCAACAGATGGTGCTGTGTGATATTGCAGTCACTGTTATTCTTTCATATAACCAACAGAGGGCGCACTGTTATTCTTTCATATAACCAACAGAGGGCGCTGTGTGATATTGCAGTCTCTCCCCAAGCGAACTGTTGGTATTGGAATAATTAAAAGTGACTGTAAGCTCAGCTACTGCCCGCTGACCCGAGTATAGGTCGAGGTAGACTTTTTCAGCACATTTTGGATGCTGAAAAACTCGGTTTATACTCCAGTATTGAAGACAGCTCCCTTGCTGGAGTCAAACCTTGGATTCCACAACCACAATGCATCAATGTACCACTGTAATGCCCATTGCTTATATTCACTTGCCAACAGAAGGCCTGTTAAAATTGTTTTGTTGCTAAGTGCTCTGAGATTTATAAATACAGTAGTTCTTCATTCTTCATTACAAAGCCTTGCTGAATATGGTGCCATAGCATCAAAAAATCCCAACCAAAAATGACTGATAGAATAAAAACTCCCACCAGAACAATAGTCAAATTAGTTTCTGAAGAATCATTACTATTAATCTTTGTTTAGTTCTACAAAGGGATTCCAGTTCAGAACACATGAGCTGTGCGTAGAAGCTAAGTATAACCTGATTGTCTACCTGGAATAGGTTTCATGCTTCAGTGCTCACCATTGGTTATCTTGGCATGTCTTTATAAATAAACCTCCTCACTTATGTACAAAAGACCTACAGAAGCCAATTAGGAATTTACTGAAGGTGCTCAGACAGGCTACAAATAATAGCCTTCTTGTCTCCCCTCACCTCTTTTGTACTCCTGGTTGCTCATCCTTGCCAAATCCATGTTAGCTTAGAATTAACAGCTTAGTATTCAGCTATGGTAAAGGTAACATTGAAGTATATCAAATAATAAAAGCTATATGTAACATTACATCTTAGTACCTAGGCCATGTTTTCTTGAAATCATTATACAGATAAAAACCATATTCCAAACTATTGTGCTTTACAAGTGTTCCGTTTTGCAGTGGTTCTATTGTGGGGGTCTGTTGTCTGAAGTTTCCCAGATACAGGGTTTTTCCATATTCTGACGCAGCATGGTTTAAAGCTTCTTAAACAAAAGAGGAAACACTTGCACTCAAGGCAATGAAATGCAGGGTTACCCCTTGCTGTTTATTCGTGCAGAAGTGCAACGTTTCAGGGCAAGCCCCTTTATGAAGCATAAATGAGCTCACCCCGAAACGTTGCACTTCCGCACGAATAAACAGCAAGGGGTAACCCTGCATTTCATTGCCTTTAGTGCAAGTGTTTCCTCTTTCATTGACCTACCGGAGGTTGTCGTATCCTCCTACACTGAGCACCAGGCTATCCAGCAGAGGGTGGGTTAAGTGAGTGCACTGCTTCACCTGTTCTAGTATTAAAGCTTCTTAAAAAAAACATATATTTTAAAAAAGCATTCTTTTGCCATCTGTGCGTAGCTGTATTCTATTCTTTTTAATCTAATTTCTTATTTTTGGATTTTTTAAATAAATTAGCAAACAGTTGAGTTTTTTTATTAAGTGGAAAATAAGTCTAAAATTACACAAATTCCAATTTTTATAAATATGCCTCTAATTTAGGTATTTAAGAGTTTTGTTGATAATAGGTTTTGAGACAATTCATCCCATACTGTACATAGAAATGGATTAATATTACCTTATTGTATTTTTTAACAATGTCAGTAAGGTCAGGTTAAAAACGTATGTGTCATTTTTATTCAATACAAGACAATAGCACAACACCTTGCAACTGATGCAAGGATTGGCCAAAAGAAAAAGCCTACTGCAATACAATATTTCCAAAAATAACCTTTAATGAACACACAAGGCTAGACTTAAAAAATAACTAAAAATGCATAAAAGCTAAGGGATACCCTATTCATTAGAATGCAAAAGAGCTAATTGTAACAATGTTATATATATATATATATATATATATATATATATTCATATATACTGTTTATATCGTTTATATAAATATAATAATCTGCATATATTTCTCTATATAACTTGCTGTTAAAGAGGACCTGTCACCTATGCATAAAAAGCTATATAAGCTGTTTCATTTGCCGATTAAACATGGAACCCAATTTTTTTCTTCATTAAAACATCCATACCTGTTATAAAGGTGTTTAAATATCTGAGTTGTCAAACAAATATTTGGGGTGATACACAATTTGCCTTAATAGTGGTGTCCAGTAGTAATGGGTGAATTTATTCGACAGGCGTGAATTCGCAGCGAATTTCCGCGTTTCGTCACCGGCGAATAAATTCTCAAAATTGCAGTGCAAATGTTTTTGATGATGGCGACAATGCAGATGCTGGCAACAATTAAAGGCGCCCTTTGACTTTAATGGGCATCGGATTTGTCGCCGGCGTTTCGTGAATTTTTTGCAGTTTCACGAATTTCGTGGGAGAAATTCGCCCATCACTGGTGTCCACCAAATGGCACCTGCCCGCTTGATGTGATTACATAATTCCAAGACTGAAGGAAACAAAATGTAAATAATAAATAAAGTTCAAATAAAGTTTAATTTGCTCAGAAACATGATTTTGGAATAATTTTAAAAAAAGATTTTAAAAGAATTGGGAATTATTTCTTAGGGTGACAGGTCCCCTTTAAGAGTAGTTTACATAAACCCTTTTTCTGCCATATTTGTTTATGGATGAATGGTGAATATATTGTTTGTTTTTTTTTTTTGAAATACTGAAAGGAAAAAAATTAAATTGTAGCCTCACAGAGCAATAGTTTTTTTTTTGTTGCCTAGGTCAGTGACCCAGTTTGAAAGCTTAAAAGATAACTTAAAAAGTAAAAATGTAATTTAAAATTTGCTAAGAATTGCTTGTTATATAAAATACTAAAATTTAACTAAAAGGTGAACTACCCTTTAATCTCCCTATGCTAGTGAGAAATATTTCCCTTTGAAATATAACATGTATCCCATATGCTTTTATAATATTTACCCCCAACTTTGAGCATTTAAATCACCTATGGATAAATTACCTCTGATGTTCCCCTAGCTAGTTTGGAGTGTAATCTTTGACTATAAGGGCCTCCACACATATTTTAATCTTTTTGTCAAGTGATTTTATGCATCTCCAATTACAGAATCTGTGGTTAGGATCTCGGAGCTGATCAATAGGTAATATATTTTACAATGTCCTTGCTAAGAGCATCTATTAGTTGCTGAGAAGCCTTGACAGCTAAACACATTTGATAATTGCATCTTATGTAAAAAAAAAAAGGAAATCTAATAAAGGCTTGTGTGTCTGGTGACTAATTGGACAGTTGAAGGCTTGTAGTGACGGTGGAAGATCTAGGCACTTTTATCTGTTGATGCAAAGTGTTGCATATTATTCTGCATATAAAAGGGAGGCATTCAATACAGGCACCAGCGATACGTTATACATTGCTATGGGAGCAATTCAGTGATTAATGCATGAGGCAACAGAAGTGGAATGAAAATTGTTCCCATAGATTTTAACTAACATATATTCATTTGCAATAAATTTGGTGGTTAAAGTAGAGGTTGCATGTGTTCACTGCTAAGGCTTGTCACTGTAAAATGTTCTTATTACAACTTTTCTTTTTAAAATTTTTTTATTGATTATACGTACAGTACAAAAATCATTCATGAATTTTTGTCTCATTTTTTATGTAGATAGAAGCCCTCCTACGCAGAGGAAGGCGCTGACAAAACATGAAGAAGTACTGTACCAATAACAGAGAGAAAATAATTGTACAACAAGCTATATTGTGTGCATATAGGAAGTCGCAAGGTACAACATTAGAATGGAAACATCAAGAAACAATCTCGTAGAAAAATGTTTCTTTTTTGTAAAAAAAAAGAAAAAGGGAACCGAAAAAGTAAAAAGAAAATAAAAAAGAATAAAAAAGAAATATTTCAACCAATTAAACCGTTTTCATTGTCTCATTCAACGTTCAACATAGTAAAGTCTAGTATAAGTCTAGTGTCTCCATAACACATGTGTTTATGGTCTCCATAGAAAAGAAGTAACATAAAATATAGGTCTCAAATCTCTGTGCCTAAAGTTAAGGTAACATTGAGAGAAGGCTGTGATAACTACAGGTTACGTAAGCATAGGTTTGGCTCATTTATTTATTCATTATGAAGTCTGGTATACATAATCCAGGGCGTCCAAATTTTAATGTATTTATTATATGTATCAGATGAGATACTCTAAAGTCTTTCGTTCACCATTATCCAGTTCATTTTAACCCTGAACAAGGCAATGGGAAGCGAACTCTTCTTCCACGAGATAGCTATAGTTTGCTTTGCAGCAGTAAAGATAAATTGGATTAACGATCTGTGTGCTTTATTTGGGACTGGAAGTGTTTTATTAAGCAAAGCATGTAATGGATCCTTTCTGAGGTTAATCCCCATGATATAATATATGAGTGTGTATATCCTGGACCAAAATCTAACACATGTTCTGCATTGCCACCAAATATGGAGCATTGAGCCCACAATTGCGAAAACACAGCGGACTAACAGTGGGATAAAATTTATGTAGTTTAAGGGGAACCATATACCATCCCGAGAGCACTTTAAATAATGTTTCCTGTGCTAAAACATTTATGGAGCTGTTAGCAGTATTTTCCCATATCTGTTGGCACGTAGGTTCATCTAGTGTTATATTCAGTTCTTTTTCCCAATAATTGATGTAACGAGGGGACGGAGGAATTACAGAATTAATAATTGCCTTATATAACATGGAAATCACTCCTTTACTATGAGGGAACTTGATACAAAGATGTTCCCAAAGCGTCAGAGTCAAGGTAGTGGTACAACCCTTTAATTTACGTGCAAGAAAATGCCGAATTTGAAGAAATCGGAAGTGCTCAAGGTCGGGAAGATTATAATGAGCGGATAATGTCTCCCAATCTTTAAAACCATCTAATCCCAAAAAATTATAAATATACACCATATTATTAGTAGTCCACCTATGAAATTCCCTATGGTTAAGGCCCGGTTGAAAAGCGAGATTTCCAAGTATAGGCATGGCCGGGAAATGCGGAGAAAACAATGCCGTTTTTTTTTTTTTAGCATAAAAGTCACTAAATTCAGTCAAAATTTTTATAGGGTTACCAGTCATAGTGCCAGACTTAGTACGAATTTTATGTAACGGGGCGGTTGGATTTGACACAGAACGCAACGTTCGAGCTAGGGGGGTATCCGGTTTGTTACCTTTACCATAACGTCTGTTCATACGCCATTGTTGAGAGTTTTCTACATCTTGTCAAGAGGTCAGATCTAGATCTCTTCTAGTGTCAATTATGGCTTTATGAGTGGCAGAGGAATATTTAGCTTTATTTCGTATTTCTAGATCTATAAGTTTATTTTGTAGATCCTCTAATTTTTTCCTTTTTTGTTTTCTACGGGTAGCCATTATGCTAATAAGTTCCCCTCTTAAAACAGATTTATGTGCTTCCCATAGCGTTATAGGAGAATGTACTGTTCCCTGATTAAGATCAAAGTATTGTTTTATCAGGCCGCCAATTTGAGTACTTATTTGTGGAACGGATAACAAATTATCATTTAACCTCCATCTACAGGGAGGGGGTTTGCAAATTAAAGAGTTCAACTCGATCATCACCATTGCATGGTCCGACCAAGAGATCAGTGTTATTTTAGCAGTGCATAAGTTCGGCAATAATATTTGCAATACGAAAACATGGTCTATTCTAGAGTAAACCTTATGTGGGTTAGAGAAAAAAGTGTAGTCCTTTGTCGAAGGCCACTTCTCTCTCCATGCATCAACTACCAGTAGTGATTGTAACAGAGATAAGATGTGTTTAGCTCCCGCAGTATCTAAAGGGGAGGTAGAATTATCCTTAAACGTTTTGTCTAATTTCACATTAAAACAGATATTTGAGTCACCTGCCATGATCAAAGCGCCAACTTGGTAGGCTTCAGTAAGTTTTACTAGCTGGTCAAAAAAAATTCCCTTGTTTGGAGCATAATAATTAAGCAACGTCACAGTGACATCCTGAAGCTCACCTACCAACAACAAAAATCTACCATTCGGGTCTTTTTTAACAATGCGTGGTTTAAATTGTAACCCTTTGTGAAAACAAATCATCACTCCATTACATTTAACAGATGTAAACTTCACCAGTAGTAGGAGACTCATATGGCTGAAAATGGAGGGGGTTGGAGACTAAACAAAAAGCAAAAAAAATAACCAGGAACTTGAGATAAACATCACAAAATGGAAAAGAAAAAAAATGCGAGATCACTTGAATCTCACCTGTCACTTCCGCGTGACATGGCATAGATAAATCCTGCAGTGAGAGGGATAGCAGGTGGGCTCTCTGGAGCCTGTGGTAGAACACAATTTGTAAATGATATCACACTATAACAATGAACATAGCAATAAACAAACTGAACCTCTTCCGAAAAGGAAGGCAATAGGTAATCATGCAAACAATGGGATCATATTTCAAGATCAAACATACATAGACAATGCACAAATTTCAACCTTCGTCACGTTGTGGAGAGGAGTGACGCTGTGGAGGGTTAAGATGAAGATGCTGCAAAAGTTCAGTTGCTTCATCCAAAGATGCTGTGGAATATTGTTTTCCTTGAAATGTGAAGTACAAATGAAAAGGAAAAGCCCATCGATATCTAATATTGTTGGCCTGTAAAATTGCAGTAACAGATTTAAAAGATCTTCTTTTGGCAATAGTGGTAGGCGCGATGTCCGCAAAGAGTTGGAGAACATGACCATCATGGTCTAAAAGAGTAGCTTGTCTGGCCGCGTGCATTATTGTTTGCTTAGACGAGTAGTAGTGTAGTTTGAGAATAATATTTCTAGGGTTCCCCTCTTGTGGTGGCCTCCCCAGGGCCTTATTACAACTTTTCTGAAGCTTACTAATAGCAGTTCAGAGACATAAAATACAAAAAGCAAGTTCTTATATGCTAATTATTATAAAGTAAGTAAGGAAGATGAATTCTGTAGCTACTGATAATATTCCTGGCAGGTACAACACCTGGGAATGTTTACATTCATTATATATTTATAAATATAACTGTGGTTAAAATGGTGAGGTAAGTATATAGTTACAAACCCACAGAACTGGCAACTGGGTTACTATTCATTTTATTATCTCTACCTGCACTGGATTATGGTGCATCATTACAAGTGCATCAGTAGATCATATATAATTATTAATTACCAGGGAAAGTGTTCTATTGATATGTTATTGTGATAAATATTGATGTACAAACACATTGTATAACTTCAGTTCAATATAGAAGATCCCATCCCTACCATGCTGCAGTGATTTTAAGGGTTTGGGTGTTTAGAAACTATTTTTCTATTATATTGATTCATCTTTTTTGACTTCCACGCTGTCCAGTGTGGATGGGGTTGAGTCTCCTTAATTGTGGCTTTTGTTTTATCCTGCGCACTTCCATACCCCATGTAGAAGGTATATAGGCTACTAGAAAGCTGTTTGATGCTTCTGACTTAAATACATCTGGAGTTCATAGGGGCCTTTGTAAGTTACATTAATAATTGTAGTTCCAATGCTTCAATTTATTTTCAAGCTAGCGCTAGCCAGTTTTTTTTGGATATTACGGTGAAGACAGAGGGTTGGCCCCTATTAAACCATAATAGGCTATTATTTTGTGATAAATATAATTTTCCATAGGCAATTTACATGTGTGTGACATATAGTACAATATCCATAAACTCGTACTCTAGAAAAGCGTAATCCTAAATTATCATTATCCCAAATATGTTTGTTTATGTGAAAATATGCATTAAAAAAACTAAGATATAGTTTCAGTCATTTCCACTTATAACCTACAGTGGAAGGACAAACTATTTCAGGCTGAAACTTCTCAAACTGGCCAAAATGTCCACCAAATTTTACCGTATATACTCGAGTATAAGCCGTCCCGAGTATAAGCCGAGGTACCTAATTTTACCTCCAAAAACTGGGAAAGCTTATTGACTCCAGTATAAGCCTAGGGTGAGAAATGCTGCAACTTCTGGTAAGTTTCAATCAAAACATTGAGGGTTTCTGCTGCCATTGGAGGCGCCGGCGTCTTTTTTTTGGATGCCGGCGACCATTCTTGGACGCTGGCGAATATTCTTGGAGACTATTCTTGGACGTTGGCGACTAATCTTGGATGCCGGTGACTATTTTTGGACGTTGGCGACTATTCTTAGGCGCCGGTGACCGTTTTTACGCTTGACCCGAGTATAAGCCGAGGTAGAATTTTTCAGCATATTTTGGGGGCTGAAAAACTCGGCTTATACTCGAGTATATACGGTACATACATTCTTTGGTACCCTAGCAATGGGATTTTCCAGTGTAACTTCTGTGTAGTGTACATTTGTTATACAGGGTCCTAGTTGTGTCACCAATAAAGGTTTGGAGGTCTGGAAACATTACATAAGTTCTACCAATTTTTGAGTGTACATTTTAGTTTGTCCAAGCAAACTCTTTTAATAGGCAAAACCACCCAGAGAGAGGAAAGCGATTTATTCCATGAAAAGTCATGGATGAGATTACTGCGCATGGGCCGAAAGTCACAAAGTTTCCTAAAAAAGAAATCGGAAAACTTTGTGACTTTCAGTGCATGCGCAGTAGAGCTGAACCGGCAAATACTCCTGCACATGCGCCACCAAACGCCAGGCAATCCAGGAAGAAGACCAATAAATTAGAGTTTCTCTGGTGACAACTCGATAAAGTTGAGATCTTGAAGTTGAAAAAGGCGCATGATTCAAGTTCACTTTTGCTTAACCTCCTGTGCTCCTGTCCAAAACTGGAAAAATGTAATAATAATATGAAGATGAAGGAAGCGGGACAGCAGTACTATGCTACAAGGTTCATGTATTGATGCAGCCACTACATGTTTAGGGCAAGCATTCCCTTAAACAAGTGTCCCTGATTAAACATATGGAACTTGAATCTCATCTTAAATCGGAATTAAAGCCAATTTATAGTAATTTTCCCCATGAATGCAATCTAGAGTCCTCCATATGGGGGAGAATCATGGTCAAAGTTAGACCTCTGTCATCTGAAATAACTCCACTGTCCATGTTAGACCCGTGGAGATGAAATTATAGGACAGGTGCTATCCTAATAAAAAAAAATCATAGGCAGACCTTTTAAACTACAAAAAAATATAAAAAATATTATTTTTGGAAAAGCCAATATTTACCTTTTAAATTCATAACATTCCTAATTAAAGTAAAGCCCACAGCCCCTTGTATTTTTGGCAAGTCATTTTAATGTCTACGTTCAGAATACTTTTCTTAAAGCAAGCATTTCACGAGAGCTTAATGACAATGCTTCAGGCAAATGAGCCCTGCTTTGCTTTCCATGGCATTTAACACCTGTACGTTGCAGCTGCCAGGGTTTGATATGATTGTTCTATTTGTGCATGAGGAAAAGTAGGCAGTCGCCAGTTGATTTTGATGAATGAGTTGGATATCACGCTGTCTTACAATCCTCCATTTATTTTAGGAATTCATTACATGCTCAGCTGGTCTCCTAAGTCAGAAAAGAAGACGATTAATAGAAATTACGAATTGAGATGACCATTTAGGGTAATAAGAGGTAATCATTAAAATGTATTTTTTCAAGCTGAATCGCACACTGAGTTCTATAGTCATGCTAGATTAGATATGCTACAGATAGTTTTCCAAAAGAACTCTCAATAATTTGGCAGTGACATTTATTCATAACTTCCTTATTGATAAAGAACCAGCATATTCCAAAACTGGGTGGCACTGCCTTTTTACATATAGCATTGTAGCTTTTGTTATTTTGAGAAAACCTATATCATGTGCAGCTATAAAGACAATTGTTGTACTACATCTCCCATACATTAATAGCCTGCAGTCAGCGTTCACACTCTTCTTATTACAGGTGTAAGCGTCTTTTTTCCATCTCTCTCTGTCAGCAGCATCCATCACAGCATTGCCAGTCGTGAAATCGGAAGGGTGTGTTAAGCATTTATAATGTCTAGCAACTGTAATCCATTTATAGGGTTACATTAATGAATATTATAATTCAACATTGACACTAATATATGTATAATACAATTACTAAGAAGTGGAGCTGTGACATGTTGGCGGTCCAATCAGACAGACCCCCACATTCTTTCAGATGAAGAGAGGAGGTGGAATCCTTATTATATGGTAGAAACTCCAGCATAAATGCAGTTGTGCAGACAGGTATTGTGCCAAGTTCCTGGTATTCTATGATGATGATGATGATTATCATAATTATTATAACAACATACTGTAAGTGTATAGCTATCTTGGCCTAAAAACAGAAGTCCAGAGAGTTCCATACATGCACATAGGGAACTCGGGCAGAGCAAACATCTACAAGTTTTTCGCTTTGCATTTTCAAAAGAGATTCAACAAACAGAGGGAAGGGGAATCAATACAGTATGAGAACTATTTTCTCAATTTGTTTGCCATTACATGGGGCAGAAATCAAGAGGCTGAACATACAAGAGCCAAATATATAAGATGGCTAGTATAAGAATGTGTAGTCTGGTGTTATATTGATCTGAATCCCACTGGACATGGCCCCATGTATGTTATAATTAACATGAATGCCATTCACCTGTCACTATGCACAAGGAGCAGATTTCGCCAAAAGAAACTCAGAGTAGATATGGTATTGGGATAGTGCTAATGTCAGTTACTACACACATAGGGTTGTATCAGCATTTTCTCTATCAGCGGAGTTAACATGCATTTAGACTGTAGCCTAAAGTACAATATAATAGTTAGAATAATTTACAACACTGGGGCTGCACCTTGCTGGATCATTGGTTCAAACACATTTTTCATCAACAAATGCGGATACATTTTTTTAAAACTCATCTATTTCAATTCCCTGGCAACAATCCCTTTTTCCTTAAACACACTATTTTCAGAAAAAATAGCAGCCAGGACTTCTAGGCCTACCCAGGGGCGATCCTGCCCAATTTGCCGCCCGAGACAGCCTTAGTTTTTGCTGCCCCCCCCGCCGCTCACCTTCAGCACCGGACGGGTCCAGGTCGCTAGTGCAGAGAGTGCAATTGCACTCTCTGCACTAGAAGAGACGTATTTCCGGGTTGAAAACCATAAATTCGGCTCTTAGTTACCAGGAGCGGCATTTTTGCCGCCCCTGGCAACCAGGGGGGTGCTGTCGTCTGAGTCGAGTGCCTCAACTCGCCTCATTGGCGGAGCGCCCCATGGCCTACCTCAACAAGAAGTGTTGCCTACTTTCCCCTACAGAAGCCTGCAACAAACTTAGTTTTTAAATGCTTCTTTGTGAGTTGGGCTTTGCATTTCAGGCAGTTGTCTGGTACATTGTCATCCCCAGGAAATCAGGTCCTTGCTATGCTATGCTATACTGAAAATGCTGAACTACAACTCTTACACCCATTTACTTAAAAGTAAAGAAACAGTTATCAGCTATTTTAGATAGGGTTGACACCTGGTTTTGACCTGGACATCCTGATTTTCTGAAGGACTGCCTGGGTCAAAACTGCCTACCCAGTTTTCCAGGAAAACCTGGTAAGATTCTTCTACACTGACATGGTGATCTGCCAATCTTTGATCCCCATGTCATATCCCCTCCCCATGACATTAACAGGTCCACCACACAACATCACCAGTCCAAACCCCTGCCTGGACTGTGCAGCAGCAAAAGGTGCCAACCCTAAGGTTAGCTACAACCCAGTTAAGAAAGATGGAAAGCGTTGCTACAGTCTGAAGTGTTATTAGTAAAGGACAAACTATTAAATACTTGGAGTACCCAGCCTGTTACCTTTGTTTAGAAGGGACCATAAAATCACTCCACTCAAAAAGCCATGTACAATATAAAGGGAAAGAACCTCGGAAATCAGATCTGTTAAACTCCATTTCTCTTATTGGAGAAATCTCTGGTACAGAATTTTATTTATTCCATTGTGGCAGAAAAGAATGAAGAATAGAAAAGGCACTTAATAGCAGCTATTTCCTCCCATTGCCAAGAAAAGATTGTTATATTTTTTCTTATTCCTGATGAACATTTCCCCCTGTAAATATTCAGAATTATTCCTAATCAAAATGGAACATTTCTTGCACTGTATCCCATACGGCTCCAAGTAAAACAAACTCTGTTCATCACCAGATTAATACAAGGGATCGATAAATAATTACCTGCCACCAATAGAGAAAGTAAATAAAAGCTGTTCTGACAATTGCTGCTGTTTAGCCTTACTGTATATTACAATTCTGAATAAATGAAAACAGCAGATATCGTAACAGTAGATTTTTTCTTCTTCTACTTCTTGTTTTTTTCCAAGAAATATATGAACGCCTTCAACACTGTGACATGCATTCCCTCTATGCATCTTAGGAGGGGAGCTCATTTTCATTAGCACAAACACACACACTTGTGGCATATTTCGATTAGCCGTCTCAAAGTGATTTATTGCTTATACCCATTATTTGTACTCTGCAATGTTAATTATGCAGGCACACAGGCAGGCTTACCCTAACCAATGAGATAGTAAAGTAGTTCTCGTTGAATTTGACTTTTCTACCTGTCTTCCCTCATATGTTTTCCAAACCCCTGTGAACGTATTTATTTAGGTGCAACCAGTCATTGCAAGTACTACATAAATAAACCCAAATTAACTCTTTCCCTTCCTCACATCTCAGCCGAACCATGACGATTTGCCCCTAGATCTCATAGGTTGCATAAATATTGAATATTGAGGGGCAGATTAATTAATGATCGCTGGTCGATCAATCATGGAATGGTGAGTCGGTGGAACAATCAATTTGAAACTATATAAAAATTCATTGGATTTTATTAATGCCAAGATTTATTCATATTGAGTTTATGAAATTGTATTGATATCCCTCGCTACTGGCACCATGCTTTTAGGCTGATACAGTGTAATGTCATAGCACTGGTCATTCTACCAAATTTGACATATAAATCTAACCCAGATTCAATGCCTAATTGTAAGTCTTAGGTATGTTTACTAACTTTGGAGATAAATATCTGGAGAGATTTCTGGAGAGATGTTGCGATTCAGATTTTTGCTTTTGTTTTATTATAGGTGGCTGTTTAAATCTAATTGCTGATTGGATGCCATAGGCAACATCTCCAGAAATCTCTCCAGATATGTAAACATGGCCCAATTTGCTAAATGCCTCTGCACTTCATTTTTCTCCTTATTGTCTTATGACTCCTTTTCTGTCCCTAACTATTCTGATTGTTGCCTGCCTTGTGTCTGATATTTGGATATTGCTTGTTTCCCAATGGCAGCTCCCTTGCCAATCCCTACTTCCAGACCCTGACAGCCTTGTAGTCCTGACACAATACTGGTAAAATCATCTCCAACAACCTTTTATGAAAGTCAACATGCCAGGCCAGACGCTCTTTTTTTCTGGTCTTGGATGATGTATGGTGCAGGCTTGGAAATAGTAATTATAAACTACAGTTGATATTTATCAAATTCGTTGTACTAGCCTATTAAATTGTGCAGCCATCTGCATCAGTTTTCATTATTGTTCAATATCGTTAGCATTAAAAGTGGTGTTAAAGTGACATAAGAGCCTAGAAACACAAAATTTTTTTATAAACCAGGTTGTTGAGTTTTAATCACATCACCAATATTCAGCCAGATGCAGCCTCCTTATACAGTAGATTGGTCAAATCCAAATCAAATAAGTTAAACATGAGGCGTTCTATTATAGGATTGTCAGAAACAATGGTTAAAAGTCTCAGTCATTAAAAATGTGTTTGCTCAATGCTGTCTAACTTTATCATCTGTATTTACTGTACCTTGTGATACTGCCCTTACTGATGTGACATTGCTCCATGATGATGGCAGGGGTAGGGGTTGTAAACACTGACTCTATTGATTTTTGCCTGTTTATTATAATAACTTTTACTGTAGTTGGGGATTGAGTTTAAAGTATATTTGTATTTGTCAATATCAGTCTGCAGTAAGGCCAAAGTTCATAAACAGCTTGTAGGGCAAGTGTGTGTGTTTGAAAAGTCACTAGCAATGCTAAAATATTTAATGCAGGTTTATAGGTTGTATTTGTTTGTTCAACAACTGCAAATAAAATATATCTTGGCAGCAACAGGACTATATTATACATAGAGCCAAAAACAATAAATCAGTAAATGAATGCTAAAGCCATCATTATCAATGACCAAAGTTATTTCCAATGGCTCCCTCTTGCTACCTACAGGGATCACCTGCAGACCCCAGGCATTTCCACTTATTTTGAAAATTGTTTAAATACAAACAGAAGAACCTTACACAACCAAAAGACACAGGAGGTTTGGGTTTGCTAGACTTTTGGGTGTACTACAAGGCTGAGGTCTTACAAAGGATGATTGACGTAATGATGCCTACAACTTTCAAATTATGGCCACTAGTGGCGCAAGATGGCTATGAATACCCACTGGAAACATATACATGGCTGCCCAAGAGTTCCCGTTTTATACCAAAATCACCAAATCCAATTATCAAAGAAATTACCAACACCTCGAATGCACTGAAACATAAAAAATGCCTTATCAATGAAAATTCCAAATTAACTCCGCTACTACATAATCAAGATTTCCCTCCAGGAATGCAACCCATTCATTTTAAGAACTGGACCCAAACAGAAACATTATGGGCCTTTCAATTACTTAACGGCAGGTCCATCAAACTCATAACTGATCTACTACCACCAGAGAAGATCACGCCACTTGAGAGGTTGCGAATGTACCAAATCCGGCATTTCTTAAGCACTAAAATGATTACTGACGCTACTGGAACAGAGGATACCCCATTTGAACAATTGTTCACCAAAACTGAACGTACTCCCCATGAAATTGTTACAATTTATAAATTGTTGATAAGTCGTACCTCTACACCAGCGAGTAATTTTAAACGTAAATGGGAAAAAGAACTGAATTGCATTTTTACTGACATGGAATGTGAGCTTATTATAACAAATTATTTTAGAGCCACCAAATGCGCTAGACTACAGGAAAACAACTATAAACTACTCTCGCAAGTGTCTTATCCAGGATTTTCCCAAACGTTACAGATGTATGCTGGAGATGTGGACAGACTAATGGAACTCTTAGCCATGTTATGTGGCATTGCCCTAACTTACAGCCATATTGGAACCAAATCAAACAGATACTACCCAAATTCACGGACATGGCAATACCCTATTCAGCATCGTTTTTCTTACTACACTGCAACAAGATGTCCCCAGTACAATATCGGAAAGCACTTATTTCAACACTAATTACAGTAGTGAAATCATTTATTCTGGAAATCCAAAGTAATCCCTACGCTTAAAGAATGGTCACTCAAATACATGAGATTTACCAGTTCGAACAATACAAGACAGAGGCAAGCAATCCGCAACAACAAGAAAACTTAACACAGAAATGGTTCTACTGGCTCCAGTTTACTGAATCGCCTGAATACTTAACCCTTCTAACGTGAAAAGCTCAAAGATCATCCAATAGCTTTTGCGAGACCCTTGATATTCATTTCAATCAATATATTCATTTACTATATAATAACTGACTACTTCTCCCACATGTGCTCACTCCTCCAATTACCACTATGACAATGAATGTGTTGTTAGAGATATGCCCAACACAGTTTGATATTATATTTTATTGTTTAATGTTTAGAAAAAGCGGTTACATGATACGTAGACTACAGATAACATATATTATTCCTAGTGATGGATCGGTACGAGATCAAAATCTGTACTATATGCTGGAACTCTTCATTGTAGGAATCTTGTGCCAAAGTATTTTCTGTATTTTGCGTAAAACTAAAATAAAGAATTTATAAAAATAAATAAATTGAAATAAATACAACCAGAAGGAATATAATAGCATAAACATATACCTCAACCTATACCTTATAAGTGCAAGGGTACTCTCAACCAAATCATGATATGTTTTAAAAATGCATGGCTAAAGTCTTTGGCCATTAATTCTTTCTATTCTAAATGATTGCCTTCTTCCTGTAGTGAATCATTTCTCTCCTGATAGAAATGGAATGAGTCAAAGGAAAAAACATCATACCACCTTTAACCAGATTGCAAATAAGATCACAAATAAGATATTGTTACAAAATTCTGTTCTATGAATACTACTTGTCCTTTATATTTTGTTTCAGCTATAAAGTTACAAATAACACATTCTATATTCTTTAAGATTCACTGGACTTTAAGAAATGTCTTATAGATTTGTTGCAGTCTTTTAATGGATCAACAAGAGATTTATTTACAGAGGAAATTGTAGTGTACGGAGGTTTCCAATCTTTGCAGGTTTGTTCTTGAATTGACACTGTTTATTAAAGAAGATACCTTTGAGATTAGGAAAACTGCAACCCATGTATTCCATGAAACATTTGGCAATCCATTAAAGGACATAAAAATCTTTAATAGCAAACAAAGAAGGGAACAAGGAAAAGATCACAAGGAGAGGAGCGACTTTCTGCCTTTTTGTAGATATACGTTATGTCATTGAGGGATTAATTAGTGGTCAGTTAGTTCTATTTAGAAACAAGCTAAAATCTAGCCAGAACATGATCTGCTAAAATAATGTTTAAATATTGTATTCTGAAGAATACATAAACAGCATAAGCAAATCAGAGGCTTAAGGCCATGAATGTATCATGTTTTCAGTTCCTTTCTTGTAAACCATGAAAATTCCATTATAAATCATGAATGAAACTGCCTACTTTTTCTATAACTTCCCAGTTTCTGTCTTTCCCAAACAAGTCAAAAAGTTACAAGGGGTTGTACAATATTACTGTATATACTCGTGTATAAGCCGACCCGTGTATAAGCCGAGGTACCTAATTTTACCTACAAAAACTGGGAAAACTTATTGACTCGCGTATAAGCCTAGACACAACTACAGCCCTGTCTCCCAGCAGCGCACATTCTGCCAAAGCGACCCCCCCAGCGATCAACCGGACTTCTTTGCAAAGCTGATGGTGACAGAGAATTCCCAAACGGATTACTGTGTGCATTGTCCCACTGTCCCACTACCATGTGCAGGGGGTGCTGTTTGATATTGCCATCACTGTTAATCTTTTGTATAACCAACAGAGGGCGCTGTGTGATATTGCAGTCACTGTTAATCTTTCATATAACCAACAGAGGGCGCTGTGTGATATTGCAGTCCCGGTTATTCTTTTATACAACCAACAGATGGCACTGTGTGATATTGCAGTCCCTGTTATTCTTTCATACAACCAACAGATGGTGCTGTGTGATATTGCAGTCTCTGTTATTCTTTCATACAACCAACAGATGGCACTGTGTGATATTGCAGTCCCTGTTATTCTTTCATACAACCAAAAGATTGGGGCTGTGTGATATTGCAGTCACTGTTAATCTTTCATATAACCAACAGAGGGCGCACTGTTATTCTTTCATATAACTAACAGAGGGCATTGTGGGATATTGCAGTCTCTCCCCAAGTGAACTGTTGGTATAGGAATGATTAAAGGTGACTGCAATCTCAGCTACTAGGGTAGACTTTTTCAGCACATTTTGGATGCTGAAAAACTCGGCTTATACGGTATATCTTCCTTGTGAACCTTATGGTGTTCATGCAGACACAGTAACACCCCATACAGTGTGATTAGAAAGATGGTTTGGATTTGTCAATCATGTGATTCCCTAGCACTAGAGAATAGTTCCAAGAGGCCACTGAAGCATAAGCCTACTAGAAGATCTCTTGGTATACCAATTTCACCCTGGCCAACAGATATGTGATTTCATCACCATAATGAGTATGGCAAAGTCAGCTGGACCCTCAAACCCCATTAAGTACACTAATTACATATATTACAGACACTAGGGTCATTTACTTATAGTACTGGTTTTGCAGGCCTGCACATTTCCCCACATTAACAATGTCACTCATTAGAGTTACCTGTGTTAACATGTACTTCTTGTGCTTTCATATAGTTTGTACTCTGCAGCACTGCTTTAATCCAGCCTTCTGTTCCAAACGGAGCACATGTCCATTTTATGAAACTTGCCAGTTTTATAAAAAGTTACTACAAAAAGTACTACACTATATTATTATTTCTCTCATTCTCCCCTTGTCTAAAACTTCGTGCTACGAGCGCTGGTTATTTTCTACAATTCTGACTATTACTGACTGCAAGTCTGAAGGAGAACAGACATTTTTGAAACCGGCAGAAGAAGCAGACCACCCAGGACCTTAATATATCCTTTTCAGGGGGTTTTAGGAACATGCTTTATGTGTTATTACAGTTTTGCTAATAAAGGTAAAACTGCCGTTTAAGCTGCAACTCTCATTTCCCCCAAGAGACCTGCTCATCTTAATTGTTGCAATTGTATCTAAGTGTGGGTATTCTTGCCTTTCTGCCAAAATGCTTTTTATTTAATTAAATAACTTCAGAAACTTTGGATCTATTTTCTGGTGTCGGTGCAAGAGATCAAAGAGAAACTCTGGGCATTTAAATAAGAATCTGGGACTGCGGGCTGAGCTGTCAAAATCAGGACTGTTGGGAGGAATGCACTGCAGCATCTATGACATAGGGGAACCTTGGAGCTACTGCTGCCTCTGAACCATAGTGGAATAGTAATATACAAGGTTTCCTATTTCCCCAAATCTCTCCAAACATTGAATGCCTCATGTAGGTTGGAGGGGTCAGCACCTCTCCCAGTTATACAGAAGTAGAAAAAATACCAAACATGGAATGCAGGTGTAGTGGGGAGATCCCCTGCAAATTTGTTCAGTCACTTGATGTAACGTTTCGGGGGCATGCCCCTTCATCAGACGTACACCCGCTACACCTGCCTTCCGTGTTTGGTATCTTTTTTACCATAGTGCAATAGTGCCAGGGTTCCCACAAATGTCAGCAATCAACCACCCTGGTAGCAAACCAGAAATGCAGTTCTTCTAGTGCAGAGAGCACAAATAGGGCTGCTTTCAATTTGTGTCCCAGTTGTAGGGGAAAAGTCTTGCAGGCCTTGCTTGGCCCCCCTTAATGGAGTGAACAGTTTCTAAGTGCCCATGAGGCCCTTCCAGAAACTGTTCAATGTTATGTGTAACATCTGTGAGAAGGTTCGTATTACTGTTATGTTTTTGTTCTCAGTAACAAGGTGCAATATCTTTGAAGCTTGCACATAGTGGTACTCCCTTTATTTTCACATAACTAGCTAATCACACTGACTTGTACTCCTCCTCACTCCCTATACTCCCTTCCGTACTCCTTTCACATACCATTCCCATGAAGTTCCCCACCAGAGGGTATATAATGTGTGGTCAATCTTTTGTTTCTCAGTTCTGACCTACTTGTGTATCAAAACCCACGGAGCTCGTGTATGTTTATTATATAAATAATAAACTTGGATTATTCCTTTTACCTCGGTGATCTCCGGTCTTTGGATTATTCCCTAACAATTGGCGGAGAATGTGGGCAGGCTCAAGACGCTGACTTCACCCATCCACAGTGAGGACCCGGAGAACTAACGGGACAGGAGTGGCCACACAGGGTAAGCATACCTTGTTCTGTCTCCTTTCTTCTCCGGTTCCAAACGGACAGGGTGTTGCTGTGCAAGCAGCCTGACCCAAGGTGATCACTCGAGGTATCTATGTTTGTCTTGACCATGTGTCCTGTATGAATGTGAATGTGAAAAAGTTCTAACTTTTCTATACTCTTGTTGCTTATAAGAATTGTACTAACTTACCTGGTTAGACCCCAGTATACCCCAAGATAGTATGCGTACTTGAGGGAAGAGGGCATTTTTTAGTTGAGATGAAATAGGCTCACTAAGGCATTTGGCCAGAATGAGTGTAAGACTCCGTTAGGAGCATCTCGCCCTAGTGGGGAGGATTGTGAACAGAGGCTGATCACCTCTGCGTGTTCACCAAGGAGAGTGAGCGCAAGACAGTCGCTAGGCAGAGTGACTGTAGAGCATTCACCAGGTAGTGTGATTGCTGTTAAATATGGCAAAGATGTAGTGGCTTACTTGCCTAAGTGGAGTACACTTACAGAGAGTAAGTCATTTGCCATTCCTCCCAATGATACATGGGATCACCAGACAAGAGTACAAGCATTTAAGTACATACGCAGCACAGCAGTGATATATCAGAAGCTTTAGCCCCACAGACTTGAGTGGTTGTAACTCATAAGGCATACATAGAGCCGTCAGCCTCCCCACTCTATGATGGGTTGTTTTCCCGTAATAGCTAAGAGAAAGAGAGAGGCAGCAAAAGAGGTAAATGGTCAAGTATGTGCCCTAGAAAGTCAGGAAAGTGCCTAAGGGGCATGTTTACTAACATTGGAGATAAATATCTGGAAAGATTTCTGGAGATATTGCCCATGGCAACCAATCAGCAATTAGATTTAAACAGCCACAGCCATGTTAGAAAACAAAAGCAAAGATCTGATTGGTTGCTATGGGCAACATCTCCAGAAATCTCTCCAGATATTTATCTCCAATGTTAGTAAACATGCCCCTAAGAATCAAAGGAAGCTAGAAAGCAAAGAGAGGAACAAGAAAAGTTGATAGCAGAAGGGTTAAGTTAGATAATAGAGAACAACAGCTCAGAGATAAGTTCTCTGAAAGTTATAGCTCAGATACAGACGAGCAGGCTGTCCCCAGCCCCACAGCTAAGCTCTACCCCGCCCGTACACTACAAAGTAAAAAAAAAAAGGGGGGCGACGGGGGACGCTGCAGAATTGCGTCTAACTAAAAACACACAGATCTTAGAAGGATTTTTCAAGATGTTCCACAGCCCCATACTAATCAACACAAATTTGCACAGGAACTCTTGTGTGTCAATGGTGCTCATTAGCCTAATTAGACCAAAATATTATTTGTACTCAAAGTGTGTGGTCCAGGGGATTACCAAATGTTAGACAAAATGTATTGAGATACTAACCCTGTTGACCCAGCCCAAGTCGGAGTCTGTTACATGCTCTGAAAAGTACAGTAAGCACCAAAATTTTTTTTTTTTTCCTTTCAGAAGCTTCTTGGGAAATAGTTTTCAAATTTAACCAAGATGCCAAAGAGTCTGCTGTCCAGTATGCTATTACCTTTGTGGTAGGACTACTAAATGATCCTCAAAGTAACCTCAGCATACATAGTCTTGCCTGGAAGCATAAGAAGTTAGAAAAGATAATTGCAGTTGCCACAAGTTGAGAACTCCTGTCTTAAGCCCCAGCAGGTGTTACTTGTTCAGCAACAGTCTAACAACTTCCAGGATAATTCCCAAAACTCCAGAAACAATAACTAGCAGACAGCAGAACAGGTCAGATAACCGTGACAAAAAGGCAGTTGTTTGTGTTAATTGTAATAATCAAGGGCATTACGCACATAAGTGCATATCCCCAAAGAAAGCCCTTTCCCTGCAGGAGATGCAGCCCCTTCACATTCCAATGCACCCCTCATAAATCCTGCTTGAAGGTGCGACGCAGCCCCGGTACCAGTATTTCCAAACACTTCTAATCACCATCCAGACCTCCTAATTGAAGTGTTTATTAATTAAAAGACCCTAACTTTGTTTACTGCATACTGGTGCTGCCCGCTCAGTTTAAAGACTCACTCAAACCTGCCATTATCTGGTAATGTAGTCACGGCAGTGTGAGTTGGAGGACATTCTATCCCTATGGCAGAAACAAGCCCATCGGAAGTGTCCATTGGTCCTGTATCCACAAAAGCTGCCTTTCTTTTAAGTGCCTCCATCCCTGACAGTTTCATAGGTAGGGACATCCTGTGCTTTCACAAATTATATTACAATGATCTGTTGTCTGATTTTTTACCAAGCTGCAGACATTTTCATATGAAATAATATATTGATATAGTATATCCATGTTCATTTCTTATTTTATTAATAGTAATTAGTGTTTCGATTCGTTGAAAATTTGTGAAATGGAGAAAATTTGCTGAAATACACTGAAGTCAATGTGCAACCACATTTTCTTTTGACGTACAAGGCGGCATGACAACTTTTTTTTGACAAGCGACAATTTTTTTCACCCATTGAGGTCGATGGGCGCTATTGTTGCAGCGAAAAATGTTGCTCATCACTCATAGTAAAAATGATTAATAATACTGAAAGAAAATAAAAAGGTCCGCTTTCCTTTTTCTGAAGCTTCAATTACTGTATCTATGAGCAAAAAGTAGTGGTAATACATATGTTTGTGAGGTTTACTGCTGCTGATCCTTGTGCTGATCCCTGAGCTGGGGATTGTGAAAACCTGCAGGAGCTTCAGTTTGTTATTGTAGCATGTGCTGCCCTGATGGGGAGGTTATTTATCAAAGATCTCAGGAAAGGCAGGTTCCAAAAACAAAATAAATTCCTATTATTACAAAATTGATGGCATTACTGGGAGCAATGTGCCATATGACTGAATGGCATTGCAATAATAGCAATCTTTTTCTTATATAATTTTAAAATTGCAAAGTGATGCTCAGACTGAACAAAATTATTATTACTGTGTCAGAACTGGCACTCCCAGGTTCCCTGGGCAGCAACACATCATTTTGACCCTTACAGTGTTTGACAATATAGTCTTTGGAAGCGTTTGTGAATTGCTTTTTCATATATTGCTATTTTACCTATAAGTTACTTTCTAGTTTGCAGAAATGAACTGTTTGGTTTCCAAAAGGGAGTCTGCAAAGGGATATTTTTCTAATGAATGTCTTTTTTTTCTTCTTCTTATAAAAGATTTAAAATGTGGAAATACTGACAGGAAATGAATACAAGTACAAAGGGCATAACAGGAGCAATTTGCTGCACTTTATACCTTGCCCCACTGAAATTTGCTAGTTGACCCCTAAGAGATAAATTGGGCAGTGCAGCATACAGAAGAGGAAAGTGGACATATATAGACAACCCATGGGATGGCCCTAACTTCTGCATCAAGCTGGGAAGCACTAGGTAATACAGAAACTGCCTATGGCAGCCATTGCACCTCACAATGGCCCAGCCCCCATGTCCCCTGGGAGCGAGGGGCAGGCCCAGACTGGCAATCTGTGGGTTGCTATAAGGTGCAATAGAAAGTCACTATTTAGTGGGCTGGTGGGGGCTGTTTGGGCCTCTGTGTGGCCTGTTGGGGCCTCTGGGTACCTGAAATGCCAGGGCCTATTTTGATTCTCAGTCCAGACCTGACGAGGTGTCTGCTTCATCTATAGTTATGCCACTGTGTGGGACTATGTACAGTATGTAAATAAAATTTTGTGCCCCTTAGAAAACTAATGATCTTGTTTGTTACATTGGTAAATAAACAGTGCTTACCACTACAGAATGGGAATGGGGGAAATGGAAAGCAACCAAACAACTGTGTATGTAGGTAAATTCACCCACAGGCATGACACTTCTCTTAATGTTACAGCATTTGCTGCTCATCTTGTCTGAAATCCTCTTAACCAAAGTTTTTCTGCAACAGATTAAATGCAGAAGGAGTAAAAAGGTTAATCTCAGAACAAAAAAGGAAAAAAACAGCTTTTCAAATCTCATCTAACTGTGTGGTTAAAGTATAAAGCTCTGCCGGCATTACACTAACATGACTTGACAACATGCAGGCAGATATATCTTGTAATCATTGTGCAGTGCCACAGACTTTGTACGTTGTAAATGAGCCTGAGGTGAACTAGAAAAGAAATCATTATTTGTATTTTTGTCTTTGTGTTCATACCTGAATGTCATTGTATTTGTCTTTCTAACCTGGATTTCGAACTGCATAAACAAGTAAAGGAAAGAAGTTCTTTCATTTATCATTAAGGGTTATGGCACATGGGGTATTTTAACTTGAGTCAACCTGCATTATTTGATGCACACAAAGTGGTGACAACTAGACCTCAGATGGGGTGCTTTTCATTCAGTAGCATAAGGAGTTGTGACAGACATTAAGGGTTATTTTTGACCTCCGCTTTTCTCAGCATACATTAAAATGCCTTGTGTTACCCTTTGTGACGACTCACCGTGGTGGTCTAGCGGCAGGGGGCCGACAGGGATACCTGCCTCCCCCTCGGCCGGGACGCCCGCCACGAGGCGCCTCTGCCTTCAGGACTGCTGCTCCTTAGGGCGCGAGCGGCGTGCTGCTGGGTTATAGGCGCAGGCGCGAAATTCAAGGGTTTTTAAAGCCATAGCACACTACCCTCACTGCCTGTTATAGGATTGGTTCCTGGAGCTTCTGAGCTGTTACTATCTGTTTATCTGAGTCTGAATTTCCTGTTGTGACCCTGCCTGGCTTTTTGACGATTCTGACTTCCATATCCTGATCCCTACCTGATATCCGACTTCACTTCTTCTATATCCCTCTGATCGATCTCCTGGTTTTACCTTTGCCTGTCTGCAGGCCTGGATTTGTGGGAAGGCCACCTAGGCCCGGGCCTAGGGCGGCAGGATTTTAGGGGGGCGGCATGCTGCCCAACACACCCACATTGGTTCAAAAACACTGGGGATGCGCTGGAGATAAAATCATTTTTTAAATTTCCCATGCGCCAATCACCATTGCTCCAGTCCAGATGATGACAATTTGCGTGAATAAAGGGGAGGGGAACTGCAGTGGGCCTAGGGGCGCTAACTATGTAAATCCAGCCCTGCCTGTCTGACTCCGTTTGCACTCTGCCTGCCCCGACCCGGCCTGATCTGACTACCATACTCTTTTGCCTAAGCCTTGTATCGCGACCTTCTGCCCAAAGACTTTGCAATTATCGTTGTGCCCCTTTGCTTGTTCAGAACCCCTCGCTTTGCACCTCTCTTAATAAGACCTGGCGGCATCCAATTAGCTGAGGGCTCCTCCCGAGGTAAAAGGCGGCTGTTAAAGGCAGAAGCAAGAGCCGAGAAAAGGGTGCTTAGCATCAGTTCTGAATTAGGGTGCCAACTGTGACATTCTGTTATTAAAGCATGTTAATGGAACCTTAAAATGTACAGTATATATATATATAACAAAATGAAGTCCGCACTCACAGGTCTTAAAGGGGTTGTTCACCTTTGCGTTAACTTTTAGTATGAGGTAGAGCGTGATAGTCTGAGACAATTTGCAATTGGTATTCATTTTTTATTATTTGTGGTTTTTGAGTTATTTAGCTATTTATTTGGCAGCTCTTCTGTTTCCATTATAAACAATCTGGTCACCATTCATTGATTTGAATAAGAGACTGGAAAATGAATAGGAGAAGACCTTACTAGAAAGATGAGAAATACAAATTAGCAACAACTATACATAGTGTAACCTTACAGAGCATTTGCTTTTAAGATGGGGTCAGTGACGCCCATTTGAAAGCTGGAAAATGTTAGAATAAAAAGGAAAATAATTATAAAACTATAAAAAAATAATGAAAACCAATGGAAAAGTTGCGTAGAATTGGTCATTCTATTACATACTAAAAGTTTACTTAAAGGTGATCCACCCCTAAGACTAACTTTTTGGCTAATAATCTACCCTTTCTAGTTAGTCTCCTGCTAATAAATATACTTTTCTTATATGTAAATATATATAAGCATAACCCTGCAAAAATATAGTTAACTGCCTGGGTGCTGGTCAAATAAAATAAAGAAAGAAACAATGTACCGCACTCACTGGGACTTAATACAAATAAAAATGTTTCAAGCACAAATGGTGCACTTCCTCTGGGACACACCAACAGACTGAAATGAAACAAACATTTAAACAGTAACCAAACAGATTTGTGCCAAAAACAGTCCTTGGTAACTAAGGCAACCAATGCAAAACCTGGTGCAGTAATTAGTGATTGGAAGGAAAGGAGAAATGTGAAGCTCACAAATGAATTGACCATGAACATTATTTGAAGCGCAGAAAATGAGACGTCAAAATAAAACATCAGTAACAAAACACGTACAATGTTGTAAGTTTATGGTGTAAAAAGAGATAAGTCAACAGTGTTCAGTGTAAATAAATTGGTACAAAATTCTACAAAATGTTCAAAGCCCCGAATTGTAATTGTTTTTTTACAGTGAGAACTGTGAAGATCTGGAATTCTCTCCCTGAATCAGTGGTACAGGCTGATACATTAGATAGGGGTTGGATGGCTTTTTAGCAAGTGAAGGAATACAGGGTTATTGGAGATAGCTCATAGTACAAGTTGATCCAGGGATTAGTCCGATTGCCATCTTGGAGTCAGGAAGGAATTTTTTCCCCCTATGAGGCAAATTGGAGAGGCTTCAGATGGGGGGTTTGCCTTCCTCTGGATCAACTTGCAGTTAGGCAGAATAAAAAAAAACTTTATGGATGTGTGTTTTTTTTCAACCTTACTTACTATGTTATTATGTTACTATGTAAGGTGGGCAAACCCAGTGGTATTCCTGTATAAGACCACAGTCCCACATGGCTGCCCTAGCACTTGACTGGTGCAGTATAATAGAAATGATTTAATGATATATATATATATATATATATATATATATATATATATATATATATATATATAGTTTGTTTAACACAGTATATAAATATTGGGGCATGATGGTGAAGGTAATGAAGGATGTCTGTCCACATGTCATGCCAGAGAATGGGTTGGAGTGGTTGGTGCAGGTATTTTGACTCTGGGTATTACTAGTGACAATATCACTAAAGAAGTTAGGAAGGGAAGACAAGACGCTTCACATTATAAGCTTGTGTTGAGGAAAGGGGGGCTTAAATCTATATACCCCTGGCCTGGACCTCATCACACCTCTTTCTGACTTCTGTCAGACTCCTTGCACCTTCTGCCAATGGCAGCACCCAGGATTCACCATAGACCTGCCTGCCATTCTACCCAAAGACCTCTAGATTGTCTGCTTATTTTTAAGGCAGTCAATGTTCCTTCATCTAATGTTCTACTGCAGGTCTGAGCTCCATTCCAGGGACACTGTGTTATGGTTAGACAAGCAAGCTCTGTAAACTCTAAATTAGGAAACCGCTGAGCCTCTGAGATTAAAACTTTCAGTAGGGCACTTGTATTTTGTGCCTTGAAGTGTCTGTAAGAGCACACACTGTAAAAACACACATCAATACTTTTCTTTTCAAGAGGGAATTATATGGTCACTTTCGGCTATGACAAATGTGGATGAATGTTTTCAATGGGAGAGAAAAATATTGCACAAAGAGATACTGAGCACAAAGGCATAGCAATTTGATGAGTGACACCCCCCCAAGAGCTTTACATTCTGGAAAGTAACACTACAAGCATTTGGGATACTGGCAGCAAGTGTGTACTTTTATTAAACTGTGACTAAAGAGCTGCAATTCCTACTGACCATTTCAAAAGCACAGCTTGTACTCATGAGAGATGTGCTTATTACAGTTCCTGTAGCACAAGCATTCCATGAAGTGTTTCCTTTATGGCAAATAAGATAACGGAGACCAAAAAAAATCTTGTAAAAAGTTTAACTTGTTAACCTTCAGAAACCTAAGAGCCCATTTTAAAGGTGACCCATTAATTTAAGGCTTTTCTGAGGATTAGACAAATTACAAATTACTTAAGAAGTAAATGTAGAAGCACTAGAACCACCCTATGTGGCTTAATATAGATGTAAATAAGTTAATAGGAAAAAAGAGAAAGGCATTTAAAAACTACAAGTCTGTTGGGACAGAAGCTGCATTTAATGAATATATACACTATAATAAATGTTATATGAGGGCCTCTAAACGGTAATACAAGTTACCTGGTAGAACAAAAAATAGTTTGCCTAGGCATATTATATTACAGTTCGTATTACAGCATTTTCTTTTGCATTATACATTATTCTTCTTGGTTCCTCAATCTCTTTTTCAGCTATGACCTTGCACATGTCTAGTTTTAGATGAAACACCTGACAAAAAGTCCTGCTGTCTATTGAACAGCAGAGGTCTCCATTGAAGCTATGTGTAATAAAGACAATGAAGAAATGGCTAGAGGCTGGAAGAGCAGAAATCTGTCATACAGGTCACAAACAGAGCAAAAGGTTGAAGGACAGCTCTGATGAAGTTTCTATACGACTGGTCATTCTTGAGCCATATGCTGCATATGGACTTCCTTAAAAGCCAGCTGTACCATCAGACTAAGACTGCCACCTATTTGGCATTTTACCGATCTCATCAGTAAAAATAATGCTTGATGTCAATGTTATTAATAGGAAAAAGGATGTGTCTGGCAAAACTGATAAGCCTCCTAACATTTAAGTCAATCCAGCCATCAATTTTAATGGTATCTATATCTATTAAGATTATGCACTTACATGTGTGTAAATGTTTATATGAAAGAAATGAAAGGCACAGGCTACATAGCAGTATTTTCCCTAAAGTAAGTAAGTATAAAGGAGGCCAGTTTTCATTGTGCACACAGATAATTCCTTCTTTGCATATCTGCTTTGCAATGGAGATGACTCAATTTATTTTCAGCCTCTGTGGCAAGCTGTTTTAGCTGTGTGCAAATGCAAACAATATGGTATATTAATTACCATTTACAGTATGTTTATATACTGGCAGACATGCAAACTAGTTTAATGATACAGGAACAAAAACAAAACACTTGAATACATCAAGACATTCTATTGCAGTTTCTTATTAAGGCAGTAGCTAAGCTATTTTAGCTTGCCACTGTTGTTGCCCATGATCCCTCTATGAAGGTCCTGGTGCCAAGATAAACCATTAGGTTGCTAAAGCATAACAATAAACCAGACTCCAGCTGCAGCCAGAAAAATGTGATGAGTGCCAGAGGTCTAGGACTTTTGTCTAGTTAATTTGTGGTCAGCATATGGAAACCATAAATCAGTTGCAATGACATACAATTCATACAGACATACATTGCTACACCAATTCCAATGAATATCATAAGTACAGTACGAGTACCTGTATGTTTTATACTGTGGCTGTTTATCAAAACATTAAAGGGGAACACCACCCAAAAGCTGTTTTTGCATATCAACATCATTCATAGCAATGTTCCAAAATGCATTAATTAAAAGTTTACAGTGAATTTAAAGTTATTTGTACATGTAATTGCTATTGAAAGAAATATCCAAATGGCTTTTCCCATTCTCTGTACAACTGCTTCTGACTCTTAAAACTGTGTAGCAGAACCAGAAATGGAGGAGAACTGACTTCTGCTACATTTTGACTGCAAAAACTTGGTTAAAGAACCAGAGAACAGCAAGGGAAAAACAAATACCAAGAAAATATGTTAAACATTTTTTAGATTGCTGACCCTCAAAGTTTAAATGTGGCAGACATGTCATGCTACGCCTTTTGTAAGGAAGCATCATTTACATTTATCAAACCTGGTGACTGTATCAGTAATCCACAAATGAAAGAATATAAAAAACACAATTTTTCTTACTATATACAAGTTTTGGCCCAGAGAGCAAGGATTTCATCATCAACATATTATGCAATGCAGATGCTTTTTTAAATTATTAATGATGGGTAGCAATTTTCTAACTGGATGCACAACAATAAAACAATGCTCTCCCCCTATAACTAGCTATTAGGTCTACACTGTACTGTCTGCATCTGGCAAATGAGCTCATTTACAAAAACAATATGCTGTTTTTCCCTGTTCCATTACAGTTGTCATTGTGATAATTAACCCCATTCCCTGTTACAACTGCTAGAGTTTTCAGAGCAAAGAGAGACTGGGTTGAAATGTGAAAAAATGTTGTAAAGCTTAGAAATATAAAGTAAAAAAAAGGAAGGGATTGTGTAAACTTTTAAGGAAACACAAACATCTGCCTCAATAAAATGCACACATAATAAAGCCCATTGTACAGGTATAGGATCCCTTATCCAGAAACCCGATATCAGAAAGCTCCAAATTACAGAATGGCTGTCTCCCATAGACTCCATTTAATCCAAATAATCCAAATTTTTAAAAATGATTTCCTTTTTCTCTGTAATAATGAAACAGTCGCTTGTACTTCATCCAAACAGATATAATTAATCCTTATTGGAAATAAAACCAGCCTATTGGGTTTATTTAATGTTTAAATGAATTTCTAGTAGACTTAAGGCATGAAGACCCAAATTACAGAAAGATCCATTATGCGGAAAGCCCCAGGTCCCGAGCATTCTGGATAACAGGTCCCATACCTGTACTGTGGATAGTATGGGTGGCTGTTCTTCCTTACAAGGTACAGCTTTGTTTTGATGTTCCTTAAATGTAGATTTTGGTTAAAAACTGCCTTCAGTGAACAGAAGAAGATTACAAAATGCTGTACATAGTACCTATTATGAATATACATGTGAAAGAATAGGCCTTCCATATCACAATTCACCCCTATTTTTCAGGAGTCACCCTGAATTAATCCTCCATCAACATCACCCAGGGTCGGACAGGGCCAGCGGGACACCTGACAAAAACCTGGACCCTCTCCCTGTCACCGCTGCCCTGAACCTACTCCTCCTGGTCCTGGTCGTAAAGGGGGAGGGGGGTTGTGAACAAAAGGCAGGGGCCCCAGAGGGGGGCCCCAAGACAGAAGCCTCGGTGGGCCCAGGCCCCCAAGTCTGACCCTGACATCACCCATCATCATTAAGTCCTAAAGAGTGTACAAGTAGAAATCCACAGGAAATCCTGCTGCCTGAACATGGTCTCTGTCTCATGTTGGATATTATATTTACAGTATGTGTAGGCTGCTATCATGATTTTGGTACTGCAAGGTTTCCCCTCCATCCATAAGTTTAGGTACACCCAGAAATAATGACTATTATCTTACATTCAGTAAACTATTTGTAGATTTGAATTAAGTAGAAGCCCTTTTTCTTCTGATTCTAAAAATGGAGGGATGCAATATTTCAGATAACTGTACTGCATTTGAAACCCATAGTTGTATGCCTGTTTGTTGCCAACCCAGTTCTTGGAAGTCATTAAAAATCATGCTGTTCTGCCATTTCACTTGAATAGAACTGATTCAAACCTTAGCGGAGCAATGGTGCCATTAGAGACTTCCATGATAGTGACTGACTACTGCAGTAATTACTGTTCATTATAATAATGTTGTAGGAAGGGAGACTTCAATCTGTCATACAGTCATGTCTCTGAAGTACCTTGTAGTAATTTGTGTTAGTAAGCTTGTAATAATGGGTGAATTACATGCCATTTAACTTCAGAAAGAAAGAAAGGGACAGACAATTAAATAGATATCACTTAAGCAAAAGGGTATTTCATTTAAAAATTGATCTGTCGTTTAGAACTTGAGATAAATAATTTCCCAGATTCAGCCTTGAACAAAATCATTCAAAAGCAACAATTCAGAAAGAACCCCTGATAACAATCCAGTCTGTCAAAATGCATGACAACACAGATACATGTCATGGAATCACAACTACACCTGATTTTCTACCTAAAAATCTTAAAGCATTTAAAAAAGTTTAAATGTAGTGAATGTCAACACAGTAACGTGAGCAGGCAGCAAATTAACCGAACCAGACTCTAACCCATCATTGACCACAAACGTACCCAATATTTCTCTGTTTCTACCTGTCAGGTGAGGCCACATGTGTGTGGATGGCAGGTAGGAGCCTTTGCGCTGAGTAACGAGGGTGTAGGAATGAAGCATGATAATAGGCAGATGACATGTTCATGAAGGAAGAGGATTTATTGAAGAAGCAGAAAACAGTAGCAATGTAATGTAAGGCAACAAAAATAACAAGTCCTTTTAGCAGGCCAGTGGTCAGAGGCAGGCGGCTAGCAAGCAAAGTCTGTTAACAGACCAAAGGTCTGGACAGGCAGCAAACAAGGGAAGTCCAGTAGGCAGGCTGAGGTCAGGGGCAGGTTGCAGACAAAGGGTATACCAGAAAACAGGCCAAAGTCAGTACCAGGAGATGAATTGAAAACAAGCAGGGATCAGGAACAGGGCAAGGAAGGACCGAAACAGACACCAGGCAGGGAACAAGCAGGAACAATGTGTAATGGGCTGGATCAGGCTTATGGGCTACAATGATCGAGTTGCTGGGACTTGCAGGCCCCTGATTACTCCATCAATAACAGATTTTAAACAGAGTTTAACGAGTTCGGAGGAGGGCACTGAGTGGAAAGGAATGTTATATTCCAGGCTTGAAGTTAAGCTTTAGTTGCATAAAAACCAGGTGTACTGTCAAACAGAGTCTCCTGTATGCTGACTTTTAGAGAGCACCAGGGGATCCAGGCCATATAGGAACACTGTACTTAACACTTGACCCCATACAGAAGAGTTCTCCACTAAGGGGCCTTCTTTTGCACCCCTTAGTGCTCTCACACTTATGTCCATTGTCTTCATAAATGATCTCGATTGGCTCATTTCAACAATTCATTCCATCAATTTCGGAATCATTTATTTATGGTAGACTTCCTTATCTTAGAATAAACTGTACAGTGCTTGAGGTACAGGCTGACCAATGAGTTTACTTTAGGGATGCACCGAATCCAGGATTCGGTTCGGGATTCGGCCAGGATGCGGCCTTTTTCAGCAGGATTCGGATTTGGCCGAATCCTTCTGCCCGGCCGAACCAAATCCGAATCCTAATTTGCATATGCAAATTAGGGGCAGGGAGGGAAATTGCGTGACTTTTTGTCAGAAAACAAGGAAGTAAAAAATGTTTTCCCCTTCCCACCCCTAATTTGCATATGCAAATTAGGGTTCGGATTCGGTTCGGTATTCGGCCGAATCCTTCGTGAAGGATTCGGGGGTTCGGCCGAATCCAAAAAAGTGGATTCGGTGCATCCCTAGTTTACTTATATAAATATCTCAAATTGTCATATAGATCTCACCAGAGTTTGGAAAAGGGAGATTTCACAGTTTCTACTCATTCATATATTATTTTAAGACATATTTATCAATGGTTGGGTTCAAGTGAAAGTTCACCCATTAATAAACAGGCCCCTAAAAATCCTATATAAGCTCCATGTCTACTGACAAGAAAGATATCTATCTGTTTCTCTGTTTATTTGACCTAGCACACACACAAGAATTCTCATTATGGTAATGAGCCAAAAAGAAGTGGCTTATAACTTGAACTGTTATGAAACCAAATTATCATCAATAATATTATTATAGAAAGGCTTACTGCCATTTCATTTACAAGCAAGCTTGCCAAAAAAGAGTAATTAAAGTTGTATGCCAAAGAATTTATTTAGCCATTTTAAAGATGTTACAATACGCATTAATGTACTATAAAATTGTTGCTTTCTTTAATGCTGTAGGAACATTTTGTTGATCGAGTAAATGCTGCTGCAAAATGTATTGTAGCCTCATTTTTATGAGCAGTAAATGCAGTAATGATAAAGTTACAGTAGCTTATAGCTGTGTGTTTTAACGCTTCCATGCTGTGGTTCTACTTTAATCAGTGCTATTCTGCGTAGGACATGAGAGCTGGGAACAAGTTACCAATCATTCCATACCTGAGTATTGCCAAAATTACAAGTTACTTCTACCACAAAAGGGAAGGCATTGAATATGACTTGACTGGCTATCCAAAACCCTAGCCAGTATAGTCTCCTGGTCATAATACATGACTATGCATGAGGCCTCATTTTAGATAAATTGGGTTCAATATTAAATGTAAGTAATCGGTATATGCCACTGCATTTTGTAAGGCAGGGTGGGGAACCAAGGAGGAAGAACAGGTGGGAAAGGAAGCAAAGGGGAGGTAATTAACTTTAAATCAGAAATGTAACTGGAGTAGAGAAAAGTTAACTCCCTAAATTTGTTTTACTAGACATTTGTTTTGGCTGGAAATGTCTGAGGTTAACCATCACAGTGTGAACACTTCATTTGCGAAAGAGCTTGTGTACAAAGTTGTGTCCATAAGGCAAAAATATTTAAAATAAGATAATAAAAAGGGAACTTGTCACTATAGTATGTCCACAATTGTTTTTTTGTTTTTTGTTCTGTAACATGTTTGCTTTGAGCCTCTATAGATAGGTGCACCTAAGACTGCTTAAATCCTACAAGAGCTTGCAAGGACCCTTACAACTCAGTGCTGGACTGGGGGGGGGTCTGGGCCCACCAGGTCTGCCACATCAGGACCCAGTCCCCCTACAGGCCCCCCTCCCACCCAGCGGTAAACCCCCTCTCTCCTCCGCAAGTGCATACCTGCGTGTGTCAGTTCCTCATAAGATCATGCGGGGAGGGGTGGTCAGGAGGGCAGCCAATTGCTGGTTGTGTGGAGTGGGTTTGGGTCGGTGGGGCCCTGAAGGGCTGGGGTCCACAGGGTTTTTCCCCAGTCAATAAAACATTATTCATGAATTACTTGTATTGTAAGCAATGTGTCTTGCAGATGACACAAAACTATTCCAGGTTTTTTTAAATACATATGTGACATATCTGCAAGGAGATCTGGACAAACTGTCAATCTAGACAGCTAAGTGGTAGATGATAAATTTTAGGTTACGCATTTAGGATTTTAAAATATGCAAGCCACTTGTAACCTTATTGGGTCTGTGATAGACAAACCCTTGATGGAGAATAACTAGGGGATACTTGTAGATAACAAACTTGGCTGTAAGCAATGCCAGTCAGCAGCAGAAAGGAGCAGCAAGGTATTGTCCTGTATTTAAAAGTGTATAGACCAGTGATCCCCAACCAGTAGCTTGTGGGCAACATGTTGCACTCCCACCCCTTGGATGTTGCGCTCAGTGACCCCAAAGCAGGTGCTTATTTTTGAATTCCAGGCTTGGAAGCAAGTTTTAGTTGCATAAAAACTAAGTATACTGCCAAGTAGAGTCTCTTGTAGGCTGCCAGTCCACATAGGGGCTACCAAATGGCCAATCACAGCACTTATTTGGCACCGCAGGGACTTTTTCATGCTTGTGTTGCTCCCCAACTCCTTTTACATTTGAATGTCCCCAAAAAAGGTTGGGGACCTCTGGTATAAACTCACGGGAGCATAGGGCATTCTAGTTAGGGGAAACAATAGTGTTTTTTGCAATAAACCCTCTTCACACGTTCTCTGCCCCTTACACAGAGAGAGCCCTCTTGGTGCACAAGCAAGTACATAATGAAAGAGCCTTGGGATCATTCAGCATTTAGGTAGGTTTCACTAGGACAGAAAGATTAAACGTGTCTTTTCAACCTCAGCTACTATGTTAATGTGCAGGAAGAAGCTTGCTTGTACTGAGGTACTAAAGACAGAATACAAAGACAAATGTATTGATATTTTTATAAGTACAGAAGCTTACACATATGTACCTAATATTTATAAATAACTTTATTCCAATAAGAAGCCTGCTGCAGCTTTTCTTGTGTCTATAATTCAATTTTTTAGCAGCTTAATTTTTCCCTTTACCTTGTACTGGAACTGTACAGTGTGTGTTTTATGCCCATCTGCAAGATATCCCTCGTGTTATGACAAATGAGTGCCAGAATGTCAATTTTAATTAGCGTATCTTGCTGTCAGTTGTATTATTGTACAGTATGCAAGAAGCAAATGCTTTATTCTACTCTTTCCTCACACCAAACAAACCTCTGCAATTTTTTAATATGTTTCCATAATAATTTATATGGATGTATCTCAAGTTTGACTAACATTTAGCGTAAATCAGATTCCGATCCAAGAACCAAACATGACCTTAGAAAGAGCAGAGCTGCAGCACAGCGATAATGCCACCTTGTGGTTCTTTCTTTAATCCTCAAACCAGAAGATGGAAAAGAAGGTTTTATTCACAAACAGCATATGTCAGCTTGTGGGAGGGGCTTCCAGATATGAAAGGGTAACTTAACCCCAGTCAACACTCACCACACGAGACTCAACGATAAAAATTAAACAGGAAAATTTTTATTTACAGGAACACTAAGATCTTCAACACCAGGCACGCTCTCCTCACTCCAGTAAATGCTATTCTCCAAACACATTCAATTACCATGGTTACAAGGGAATCATTTCTCGGTAGGCACACCTGCCTTAGGATCTTGGATTACACCCGTATCCCCCCACTCTCCAATAGTGGCCCGATACCTTCTGGGTGATACCCCTCCACTCTTCCAGGTTAGGACCTTTTCCATCCAATTCCTGTCCAGAGACCCTGGTGTCCTTCCTACCTTGTCCTAAACTGTCACTGATTCCCTCACTTACGGAGTGCCCGTAGGAAATTAATTCCACTTTACTCCTTGATGGGGCCACAGCTGCTCTTAAGTAACCTCACTATCTCGTGCATCTAGTGCTCGATTTACTTAAGATCTCACATCTGTCTTGTCCTATCTATCAATGATGTCTCCACTCACTGATGTTTCTCCGGCCACGCCCTCCCATAAAGACAGCTTACCTTGGGTGGTGTCCTCCTTTAATAGCCCTTCTATGCTCTATAGTGGCCTCTAGTGTCTGGGGAAGAAATTATACCTAAACTAAAACTCCATCTAGTGCAATTACAACCAACATTTTTAAACACACAAACATTTTACAGTCAAACACATTTTTGTCACTCACAAGATAACAACATATTCACATATCACACTTTTCATCTGGTTTATCCCCTTACAAGCTGGAATTGCACAGGTTTATTTCATAGTTAATATTCATGCTTATTGCATAAATTGTTTCCAGCACTGGTTCATGCAGAGCAATAAAAACGATATTTTGGGTACTTGGAGGGGGGCTGAGCAGTTTATTGGAAAAAAATTGTAGAGGAGGAGTTAACCTTTAGTTCTCTTTTAAGCCTTGTTTTTGTTCATATTTGACTAAACAGAGTACTGTTGTTAGATAAAAAATTTTTTATGACAAATCAATATAAAACTTTAATATATCTCGAGTGATATGACCCCCCAGTATTACAGCTAAAAAAACACATTTGTTGATTCAGAAATAAAATTCATTATGGTAGAGTAAATTATTTTGGCCATGGCTTTCTAATGAGGTTTTATTTCTACCAGCTGCCGTTGGTCTAGGTCCAGCTCTGACTTATGGACTGAACAGAAATTCAGACAGACCAATTAGTAGAGGTCAGATCTAACTATCAACTCAGATGTTTTACATGAAAAATGTCACGATGCAGTTTTACATGTACACACACATATATATATATATATATATATAATAATTAAAAAAACACAGCTCAATCCCTTTTTATTGGGTGCACGTGGGTACGGCTTGATATACAAATTAAAAGAAATCTACCCCAGCACTCCAACATATAGCCCCCTGGGAAACCTATTTTTGCACAACTGAACTGTAACTAACACAAAAAGAGACACTTTTAGTTACAAAGTTTGTACAAAGCATGCATAAGCTGACTCGCCCCGTCAAGGCAGTGTCCATGCGTCAGTCCTATCCTAAGTGAAATAAGTATTATCTTTGGGGGGAGAAAGACCATACCTGCTCTTCTCTTTGTCTAGCATGATCTCTTCCAAAGACACCATTAAGCGGGGGTTAGGAGAGCAAGCATCAAGGAGAGCGCCACCTCCCCATATTATATATAATATAAATGTATTATATATATATATATATATATATATATATATATATATATATATATATATACACACACACACACACTCTGGAGGCTTGCCCAATAGACCCATTACTCCAGAGCAAGACCTATTTGTAAACCATAAAAATTTTAATTGCTTTACCAACTTTTCTTTTTTTTTTTTTAATCTAATTTTCAGCAATTTAATCATTTTCAGGCTAAGCTCCACAGATGAAAGTAACAGCTGCTATGCAGTTCATACAACTGTTTTCTATCAGAGCTCTTTGAAGGATTAGTCGAGCTTAATTCTAACTAATAGGTAACAGTGTCTCAATTGCTACTACAGATGCAAAGAATGAAATTATTTGGGACAATGCTTATATAACATGTAGTAGATGTAAACCCTTTCTAAAATCTTTCTAAACTATGTATATAGTAAGCTTTAAAGGGCTTATTACAATAGGTCTCTGAATGAGTAATATTCTTTATTACTTTATTTATTTGTATATTTTACTCCAACCCTTAAAGGACCAGTAACATCAAAAAATTAAATTGTTTTAAAGTAATAAAAATATAATGCAATGTTGCCCTGCACTAGTAAAACAGCTGTGTTTGCTTCAGAAACATTACTATTGTATATATAAATAAGCTGCTGTGTAGCCATGGGGGCAGCCATTCAAAGGAGAAAAGGCTCAAGTTACACAGCAGACAGCAGATAAGCTCTGTCTGTCTAATGGTGTTATCTGTTATCCATTATCTATCCTGTGCCCTTTAGTCGTTTTTCAATTTCCGCCATTGCTACACAGCAGCTTGTTTATATGAACTATAGTAGTGTTCCTGAAGCAAACACATCCGTTTTACCAGTGCAGGGCCAAACTACATGATATTTTCATTACTTTACAACACTTTCAGTTTTTGGTGTTACTGTTCCTTTAAATTTGTTATGCATTCTGCCACAACATGGAACATGCAGAGGAAACAAAGAGAAAACATTGTTGTGAAATACTTGAATGTTGCAAAGGCTCCAGACAAGTAACCAGCCCATGCAGCATGAAGTAGTTGCCTTCGTGAGGTCACAATCAGACCTGAAGTGGTATATAGTAGGAGAATGCAGATAAGTGAAGAATACGGCTTTTAATTTGAAATAAGGCAGTATAATTGTTTGTACTTTTTGTTTACTATATGTTTAAGTATAGCACCCCAGATCCTTTTCTGTACTGGTTCAGCTATTCCTTGTGACATATTAAGAAAAATGTCATGTACTTACTTAGAGCACATATGTCCTTATACCTGTTTTGTTTTTTCAGTTTTCCAGCAGCTCCACTTTATATTCATTACCCTCAAGACAAAATTGAAAACAAAGTGCATGTATTAGAATTGGCATTTTGCTCATATTCCTCATTAGCCATGATTATTGCATAGCACATGATTGCACACACCACAGGTTGTAAGACCTGCTTGCTGGTGGTGTATTTTTGTTACTAATATAATGACTTTCTCTTAAAGAGATTTTACTACATATACTACATACACATTGGCATACTTATGTGGGTTAGCAAAACTTGTTTCTGAATAAGAATATTACAATATCTCAACAGCATTCCTCGCAATCTGCATTCTGTTCGATCTAAATGGTGTACTACTCTATAAACCAAAATTAGCTTTAGAATGCAGAATCATACCACTTAGAGTAAATGGATATTGAAAAAATCTTTTTGAGAGATTGGGGAAATGTGAACGTACATATTCCTGAAATACTGTGTGCTATATCCTAGTGTTCCGAACGAAAGCAGATTGCAGAGGACCTACTGGGATGCCTCCTCTTCTGATATCATTCTTACAAGTAGTGACAGCAGGAGTCCAGTGCACGATGAGAGACTGTGAGCCTCATGCATGGGAAGAGAAGAAGAATTCTTTGGGAAAGAAAAGTTTTGCAGTTCTGTGGGGAAGGCAGCTAAAAGCAGCCCTAAACATAGCCCAGGAATCAAACAGCAAGAGATGAGATATATATCTCATCAAATATCTAGATATCAAATATCCAACTACAGTGCTACGCAATATGTTGGCGCTATATAAATACATGTAAATAATAATTATAATAACATATTTACTATACAGAAACCAGTATAGATGAAGCCATCTTGTTTGTTGTAAATAACAACAACATAAGCATTAAAAATCAGTATATATCATCTTGACTTGACTGAAATAATCCTGTCAGTCCTGAGCGCTGATGGTTTGTAATATTTGCAGTAAAGTAAAACATGGCACACATAAGACACAGTAGAGGACACCTCGTCATAATTTTAATGCAAGGTTATGAAACGATTTCAAAGGCTAATAAACAAAAGCTGCTGATGAATAGCAGTTTATCTCATAGAACGGCAGTCTTGCACTGATTTTTCTGTTGGTATTAGCATAACACTAAAGCAGCACTTAGCAGCCATGACGTGTGATGTGACATTACTCCAATGCTGCCTACAAAGCTTGACTTCAATTTTTATATGAATCTATCTACATCTTGTCCAGACTGACAGAATATGTTCTGTAAATTTGATCTCCTGAATATATCAGGGATACCATAAATAACAACAGAATACCCCCCTGCCCCGTGATCAGATGGAGCAGTGAACAATGGGCAACTTCAGCAATACTTCTGACAAATGTGTCAAGTTTGATAGAGGGTTCATTTACAAGAAGTAAAGCAAGATGCAAAGTGCAAAAGAAAATATGAAACTTTGCACTAAAATTTGGAGGTTTATAGATTTGCAGCAGATGGCAACCAAGTAGACACAACCCATCATGTCAGAGGAAACCTATGGGTGTCCATATGTATGCCTCTTACAAGCACTTAATTTCACACGCAATGGCAGCAGAGCCTAGGAGTGCAGGACACAACAGGTGCCCTGTATTTATTGCTTCCCTAAGGCAAATGTTACATGCAAGTGCTCCAGAGAAATCTGTGCCTTGTACTGGATTCCTAAAATGCTATACCTTTCCATTAATTTAGTATAGATAAACTTTTTTTTAATGGCAATGGCACATAGGACAATGTCATGTGTTAGTGTGTGATGGGTAGAAGGGGCTGCTGAAAAGTAGGGCACTGCTACATTGTCAGCATGTATCTCAGCTGAATCCTTTGCTGGAAGAAAAAAAGGTATTGTTGCTGAACAGTATCATTAACTGTCAGTATTAAGATGTTATATAGAATAACTGTGCCCCAGGGGTTCCTAACCATGAACTGAGGATTTCTTGAACAGAAAAGGCACTTTTTTGAAACACTTAATGGTTGAGGCAATCCATTCAGTAAGACAATATTACATAGTATAAAGTACATACACATCTAACTGAGCTGAGGACACAAAAGTTTTTTTGATCCGCTCCAATCGAAGCCCCTCAAGGATAAGTACTTGCTAGTCCCTCAAGGTCCAGGTGAATTTTTGAATGAAAAATGGTGTTCACATGGCGTGAAATAAAATGCACCTTAATAAATTCTCAATTTGCAGTATTTTACACTACAATTTACACCATTTTTTCTGCAAATTTTGTTTTACACAGCATAATAAATATGCCCCTAAGGCAATGTTCCCTGTGGAATACTAACGCCACATTATTTCTCATTGGTGGAGCACATGGCTGCTCTTGATTACTAACCTGCACTATCTTTAACCATGGGGTGTAGTATCACAAGAGATTAATCCATACTGCTCCTTTTCTAAAGAATGGATGCCTTCTGTTCTAAACTCTTCTCCTTGCATACTAAGGCCTATGTCTATCTACCTCACGGTTCTGCTTCCAATAAGGATTAATTATATCTTAGTTTGGATCAAATACAAGGTACTGTTTTATTATTACAGAGAAAAAAGGAAATCATTTTTAAAAAATTTGGATTATTCGGATAACATGGTGTCTATGGGAGACAGTCTTTCGGTAATTCAGAGCTTTCTGGATAACTGGGTTTCTGGATAACTGGTCCTATACCTGTACAACATTTCTGTCCCACTTCTTTAGTTGAGCTTTAGTTCTACTTTAATACACTTCCCACCCACGGGGCATAAGTTGCTGACCAAGTCGTTCTGAGTGGTAAGAGAAAGTTAACCTACTGAGTCCACTGCACATTAGTTTCTTTTCATAACAATTTAAGGCATGCAAATAGCAAAACATCATCTCAGATTATCTCCAACAGGCACAACACACAAAGAAACATTGTACTTAATACTTGCTCAAGCAGGTGCATTGTACCTTATGTGCCATCTTCTATGTAACCTGCATATTGTGTAGGATGTGCTTTGTCTATGACATTTTTAAAGGACATTATTCTGAAATCATAATTGTGCCTTCTGCTGCGCCAAAGAACTACAGTATAAGCCCTATGTTTAATGTATAGCCATGATGTGATATAGCTGAAACAAAGGATAAATCTAGATTTTAAGACACATCACTGTATATTATTGCTACTGTATATCATACAAAAGTTTACTGTTATTGATTTATGAGCCACGTTGACTTTATATTTTAATGCTGTACTGTCAACCGTTAATAAAACATTAGACTGATGATAAATGTTTTGTCAATTTAATTTATTCTAAGCCTTTACAGACACAAGAAGAAAGGTTGGGATTATCGTTCTGCAGTATGAACATTTGGATTTACTCATTAATCTCTTGTGCCTTTCCTTGTTGAGAAACACATTTAATTCAAGAAGAAATTCATACGGCGAGTGTCAAAACAGCCACAGCCTGTGGATTAAGAAGATGATATTTCCATATTCCTTTCCCCTGTTATTATACAGAGAATTTTCTAAGCATTAAAGTTAAACGCATATCAAGGCAACTTATGGTTGTGTCTGCTTTTGTCTTTATCTGAAAAAGGAGCATTTGTCACTTATATTTATGCAGTTATATGAACCAGATCTTTTGCAAAAATGCTCTATATCTTTAAAGTGCTCAGAAGTTTGGCCCAAGAATACCTTGGGGGAACTCTAAAGAAGAGAGCAATGAGTATTGGAAAAGCCTGGGTAGATGTTAATAGAGACAGAGGGGCAGATTTACTAAAGGGCGAAGTGGCCATCGCTAGTGAAAATTCACCAGAAATCTCATCCGCAGGGACATTGCAAATTTACTAAAAGGCTTAAATGACAATTCGCTAGCAAAAGAGACATAAGATGACGCTACATCCTCCTCAATCTTATATCAGTAACATCATATCCTGCATGCCGAAAAGTCATAAAAGTTGTAAAAAACGCTGTTTTTTTTTTTTATTTTTAAAAGCGGGATTGCCTTCTAAAGATTTTTGTGTAAAAAAATTTTCTCAACCATTTGAGGGGCATGCCACATTTGTTTTAGGGCGGGTTCATTTCTAGGGCATTAGAGGATCTATTTTGTAAGTATAGAGAAACTGCTAGCATCCCTCAACTCTTTTTACACAAACTTTGAGACAGTTCCCCACTAAATATTTAGGTTCATTTTACCAGGACCCATAGTGTAGATTTTATGTATTTTAGACTTGTTTTAATGTTTGCAGTCATTGTGCAAATTGGCCCAGTTTATTAAAGAGGCTTGTACCGAAAGCAGTTCCTTGAAAGCCCTCATAGCTGAATTTGACACTGCTGTGCCCACGTGTGCTTATTGATGCTGGGAATCCTTGAATTACCACTACCTCAAAATTTGCAATAGCTCCAGGGTTCCCACAATGGCCATTGTCAATAAGCGAAGTTGAGGGGATTCCTGATTTGTCAATTTGTAATCTAGGAGGAAGTACACACATCATTGCAATCATTTTAACCCATCATATGCAATTGCATCAGGTGCATCTCTCCCTGTGGCCACAATTTTTCTGGAATTATGGGAAGAATCCCTTTGCATTACGGGTAAAAACATGGAGAATAGCATGTGAAATTGCACGTTGCACACTGCACTTATAATTCACCCTATGTTTTAGTACCAATTACAAAAATAGGGCACAGAAGCCTGCAGTCATTTAAACAAAGCAGAACAGTGGGGCAAATTCATTAAAGGGTGAACTGTCACCAGCGAATGCTTCGCCACACTTTGCGCTACTTCACCAGGCGAAAATTCGTTACCACTACGATAGTTCACTAAAATGCAAAGTTGTGTCCTGGGCACTGAACGCCGGTGACTTTTGGGCAGCGTTACTTCAGCAGTGCGAGTGTTTCAAAGCGAAATGAGCCTAGCAAAACTTTGTTGGTCATCTTAGCTTAGGTCAATTTGAATAGGGCGTGTACATATATGTCGTACATATGACTTTATTAGAGATGTTGGTGCAAATGCTTGAAGTGGCCACTTTTTATTACAAATGTCCAAGGAACCTGAATAAAGACAAAAGAGATCCTCTAATGGTCTAAACATGAGCCCACCCTAAAACAAATATTCCATGCCATTCAAATTGTCCTCTACTCCTGTTAGTGAATTGGCGATGTCCTTGCTGATGGGATTTCTGCCAAATTGACGCTAGTGACAGCCACTTCGCCCTTTAGTGAATCTGCCCCACTGTGTGCAAAGTGCAAAAAAATTGCAGATTATGGTCTTTTTTGCACTTTATACTGTAAATTAGCACTCTACTTTGTTATATGGTTTATTTTTGTTGGACTATTAAGCTTGAATGTCTGATTGCAACATTATTATTATTATTAATATCATAAACAGTACATTTATAAAGTGCCAACACATTCTGTAGTTTTGTACAATAAATGGGTGTATAAAATGAACATGCAGATTACAAACAAGACAAAATCTGATTATTTTCCTTGGTGTAATGTCATTAATGCTTTCTCTATTTGAAATTAAATGAAGAAGCAAAATAAGATCAGTAAATGCTACTAAATCATTTGGCCTTTCACTTTTTTCTTTGCTAAATACAGTGTCTGAGAAAAGCTGCTGCTCCTTGTTTTCGTTTCCTACAGTTTATTGCTAACATTTCACCTAAGAAAAGAAGAGATGTTCTGTTTCTCCCTGGACTGCTAATCCCAACTAATCCCAAATCATTATGCAATCCTAATGGAAGTAACGGAAAAAAGGAATCTTCTGTTTTGAGCAAAATATCTCTTTACAGCAAATGCAATTAATTCTTGAAAATGTCTTTGCCGATACTTTTGCATAAAGAAAAAAGGGTAATGTACAACCACAAGTGCAATGTGCCCATGATTGTAAACATAATACAGCATTCTTTTCTATTCTTTTTTTTACAGCATCATTGTCCCACCCCCTAGCCATCCCCAAATTTGCTCTTCATTCAGACATGCAAGTTAGGAAGAGTCAGGGGGTACAGTCCACAACTGGGGTGCAAATTATTCTTAAGTGAGTACTAAGAGGTGCATTTCAGCATCTGCACCACTAGGGATGTAGCGAACTGCCGTTTTGGTGTTCGCGAACGCCGTTCGCGAACACCGGCAAAAATGCGAACAGTTCGCGAACAGTTTGCGAACTTCGAATACCCGCAAAATCGTTCGATTCGAACGATCAAAGGATTTTAATCGTTCGATCGAAGGATTTTGTTCGATCGAAGGATTTTCGTTCGATCGAAGGATTTTCGTTCGATCGAAGGATTTTCATTCGAATCGAACGATCGAAACCATTCGATCGAATGCTTTTCATTAGATCGAATGCTTACAATCGTTCAAACGAATTTTTAGCGGTCGAAGGAATTCGAATGGTCGAATGGTCAAACGAATCGAACGCGAACCCAAATTGGCGAACGTCGCGCGACGTTCGCGAACATTCGGCGGACGCGAACGGTCGAAGTTCGCGCGAACAAGTTCGCCGGCGAACAGTTCGCTACATCCCTATGCACCACGAGAAATAGTAAATTAAAGGAATAAGTTAAAAAAAAAGTAAATGTAATTTATGGCTTTCTACAGTACTACAGACTGAAAATAGCATTAGAAATAGTCATTTTGTAAGTTCTGAGTAGGGTTGCCACTCAAAATGTATGTTAACAGCCTATTCCGTAAAATATCTGCCAAGGCCACACCAGTATAACAACTGAACTGGCAATGTGGTAGCTGGTAAATTCATAATACACTAATAAAATAAAGTTCAACCCCTGGCCCACTCCCTTGAGCCCGAAAGGCACATGCCTAGGGCTCAGGCAGGGGGCATGTACCTCTTCTGCTTCTTACCCCCCTGTTCCGGCCCTTATGCCCTCACTGTTTGGTGGTTATCGTCAGGTCATCTGTGAGGTTCGGCACACAAGCCAGGGGCAGAGAGCTGGCCAGCCGAGTTGCCTAGGGCATCCAGCCTGTTTGGCCCGCCTCTAAATGCTTTGGCTCATTTTGTCCTCACTCCACCCCCTGTGACATCATAGACCAACCCCTTTATAACTGCCCACCCACTGGTCGATATATCATTTCTAAAAGATTGCAACTCTTGTTCTGGATGAAGACATAAAAACTTGAAATGGAAAAAAAATATTTTCTGTTTTTAATGTGACTGGTCCTTGGTTTGGGGTTCCTTAAAAGAAAATGCTGCGTTATGGGTAAAAAACAAGGAGAAATTGTGCTAATTTCTATTGAACCATTACAGTATATATCTCTTCCCTCCCCCCTACATCCACACCTTTATCGCTCTGACCTTTTCAGCACACACATATTATTTGTTTGCAATACAATTTATCCCCAGATAATTCTAATGCCAGGTAAAAAAAGGAAAAAGAAAAAAAAATGATACATTGCTCCAGATGTGTCAAAGTTAAAAAAAGCATTCAGTACATTATGTTCCCAGGACTTGCTTTATATTGTACACTTGCAAGTTCTTCTACTAAGCCATTTGAATAATGAAAGACTTGTTTTAAGCCACTGTTCTTGCAGCAACAATGGAGCCTGACCTTTGCTTTGCAAAACTAGTTCTACTATCAGAATGTTCTCAAGACTAACAGATATCAAAAGGCAGCATGTTTATCATGAATTGAGTCAATACATTTCTATACCAAATAGATTTTTTTTTTTTAACTAACTCTTTTAGCGCTTGACCCTTCCTTCAAAAGATACTAATAAACAATTCCACAGAATAAATAATGTAGTGCTTAATAGGGAGGCTATTGTTCACTATTCTGGGATATATTGAAGTTCTAGATTGTAAATTCCTTTTGAGCTTCACCCCTTGTATAGATTATTGATTGTTTTTTATGTAAACCTGTTGTTTAATGTATACACAAATTTAATGTATCAATAATGATAAAGGTGTTTGTTCTCTGTAACATTGTCGAAGACTAGGATACCTGCCCAAAATTTTAGATGCAAATGTAAGATGTACATATATTGAAGTTCTAGATTGTAAATTCCTTTTGAGCTTTACCCCTTGTATAGATTATTGATTGTTTTTTATGTAAACCTGTTGTTTAATGTATACACAAATTTAATGTATCAATAATGATAAAGGTGTTTGTTCTCTGTAACATTGTTGAAGACTAGGATACCTGCCCAAAATTTTAGATGCAGATGTAAGATGTACATATCTTCAAGATAGTTACATAGTTAAATTGGGTTGAAAAAAGACAAAGTCCATCAAGTTCAACCCCTCCAAATGAAAACCCAGCATCCATACACACACCTTCCCTACTTTTAATTAAATTCTATATACCCATATCTATACTAACTATAGAGCTTAGTATCACAATAGCCTTTGATATTATGTCTGTCCAAAAAATCATCCAAGCCATTCTTAAAGGCATTAACTGAATCAGCCATCACAAGATCACCCAGCAGTCCATTCCACAACCTCATTGTCTCCACTGTGAAGAACCCCCTACGTTGCTTCAAATGAAAGTTCTTTTCTTCTAGTCTGAAGGGGTGGCCTCTGGTACGGTGATCCACTTTATGGGAAAAAAGGTCCCCTGCTATTTGTCTATAATGTCCTCTAATGTAGTTGTAACGTGTAATCATGTCCCATCACAAGCGCCTTTTTTCCAGAGAAAACAACCCCAACCTTGACAATCTACCATCATAATTTAAGTCTTCCATCCCTCTAACCAATTTAGTTGCACTTAGTCTCTGCACTCTCTCCAGCTCATTTATATCCCTCTTAAGGACTGGAGTCCAAAACTGCACTGCATACTCCAGATGAGGCCTCACCAGGGACCTATAAAGAGGCATAATTATGTTTTCATCCCTTGAGTTTATGCCCTTTTTTATGCAAGACAGAAGTTTATTTGCTTAATAGCCACAGAATGACACTGCCCAGAATTAGACAACTTGTTATCTACAAAAACCCCTTCTCATTTAAGGAAACTCCCAACACACTGCCATTTAGTGTATAACTTGCATTTATCAACATTGAACCTCATTTTCCAGTTTGCTGCCCAGTTTTCCAGTTTAGACAAATCACTCTGCAAAGTGGCAGCATCCTGCATGGAACCTATAGTTCTGCACAATTTAGTATCATCTGCAAAAATAGAAACAGTACTTTCAATGCCCACCTCCAGGTCATTAATAAACAAGTTGAAAAGCAAGGGACCTAGTACAGAGCCCTGCGGATGTACCCAAGATTGTTGAACAGCCTTTATATAAAATTCTAGCAAGATTTAAAACATTTTCATTAATAAAAGTGTAACAATATAATCTTAATAGAAGATTATAAATGTTAGTGTTGCAAAGCTTTTACCACTGCGGACAAATTCTAAATTCAGCAAAAATAAGCTGCAGAAATGCATTTTCCCCCTTTAATGAAAAGCAAAATATTTAGAAATGTAAATGAAGTTACAAAAAAAGAAACGTTGCCTAATGTCTAAATTTACTTGCCCTTGGAACTGATTAATCATGAGTTTAATAAAAAACAAAACAATTTGGTTGTTAATAATCAAGGAAAACAGTAATTGAGAATAAAGAAAGATTTCTAATTGGCAACATATTTTCTCTGTGGATGAAAGAACATTGCATTATGTGAAGTGCTAGGTTTTGTAGTCCTGGGGCATTACTAGGGAGCACTCAGCCACTGGTGGGCATCTATTTATGGGTATGTACAGACAAGCAGCTTGAGGGTTGAACAGGTGTTTAAGAAACAGCAGCCTCAGGACCCACAAAATAAATTGGGACCCAGCCAGCCACATCATGAATGCCAACATACAGTATGCCTTAAAGGGGACCGTCACCCAAAAAATTATTGAAAATCACGTTAGTCAAGCAAAATGAACTTTAATTACACTATATAAATTATTTGAATCATGTTTCCTGCAGTCTGGGAATTCATAATTATAGCAAACAGGCAGGAGCCATTTTGTGACACTTTTATTAAGGCAAGCCTTGCATCATCTCAGAATCTTATTTGTGCATCAGAATGGGGGACCCGATGTCTATCCCCATGCCCTGGCTAAACAATTAATAGGTGAAAAGAACTGGGGGAATGTGAGGAGAGCAGTGACATCTAGGAAGTGCTGAATGGAAAGTGAAAGTAATTGTCTGCCCTGCCTCTATGCCTAGGCATAGAGGAGGGGAAGACAATATTTGATTAACAACTGAGATTTTTAAATGTGCTTACAAAAGCTTTGAATGCTTTAATAAAAAAATGTAACCTGGATTTCATGTTTAATTTGAAAATGACTTCTATAATACAGCTTTATTGTTTGGGTGACAGGTCCACTTTAAATGCACAAAAATAGAACAAGCTGATGATGTGCTGCAGCTACCATGCATACAAAAAAAGCAGCGCAACCTGACTCTAAAGAATTGTGTTCAATACAGTGCAATGACAATTCTTGCATTTAACTCTGTGTACAGTCTATAAGCAGGTTTCATTTTGGAGAACTTGATCTCAGCCTGAGACATTAGTGGTCATTTGAGGGTGATGCAGTGTGCACAAATTAGTCACAAGTAACACTTTGCATCCTTCCCCACTGTAGGTACGTCTTGCCACAGAACCTGGCTGCCCCCTGCCACAAAACTGTGCATCATTCTGGCTGAACTAGCATCCCCCTTTCCCTTGAATACAACACATGCTTCATGGTCTTTCTTATTACCACTTTTTCCATGGACAAACAATTACTGTTTTGTTGGGGAAAAGCAGCTTAATGCACAACATTTCGTAATGTCCTTATTGATTATTGGTGAGTTCAGAGGCCCTCTTTTCTTTGTATGAATGTTATGGTCAAAGCCTCATTGCACCCCCACTTAATGGTTTCATATGATGAACAAAACTTTTCTTTTTTTTACTTGGATTACATATACTGTATTTACAATAGAAAACTCCAAGGTGGAATTTTAAAGAAATTACGGCTTTCTAGCCCTTCAAATCAAAATTTATCACCGTTTGCCTCAGAATGGAAATAGTGTTTTATTCTGCTGGTGTATTTGGTTGTTTTCCCTTATTCTGCCTGGATGTAGCACATTATAAATAATAAAACAGGTATAATTTCCAGCAGTCAGTTTACATCAAAGCGCTCACCCTGAGCTCTGCTGTATTTCTTCTTTGTATTAGATTCTTCTTTTATTTTCCAGCTGACTGATTTGAGACAAAACATGAAAATTCTAACATATCAACGCTCAATTCAGAGGAAACAAAATAAGCAACAGTAATCAAATATATTTGCTTTAAACCTGTATATAACTGCTTTCGAAAAATACATAAAATGACAAGCTGATGTTACTGCAGAGGTTTTCATTCTATAGACAGATGTATTAAAGTCCATTCTTTCCAAGCCTTATTAAGAAAATCAGTTGACATCAGCTGATCAATTTGAAATGGAACATAATGTACTATTTATTAAACTCTGAATTCTCTCAGCTTGCAGTAGAAGGATAAAAAAAATATGGTGATTGTGGGAAAACAAAAAAGCTCTTAGGGTCAGAGGTATATCCATAACCTTAGGCTACATCCACACAACTGCTGATTTCGCCCTGCATTGTCCTCAGGCCAAGAATCCATTCCCCGCTGCTTTCCTGCTCTGTCTGCAACCGGAAGCCAGAATATTTTCCAGAATATTTTGGACCCCGTATTTCCCAGATTTTTTAAAATTTTTACTTAACTTGGATAGTCCACAAAATCACATTTAACCATTAAATAAACCTAATAACAAAGTTTTGCAACAAATATAGATCAATGCTGCTTAGCTATACACTATGGCAATAATCCCCAACCAGTGGCTCTTGAGCAACATGTTGCTCTCCAACCCCTTGGATGTTGCTCCCAGTGGCCTCAAAGCAGGTGCTTATTTTTTGAATTCCAGGCTTGGAGGAAAGTTTTGGTTGCATAAAAACCAGGTGTACTGCCAAACAGAGTCTCCTATAGGCTTCCAGTCCCAATAGGGGTACCAAATGGCCAGGTGGATAATATGACAAAACAAGGTTCCTTTTTATTTGCTTACAGTTAACAAAGGGAAATATGTCTATTCAGTCCAACACTGCCTGAGAAAAAGTAATGCAGTTTAACTGTACACTCCATTGATCTTAAGGAGGGGTCAGGAAGACCAGAGATCTGCATGCCTAGATCCCAGAGTGGCCGCATACGGCTGGGTGGCATGCTACCTAGGGATGTAGCGAACCGCCGACAATGTGTTCGCGAACGGCGTTCGCGAACACCGGCAAAAAATGCGAACAGTTCGCGAACTTCGAACATCCGAAAGTCGTTCGATTCGAACGATCGAAGGATTTTAATCGTTCGATCTAACGATTTTCGTTCGAATGATTTCATTCAATCCAATGGCTTCGATCGTTCGATTCGAACGGAAATCGTTCGATTTTAGCGATCGAATGGTCGAACGATTTTGACGCGAACGCCTATTGGCGAACGTTGCGCGACGTTCGCAAACTTGCGGCGGACGCGAACAGTCGAAGTTCGCGCGAACTAGTTCGCCGGCGAACAGTTCGCTACATCCCTAATGCTACCCCTTTGTTTGTGCCACCCTAGTCCAGTTATTTACTAAGTTTTCCTCCTTATGTGCTATTCTTCAGCCTTTTGCATCTTTTCCTGCTCATGTTCACAACTTTTATTACTAAGCTATTTACTCCTCTAACTATATGCAATCTCTTCCACCTATGTAGATGTTATTCTCTTTTGAAATCTCACCATCTATCCTATATTTGCCAAACTATTCTGCTCTACACATATACTTATCTGTCTTCTCATTTCTCCATTCTTTTCTGACCTGTCTCTGCAGATAAAAACCTTACTCTATGCATCGGTCGTCAATATTAAAAATTACAGTGGCCAATATGGTTGGATGGCAAAAAGAAGCCATTACTGAAAAATAAGCATGGCTGGAGTTTTGTAAGATTAGGCAGATTTGGACTAAACAATATACCATACCCATTGTAAAGAGTGGTGGTGGCATCATGCTGTGCGACTAAAACATTTTTATAAAAAATACAATATTAAGTTTCAATGCTTCTGCAAGGTATTGTATACGGTTTTGGGTAGTGATCTAAGACAGTGATCCCCAACCAGAACCCCTTGGATGCTGCTCCCAGTGACCTCAAAGCAGGTGCTTATATTTTAATTACTGACTTGGAGGCAAGTTCTAGTTGCATAAAAAAACAGTTGTACTGCAAAACAGAGTCTCCTTCAGGATGCCAATCCACAGGTGCTATCCAATTGACCAATCTCAGCACTTAGGAACATTTTTTATGCTTGTGTTGCTTCCCTGACTCTTTTTACAACTGAATGTTGCTCAGAGGTAGCAATGGGCAAATCTGACCTGTTTTGCTTTGCCGAAAAATTGTGAAACAGGGAAAAATTCACCAAATGCATTTGGAGTCTATGGGTGTCTTTTTCACAAAAAGCCTGGTAAAAAATCAACAAACTGTCTCCAAAAGAAAAAAACACAGCATCATGGATGTTTCCCGATGTCATTAGATGTAAAAGTTAACCACTAGATGATTCTCCAGATGGAACCTTTGGAATGCCTCAGTGAAACACTACCATTATCTCTTCTTTGACAGTGTTCAGTTGTGAAGAAAGCTTCTCCTGGAGGAAAAAAACATTAATTATATCTCAGAAATATTCAACTTCAGCCTTTCAGTTGTTCTTTGCTGCAGACCTGCCACATGTTGAAGATAGAAAGGCTGACTGTCTAGCTGCATTAGCCAGGCTCATACAAATAATACAGCTCTTCATTTTCTTCATCAGAGTGTGTCCAACTCTGCCTCTCTCTGTACATTTTGTTCTGTGAATCTCTAGGGAAGAAATGCTGTTTCACATAACAAAATGTATGGTCAAAATATAGCTGAGCAACTCTACAGAAAAACAGAAAATGCAATACTGTGCAGGAAGTATATGCTTTATAATTGTGATCCCTCTAATGAAAAAATCTAATTATACAATGTTTGTTTTTTTTGGATTGGTCTCATAACTATAGTCTTCCCTTCACATTTATTTAAATATCACATTTTTCCACCAGCTCAAAGACGATCAGTCCATTATTTTGAAGATTCCTTGGTATTACCCTTGGCATGCAACAGTTGTCTTTAGCACATACAATTTAAGCATAACTTATACTGCATTTCCACGCTCTTTATTTTCTTACTTTTAGGGGGTTGTTTATCAAAGTCCGAATTTATCTCAATATTTTCAGAAAAAAACTCAGACCAAATCTGCACGGGTTTTTTGGGCTTATTTATTAATAAGAAAATTTTGTTTGCTGGAAAAAATCCAAAAAAATCTTGAAAAATCCGATTTTTCATCCGATCTTCACGATTTTTTCGAATTTTTCACCAGAAAACTCTGAATTTTTCCCGAAAACTCCAAAAACTTTGGGGTATTGCCAAAACTGTTTACTTTTAGCTTGTGATCATTGGTTGCATTTCATAGAAGGTATTAGAGGTAAGGGATAGGGGAGAGCATTTAAACTACAGAAAATACCTTCCATTGCTATGCAGTAGAAAGGGTTGTTCCTGTGAATATTACCTCCATGAAAAGGGCTGCACATTTGCATGTTCTCCTTCCTTACACATCATTCAGGCAGCACAATTAAGCAGAGTCAGTGGCTGCATGGTGCTCTGCATTCCTGTACTCACCAACTACTATGTAGATTGACAGTGATATTTGTCTCTGTGCTATGGGACCTGCCTGTCCTAGCATTTTAATCCAAAGATGCGTTTGAGACTTGCTAATACCTTTAATCTTGGTCTCTGCTGTCAAGCCTTGAATTGCGAGTACATGTAATGAAGCTTGATAATGTCATTTGAAATGCTTCAGAAAAATGGTAAAATCACTTTTAAGACAACTTGGCATTTTGCAATGGTGTAATATCAATCTCAGTTCAATAATGCAGAATAGTAACTTTAGTCATAGTGGGTTCAGGGCCTTGCATGCAGTGGTGGACCTGTGAAGGGCCAATTTTTTTCTGGAAGTGTCATCCAAAATCGAAGCTTTTGCTGGAAAGTGCTAAAGAATCCAGAAGTTGATTATATAAAAAAAATAAATAGGCAAATGGTGCACTAATATTTACAAGCATATAAAGTGTATCTGGAAACAACAGGCTAATAAAGACCACAATGCCAACAGCTCCATTACTGGAAAAAAATAAAACAAAAAAGAACTTGCCTGGTAAAGGCGTATTCCTCACCTCCAGACAGGAAATATATATAGATCTCTTTGCAGAGAAAGGAGCTTTATGAAAATAAAGGAGAGGGTAACCCATGCTGAATTCCAATAACATCACTGCAACATGCATCTTTGTGTTAGTAGTAGGGCCCACACAGAAACAATAGAAGAATAAGATATTGAAGCTCAACGATAAGTCTTTCTTTCAGAAGAAACCTTAGTTATTAAGCTATTACTGAACAAAAATAGTCCTATAGAAAAGGTAAATTCACTTAGCACTCAGGCATAGCTTCAATATATATAACAGAAACAGAAAATAAGTCACCAATGCCAACCATCACTGAACATAGAGCGTCAATGCAGAACTGATAAAGGATCACTACTTACTGTGAGATTTAACTTCTCAACCCGTGACCAGCAAAGTAGAACATATGACTAAACAGAAAAGTATGCAACGTTTATAAGTAGAATTGTTGTTGCATTGACATATTGCAAGAAGCAATTTTAAATAATTATTTTGTGCAAGCTTTATAAAAATGACCAATTAATTAATTTTGAATTACAATAGTAAGCAAACACTTGCTTCATAAATAAATGAAGAAAGCAAGTATGAAAATGCTCACGTCTACTTTCTGAATTATAAATGCCATCTGGACTGTTAAATCCAGTTTTCGAATAATTGCATCTGTATATTACTGTAACTACCACTATGTTTCCTAATGAGGATGGCTATGATGGCCATTAAGAGCTTACGATAGTCTGCAAAGGAACGGAGCTTTGTTGCGACTCCAATGAGTTATTATACGAGGACAATTATACATTTTGCAGTAAAAGAAATAATCTATTAGCACAAAAATACAAATGTGATTTGCAAAAGATAATATATCTGGCCTAGACTTTAAATTATATCTGTTATCTGTTTTATGTTTTACCGCTTTCAATTAACAAAACAATTAGCAAACGAACAACAAAACATTCCCTAATTTTTGAGATATGAGTGGTACCTTCCATACTGATTGTCTATGTATAGGCATTTAATAGTCTTTAGAGAAACTGCACACTGGGTGGTTAAAATGCCATTGAACTGTTGTGCTGAAGGCTGAAAATGATGTGTTAAAAACATTTAAGTAAAGTATGGTGTAAGTAAAGTACTAGTAAAATCATAAAATTTAAAAATAAATACATTTTGTTCCTGTTCATCCATCACCTACAACTATAGGTCCCCTAGTGGATCATTAAGACAGTTATGGATTTTAAACATGAAGCACAGCACAAGGGAAGGTCTGTAATAAGGAAATCCTTGACTTTAGATGATATTACACCATTATTGAATGCATCTATAATGAAGGTGTTCACCTACATTTTAATAGATGTCACTGCAAATCTGTCACCATTAAGGAGTTTTAATATACCGCTGTGCTGTAGTTCCTGTACTTTGGTACTCAATCCAGTGACAAGATTCCTGAATGTCTTAAAGATACCAATAGATAGAACAAACTGGAACTGGAATGGAATGTTAATGGGTCAATGTATACTCTGCAGCATAGACATTAAAAGCCAGTAAAGATTAATTCCCCAGGCTAAATATATAGAAGACTCTTACCAAGATATAATTACTCCCCATAGTCTGATGTACTTTTTGATGTACTGCTTTGCCCTGTCAGTTGCATAAGACCTATTCCAGGTTTAATGAAAACTGGCAAAGGCAAGGAATGTCAATGAGGGATGCAGTTCATGTAGTGATGTTTATATATATTGGGTAGAATTGTTTCTGAGGATATTGTTATCACAAGAACATTGAGGTATATATGTGCTGTGTGGATGATCTTCTTGTTATCTGTGGTGAGATGCAAAAAAAAAATTCCAGTAATTAGAAGCTAATATGTAACAACCTACTATTAAATGAAAGTAAATTAATGTACAAAACTGGTAAAAAAAGTTATTGATTCCTGGAGTTACCACAAATGATCTATCATTGTTTATGTATGCAGGAAAAACACTTTATATAGAAAAAGACCACAAGGTCCACAAGCAGTTTGGTATCCTGGGGTTCTCCAACTCACTTCACGTTCTACAGAACCAATCCAAAATTACCCTTTCTGGCTGTAGCAATATTTTTTTTGTCAGGTAGGCTGGATAATAGCTCACACATGGAATCCTCTGCTGTAACCCTGGTTCTTCTTGTGTTCTAACTATACATACAACCAAACTAAAATATCTTTGCCAAGCCCAGATTCCCCTGCAGAGTTTTCCTGTAAAAATGTCTCTGAAACGGGTCTCCAAATCTCTGCAGCAATATTCCATTAAAAATCCTTCTTTCAACAGACAGATTCTTCCTTGATTTCTGTTACCGCACACAGGGAGATCCTTCAACATGCTACTACCAAGCCCAGGAATGACATTCCTTGACAGTGAAACCTCTTTTTGACTATCTTCCAGTTACCAAATATAATAAAAAATATTATAAAAGCCTAAGAGAACCTAAATATGTGAAATGCATGACTTGTGCCTTGTTAGCAGATTTCTCCTAACTGCCAGTGCATATATGAAAGTTACTGCACTTTGTCAAAGTGAAGCTGAGGCAAATAACTAGCTTTAGCTATATTCGTAGTCTTAGCCAGTTTCAAGTGACACCCACAATTAACCTTATATTTTAAGCAATTATACTGTTGAAATGGAAAATTACAAAAATACTAACCATTCCAGGATTTTTCTTTGTGCTTCTTCCTGTGTCCATGCTTCATATTAATATAATAGCTTATATAAACTGTACAAGGAAGGCTTCTTTTCTGTCACTCGCCTACTGTATGGAATGTTAAATTAAAAATGACTGAATAATCTGCCTTGAAGGGTTAAATGCTGCACATTTGGAGTTCTTAAAATTTATTTTTGTACTTGTTTATGTCTTTGATAACCATAATTGATTTTAATGTCTGTATTATAAATACAATGCAATAAGGATTTAATAAATGCCCTGCAATGTTAAACTGCATAAAAATAACACAAAGGGTCCCCTTGAGCAAGGCCAAAACAAGGCATAAGTCAAAAGAAAATAATTATGTGAATAAATGTGCCTCCATAGAAAGCCATATTTTTAAGAAACTTGCATTCAGTGGTTTTCAAGTTCACGAGCAACTAGAAAACATTTTAATTGGTATCCTAGAATATATTACATCATAATATATAAATCTGAAAAATACTTGTTCTACTGCAGTTATTCCTGAGGTCAAAAACACTTTAAATCACTATAATTGTGTTATTATATTGAATCTTTTGAGAACTGGAACCTGAACAATAATGTACTGTAAACAGTGATACTCTGTCTTTATAAGGTTGATAAGGTATATTGAGCACCTACTGGTGTCATTGAAAACATCAGTTTCAGCTAGTCTATGTCTTTACATTCAGCTAACCTATGTCTTTACATCAGAAAAGAACATGAATATGTTATCCCCCTTGGCAGTTATTTAAAGGAAAACAAAAATAAACTATATATCCTTGACTTGGGGGCAAATTTACTTATGGTCGAATATCGAGGGTTAATTAACCCTCGATATTCGACTGCCGAATTGAAATCCTTCGACTTCGAATATCGAATTCGAAGGATTTATCGCAAATAGTTCGAACGAACGATCGAACGAAAAATCGATCAATCAAACGATTTTTCTTCAACCTAAAAATTTTCCAAAGCTGATGGGGACCTTCCCCATAGACTAACATTGACTTCGGTAGGTTTTAGGTGGCGAACTAGGGGGTTGAAGTTTTTTTTTAAAGAGACAGAACTTCGACTATCGAATGGTCGAATAGTCGAACGATTTTTAGTTTGAATCGTTCGATTCGAAGTCGAAGGTCGAAGTAGCCCATTCGATGGTCGATGTAGCCAAAAAAACATTTGAAATTCAAAGTTTTTTTATTCTATTCCTTCACTCGAGCTAAGTAAATGGGCCCCCTTGCTGTTGGTGATTGCAGAGAAGAGGACCTGGCACCCATCAATCCCTCCACTCCCCACACCTCTACTCTGATTTTTAAATATCTATTAGTGCCTATCTATCTATTCAACGTACAGTAACATAGAGACCTCAAAGACTGTTTAATTGTATAACTCTTTCCTGCAATTGTATGATAAAAGGAGATTCAAGTAGTGAAGGAGCACCAGTGGCCATTTACTACATCAAGTCTGAAGTCGATGTAAAGTGACTAAAGATTGCGCCATTTGTGCAGTACAACCAAAGAGATTGTTTAAGATCCAGCAAATAAAGTATTAACTATTTGTTGCAAGATCGACTCTATTTAATTCAGTGAGGTTAATCCTTCCTCCCCAATACATTAAGGGCCCATCGGAGTCCCAGGGGAGTTGTGACTTGTCCAGCCAAGCCTGAGTAACGGTGAACAATCTTCTAAAGTGTTACAAAATACTCTCAGTAAAAACATCTACATTTCCTCCTAGGAAACCCAACAGGTATTAGGATGTATATTGGAGACATTTAGGGGCAGATTTACTAAAGGGCGAAGTGACTAACGATGTCGACGATTCACCAGCATTACCGTTTTTAAGCACTTCACCGATTTACTAATGGGCACAGGCATAACTTCACTAGCAGAAGAGACAGATGCTATCGCTCATTCGCACTCTATCGCGAATTTTTTCTGTGGCAAATGGATGCAAATTCACTAAGATGCAGATTTTACTGAATGTTACCTCTTTCACCAGATTTGCCTTCGTCAGCTCAGACCAGGCAAAGTGCATTGACGTGCATAGATCTTCCTCAATCTTTAAGTGGAAAAAGTTTCCAAAACCCGACCCGAAAAATTATGGCGTCTTTTCATTGTGTCTTTTCATTCAGTGATAGCCTGCAAAAGTCCTTTTCAGGTATCCAGGTTTCCCCATACATTTTCAAACATATGGAACACAAACTATACAGTGGGCTCATGTGTAGGGCATTATAACAACTCTATTTCTTTATTAAAGGAATAGTTCAGTGTGAAAATAAAAACTGTGTAAATAGATAGGCTGTGCAAAATAAAAAATGTTTCTAATATAGTTAGTTAGCCAAAAATGTAATATATAAAGGCTGGCATGAACAGATCTCTAATAAAACAGCCAGAATCCAACTTCCTGCTTTTCAGCTCTATAACTCTGAGTTAGTCAGCGACTTGAAGGGGGGCCACATGGTACATTTCTGTTCAGTGAGTTTGTAATTGACCCTCAGCATTCAGCTCAGATTCAAAAGCAACAGAAATGACCCATGTGGCCCCCCCTCAAGTTTCTGATTGGTTACTGTCTGGTAGCCAGGGCAACCAGTCAGTGTAAACAAAGAGAGTTGAAAAGCAGGAAGTAGTGATCTGACTGACTTGTTATACATGAAATCACTCCAGCCTTTATACATTACATTTTTGGCTAACTAACTATATTAGAAACATTTTTTATATTGCACAGCCTATCTATTTACCCAGTTTTTATTTTTACACTGAACAATTCCTTTAAGGTTCCTTGGACTTGTGTAATGTATTGTATTTGCTGCAACATATACGTCCATTCAACTTTATAATTTCCCGCCGTATGCAAATTAGCCTGAGCGAAGACCTCTAACGAAGTTGCGCTCGGCATAGTTGAATGCTAGCGCGTCTTCGCTTTGATTGCCGACAAAACGAAAGCAAAATACACCAGCATTCGGCGCCCTGGACACAACGTTGCATTTTAGTAAATTAGCGTTGTCCTACCGAATTTACTCCTGGCGAAGTGTTGCACTGGCTCCAAAATCGTCGCTGGTGAATTTTCGCGGCTTAATAAATTTACCCCTTGATCTGAATCTCATGTTAACTATAGTGTCTGTCGGATGACACTGCTAAAAGTGAAACTGCATGAATGGTAATCAAAGCACATGATGTTTCCTTGGGGAAAACATCCTATGAATAATTTCTACAAATCTGCCAGTATTTCTAGGCAACCACTGAATTGATTAAATACTATGGGGTAGCATACATGAAATGGTGTACCAGGACCAACAGCAATCATATTTACTATAGAACATGCAACTGGTTAAAGAAAATTACAGGTACATTGAAAATTTTACATCACAAGTACATCACTATGGCAGGACTGTATTTAGGTCAGATGCTGCCCTAGGACCTAAATACGTCCCCTATGTCATGTACGTGTCGTCAGCACGTTGTGTGTGTGACATCACTGCTGCAAACCAGTCTGGCCCACTACCCATCCTCCTCCCCCCCTCCCCCTCCCTCCCCCCAGCTCTTTCACCGGATTTCCTATGGAAATGAGTGGAAGAGGCTGGCCAATTTTTTTTTTTAATTTCAAAAAAATAATCTATAGGCACCTGAGGGCCAACCCCCCAAAACCTGCCGCCCTAGGCACAGGCCTTAAGTGCCTTAATATAAATACGGCTCTGCAATATGGAGAATTAAGTAAGTTGGTGTTTCCACAAAATATTTCTGTATTTTTAAAGGAACAATTAGGTGTAGGCAGGCTGTAGGACAGGCTGGATAGGCACATTTATGATGTTGCCAGTTGTAAAGAACATCTATCGGAGTACGTATGTGAATTGCATGCATCATAGAGTTTTGCACTTGTGCTTGAGTTCTTAAATGAGCCTTAATGCATTGATGGGTCCCACACAATATGCTCTGTGTCAGACTCATTGTTGACCAACAGTCAGTGAGATGGGTGACATGAGTTAAACTTTGTGTGTTAGGCACAGCCTATCTGTTTACCCAGTTTGTATTTTTACACCAAACAATTCCCTTAACGTAATTTTTTAATAGAAAGTTTAAAGGAACAGTAACACCAAAAAATGTAAGTGTTTTAAAGTAAAGAAAATATCATGTACTGTTTCCCTGCACTGGTAAAAGTGATCTGTTTGCTTCAGAAACACTACTATAGTTCATATAAACAAGCTGCTGTGTAGCAATGGCGGAAATCAAAAAATGGCTAAATGGCACAGGTTAACTAATGGATAACAGATAACACCATTAGACAGACAGAGCTTATTTGCTATCTGCTGTGTAACCTGAGTCTTTTCTCCTTTGAATGGCTGCCCCCATTGCTACACAGCAGCTTATTTATATAAACAATAGTAGTGTTTCTTCAGCAAACACAGCAGTTTTACCAGTGCAGGGCAACACTGCATTATATTTCCATTACTTTAAAACACTAAAACCCTTTATTTTTTGATGTTACTGTTCCTTTAAGGTAGAGGAGAATCTCTGAAAGATGCTCCGTATTTGCTTTTATCCCAGTCACACACCACAGGAGGCAATAGTTACTCCGGTCACTGAAGGACATTTTTCTAATAAATGACAAACAGCAAGGGGCACATTTACTAAGGGTCGAAGTGAATTCGAAGTGAATTTTCAAATTCAAAAACTTCAAATTTTTAAGTATTTTTTGGGTACTTCGAACATCGAATAGGCCAAATTCGACTTCAATTCTAAGTGAAAATGCTTTGGCTATTCGACCATTCGAAAATCGAAGTACTGTCTCATTAAAAAACTTTGATTTCGACACTTCGCCACCTTAAACCTGCCGAATTGCTATGTTAACCTATGGGGACCTCCTAGAACCTATAGCCAGCATTTGAGAAGTTTTGAGAAGTCAAAGGATTTTTTTGTAAAATCATACGATCTTAAAAATCCTTTGACTTCGAATGTCAAACTAGCCTATTCAATGGTCAAATTTCGAAGTTTTTTTCCACTTCTAAATTCGATCCTTGATAAATCTGCCTTTGTAAAAATGAGCTAACTCCCAACCTTTACTTCTTGTCTTGCTCATGAAAGGTCAGGATTAGAGACAGCAGAGCAGTATATTGTTAGAGAATATTACAGAACCTTGGAGCCATTGATGGTTAGTAGGAATTAATTTCCACTAAATTGCCCTGTCTATAAAAGGGCAGTGATTTGCTGTAATTTACAGTACATAAATGCCAGGCATTCAAAAGCTGTGCACAGTTTAAAAAACCTGCGTTGTTGCATGGACAACATGAAACTTTATTATTATAACACAATAAGGAGCCATTTTTATTGATAATATTTCATTCATTTTAAAAAATGCTTAGAAAATCTATTTGTATGGAATGTGATATCTGAAAAGTTTTGGTTTCCTGTAATTTGTATCTTTATACCCTAAGCCTACTAAAAACATTTAAACATTTCAAATAAAAAGGATTGCTTTGCCATTAGCATGGAATTATTCTAGCCTAGTTACCATCAAGTACAAGGTACTATTTCATTATTTCAGAGAAATGGAAAATCATTTTAAAAAATGTAAATAGGACTCTATTTCTGGACAATTCATCCCATAACTATGAAAATCTGCTTTGCTATTGAAGGACATTCTTGTCTTCTTGTTTTTTGTAATTTATATTTTTATTAATTTTAGACAGAAACAGTGAGGAAGTTTGGATACATCTAAAACACCAGGAAGATGGTCAAATGCATCAGGCAAAAAGAACATATATTTAAAATTCTAATGTTCTGGTATCATACCCCAGATAAGCTTCATCACCTTTTCCTGGACCACCCTCGAATATGTTGGAGAGCCTATGGAGCAATCGGATCATTAAAACATATATTCTTGGACTGTCCCATTATCGAAACCCAAAGTTGAAGTGGTGGATCTACTTAGCCGACTCTTTTCTGTTCAAATACCATTGGACTCTTCCAACATGATGCTTGGGAAACCTTTCAAAAGAATACGCAAAAGTGGCCAAAGCTAATCAATAAAATACTCACAGCTACCCATTTCTAGTGATGGGTGAATAAATTCGGTAGACACTAATTTGCTGCGAATTTTCCATGTTACACCATCGACAATTCGCTGGCAAAAAATCCGCTGTGTCAAAATAGTTGCGCTCATAAAAATTGTCGAACTTCAAAATTATTAGGACGACCATTGACTTATGCATTATGCACTATAATGCATTTCGACCAAATAGTCGTGCTTATAAAAATTGTCACTTGCGGCAAAATTTAACGTGCATCAAAATTATTTTGACACCCATTGACTTCAATGCGTTTTGCAAATTTTTCACACAGATTTGCCCATCACTACCCGTTTGGCATTAGCATCCAAATGGAAAATCCTAAATGCACCTACCCTGGTGGAAATATAACATTTCTGGTGAAGAAACACAGAGCTAATCAATCTTCTCCAAAGTTGGCACCATCATGGATAAGCAATCAGCCCACCCATATAGCCATATGTATTATATCCCAATAACATTAAATGCACATTGGAAAGTTTTATCCAGAATGAATGAAAAGTGTGTAATTTTCTGTAATGCTTGGTTATTTACAACCTGTTTCAAAGCATGGTGCATAACTGCTCTTCAGATAGTAGATTTAATACGTCTAATCGATTTCAAGTCTTTGTATTCTATATTTTCGCAAATCAGGGTTACATAGTTAAGGTGGGTAAAAAAAGATCAAAGTCCATCATGTCCAACCCCTCCAATGCACATATGTACTATAATGTAAGGAAGTGATGAAGTCACTGTGTACTATAAATGCACCGAACCGGAAATCGGTTCAACTTTGGCCAGGATTTGGCCTTTTTAGCAGGATTCTTATACAGCCGAATCCTTGTCCCTGTCCAAACTGAATCCAAATCCTTAAAATCACATAGAATCACACAAGTAAAAAAAAATTTTACCACATGCTCTTCTGTTTTTCCCTTCCTGTCCCAAATTTAATATACCAATTCAGATGTGGTTCAGTATTCAGCCCTATCTTTCACAAATTCCAAAATAGTGGATCCTTACTGTCTACTTTGAAGCCAGGTCTAAAATCAACTTCAACTGCACAAGCTCCTGCAAGATCCTCAGAAGAGGATCCAAAGAGAGGAGAAGATGATGTTTGTGAAGTCTGATGCATAATTCTGTAGTTTTATGCCAGGTCAACACACAGTGAATAAATGTTGTGGGGAGGTAGTCTGGAAGAGGGGATGGAGAGAGGCAACAAGGGAAAGGTGTATTCACCACTAATTTTTAAAAACATAAGCAGGGGTGCTATGAGGCTGTGACCACAAAATTCACACAGACAAATACAAGATAGGACTGCACTCCCATTATCAATATATTAAGGACATTGAAACATTTTGTGCCTTAAGCTACTAAAATACCTTCCCCTTTAAACAAAACAGGGATTGTTTGTCCATATATTGCAATATATTTAAGCTGGTCAACTATGTTAAAGTCATCCCTGATATGGCCAGTCCTACAATCAACTTTCATCTCCTTCATGAAGAATTCAATTGCTTCATTATACATTTTACAAATGTATATATATATGTATAACTGTCAGACTCACCAGTATAATCCAGTTGTAGAAGGAGCTGGAGCAGTAGATAGTGAACCCACAAGCGCCTCACACAACCGCTACCCACCTGGAGTGGAACAGGGAGCAGGGTTGTGGAGAGTAGCCAGTGAGACGATGAGCGAAGTACAAGGGATTAGGCAGAGTCGTGGTCAGGAGGTCCGAGGTCAGAAGGCAGGCAGCGAGATCCGTAAACAATAAGACAGGCCGATAGGTCGAGACAGGCAGCAAGAATCACAGTCCAGGTACAAGCAAAGGTCAATAACAAGAATTCAAGAAGTGTAGAGACGCTAGGATTTCAGTTTAAACAACCTAATAACCAGGCAATGCATCTCAGTCTGAATCAGGTTTAAATACTGTTACTTTGCGCCAAACTGGCGTCATTCCGCTGGCGTCGTGGTACTGACGCCAGGACGTCCTTCTTAGGCGTTTTCGCCTGCTACTTTGCGCCAGCGTCCGCCGCCGGCGTCACGCGCCGGCACGCATTAGTGCGCCCGCGCCGGACAGAGCGCAGACACAATTCCTCACAATAACCCCTTTTTGGCCATCCCCCTGTGCCAAAGATTATGCATCACATATTTCTTACCAATGCAGGTCCTGAGTCACCTTTGCTAAATGAAAGGGTACTGGGAATTGCCTCTCATGGCAGTGCCTCCACCTAATGGGATCTGGGAATACACCTGCAGGTGGCTCCATTAGGAAAACATTCAAACACAAATTGCTGTGTAACAATATAACTTTATGTAATATTAAAAGCAAAGTAAAATACTGTATGCATTCACATCATACTAATGAAATCCGATCCTGGCACCTACTTGCCAGGCAAAGTCCCACTCCACTCCTGGTGGACAAAGAGTCTTGGACAAAGGTATTTGCTTCCACAACGAGGCACACAAATAAAGCCTGTATCACAAACCGGAGACATGCTGGATCCTTTCTTTTTCAACCCTCCCTTGGGCACAACTCCCTGGGGATTCACTCAGATGGGTAGGTTCATCCAGAGCTGGAACAGACATCCACAGTGATGAAATCCATTCAGTGAAGCACAAGTAGCTAATTCTTCAGGGTATTGCTCCCAACAGCGTGAGCATGACAAACCTCCTTTATTCCTTACAGCACAGCTCCCAGCATTCTCCATAATGCAAGCACACAAAAGTCCATCCAAGCTCTAAACCTGCATGGTTGAGCTTACCAGGCTCTGGAGTACCCTACCCCAGGCCCACAGGGCTATCGAACTCTTTTTAGCCCCTACATGTTGCTGCACTTCTTGTCACTCTGTCCTCATAGAGAAAGAATTCAGCATGGGCTCTGCCTATATCAAAATAGCTATGCAGCAGCGAAACCTTCTGGCACCCTCCAATATCTGCCGAACACGCTGCACAGGGACATGGGCTCCTGCCCCTCCCAAGACTCTAGGTAGACCCTGTAGCTGGAGAAGCAGGGGATTTCCACCATGTGGTTTCAGACTGTAGGGGAATTAACCCAGCGGGCAAGCTGTGCACCTATACAAATGGCCAAAAACAATTGAAACATACAAAAGCACCGATCAAAATAGTTTTCAATTCTAAAAATGTATTTCTAAATCACCAGCAGAGAAGTATTGCCCACCATTTGTGTCCATCACCCAGTTAATCCTCAGTGAAACCATCTGGAAAAGTATGCACCAGAAATGGCATGACATCACTTCTATTGATGCGGATTCACAAACTATCATGCTGGGGCTGTTGGTAGTGATATGACCTCTAATAATAAAATATTCAAGATATTATGTATTTACTGTTAAAGGGGAACTATTGTGAAATAAAAAAATTGATTAATTGTGTCAAATTATTAAATTCTCTAAATTAATGTATTCAATTTCATTTATAGTTACGGTTGCCACCTTTCTGTGGCTCACAATCCGGGGAGGGGGCGGGATGGTGACATCACAAGGGTGGGTTAGTGATGAAATGGGGCAGGTCAGTGACATCATTAGGCTGGGCAAGACACATCCTGAAGTGGGGCTATGATGTGGCGATCAGTGATTGGTTTATCGCCATGTCAATCAAGGGGGATCCTGTCCAGTTTTCCTTATTTGGAAAACCGGGGCAGACTGTCTTGGCCCGGGCAGCCCTTCTGAAAACCAGGCTGTCCGGGTCAAAACCAAATGGGTGGCAACCCTAATTATAGTGGTCCCACTGGAAGCTGCTTCTCTCCTACCTTTCCTCTGGCCAGCTCTGAGGTCGGGGTTGGATTCATTTGCATAGCAAGTCTGCACTCATTCTTATTGGTGGTTGTTTTGTCAATCATGAATGTTTTACTGAACCTCCAGTACCTTTCCAGTTACATGCCTTTAGACTCAGTATTAGTAGTGCAGAGGCTTTCTTCTCTGTTCCCCAACCTAAAGACACGAGTTTCCTTCTTGTAGGAGGAGATAGGAAAGTTAACACCATACAGTGCACTAGTTATGACATACAGTGCCACTGTTATGATTAACAGGACCCGCGGGTTCGGGCCAACCCCTGGACGAAATGCGCGGGTCGCCGGCGCCGGAATTTATAGACTTCCGCCTGCCCCACCACTTTGGTGACATCAGTGCGGGTGGGTGAGGGTCTATAAATAAAGGAGAGCAGTGGGCACGGGTTGGGTGAGGGTAGGGAGTGGGCGGGTTAGGGTCGGGTGTGGGTTGAGAAATTCTCGACCCACACATCACTAGTTTGAATAGCCCCTGTGAGCAAAAACATTTTTGCAAATCATCTTTATTATTTTAAATGTTCTGTTTTGAAGCTACAGATTTGAAAATCCATGGATCAGCCCTGCTAAAGTTCTCTCTTCGGTGCTCTCAGCACTCTGTAGGGGATCTCCCAGCCTGGGACCTGCCAGGCAGCCAAACAAAAAAATTTAATTAATTAAAATTAATTTCATTAGAAGGTCATGCTACAAAGTAAGTGGATGTGGCAGAAAGAAAAGTCTTCCAAATCCCCTAATAAAAGTCAGATGAAGCTGTAACAGACAGTTTTCTGGAAATCTAATTATACACATACAGAGCAAATGAAATAACAATAAGTGTAACTGTAAAACTAATATGATAGCATTGTACCTGTTAGAGCAAGTCTACCACATAACACTTTGCTATGGACAAATCAATGTGATGAAAAATATAACTCCATAAAACTTTAAATTCTCATAATTTTTTCCCTCGCTGGAATGCAAGATTTATATTTGGATAAGCAGTATTGTATTTCCACAACACCACGTACAGGAAATACCTAATAGATATGAATTCCGCAGAAAATAAATTTTAATACTCTGGAAAACCAATGATAAATGATATTGTGGCAAGAAATATATTTCTATTAAAATCTTATCCCTAACTTCCCTATCCTGCACTTATACAGATGTAATCTGAATGCCAGTTTGCAGTAGAAAGGCAGTTACTGTATGTTTCTAGGTATGAGTTACAGTATTTTATTCTGTTTTGAAGATCTCCCCCTAACCCCTCAATAAATGAAAGCTATGCTCCCAGAATGAACACAACCAACAGATATTAATATCATATTAAGTGGTTTATTAAATAATCTTTCCAAACTGGAATATATTACAAAATATTAACCATTTACATCTTTTCCCTGACTAGAAATACTGCAGCTCTAACTGTAACAGGAATTATTAAAGAAGCAAAAAACAGAACTTAAATAAATTAAATCATGTCACTTTCACCCAAGAACCATATCCAAATCATTTATCACCAAAGATGCCACCAAAATTCTTATCCACTCTCTCATCATATCACGTCTAGACTACTGTAACTCTATTTTCTTAAAGGAGAAGGAAAGGTTAAAACTAAGTAAGCCTTATCAGAAAGGTCCAGCTAAATATACCAGTAAACCCCTTAAAGTAGTGCTGCTCTGAGTCCTCTGTCAAAAGAAACACAGCATTAGTTTCCTTCTAGTGTGTACACATGGGTTTCTGTATTTGACTTCCTGTTTTCAGCCTAAACCTCCAGGGCTAGGGCTTGAGCATGCTCAGTTTCCTCCTCTCCCCCTTGCTCCTCCCTGCTGTAATCTGAACTCAGAGCTATAAGTGAGCAGGCAGAGACTCACGCAGGAAGTGATGTCACACCAAATTAACATGGCAGCTTCTATCCTAAACTAGGATATTTTCAATATTCACAGTGTATGTAATAAAAATTTTCAGTCGCAAAGCGCAAAATATTTAACAAAACTCCAGAGCAGGTGTTAACACTAACTTTTGCTTAGCAATGTAATATTCGCCAGCAAATGATTTTACATTGCAGGCAGTGCTTAACATTCACAAAAACGCCATTTTAGACGTTGCTTGTGATTTTTACTTACATTTCCCCTTATGTGAGATGGCCTTCTAATAATCCAGAGCTTTAACTGTTTTTTGGATAAGGGATCCCATACCATGGGATCCATACTAAAGGGCAAATTGACTAACACTGGCAAAGATTCGCCAGCGTTACCGTTTTTAGGCAAATTGCCGATTTACTAATGGGCACAGGCGTAACTTCACTATCGAAAGAGACAGGCTTTAGCTTTCATTCGCACTCTATCGACATGCGAATTTTTGCTCTGGTGAATGGACGTTACTCCACAAATTCACTAAAATGCAGATTTTACTGAATGTTACCTCTTTCGCCAGACTTGCCTTCGCCAGCTCAGACCAGGCGAAGAGCACTGGAGTGCATATATCTTCCTCAATCTTCTGTCACTTACATCATATTTTTAGTGGAAAAAGTCTCTAAGTGCCAAAAAAAACGCTGGCGTCTTTTCCTTTTTTCAGAGTGAGAGGCTGCAAAAGTCCTTAAAATTTTTTTCGGTAACAGGGTTCCCCCATGCATTTTCTAACATATGGAACACAAACTATATAGTGGGCTAATGTGTAGGGCATTTTAACAACTCTATATATTAAGGTTCCCTGGGCTTATGTAATGTAATGTATTTGCTGCAACATATACGTCCATTCAACTTTATAATTTCCCACCATATTCAAATTAGCCTGAGCAAAGACCTCTAACGAAGTTTCGTTGGCATAATTGAACACTAGCGTATCTTCGCTTTGTTGCCGAAGTAACAATAGCGAAAATTTGGCAGTGTTCGGCGCCCTGGACCTCACCCAGTGCAGTGGTCAGGGAGGAGAAAGTAAAGCCCTATCCACTGTGTCCCTTCACTGTAGGCAAATCTTACAGCCTGGGAAGCTACTCCCTGCTACACCTCCTTGATGGAGCACAGAGCTGTTCTTTCTCTCTTCCCTGTCTTACTCTCCTAGAGAGCACTGTTACAGATAGTAACTCTGCCACTAACTAGTCTCGTTCACGGGGTCCCTGCACCCCAACTTATCTCTCTGTAGAGGTGTTGGTCCCTCTAGGACAACTTGGCTTTAGTGGGCTTTGGTGTACCCATGCTGCCTGGAAACATCCAGTTGGGTCAGCAACCAGAAGAAAAAGAGGAAGATCCACCCCTTCTCACTCACTATACCAAAGTATGACAGGAAGAGGTCACAACACCTCCAATAATACAACTATGCAAATTACAACTAGCTACATGGGCATCTGCCAAGCAACTAGGGATATCAGGAAGTGTAGGGATTTAAAGCTATAGGGGGTCCCTACATAACCTAATTGCTGGAACACTACCTGATTTTAGCTCTCACTGTTTCCATTGATTGGTTACCAGGCAATAACCAATCAGTGATCTGAGGGGGGCCCAAATGGGGCATAATGGCAAATACATAGCAACCAATCAGATGTTTGCTTTCAGTAATCTAACAGCAGCAGTCCCCTGAATGCTAACTGCTGATTGGTTGCCATGAATTACTGTAACTAACATCTTAAATCTTTACTCCTATTGTGTTAACCTTTGTACCTTAAATGGCAAAAAGATGACCTCTCACTGATGGGATATAGCTGTGACATGTTTACAAATCTCCAAAAGGGCATCCTCCATGTGGCAGTCTGATTGTGCAGTGTGTATGTTAATTTTATTTTTGATGTTCTTTATTGCAAGGATTCAAATTCAACCCAGTGTGTTTATATTGGCCCCTGCATTAAAGTTTAGTTTGCAGTATATACTATCCCCAGGTAGTGCCGAAACTGGTAAACGTAATCTTTTAAAATGGAAATAGTGATCAGCCACACCTTTTTCAATGTTTACTAAATTATTAGACTACCCAGAAATTTCCATTTGACCAAAAGTGTATTAGTTCCCACCATAAAAACAAATATTTCTCTAGTAATTGTAAAATGTTGTGCTAATAGAGAGAAATTGTATTGGATCCCACAAAGCAAAAATTATTCCCATTGGAGTTTGCCAATCAGTATATGCAAATTAGAATTCTGTCTGGGATTCAGCTAAATCCTTCATGAAAGATTCAGTATTTCACAGAATAGGAAAACAGTGGATTTGGTGACTCACTATTGTGAACATAAGAGCTTATTCTTATATTTATACATTGAGCTCATATTTCCTCTTGGGCATCCATCCCATTATATTGTATGAGACATGAAGAAGTGTATTATGCTAGACTAGAGGATGGATTTGTCCCATAGGCCTAGGGGTAGTGATTGTAGTTTCTTTTTGCTAATGTATAAAATGAGATGGAGCACATGGTTCTGTCTTTTTGAACAAAGTCAGAGACCTTTTGAATGAAGTAAAGTTAATGGAAGGTAGACCTTTTTATAGAATGCTATTAGAAAGACAAGGTGACCTAATAAGAACTGCTTGCTTCACCAAAGAGGCATACTGCAAGGTGTAGTTTCACAGATGGCACTCATCATGCAACTCATTAGAAGTTTTTTTTCTAAATAGGAAGGTGGAAAAAAGGTAAAAAAAAATCAAGTTTCATGATCAGTAGCATATTTATGGAAAAAAAAACAATCTGAAAAAGTTGAGTTGCATTATGTTCTGGAAAGCATTTAAGAACAACTGGCACCCACATTTCTTTGTGAATGTGTTGAGATTTATAGTTAAGCCTGATGACCCTTCATCCAATGGTTCTACAAGGACATAGCTGAGGTGAGTCGCATGTAGCAGTGCACTGCCCTTGAAAGCAGTTGGAAAAATTACTGCCTTTTGCATGAAAAACGGATTTTACTTGCAATATTCAAACAGCTCGTACACACTGTATATATTAAGCTTCCATCAGTCATGAACATCTGGTAGCAACAATTCTCCCAAACAAAAAGACCAGGTGGAATTTCCTGTTCGGCAAAATACGAGCTATAGATATGCAAGTTTTCCTTTTCATATTGGCATAATAATATAATAATAGTCCAGGTGTGGCTTATGTGCTCCTTGTGCTCAAAAGGAAAGAGGTTTGTGTAAAATGCACCATGATACAGGTATGGGACTTGTTATCCAGAATGCTTAGGACCTGGGGTTTTCTGAATAAGGGATCTTTCTATCATATGAATCACCATACCATAAGTCTACTTAAAAATTATTTTAAAAAAACCCAATAGGATTGTTTTGCTTGCATTTAATCTTCGTTGGGATCAAGTACAATGTACTGTATTATTATTACAGAGAAAAGGGAATTCACATTTTAAAAATTTGAATTCTTTGATTAAAATGGAATGTATGGGAGTCAGTTGGAGCTGGTCATTCTTTGAGTAAAGTGTGCCACTAAAGTTAAAACCAAAGTATTTGAATATATTTGTGCAATAAAATAGTTTTTAACTGAGTTTAAAGTTTTAACTTTTAAGCATGAAAGCCAGAGCAAATTTATAGCTCAATTTTATTTTTTGAGGATTTTGAACTTTTTGTCTTACTATTATGCATCTTACCCATAACTGAAAATAACATCTGCCATAAATATTCTTGTCACTTCAGCAGCCCGTCATATCATCATATTTGCTGGAAGGCAATTGTTATTATAACAGTGGCACAGCTATACTGCAGCTAGTGCTTTACATGCAAACATTGCATTAAACATGAATCTGTAAAGGCCGCCTATACAATTAATTATCAGAAATAGTCATATATATAGTGAATAAAGTACCCCCTCTTGTAAATTATAAGGATACTATAAGTTACCGAGGAGTTTCATGACCATATAAAAACACGAAGCCGAAGTTTTAGCGAGTCATGTGATAAAAATGACATCACTAATCACAGTTTATAACTGATGACATCACTACTCACCATTTATAAGGATATCATTTACAAGATATTCATGGCTTTTGAGTATTATATAGTGAATAAAGTACCCCCTTTTGTAAAATATAAGGATATTATAAATTACCGAGGAGTTTCATGACCATATAAAAAACCACAAGGCCGAGGAACTCCGAGGTAACTTCTAATATCCTCATATTTTGCAACTGGGGGTACTATATTTATTATAATACACAAATTTCAGTGAGTCATGTGACAGAAATGACATCAGAACTCACCGTTTATAAGGATATAATTTACAGATTATTCATAGCTTTTGTGTATTATATCTATGTAATTTTCCTCTACTGCTCAGGAGGACCCAAGACAGTATTATTATTATTATTATTAACATGTATTTATATAGCGCCAACATATTGCGTAGCACTGTAACTCTTTGCCTGTGGGATGGAAGTATTCCCCATTCGCCCATGGGTAGCTTACCAGTTCCTTTGTTCTGTCTCTGGACTCATCATTGTAGGAGGTGGAATTGCCATAGTGTCTGATGATGATTTAGGTCTCAGTGCAGGAGTCCAAGTTAAAGTCCTAAGGTAACCATTCCTTGGTGAAAACATAGTACAATAACCCTGAGAACTAGGTTTAGCAAGTGACAGACTAGATCATGTGATAGTACACACCAGGGGAATAAAATAACAAAATCTAGTGAGAAAAAACTGTCTTTTGCTTCTCAAAAGAGAAACAGTGTGGGGTGAGTATGATCCAGAGGAAGGCAAAAAAACCCAATTTGAAGCCTCTCTAATTTGCCTTAGAGGGCAAAAAAACATTCCTGACCAGTCCCTGGATCAACTTGTACTATGAGCTATCTTCCATAAACCTGTATTCTTGATAAAAAATGTCCATTTACTTTATTCCTTCTACTGTTTAAACTTTACACTTTAGCAACAACACATTTCCTTTAAACACAAGCCTATGAGTATGTGCCCCAAAAAGGCCCTAAACTTGTGTTTAATTTTTTTCTTTGATCCTTTTGGGGAACCTCACACTTTTTTAAAAAAAATTGAGCTTGTATCATGCACCGGCCTATGAGTAAATTCCCCAATAAACAAGAAAGTATTGTATTTTTAATTTTTTTCTTTGGTTCTTTTGGGAAACCTCAGACCATGTTTCTATTTTTGAGCTGGTATCATGCACCCTTAGACTGGGTAAACTGTGAGACTGTTCTCCATGTTTATTTATTCTTCTATGACTTTACTGTGCTTGGTATGGTGTTCTTATTTTTCACTAATTTTTGCATCCTGCACTGCTTATTTTTATTCCTAGCCAACTACATTCTAAACATTTCCAGCAAGGGCTTAACTGAGAGGAGTCACAGTAAGTATTGGGCGAATCTGTGCCGTTTTGCGAAAAATTTGGAAAACGCATTAAAGTCAATGAGCGTCAAAATAATTTTGACGCGCGTCAATTTTGTAGCAATGCTTTACTGGTCAGCACCTGTGCTCAAAAAAGATTTAATTTGACCGCCTCCTTTTGTCCTGTTACATATTATATATTTTTTCCTGATAAATAAACAGTTGATATCCCTTCAACATGAGAATAATTTCAAACATATATCATGTGCTTTTTTTAAAACAATACAAAAATAATGATGAACGTAAAGTATTTTTTAAATTTATATAATTTTCATTTGTAGTATTCATTGGGAAGCAGCATGTAAATATGCAGCTGGATATTGTCTGCTTAATTTTTTATAATTACAATTGTGGGTTAGTTAATTGAATAGTCTGGCAGAACATTTCTATAGTTTTTTAATTACACTGTTAATTACATCTGATAATTGTGGTTCATTTCACATAATAATTGGAAATGTAAACCCCATATTTGCATACTGGGTATGTTCTCCCCATTCACAATTACTTGTTGAGTGGTCAATTTACTAATGTATGTATAAACATAAAAACTGGTGTAGACTTTTACAGATGTTTATAGATGTGCTAAATTCAAGTTTTGTGCAGTCTGTATCAAAGGAACAAAACATCATATTTTATAGGTCTTTCTTTCTTTTCTTAGGCATGTGGTAGTAACTAGATTCTTTGTGGGGATACACCATATCAATTTCACAACTGAAAACAAGTTAAATGGTACAAAAGCCATTGCCATGGGTTTTGTGTCACTTCTTGCATATTGCACTATTTGCCCTTGGAGTGGCTTTTAATGGAAGAATGCAGCTGGGAAAAAAAGTGATGATTTTTTTTTTTTGCCTTATCTGCATTGTTAAAACAGTAAGGGGCAGATTCACTAAGGGTCGAATTTCGAAGTTAAAAATACTTCGAAATTCGACCCTCGAATTGAAATCCTTCGACTTCGAATATCGAAGTTGAAGGATTTAGCGCTAAACATTCGATCGAACGATCGAAGGATTTTTCGTTCGATCGAACGATTAAATCCTTCAAATCGAACGATTCGAAGGATTTTAATCAAACGATCGAAGGAAAATCCTTCGATCAAAAAAAGCTGAGCAAGCCTATGGGGACCTTCCCCATAGGCTAACATTGACTTCGGTAGGTTTTATCTGCCGAAGTAGGGGGTCGAAGTTTTTTTTAAAGGGTAAGTACTTCGACTATCGAATGGTCGAATAGTCGAACGATTTTTACTTCGAATCGTTCGATTTCATTCGACTTCGATCGAATTCGATCGAATTTAACCAATTCGATGGTCGAAGTACCCAAAAAAAACTTTGAAATTCGAAGTTTTTTTTATTCTAAACCTTCACCCGAATTTAGTGAATCGGCCCCTAGGTCTAAAACATAGCTAACTGGAAAGTCAACATGACCAGCTCAGAGCTAATGTAAACAGATGACCATGCATCACTTTGTGGAGTTTATATGTGATTTCCTCTGTGGGAAGCTGATAATGTTCTCTCATACCTGTGTTCAAGCTCCTGCAATCCCAACACACTCTCAAGCTACATTTTTTCTACAATTACTAATAAATTCACCCACTTTGTTGGCTCTTCAGTTCTTACAATTGCAGTTATTGCAATTACATTCAGGTCTGCCTTTAACTTGTCCTTTAACATGATTGGGATTTTTCGAGGAGCATACACTTTTGGGGAAAAGTCTTCATTTACTTGAATAATGTGCTCCCTCTCCAAGCAGCCTTTGCCTTGAAACACATCTGCATATTCAAAAAAGATATTCAGCTTTTCAATGCCATCACTTTCTGGATGAGATTCATTCCATCACAGGTTTGCAGACCTATTATCGGTGTTACTTCCTGTTTCACAACTATACAACTTCACAGCAGTGATGGACGAAAAAATTCGCCAGGCATGGATTTGAGGCAAATTATCAGCCTCAACAAAAAAACAAATTGTTGCGCGTCAAAATTTACATGCGCATTAAAATTGGCGCACATAAAAATTATTTGGACGCCCATTGACTTTAGTGCATTTGGAAAAAATAATCGCACGTATAAAAATTGTAGCTTGTGTCAAAATTTGACGCATGTCAAAATTATTTTGACGCCTATTGACTTAAATGCGTTTTGCAAATTTTTCCACAGTTTCGAGAATGTTTCCACTGTTTCGCGATTTTGTTTGCCATTTTGCAAATAATCTGGCAAAGCAAAGAGGCGCAGATTCGCCCATCTCAACTTCACAGTGTACCTTTTGTTTTTGATGCAGCACTTCAAAATGACACATTCCTTTAATAGGGATTTTCTGTCCTGTGTACTGTATGTCGTCAATCTCACTTTGGTGTCTTGCAGCACCTGTGTCTATTCCAATCTCCTCAGTAAACTGTAATGCATTATATTTGCTTGAGCACCAGTGTTCAATTTTAAGCTGACAAGCTTATTTGCGATTTTCAAAGTAACTTTCCATTCCTCTTGGTGAGTCTGTGATTCCACCACACTGACAAATAAACTGAAGTGCTGCTTTGTATCCTCTTCCTCTACCTTAGATCTACACATTTTTGCAAAATTATTTGGTTTCTTACAGTAGTTACACCATACCTCCCAAAAATTTTGGAAATAAAATGAGGGACAAAAAAGTTGCCGTGCGTAGCGTGGCGACATTTTTTTGAACACGCCTGTTTTTGTGGCCACGCCCCCTAATAACCAAGTTCATTTTACAAAATTTTGCAGGTTATAAAAGTATAAAAGAACATATTTCTGTGTTTTGTTAATGAAGGTGAATTGCCCTTTTCCCAAGGGACCTGTTATCTTATATAGTTACAATTACTTATTTGCTTATCTAGATACATTTGAATTGTTACAATTGTATCTTATCTACTGTTGTGGCTGTTCTGGGCTCTCTGCCAGAAGCCAATTAAGTTGGAGACTTTGTTTCTTTTTCTGGCTGTTCAGTGCAGAGAAAAACAGGACTTTCCAGTACAAAGCGACAGCAGGTTGAGCTGTCAAAAGAGGGACTGTCCCTCTAAAAAAGGGACAGTTGGGAGGTATAGACTTTACCATAAGCTGGGCAGTTCTGTGGGTAGCTTTGATTTTTGTGCCAGGGCTGCTTTTTACGCCCAGTCCGGCCCTGGATGGGATAATGTTCCCTGGCTTCCAACAGTCAAAGAGGGGTTTACATTGTCTTACATGCTGTTTTTTTCCCTTCTCCCCCTTTCCTCTTTCTTCATCATAAGTTATTTCTAACTGCAGTGGGGGGGGGGATTAAAATTAAGTTGATACAACAAAATACAGTAGGCATAGGACCTTTTATTGAGTCGTACCTCTGTTACCGCTGCAGAGCGCTGATCAAAGCATTCTTGGAGTCTGGTAAGTTAATATCAATGTATCGGGTTTATTTTGCGCTTTTTAAAATTACAAAGGAGGAGATTTACATCTAATGCGTTTCGTGTCAGAAGACCTGACACTTCATCAGAATCATTCGTCAGGTCTTCTGACACGAAACGCGTTAGATGTAAATCCCCTCCTTTGTAATTTTAAAAAGCGCAATATAAAGCCGATACATTGATATTAACTTACCAGACTCCAAGAATGCTTTGATCAGCGCTCTGCAGCGGTAACAGAGGTATGATGTAGTAGCCAGTCAGAAGGAGCCGAAACATCGCGAGAGCTGCGTCTTAGCCGGAGCTGGCGTGCATGGGAAGCGCTCCGCCATTGCCACATCGCCTTTTCGTTTGACCTTTTATTGAGACCTGATCCAGAGAATAATCGTTTCTGAATTAAGAAGGGTTTTATTTGCGTTGCTGAGGCTGAATTAGCAGTCGAATTGTAGGGTTTTTGTTTTCCTCCTGTAAAATCAGTATGTACTCTGCTCTGAATAGGTTGAACTGAATATACAAGATTTACTGAAGACATGTAAAATCCTTCTAGCTAATTAAAAATATAGATTTTTCTTTTCTGAAGGACTTTTCCTTCAAACATTATTCCATTTAAAGTATTTGAGTACAGATCCTAGCCAATAACAAAGTTATAAAAGTTGTAGAAAATATCTGACTACGCTGAAAGGAATTTATCTTTGCAATCCTCTCCAATCCGAAAAAAAATCTAGGATGGAAGCTGCAAACCAGTTCCCAGTAACCAAATTCAGTGTGTCTGACACCAGAAAATAAAAAAAAATGAACATCTATCATTACATTGTCTTTGCATTAAATATAAGTTTTCCATAAAAGTGTTTGCCAATGCGTTTATATTACATATCAGAGGGTTAAGCAGAATCGGAGTTGGTAATCAGTCAGGATACAGAAAGTAGAATCGTCAAAAGCCAGGCAGGGGTCAAAACAGGTAATCAGAATCAGGTTCAGAACAGAATAGCAACAGCTAACAGCACCAGGAAACAAGTCCTATAATGGGCAATGAGAACCTGTATAATGGCCCTTTTAATATTTTCAAAGTTCGCGCCATTGCGCGCTGGCGTGTTGAAACACCAGCGCGCATGCGCCAATAGTAATCGGCGGAAGAGGATGCAGCTCGCGGCGGGCGTCCCCGCCGAGGGGGCCGCAAGCGTCCCTGCCGACCCCCTCCCACTAGACCACCAGGGTAAGTTGTTACACTAAGGAGGGACAGTCAGGTTGGCAAAACATTCAGGATTAGGAACTTTATGTAACAATTACTTACAGAAGCAGAACTATCAGCAAAAACAATGATCAACATGACTTATAGGTAGTGATGGGTGAATTTGCCCAGTATCACTTTGCTAAAAAATTTGTGAATTTCCTGAGAAACTATGAAAAATTTGCAAAACGATGAAAACGTTGGCAACGTCCAAATTGTCACCGGCGTTAATATTGTCTTTGTCGCCTGCAAATTTTTCCAGCAAATTCGCAAATTTATTCGCCGGCAGCTAAGTGTGGTAATTCGCCACGAATTTGCTCCTGGCGACTACATTCGCCCATCACTAATTATAGGCAACTTTTAATATACATTAATAATTTGAAGAGTAGTTTTTTAGTGTCAGTAGTACTTTAAACACAAATGGAACCTACAATGTAGCTGCTCAGGGGAGGCATTGATGACAGTGGGCAAAGTAATGAAAAATATTCTTAATAATATTCTTCTTAGATAAGCTTAGATAATGTTTTCAGTGAGTGATATATTTATGCAAAGTATTATTTGTATAATTAAGCATACAGGAGTACCATAATTAACAAATAATTAGGCAGCACCTCTGCATGTTGGCCTGCTAGTTACACCGATCTTCTAGCTAGAATACATCTGGAATTATATTCGGTTTGTATTCACCTCACTTTTGTTTCCAGTGCTGATAATAGATACCGATATACACATTACAGATTTAATGTGGCTGGGATGAAAGCCAGCCCAGTTTCCCGAAATTAAGACATTTTAAAGTAGAAATGGGTTTAATGCTTTTTATGTTTTTCAGACAAATGCCTCTAGTATAAGCTTGGATTAAATTGGGATGTACACATTCAGAAAAAAAGGTTAATATTTTCATCTTGCTTCTTAATAGATACATTTTTTTGTTGAGTCAACAATGAATTATTGCATGAAATAAAAAAAAACAAGCAATTCAATGACTAAATGACCTTCAAAAATAATTCCTTATGATATTTTTTATTAGGATGACTTGGCTATCACGGAAATAAATGTCACTGCTCTAGGTAATGCAAAAACATTTGCAATAATTCCTCTTAATGACTAGAAACATTACTCTCTATTATCTAGTTTGGCAGAATGCAATGATAAAGGTTATAGTGCTTTGTTCATACAGTGCTATAAACTAATGTGGTCATCTGATTTAAGTAGACATACTAAAAGCTTTGCAACTTCTTTGAAGATTTCTTAGTATTTCTTAAAATAAACTTGTAAAGGGTTAACTAGTTATGCAGAAATATGTATTTAATACCCAATCAGCCTGGAACCATACAGTTATAGTGCCGATTGATTACGGGGTATTTTTGTCCTATTTACAGTTTAACAAAATTAAATGTTAGCTTATACTGTATTATGAATACTAAACATTAAAACATATAGATGACACTAGAGCAGAAAGAACTAAGAGCTTGAGTTTGTCCACAAGGGCAATGCCCAAATTCAGATTACGTAAGATTCAAGCTGATTAAACCAACATGTGCTTCTGTTTTCTGTTTTCAGGGATATTAACTAAAAATACTCTTCTAATGTTACAGTTATGATAATCAGTAAAATGGAAAATATACCCCCTTTCTAGCATGGGCTCATTCAGTTGGTCTTATGTTGACAAACACTATCTAAACTTATTTTTTTATTACACAGACATACCTGATTCCACAGATAGATTTAAAGGAAACTATGATAGTCTGGTGAGTCATTTCACAACTCACAACCATTGGCGAACCCTCTGTTCTATTGAGAAATGAAATTTCAAGTTCCATTGCATAGATGGGATTTCAAGTTTCAGAATCCATCATTTAAATTATGAAACAAGGTAAGGATGGAGTTGCCTTATCTGTGGAATCAGGCAATGTCCATTTGCATTTCTATTTATTTTTGGAATTTTAAACAGCATTTATTCACATTTCTGCAAAGGAATGAGCTTAGAGCAAAAATGGTTTATTAGTAGACAATTGTTTTCTATGATATTATGTTTATGAAATGATTGCCACACCTGCCAGAGAACTTTGGAGAAAATAACATTAAAGTTATGTAAAGAGAATGGGTTAACAGTATTTCAGTACAAAACAGGATCTGTTTGAATTCATCTTTTATTTTCTATTAAATCTAAATACTCCATTCATCTTTTAATATCCATTCAGTCTTAATGTTCCATTAATCTTTAACCATGTAGTTTCCATACAAAATAGTGGAAAAATGCTACATTCTAGTCTGTGGTGACACAGGGTATGAAGTGAATGATGAATTGGGTTGAGTTTGCTGTGATTTATAAGATCTAACCATAAACTAGTGTAGTTTACCTGTAGCATAGAAATAATATATTATGTGATAAGTCTGTGCTCTGAAATGAGGCCACTTAATCTAACTTTTAAATATTAAAGACTGAGAGTAAACGTAGCTTTATCATGCCAAAGCATAGGGCTCTATCTGTGCTCTTATACTGTTCTAAATTGCTTGTTTTTGCATCCATTTTTCCAGACTAGTCAGCTGAAGGGACTAAAGTTTATATAACAGAGATATAAACATCTCCTGATTAGTTGGATTCATTATCTGTGCCTTAAAGTCTATGCTCGTATGTCTGTTTTAAATATTATTATAACACCTACTATTGATCTAGACAGTTTGTTCCATGATTGCATAGAGACTATCTGTAGAAACACATTTTAATCCAGCATTCCAGGGGCCAAGACCTTGAATATTTTTCCATTTTATAGCACCCGAAGCTATGAGCAATGGAGTTGATACACTAAGGCTGTTGTTTAAAGGAAAACTATATCCCCAAACAATGTAGGTCTCCTATACGATTCACTGTGCACACAAACATACCAAACAAACCATACTTGTTAGATTACATGAGCCAATTGACATACAATGTTCTGTCTTTTGCTTCCACACTTCTTCCTGTTACAGTTAGAGTTGTAGTATTTCTGGTCAGGTGATCTGAGGCAGCACACAGACCATCACGAAATGGTGGTTCAAGGCAAGAGATGTAAAAGGGCAATATTTACTTAAATATATATTTCAGTTTGGTAAGATTCTTTAATATGCCACTTAATATGATATAAACATATTTGCGAAGCGATGGCGCAACTACGCCTGGTGAAGTGTGGCGAAGTGCGGCGAAGTTACGCCTGCCGCAACTACGAATCTTAGTGAATTTGCCCCCAAGAGAGCTGAAAGCAGGAAGTTGGGTTCTGTTCTGTTATGTTAGACATCCAGTCACTCCAGCCTTTATACAATACATTTTTGGCTAACTAACTATATTGAAAACATTTTTTTATTTTGTACAGCCTACTCAGTTTATATTTTTAAACTGAACAATTCCTTTAAGAAATTGTTTCATTATGGAAACATTTTCATTATGGCAGGTTCTGAAAACATCAGTGAAGCGCAAAAACAGTAGCAAGCTGTTCTAATAATGAAACTAAGGGCATAATGCATCTTCATGGTTACAGCAGCAAATTGCTTGAACTAAAGTACAATGCTCATATATCTGAACACTCCTACTAGGAACTATTAGGAAGATTCTGAGCAGGCACTGGAGTGAAATCTGCGTGAAATGATTACCTGCTGTTACTTGTGTTCCAATTACTATATAATGTTTGATATAATAATGTGTTCAAATATCTGTAAACTATAAGGAGCTAAGGGGCTGCTAGGAATAACCACAAAGGGAGCCTGAACCCCCAAAAAAATCTAAAAATCCTTTTAATTGTGCATGTCAAATTAGGATTTACATTTCTGCTGTCAACAGCCACTTTCATTGCAGCTCCTGCATCTCCTCTGTTACCAAAGCTCAGGGGAAAAAAAAAATTCTAGTTTTACATACAATTACAACTGATTAATTGATGTTACTCTTGGGGGCCTATTAATTCAGCCTCACATTTTTCTGGTCGAGTTTTAAAGGAGAAAAATTTAAATTTTTAGAGGAAAAAAAATTAGACTTTTTAGAAATTGCTCCAAAGCTGCTAAAACTCCAAAAATATGAATCTGAAAATGCTCTGGATAAATACTCTTGAAGAAGTCATGTAAAAGTCAATGACAGAAGTCCCCTTTTACAATTAGAAGATTTTTTTACCTTCCTGTTGTTCAAAGGTTTTGACGCTGGAAAAATTAGAGTTTTTTATGTGACAATTAAAAAAAGTCTCACGATTCTAATTGTTGCATGATTTTGTCGAGACTTTTCCCACACATACAATTTTTGTTATGATTTTTTAGTAAATTAAACCAAATCGTGGTTGGGAGTTAGGTTTAATTTTTATTTTTAATATAATGAGAAAAACTTGAGTTATAATAAATACCCCCCTTGGGGTACTCAGATTTCCATCCCCTGAAACACTACCATGTGAATATCTTTGGACTTCCCCCTTATTGCTCCATTTCAACCCCCATGCACAAAAACGTATCTGTAGAGGAGTGCTGTAGAATCTTACTGCCATTTATGTGCTGTAGTATGGTTCATATTCAGAACTGAAGTATCTCTCAGCAAGGTACAGTTTCATAGATATTTTTTGTAATTAATATATAGGCAAATTACAAAAATGTATGTGTTTTTTCAGACCTTATTAAGGGTCTCCGCTGTAGTGTTTAGCAAAGTAGGCAGCTCAGTAACATGTTCTTGAGAAACCAAATTGTCTCTAAGCATTTTAATGTGGAAGCAGACAATCCTTATTTGCAGAATAGTTTTCAAGCAGGATGAATTCCAATTTATATGCAATACCTTCTGTTGTCTCCATGTTTGCAGCCCCAAGGACACGCTTGCTAATCTTATGATGGACATTCAATAAATTAGTGACTGAGTTTGGAATCTCAAACGCATTCATTGCTTCTACTCTGAGAATTAAAAGGGATGTGTAAGATTAGCTGAAAAAATAAAGTCCAGCTGATGCAGAAACTAACTTCTGATTACATTAGAAGTCCTGCTTACACTTCCGCACGTTGAATGCTTGATAACAATGTTAAAGCGACTCTAGCTGATCTAAGTCAGTGTGCTCATTTACCAAGTGATGATATGTCAAGTATAATACAATTTTATATTGCATCCATTGTTCTAATAAACAGTGTGGAAAAGCACTTTTTAGCTTCTCTGAATCCTCTGATGCAGTAGAAGCTTTGCATTTATTTATCTATCACATACCCAAGCAATCTTGGAAATGTACTACTACTGCCCCAAATCAATTGTGTGCCAGATAGGGAAGAGAGCTTGTAGTGACTAGGGGGTCCATTTACTAAAGTGCGGTAAAAATATTCGCACAAAATATAGACAAATTTGTCGCCAAATATGTTTTCGCCAGTTTACTAAACTGCGGTAAATATAAATTTGCGAATTTTCTTGCGCAAAAATATGTTTTTGCCAGTTATCACATTTGCTGAAAATAACGCTACGTACACATTAACGCCTGGTTTACTAAACAGTGAAATGTGCAAAAGGACAAAATTTACGCAAGAATATTCGCAAAATTTATGCCACCTATGTAGTGGCGTAAAAGTATTTTTTCGCCAGAAAATTCTCAAGGGGCAGGAAATATCCCATAGTATTTTTTTACCCATCATTCTTTGCTGACAGGAGACAGATCTGTAGCTATTGCTGATAGGATGTTTTGGCTTCTGCTTCTATCTGTTGCAACAGCAGCAGTTTCAGCTCAGAGGTGTATTATTGGCAGCGGCATCACAGTCCAAGGATTCGTGAGCCTCTACGCTTTTTTGGTTTCATTGTGATTGGCTACATTAAACTGTGCATTTCTATGAACCAAAGAGATTGACTGGTATCATTTCTTGTTCCTATGATTCTATTGGCAGAAGGGTTTATATGATGCAGACATGTTTGATTGGTGTTACTCTGGTAATGTTGTTGGATGGTATAATCATCAGTCAATAAAGTTTATGAGTTTTGAAGATGCATTTCTGGCCATAAATGTCACAGTAAAAATTGCCATAATAACCGCCATAAAACAAGACTATTTTATAGCATAAATATTCGCAACAACGTAATTTGTCGCCAGAAAATTCGCAACTCGCTAAAATTACCGCTAATGTAAGCTGGTTCATTAACGTAGTTACCGCAAGTGATCGCAATGACTTCTGAGCGCATCGCTGTTTAGTAAACTTAGTCGCTGCGAATATTCTGGCGGAAAAATATTCTCAGCGATAACATGCGGAAAATTAAAGTCAGATTTACCGCACTTTAGTAAACGGACCCCTAGGTTTCTGTATATAGAAACCACAGAGAGGAAGGGGGAGGCCCCTTAAAAGGCTAGCAGCACTCTGCATGTGTATTTCTCCGTGACAGGGGTCCTGGAGGCTTTATGTAGACATGCTTTGTGAGTGCTTGACAGAGGAATTGTGAACGGATTTCCTGAAATGTATGTACATAACTTTTTAAGTAAGTTCCTTGTCAATTGTGACTCCAGTCTACCCCTGTGAACTTTTGAAGCTGCTAAATATATTATATAATGTTTGGCAGGGTTCATCCCAGCCCTGGCTGGGAATGTGTCATTCATGGCTGACCCTGTTACAAACTGCTTCTTAGACTCAGTGGAGTCTACAATCTCATGGGTACACTCTGTGTTCTGGAGGTTTAAATCAACTTTCCTTCTATAACACTCCTGCTCATATTTTATTGTGAATGAGAGGAGGTGGTAACTGAGAAATTGCTCCCCGTGCCCATGGTGATATCTGTGTCATCAACTGCTCAAAATTCCAGTGTTGGGTGCAGAGGAGCTTCAGGAGGTGCAGCAGAGCCCTGTCCTTGCGCATGTAGCAACACAATGCAGGAAGGCCGTTTTTTTTTTTTGCACTTGTGAATGACCTCTCTTGTGTAATATTAGCTTTACATGCTTCTCCTGTTTTACGCTTTCTTCCGTTTGGTTAAACCCTGCAGAATCATATGGAAGAACACACACATATCATGTCTTTATTTTAATTTTTTCTGCAGCAAAGGACTGGAAAATTGTGGAACTTTCTTTAGTTTAATAGCTTCTAGTCAGACATTCACAAAGAAGCACGATTTAGAAAAAAAAATTACTTAATCTGGCTTCTACTTGAACCATATTCAAGTTGTAGCCAGACTATTGTGTTTATTTGATTGTCAGGTGCAGTTTACCATCAATATTTCAAACAATGTCTAAATAACTTTATATGCAAAACAATATTTATTCTACAATGTTTTCTGCATCAGTGATACAGTATATCAGTTTGGGAAACGAGCACACAAAATAAGTTAAATAAGTAGCAAAAATAAATTTTATTTTTCAGATTAAGTTTATTGCATTTTTTACCAGCACTATATTGTCTCAGCAGGGAACTACTGTATATGCAATTTACCTACTTAAGACCGTTTTTGTTCTTATGGAATCGGTGCATTTCGCTTTTTAACTAGTGGAGCTAGTTTCTATGGGAACCACTCTAGAACTGGCTATAGTCAATTAAGGTTCTGGCAGGTCACTAAGGGACTCAGATGCTGTGTTTTCTTCTACAACTGTTGTGAAAAAGAAAACATGTATATATAGTTCATTTTTAGTCACTTTTAAAAACATTTCAAGTAACAGATATGCAATTCCCTTTTAAATTAATAAAAAAATTCTATTTACTAAGATATCACACCAAGCTTTCATGTATGCTCTCTGAGCATGTATGAACAATAACCAGTCACTATGGAGGACATTTTTCAACATCATCTATGTAATGAATATATTTTCTGATCCACAAAGCACTGCATTGTTTACACAACAAATAAAAATGTTCAAAGGCTAATAGCAAACCCACAAACCACAACCTATGTTTTACATGTACTGGATAGAAATAAATTGAACGTAAAATCAATATGATTAATTTTCATTTTTTATATTACTAGTCCATCAAGATCAATAAGCTTATGTAATTAGCATTCTTAGTTGCTGGTTGGATATTTATTCTTTCAATCTTAGGTATAAGTGATCTACTTATACATGCTTAATAATGCTTGGTAGAACAGGGGTATTCCAGGGGAATCATTGCAGGTTACACCTGAAACCGAATTCTTTGTTTGAATACACAGAAAACACAGAAAAGACCTGTCATTCCTATCGCCTGGAGTAGTGATATGCACCCGCCTGCCAACCTCCATCCCTCCACCCATGCCCGCCCGAGCCCGACTTCGGGGTTCCTTTCATAGACCCACAGTCACAAGTCATAGTCACAAAAGTGGCGGGGCGTGCAAGTGTGCATCTATAAAAGTTCAACTCGGAAGCCAACATTTGTAAAGGCGACCCGGAAAGGGGGGTGCAAGGTTGGCCTGAACTCGCCCACCCGCGGGCCGACCCGCACATCACTATCCTGGAGGCCTATTGATCAAAAGTTGAATTTTAGAGGTTTTAGAGGTTTTTGAAACGAAGATTAACCATATCTCTAAAACCACAAAAGCCATGAAAGTTATTAAAAGATCTGTATTTTTTATATATATATTTTATATATATTTTCGAAGATTTTGGGCTGTTTGACGTATAGGATATGTGGTTTTCAGGCAACAAATCGAAAAAGCTGCATGATTCTGTCGTAACTTTTCTCAAGTACAATTTTCAATTGGCTTTTTTAATAAATTAAGCCAAATCGTGGTTGGGAATTCGGTCAAATTTTTATTTTAAAAATAATGAGAAAAATTTAAATTTTAATAAGTACCCTCCTCAAAATACAAACAGGAAGAAAATGCTGAATAATGCGCTATAAAATAAGAATATCTCTAAGACTTCTAAGAAATTTAGTTTTTTTAGACAATTACAAGTGAAAAAAAAGGAGAAAGCCTGTAAAAGTCCAAATTGATTAAAAATGGTTACTTAGGATCAACACAGCTCCCATTGACTTCTATTGGAACTTGACAGTTTTTACTTGGCACATTTTTGTATTTCATGGATTTTCAATATAGAAATTAAATTATTAGTAAATATGCCTATATGTGACCTATTTATCAACATTCTAATTTTAGTGGTTTTAGAGGTTTTAGAATTCAAGGATAAACTCGTTTTCTCTAAAAACACGAATGCTGTGTAATTTATTTAAAGATCAGAATATAAAAAGCACAAACAAAAAAAACTGAATAATGCACAAAAAAGATCAGATAGTGAAAAAAAAATCAAAAAAAAGTCCGAATGGCTAAAAAAAAATCCAATAGGATTAGCACAGCTCCCATTGACTTCTATAGGACCTTGACTGCTTTTACTTGGTGAATTTTTGTATTAAAGTTTTTATTATACACTTAATAAATCTAAACTTTTTAGAGTTTTATAGAAAATCTTAAAAACAAGGACTTGTTAAAGAAAAATTAAATCTTTAAAAAAAAAAAAAAGACATTCAAATTTTAGCAAATAGGCCCCTTAGTCTTAGAACATAAGTATGTGAGATTTTGGGGTGAGATTGCCAAACAAATATAATTTTGTCTCTTCATTTACAATTTTTTTAAAACATTTTAGAAGCAAGGGCAGACAATGTCATAAGCAGGGCAAAGCACTTAAAGTTAGTTAAATTACAGATACATTATTATGCAGTCAAGTCTCAGAAGAATGCTCGTGGTGATGCATTTTATAAACTCAAAGTAATAGAACCATGAAGCACAGTATATTTAATAGATGAAAAGCATATACTGTAGGAACCAATTATCTACAAGGCACAAATGTATGAACAAATGCAAAAGACATACAGCTGTTGCTACGACAGCCAACTCAATGACAATTATCATTTCTGGTTCCATTGGAATAATTATTGTGAAAATTGTAACCCTAATCTATCACCACGGAAACTGTTTCATGGCAGATGTTTCTTGGCAAATATGAAAATTATTACTTATAGTCTTCCAAGCAGCCATCATCATATCAGTGGTCTTCATGGCAATTTTTAGATTTGTCTCTATGGCAGCATTATCCCCTACTTGAATTTCCTATGGCACCTAATCTAATTGTCTCATTGGCAAAATGCCATCAAGGCAACTGTTTTCCTGCTAATAATGAGGATCGCAGGTATCACCCAAGCAACAGCTCCTATGGTTCTGTGGAAAGTTTCAGCATGGCAATGGTATGAATAGCAGTTATCAACATCATCTCCATGGCAACTGCCATGGTAGTAACTTTAAGCCAAGGCAGCATTTTCTTTGATTTCATTTCTCATAACAAATGGCAAAAATACCTTTAATTATCTCAAAGAATAGATTAAAACAAATCCTAAAAAGTTTATACAAAACTATGAAAGATAAAAGAATACAATCAAAAATGTTTAGAACACAAATAAAATAAAATAGACAATAGAATGCTTAAAAATATTGAAAAACATTGTTTTAAATAATTAGGAAAATAACAAAAAAAGTGGTAGCTTACCTTTAGGTAAACTTTTGCCATGTTTTAGAATGTTCTATTCTTAGCAAATTTTCCGTTGGAATTCTTTTTTTACTTATTAAAGTTTTTTTCATTATTTGCATTCTGCTTCTGCCTCTCTGTTGATTTTAAATTGTCCCCAGAGCCAAAAAACTATTGCTATAATGTTGCTGTATTTCATATTACTTTTCTTTCTATTCAGGGTCTCTACTATTTATTTTTTAATCTTTCATGCAAACCTCTTCCTGGTTGCTCAGGTAAATTTGCTTAGAACCCAAAATGGAGAGCTGCTAAATAAGTCATAAATCACAATAAAATGAAGGACATTTTCAAAATGTCCCAGAATATCACTGTTTACGTCATACAAAAGTAATTTTAATGATAAATAAATACATAAAAAATAATAATGGGATTTATGCAATAAAAATAAATAATTGAAAATAATATATTGAACATAACATAAAATCCCTTAAAAGATCATTAATAACATATAATGAATTAAACATAAATAAACATTAAATGAAAATCTATGAGTGAATAATGCAGTCAAATAATAAATAATATGTTTGTTTATGTGCAAGTCGCACATTAGCTCCCGACATGCCTCATTCATTTTCAAGCAATGCAGACACAACGCAGTGTTGAATATGTGGTATATTTTAATAATGTAATGTAAAAGGTATATTAGGATCTTCAACTTTAGATTAATGAGAATTATCCTAAGCCCTAAGACCTGTGAGAATTATTAAATAAGAGCAAGAAAATGAGGAGCTCATTACAGATTTTGAAAAGGTCAATAAAAGATCATCTGGCTAAGGAAAAAAATTATAACTAGCCTTAACATAGTTTGAAACATGCACAGAAAACTTTTTTTTTTTGTTGGACAATTTGTATCACTACTAGGACAAATAAAATTCTTTATTTGCATTTATCCCTAACTGCATAGTACTACTGGAAAAAGCATTTCATTTGTTTCTTTAGGGGTCATAGCTGTTGGAGGTCCAATCCTGTTACATTTACCAGGCCCTGATACCCAAGAAGGTCCCATTGGCACAGCTTTAAATTTATAAATTGAAATATATCCATAAAGTGAAATATGTCCTTATATTTGTCAGTCTCAGATTTCTAAAAGTAACAAATACAACTGCAATGCACAAGAGTAACGTTGACTTATTTTCACAATAGCAATCAGTATCCGGATCTATTGACTCATATAGCAATCACCTGCTAGAAGCATTTTGTCCCCCACCCATTGAGCTACAGGTATGAGACCTGTTTTCCAGAATGTTCCGGACTTGGGGTTTACCAAATAATGGATCTTTTAGTAATCTGTGTCTTTATACCTTAAAGGGATTCTGTCATCATTTTTATGATGTCATTTATATTTCTAAATTACATTGTTTACACTGCAAATAATTCACTCTATAATTTTTATTTATATATATATATATATATATATATATATATATATATATATATATATATATATATATATATATATATATATATATATATATATATATATATATATTAAATTCCTGAACCAGCAAGTGTATTTTTTTTTAGTTGTAATGTTGTTGTGTAGGCAGCCATCTCAGGTCATTTTGCCTGGTCATGTGCTGTTCTTAGATCTACCAGGCAGCTGTTATCTTGTGTCAGGGAGCTGCTATCTGGTAACCTTCCCATTGTTCTGTTGTTAGGCTGCTGGGAGGGAATGTAATCACTCCAACTTGCAGTACAGCAGTAAAGAGTGACTGAAGTTTATCAGAGCACAAGATACATGACTGGGAGCAGCTGGGAAAATGACAATATGTCAAATTAAATATAACAAAATCTGTTTGCTTACAGAGAAAAAGGAAATCATTTTAATAAATTTGAATAAAATGGAGTTACTGGGAGATGGCCTTTCTATAATTTGGAGCTTTCTGGACAACAGCTTTCCAGATAACAGGTCACATACCTGTACAAAACCATTTGAATTGTTCTATTTGACATTGCCCTAAGTTTATGATTTATTTATATTGATATAGCTGTCCAGACTGCCTATTATAAGTTACAGAGGAGTTCATGACCAAGACCGAGTGTTTTTATACAGGTCATGGAACTCCAAGGTAACTTCTAATATCCTCATATTTTGCAACTGGGGGTACTTTATTTATTATAATACACACATTTCAGTGAGTCATGTGACAGAAATCACATCAGAACTCACCGTTTATAACTGATGACATCAGAACTCACTGTTTATAAGGATATAATTTACAAAATGTTCATGGCTTTTGTGTATTATGCCCAAATAAAATCAGTATCATTAGCATACAGACAACATTTTGAACTTCTATGACTTGTATAAAAGAACAAAAGCCGTGGCATCATGATTTTACATGGTCATAGAAGTACTTGGTAATATCTTCTTATTTCTCACTAGGGTGGACACACATAGCATAACACATGTAGCCAACTGTCATTTGAATCTTCCACATCCAAAGCATCCTTGCCATCCTTTACATCATCTCTTTGCTCTTTTTGCTATGTACTTTGCCTGAGGCTTTAGCTAGCTGGTGCTTAGACAACAACTTCTACAGTCTAGCCAATGAAGAGTGCTTTATGTGTGTACTGACGTCACGCATGCTTTTGATTTAATGGATTGCCTTTGTATTTATGTGGGCAATCTTTCAGCTCTCACACTCTTCCATTCTTGTTCTCCCAATGGTGTATATCCTAGTCCAAAATATAACAATAGAATAACAGATAATTCTCTTTTTTAAATAAATGGTCAAGGAAATGGTTGAAAGGGGAAACTGGAATAAAATAAAGAATTGCTGATAAGAGTCATAGATAATCAGGCAGAAAGAATGAAGCCAAGGTCAAAATTTAGCACTATGGACTATGGTATTGTGGTTTTAGTGATACTCTTTAAAGTGTACTTATTAAACTGGAAAAAGCTTTTTAAAAAGTTATTGTATTATGAATGATTAATAATTATTAAGCCCTTTCACTTGTTGTTTCTATGGGCCACTATGGACAGTTCAAGCAAACACACAATCCAAAAAAATAGGTACATTCATGGGCAGAATATTAATAGCAGATATTTTGTCAATGACTGCGTCTTTGTCACTGCAAACTGTTTGTGAATGGTGCAAGTTAGGAGGAAAGGAGTAAATAAAGTAAACTGAACACAATAAAGTAAACTATTGGAACAAAAAAAATGTGCCCGAATATGCAGAATTTATTGCTATCATTCCAAGAACTTTCATTTTCAGTAAAGTATAGTTATATAGTATAGACATTTTATTGGTAACATTAACATAAGTGGCCTTTTTCTTTCAAGCCACTGATAAATTCCTCACTAATGCTTTCCTCACATCTCTTTTAGTTGTAACTTCCTGCGAACAAGCATACAATACCTGCAAAGAGCTCACCCAAACTATATCTTACATTAACCAAAACTTCGAAGACATATCCAAGCTCTCCCCTTCCAACCCATTATCTATAAATTTCCTTCTCTTACCTTGTATTCATTCTTGCCAATATTTGGCACTTATCTCAGCTTCTCAAGACTTTCTCTTCTTCTTACCCTTCCTAATTCTAGTAAAGTACTATAATCTTTCCCCATTATTTGCTATGACAAAAGAAAACAAATTGACTTTGGGTGCAGGAGTCAGATTTGTATATCAGATTTAACCTGAAAATGTCTGGATACTGTAATAGAAATTTAGAATATATTTGACTTGGGCGGGCAGATTTATGGGATTTAGCAATGTCTACAATGAAGGAAGACAGTTGCCCACATTATTAATATCAATACATGTCCTTGTTCTCTGTAATAATGTGTATAAACATACTGTAGCTCCCTGAACCTTTCAGGATTCTACCAGGTAAACATGGCAATAAATACTGTATCTAGTCTAAACAGAAATGCTGATCTTGTTGGATTCCAAGAGAGATGCTACTAATCCCTTTGGGCCCATAGTAAAGATAAACCATCTGTTTTCTTGAAAGGTTCCCTATAAATATACAAATATTTTCTGTAGAAATATTTCAGGTAAACATTTATTAAATTTAGCTCAATCTTCAGTCTCCAAATACATTTCCATTTAAAGATGCATTTCCTTCCAGCACGAAAGAATACTATTTATATTTAATTTGAAATTAGTTAATTCTGAGCTCTATCTCTGTGATTACAGAAGAATATTCTTATGGATACAGAGTCCAAGACAACATATTTTATGTGCCAAACTACTTGTTAACCTATGAGCTAAGCAATTATGACAACCAGGGGCCAAGTAGATATACCGAACCAAAAATCTATTTTCTCAAATGATGACAAAAACATTTTATGAAAATAATGGTTACAGGGACATATAAATCAAATAAAAACAAAGCCAAGGTTGCACAGTTGTTTTCTTTTACTTCAAAAAATGAGAATGCAAAAAGCCCATTATATGCCTCCCAGTTGTTAAGTCCTGTAAAATATGACTAAATGTCAGGCTTTGTATTTTCACTTATCTTAACAGACCATAAAATAAGTAATTTATTATTATTATTATTATTATTATTATTATTATTAACATGTATTTATATAGTGCCAACATATTTAATAGCACTGTAAAGTAAATGTGTTTATACAACTAAAGCACATGAATTACATACATAGAACATATGGAGTTACATACATCAGAATCAATACCGGTACCAAAGGTGAGGAGGCCCTATGCAGAAAGAGCTTACAATCTAAAGGGAAGGGAATAATACACAAGGTGTGGGAGTGGGCAAGATCAGAATTAAATGGGTGAGGGGTGTGGTACTGTATGTGGTATTACATTTGGTAGAGGGTATGCTTTGAAACAATTTGCTGTTTACTAGTCATGGGCGAATTTATTCGGCAGGCGCAAATTTGCGTCGAATTTGCGCGATTCGCTACCAGCGAATAAATTTGCCCATGACCAAAAACAGCCGCCGGCGTCAAAAAAACGGACGCCGGCATCAAAAACGCAGTTTCCCAAATTTTTCGCCCATCACTACTGTTTAATCTAAAAGATGTATCAGATGGCAATTGGATTTTAATCTTGTATTGTATCATACTTGTTTATGAAACTAATAAACATGTTGAAAGAGAGGGTATGCTTCTCTAAAGAAGTGCTTTTTAAGAGATTTCTTAAAAGCAGAAAGGTTGGGAGAAAGTTGGACAGACCGTGGGAGAGAATTCCAGAGGAGGGGGGCAGCCCTTGCAAAGTCTTGCATGTGAGGAGGTAATGAGAGAAGAGTTGAGTAGCAGGTCAGAAGAGGAGCGTAGTAAGCGGTTTGGTGAGTATATAGAGATGAGTTCAGAGATTTAGGGTGGGGCAGAGTTATGAAGTGCTTTGAATGTGATGGTCATTAATTTAAATTTAATTCTGAAGAGTAGTGCAAGCCAATGCAGGGATGGGCAGAATTGCATGGCAGAGGAGGAGCGGTTGCTGTGGTGTATAAGCCTCGTGGCAGTGTTCATTATGGACTGGAGAGGTGAAAGTCTCTGGAGGGGAAGGCCAATTAAAAGAGAGTTACAGTAGTCTAGACATGATATGATGAGACGGTGAATAAGCATTTTGGCAGCATCTTGGGTGATAAATGATCGTATTTTGGATATGTTCCTTAGGTGGAAGTGACATAATTTAATAAGTGACTGGATATGAGGAGTGAATGACAGGGCAGAATCTAGGATAACCTCAAGGCACCGGGCCTGGGGAGACAGGGTGATAGTGGAATTGTTAGCTATGATGGATACTTCTGGGATGTTACTGGTGTTAGTTGGAGGAAAGAGAACCATTTCCATTTTAGAGAGGTATAATTTAAGGTAGCCTTGCAACATCCAAGTAGAGATAGTGGACAGGCAGGAGGAGACCTGAGTTAGGAGTTCTGGGTTGAGATCAGGAGAGGAGAAATAGATCTGAGTATCATCAGCATAGAGGGGATAGTGGAAACCATACGAGGGAGGAAGTATAGAAGGAGAATAAAAAGGGTCCCCAGAACAGAGCCTTGAGGAACCCCAACAGAAAGAGGTAGAGGAAAAGATGCTACTCTATTGTAGGAGACACTAAAGGAACGATTTGTGAGGTAAGAAGAGAACTAGGGCAGGGCTGTCTCACGAAGGCCAAGCGAATGGAGGGACTGGAAAAGGAGAGGGTGATCTACAGTAATGAGCACATCCTTATTCTATATATGGTAGAGGGATGATAACGAAGGCCTAGATGAGTCACAAACAAATAAACAAGATGTAGCATTTTAGGGAGATCATGAAAGATATCCAATGGTTAGACGTTATGATTTAAACCACAAATAAATAAACTGCCTCCCCGTATGGGACTAAGGGGCATGTTTACTAACATTGGAGATAAATATATGGAGAGATTTCTGGAGATGTTGCCCATGGCAACCAATCAGCAATTAGATTTAAACAGCCACAGCCAAGTTAGAAAACAAAAGCAAAGATCTGATTGGTTGCTATGGGCAACATCTCCAGAAATCTCTCCAGATATTTATCTCCAATGTTAGTAAACATGCCCCTAAATCACTGGGCAGCAACAACAGCACTGACCATTCTATTACATCTGTTTCTGAAAATGTACCGTATCAAGAACTGAATTCCCATTTTGAATATTTTTTTAAAGAAATATATTTTTCTCATTCTACTGGGAACTAAAATGCAACAATTAGACATATTTTCTTTATGCAAATCTGCTGTGCCTTGGGTTTTATGACTCACGTTGCAAAGTCAAGTAGCACGAAGCTTATTGCACAGCAGTTGCACATAGTGGCAATTTACCTACCATTGAATGTCAAGAGTAAGCCTTGCATTTTAACAAATAAATTACTGAAAGGGGTATATTGGCTTGAATATGGTTTAATTTAACATAAAATGTTTGCATTTAGAAACATAGCTTAAGAAACAACTCTGGCTACCAATATTTAAAAAATTAATTTCTAGGTGCATTGTACTGCTGTGGTGGAACATCATGTTAAAATAGGGCATAGTACAAAAAATCCACCCATAAATGCTATTCCAACAGAACATGGCTGTTCCATTAATACAGTATTATAAGTACCAATTTTCATTACAAATAACTTTTTGATGGCAAGAAAACAAACTTTATTGTGGGAAAGGATCACTGAAATAATTCTAAGCAGCTGAAAGTTTATAAACCTAGCAGATTTCTAGGCACAAACATTCCCTAAAACAGCCAAAAAAAGCTATGGTTTTTGTAATCCATATCCCTTTTTTAATCTTCTCCTTACTTTCAATGGCTTGTTATTTATTCTACTCTATCTTTTTCTGTCTCAATTTGCCATTGTGAAACTTACCACTCAGTGCATAAATCTGTATTGACCAATATGCCACAACACTGTATATATCAGGCAGGAGGACTTAGAGGTCAGGTATAGGATTTTATAGTAATCTTAATCAGTATAAAATATCAGTGTTACAAGGCCACCAACTGTCAGGATTTTTCTTGAGTGTCCCACATATAGTCCATGTGTAACCAATCCACAGACAGGCTGGGATACTGCACTCCTTTATATAATTGGTCATCCATGTTACACAAATCCAATGGGCTAATGGTTGCAAAACAGTCCCAAGGGCCAAGAGTTGTTCACCTCTGAATTAACTTTTAATTTGTTGTAGGGAGTGTTATTCTGAGACAATTTGCAATTGCCCTTTTTTGTTACTTAGTAATTAATTAGTTTTTGTTCAGCAGCAATCTGGTGTGGAATATTATAAGCTACCTGCTTGCTAGGGTTCAATTTACTCTAGCAACCAAGCAGTGGCTGGAATAAGAAACAGGAATATAAATAGGAGAGGGTCTTTATAAAAAGATAATTAATAAAAGTAACAGTAACATTGTGACCCCCATTTAAAAGCTGTAGAGTCGGATAAGGAACGCATATACTGTAATTAAATAACTATAAAACTGAACTGGTATCATACCCCTAAAAAACTTCACAGAATTCCCCTTGTTCTCTAATGGATGTTGAAGACAACTGGGGACATTATCTCGTATATTGTGGTATTGCCCCAAAGTTATCCCCTTCATAAGGATACCTGCATGATGGACCATATCCTAGCAGCTAGGTGGTTGCTTTGTAAGAAATGGAAGCAACAAACTATACCCACAGAATTACTCTGTTAATCTGTGTAATTCGATTTACTGTTTTCCTTGTGGGAGCCATGGCAAAGGGCTAGTATAGGACATCATAAATTCCTGGGTCCCCCCAGGAATGGGGGGTACTATTATATGCCTGACTATTTTCCCTTCTTTTTTCTCTTTTTCTTGTTTTGTTACTGATTCTTCTCTTCTAATCTATCTTTTTATTTGCTATCTTGTTTATGTTTTTGAACTGATGCAATTGCTGTCATGCGTTAATTTAACTGAAGAGGCAGCAATTTTGTAATACACTTAATGGCTGTATTTCTTGTGAAAACTTTATTAAAAAAAAAAGTAAAAAAAAGGCTTGTCATTATCGGCTCCCTAAATCCAGTGCTAGGCTCCCTGGGCTTGGCTCTGCTTCCGCCTGTAGCAGACACCTCTCACTTCAGGAGGAGCCCTCCGCTAATCAGATTCTGCCAGGTCTTAATAAAAGAGGAGCCAAGCAAGAGTTCTGGACTGGCAAACGGGCACGGTCGTTATCAAGGTTTTGGACGGAAGGTACAGTTCAAGGCATACACAAAAACGTAGTCAGGCAGGCCGGGATCGGTGCTGGCAGAGTACAAGCAAAGTCAGACAGGCAAGGGTCAATACTGGTAGAATCGTCAGGCAGGCAGGAGTCAGGATTAGCAGAGTTCAGGATAGTCAGGCAGGCATGGGTCAATATTGGCAGAGTTCAGAATAGTCAGACAGGCAGGGATCAAAACCAGGAATCAAACATATAGAAATCACACCCAGGATACTAACAAGTAGACCTAACAATGTGCAATGGGTTTTAGGCCGAGACCCCTTTAAATATTTGAATTTCATGTCAAAGCGTTGTGACGTCATCACGCCGGCGCGTAAATTTCCGAAGTGCGTGCCACACATGACATAGGAGTACCGGCGCCAGAGGAACCAGGCGCACCACACAGCAGGCGTCCCCACCGGCCCCCTAGACAACCAGGGTGAGTTTTTGTTACAAATATAAATGCGAACCATTTAAAAAGTTGTTAAGTACTGGTCATTCAATAACATACTAACACTTATCATAAAGGTGAACAACCTCTTCAGCGGGAGAGATGTTGGTCTCTGGGCCTCCGTTCATTGTAAAAAGAATTTTTCGCAGTTTCGCCCATCACTAGTGTTATTCCTTTACAGAAAGTGAAGAAAAGGAAATTTCTAGGCTGTTCCAAAAAAATTTCAGTGTCTACATTCTTCTTTACAAACTCAAACATTCACTGTATGAACTGGAAAGTGTTTCAAGATTTTACTTTCCTTTGAATCACTGAACTAATATTTAGTTGTATAATCAGTGTTTCTGAGAACTGCTGCACTTCTGTGTTACATGGAGTCCACCAACTTCTGGCACCTTTTACATTCCACAATTTCTCTGTATTTCTTGGTGTTGCCTCAAAAACATTTTTATGTCACCCCACAAGTTCTCTATTGGATTACGGTCTGGGTATTGTGCTGTCCACGGGTTTTTCCTCTTCGGCCTAAAGCAACATGACTTCTTCAAGTATTTTGATGTATTGAAACTGATCCATGATCCCTGGTATGTGATTAATAGTCCCAACACCATAGTATGAGAAACATCTCCATATCACTATGCTTGTGCCACCATGCTTCACTGTCTTCACACATGGCTTGAATTCAGTTTTTGGGGGTCGACAAACTGTCTGTGGTCCCTTGACCCAAAAAGAACAATCTTGCTTTCATCAGTCCACAAACTGTTGCACCATTTCTCTTTAGGCCAGTCAATGTGTTCTTTGGCAAACTGTAACCTCTTCAGCATGACTTTTTTTCAACAATAGGACTTTGCGGGGGCTTCTTGCCGATAGCTTGGCTTCACATAGGCATCTTCTAAATGTAACAGTACTCACAGGTAACTTTACATTTACATATTCTTTGATCTTCCTGGAGCTGATCATTATCTTTGCCATTTTGGCTATTCTGTAATCCATTTGAATGGTAGTTTTCAGTTTTCTTCCACGTCTTTTTTGTTTGCCATTTTAAATAATTTGATTAAAAAAAACCCTACCCCCCACCCCACGTAGACCCCCCTCCCCCCCAGCATAGGAAATGTCCCTAACTTTATACTTACCCCTCTGTGCAGATTCAGACATCGAAGTTCCAAGCAGCCATTTTCAGGGTCTTTGGTAAGCTGATTGGGAGACCATTGAAGCGGCACATGCGCAGTTGGAGCAATTTGCCGGTTTGCGACAACTGTGCATGTGCTGAAACTCACGAAAATTGCAGAAGCGCCGGAGGAAGACACGAAGACCTCGAAGATGGCTAATGTGAACTGTGAACCCTGAATCTGCACCGAGGGGTAAGTATAAAGTTAGTTGCATTTCCCCCGTGGGGCAGCTATGCTGGGGGGGAGGGATGTGGTCTACGTGGGGGGTAGGTTTTTTTTAAAAACAGTTAAATTCTCCATTAAAGTTACAGGAGCGGCATTTTGCCCTCCCTGTTGCATACCTCTCAACTGTCCCATTTTCCACCTATTGGAAAAATTCTGTATTATGGTGACAGTAAAAAAGAAACCTGAGCACAAAGCCTATGATGTAATTATGATCTGCAGTATTTGCAGTACAGTTAAACTTGTCAGATGTTATTACTGCATGCACAGTGAAAATACTGTCACTGTATGAAAGCTGCAAAATAATAGCAACTCAAACTCTCAAAGCTAATTGCTATGACAAAACAGATGGAGTTCAAGCAATAAGCAGATCTTTGTTTTAATTTACTTTTTCACCCCTGAACCCTAATATCATTCCATTTAGATGCAATTATTTTTGAAAGCTGCTTTTAAGATAAAAATTGTTCTCTCATTTATAGACCGCAGTTAATAACACTGACTGTAAAATGCATTGCAAATTTTGAAACGAGATGGAATTTCACAAGGCCAGTCTTCCTCTTCCCTCTACATGCAGTGCCCTCATTTTCCCTTTTTACGTGTCAGCTATTTTGGGCTGGTTTTATAACATAAAATAGACAAGTATAATTGGATATTTGAAATCTCAGCACCAATTGAACACTTAATGATCCATAAGGGGTTACAGAGCTATGTAAAACATATTGTATTTGTGAGTTTAAAAAGCATTTCTAAATAATGGCACAAGGGTACAGTAGATTTAATTTGTTGCAGCACTTAAACGAAAAGGCACTGCAGTTCCAAACACAACAAAGACTGTGCACAATATTTCATTATTTCCTCTGTCAGTATTAAAGTGTGATGCCCACAGTCATAGGAATGAAAGGGAGTAAATTGTGTGTGGGTAATTCAATAGGACGTATGTCCATCATTAATATGAATGTATAATAATGCATATGCACTGAATGGTTCGGCCACAATTACTTTCTCCTCAAGAGACCTCACTATCTCATTTCTAAGACAGAAAAGAACAGTAACTTTCAGAATGCCACAAAGAAAAATGCATTCTGAATTGTACCACAATTTATTTCGGAGGATTCTCTAGGGGTTATTTTTATATGGAGAGCTGTGCAGGCAAAAGCTGTATGTAATACATTCCATTTTTCTTCTATGCTATATATATATATTATATTTTCAGAAACTGGGAAATGTCTTATTCCTTTTACATGTTATATGTAAAAGGAAGGCACACACAATATATTGGGGGTAACACTTAAGAAAATGGAGAAGAGCTCTACTAGAGACATCAGTAATTAAAAGGACACTAGAACTACAATAGTAAATGTACTAGATTTTAAATAGATAACTACTTTACACTCTTCCCAAATGCCTTCGTATCATCTATACTCCATCTGTTCAAAAAGTATGGCAGAATTCCAGTTTGTCTCCACATGTACAAAAATATACTCCTTCTGTTCATCTTTCCCTCCCGTCCTGTAGCCTGTGTCACTGACATGATTGTTTTGTCACATTATTATCCAGATGAAACAATGTCATTATTGTTATTTTTGTAGTTAAACACACACATATCGAACTTTAATGGAAGAGCTTCATGATGTGACTACACATTCCTGCCATGTGCCTTAGTTCTCTCAGTTATTTTCCAAGATTAGTGAATAACTGATTGTTCATCCAATGTTTCTCTCACAGTGAGTCCCAGGGTTTATATATGTGTATTTATATATGTACAGGATTGTACATATATGAAGCTTTCCTAATACAACAATACTCCATTTAGTTCCTTTACTATTTGTTATCCAGTGTAAACAGTACAAACAGGAGTCTAAATACAAATTTTTACAATCATCAGCCTATTGAATCATATTGTAAGACGCTCCGGGAGATTGCAGAAATCTCTTGCCTACCGGTGCGTCTCTCCTAGGCTGTTGGTGCGCAGGCACGCACTGACTCCAAATTGGTTCCATTTATACTGTTCCTGCAGAAGTAGTCACTCCTTTGAAGATAGCAAGGTCCAAATATTGGATAAAGAAGACTGCTGGTTGGAATGAGGCATGAAAAAGGTGATTCATGTCAAGGTGGAGAAACCATCCCTGAACAGAGGCGGGGGCATTCGACACCACCTGTCTGCTACATACAATGCTGTTCTAACATCTGTACCCCGGCGGTTTCAGAACACGTCACACATCCATTCATGCAACTCTCACAAGTAACACCTGTTTCTAGGAGTTGCATGACACATTGGATAATCCTAAACAGAATCAACACCTATGAATTTCTTCAGATGTCACCCCTTTGAAGAGTTATAATGTGCCATTGGGATTAGTGGAAGCGTTTATATGCCGAGAATTTCCCACACGAGTCAATTGAACCGAAGAAGCTGCTCGGATGAGCAGTGAAACGTCTTCATTGATTACTCAGCAAGTCCAGTTGTTTTTAGATTTACCTATACTAGATATACCATGACCTGGATGATTGAAAATCTTCATAGTCATACTGCCGAAGTGTTTGTTTCTGATCTGAATTCCTGGTTTTCAACTCTTGCTTGACTTTGACTCCGATACTTGCAGCCTGCCTTGAACCCCTTGCCTGATTCTCGACCACGTCTCCTCTAAATCCTTGCCGGTAGAAGTCATGACATTGTAGAAGTCAATGGCAGAGGTCCGTTGAACCATTGAAGATGTTAATAGCCTTCCTGAGATTCAAGTTTTTTTTTCAGAGGAAAACTCGATTCAAAGTTTTCTTTAACTAACCTCCCATTCAAGTTGTGAGTAAATTTATTATTAGAGTTAAAAAATTCCACATAACAAAATTCAACCTTTGATAAATAATCCCCTTAGTAACAGCCACTCACTACATTCAGATCTAGACAGCACATACAACCCCTGACTGGTAATAGGGGAACCCTGACCTTCCCAATATAAATGAACCATAGAAGACGAATAGCATACCACTATAGCTCATCAATAGACAGGCCTAAAGGAGAACTAATCCATAAAAATGAATATGGCTAAAAATATCATATTTTATATACTGAACTTATTGCACCAGCCTAAAGTTTCAGCTTGTCAATAGCAGCAATGATCCAGGACTTCAAACTTGTCACAGGGGGTCACCATCTTGGAAAGTGTCCGCAACTGAGCAGCTGTTGAGAAACTAAGTTTAGGTGTTGTTGCAAATTATCAAGCAGAAAATATAAGTTGTAATACAAGATGATGCTACAGGGATGATTATTGAATTGCACTATTAAAACTTGTTGCACTGGTTTCTGTGCTGCAATGTAGTAATTATCTGTATTAATTACTAATCAGCCTTATATTGTGAAATGTATATTCTATTTGTACTGTATATTGTCAGTGTCCCTAAGCTCAGTAAGTGACAGCAGCACAGAGCATGTGCAGTGAAGAAGATGGGGAGCTACTGGGGCATTTATGGAGACACATAATGGTAACCAGTAGATGTTGCCCTGTTCCCTTTCTATTTTACATTCTAAGGGGCACATTTACTAAGGGTCGAATTTCGAAGTGCTAAAACTTTGAAATTCAACCATCGAATTGAAAAAAATTGCTGGTCAAGTTTTTTTTGTTTGAATTTAGCTGTTTTCGATCAAATTAAAATCGTTTGATAGATCATAGAAATCGTTCAAAACGATTTTCAAAAAAAAAACTTAGCCAAGAGACAGGAAATCCAATTTTCGAATGGTCAAAAAAAAAGTTTTTTCAATTCAAAAAGAATTTTGGCCTATTCGATGGTCAAAGTATCCATAAATTACTTCAAAAGTTGAAGTTTTTGAATTTGAAAATTCACTTTGACCGTTAGTAAATGTGCCCCGTAATGCCACATTTACTAAAGTGAGAATTATGGGGGTTTTTTGGTGAAAGTTCGTCCAAGAAAACAATTTGCAGCAACTTCACCAATTTACTAATAGGTAAGTAAAACACTCACACTAGAGAACTTTCACCAGGCAAATTTTCACTCAGACGAACGATCATTAATAGTTATGGGTGAATCTGACCTGTCACATCCCTGAAAAATTCATGAAATGGTGAAACATTTTCCAAACACATTGAATTGTATGGGTGACATATATTTTTTATAACAAACAAGGGAAAGTTGTGCTCCCCACTAATTTTTAAAACCATTTGGCGGGGGTGCAATGAGGGTGTGACCACAAAATACATAAAGACAAATACAAGAGTCCTCTGCACTCAACCCATTATCAATATATTTTGGACATTGGGACATTTTGCGCATACTGCTACTAAAAATGCCTTACCCTTTAAACAAAACAGGGATTGTTTGTCCATATACTGCAACATATTTAATCTGGCCAACTACATCAAAGTCATCCCATAGAATTCTTAATGAATCAGATGAAAAATGAGCATAGGACTGACCAAATAAGGGATGACCAGCTTAGATTGCTGTTACTGTATACAGGCAAGTTAGAAGTAGGGGGGTAGGACCTGGGCGATTGTGCGCCAGTTAGGGAATTACTGTATTTGGTGAAGTGAAACGGCCCAGATTTACCCTTCACTATTTATTTGTGTAACTGATTTAAAACTGGCATCCAGTGTGCCAGTCTGTAACCTGCCATCCTGTGAGAAGCTGGTTAATCAAGTCTGTCTTAGTTCATCGCATAACTTCATGAAATGTCTACTTCTTGCAGTAAAGGTCTCATGGCCTAAGACAATTGAGAATCTCTATTGTTTTGATTTTGCTTCCTTGGACATTAATAAAAAGGGGCCACTTCTAGCAATTCCACCAACATCACTAATAAATAATGAATTGAAATTTAAGTAAGCAAGTAAGTTTCACTAGGAAGAAAGTAACGCCAGAGAAAATTCGCTAAGAAATTTTCACTGACAAAAGTACGCAAGCATTCTTTTGCTGAGATGAAACTACGTATTTTGATGAATATGCATATTCGTCACGAAATAACGTCTAACGTAGTTTCGAAGTATTGCGAAGATTTCTGAAGCGAAAATTCAGCGTAAGTAAATCTTCCCCTAAGAGTCAATGATATAGACATGTATAAAGCAGTTATCATTACTGTTTCTCTACATTCAGCAGCATGTTGGTAGCCACATAAAAGAATCAAGCACAATAGGCTCTGTTGTATGATCTATTAAGCAAAAATAGCATTGTAAATCTGAGGGGGAAAAGGCTAAATTGCTAATATCTAGCTAAATAAAATGGTTTTGCCGTTTTTCAGTAATCCACCATGGCTTGAGGACAGGTTTCACAAATCTTTATATGGCTCATGCAGGCTTTAAAAGCACTGTTATATTTACCTAATTCGAAGATTTTAAATCAAAAGAGCTAGATATTTGTGATTTCCATTCTGTTGCTATACAACAGAATGTGTGAGTATTCAAACCCCCTTTGCAGTCCAGCATTTGTTCAGGGACCCCTTAGTTTGTGAAATGGTTCAAGATATATAAAAAATTCTAGTGATGCACTGAATCCACTATTTTGTATTCGGCCAAACCCCCGAATCCTTAACGAAATAGCCGAATACCGAACTGAATCCGAAGCCTAATTTTCATATACAAATTATGGGTGAGAAGGTGGAAAACATTTTTTACTTTCTTGTTTTGTGACAAAGTCATGCGATTTCCCTCCCACCCCTAATTTGCATATGCAAATTAGGATTCGGATTCGGTTCGGCCGGGCAGAAGGATTCGGCCGAATACGAATCCTGCTGAAAAAAGCCGGTTGCAGTTGGCTGACAGCCCCACTTTTCAGAAACAATTCCTGTTTTTAAAATACCAGACTGAAGTATTGAATCAGGAAAATATAAAGACTTTGCCATGAGGAACATGTGGATGAGAAGTATATGATTTTAGCTTTTAATAAAATGCTTTATAGCATCACAGCAAATGTGGACATCGACACGTTTAGATACTTTAGGGACTGTCGTCACATCCTGAAGACGGTCCCTAGAGGATCAAAACACATTGATGTCCACATTTGCTGTGATGCAGTAAAGCATTATATTTGCTTTAATTTGACCTTTGCTGTGAGTGCTTTCATTTTGTTATATTATATTCTATCTTGTGGATAGCATCCGGCCTATGCTACAAAGGAGAGGTGAGTGCTAGTAACAAGCACTTATATATATACTGTATCCACTTACTTTATGGTAAGTACACATGAATTAAGGTGCCATCTTTGGAGAGGAGAGAATACTTCTTCTGACAGCATGGCAACTAAAATCAGGGAGATGAAGGTCCCCTTAACTGAGACCCTGTTTTATAGGTGAAAAAGCACAAAATATAGGCAACTTTTAAAGCGCTACATAAACAACCTCTATTTAGAGCAGTGAATATTTCCACTTCAAATACCGTTATCACAGTGCAAAAGTAAATCATGACTAACATGCCCTCTCCTCACGTTTAAGTAAATGCGTCAGAAATGACTAGGGATGCACCGAATCCACTATTTTGGATTTGGCCGAACCCCCGAATCCTTCATGAAAGATTCGGCCGAATACCGAACCGAATCCGAACCCTAATTTGCATATGCAAATTAGGGTTTGGAAGGGGAAAACATTTTTTACTTCCTTGTTTTGTGACAAAAATTCACGCGATTGCCCTCCCCGCCCCTAATTTGCATATGCAAATTAGGATTCGGATTGGCCGGGCAGAAGGATTCGGCCGAATCCTGCTGAAAAAGGCCGAATCCTGGTCGAATCCCGAACTGAATCCTGGATTCGGTGCATCCCTAGAAATGACATAAAATGAAGACAAATTATTGTTTAATCACAGTTATTTCATTACAAAAACAGTGACACTGGCTACATTAATAATAATTTCTGTTCCCAAAATAAATTTACAATAACAATGGTGCACTTGAAACAACCAACATAAATAAATTCATTCATGCTCAAAAATTGTAGTAATGAGGAAAAATAAGTAAGCTCCAAATGTGTGACAACAAACTAAATAATCAATAAGCTAGTTGTAGAAAAGTATTAATGCCCTGGGTGACTTTCATCAGACAAAGTAATGTATCATTATCCTGAATGGTGTTGCTGTATGATTTTACACAGTCTAGACATAATTATCTTTTAAAAGTGTACGGTCTACCACTGGTAAGAAAAAAAAACAGAATGGAGAAAAACATTAATTAAAAGAGTACCTAATACAGATTTTACTTGTAATTAGGGTCGGCCCAGACCCCCTACCTGTGCGCGGCCGTTAGCAAATGCATGGGGGCCCCTGGAGGTTTGTAACCTTGTGGGCCCCCAATGTCTAGTCCGACCCTGCTTGTAATCAGCATTGTTTTCCAGCAAATAAAGCCCAGGCCACAGATAATTTCAGCAGTTATATGGTTACTAGGGTGCAGTCTAACCTAGCAACCAGGCAGTGGTTTGAATGAGAGACTAGAAGGTGAATGAGAGAGGACCTGAATAGAAAAATAAGTTATAAATAGTAACAATAAACTGTAGTCTCAAAGAGTAATCGTTTTTGGCTGCCGGAGTCAGTGACCCCCCATCTGACAGTTGGAAAGAGGCAGAAGAGCAAGACAAATAATTCAAAAGCTATTCTATAGGATTCTAAGAGGGTTATTTATCAAAATTCTAATTTATCTCACTATTTTTGGAAAGCCACCCCAAAGGTTTGCAGGCACAGGGAGCTTAAGAGCTGTAGGCAGCCATATGCCCTATGTATTCAAAGCAAGAAAACATTTAAAGCTTTAGTTGTCATTTCATTCACAGAATGCTTCAGAAATCACAAATTCCTAAAATGTGGCCAACATTGTCTTCTACTAAGGTTTAAAGAAATTTAGCCTCTGATATGTTCCTTATTAAGCTGATATGCATACACTGAGAGATATTTAAAGAAAAATAAAAAGATATTAGTGAACTAGATGTAAGACGATGATTTGTTGATGAGAAAGAAAAGAGGAGTGTGGGTAAATTAAGTTGTAATTAAATTGTATTGAATATCCCATAACAGGTGGTTTCAAAGGTGCCTACAAAGACAGCATTGCTTTCAAACATTGCTGTAACTATATACAGGCAAGTTAGAAGTACTAGTCAGTAAGGGCAGCCTGTGGCTTCAACAAGGAGTTAGTGATTTGGGGTAGGACCCAGGTGATTGTGCGCCAGTTAGGGATTGGAAAGTCTAATATACAGTAACTGCTTGTGCACTGTATGCTGGAAGAGACAGAAAAGTAGATGGAAAGCTTTATTGACAGAGCAGGCATCTCAACAGTTAATGGCCCTCATCCATTTCCCTCATCAGAGTGGCACTGGAGGCTTCTGGACAGGGACACTGTGGGGCCCATTCATTAAGTTCGAGTGAAAGAATAGAAGAAAAAAAACTTCGAATTTCGAAGTGTTTTTTGGCTTCTTCGACCATCGAATTGGCTACTTCGACCTTCGACTACGACTTTGAATCGAAGGATTCAAACTAAAAATCATTCGACTATTCGACCATTCAATAGTCGAAGTACTGTGTCTTTGAGAAAAAACTTCGACCCCCTAGTCGCCACCTAAAAGCTACTGAGCTCAATGTTAGCCTATGGGGAAGGACCCCATAGGCTTGCCTAAATTTTTTTGGTCGAAGGATAATCCTTCGATCGTTTGATCGAAGTATTTGCGCAAAATCCTTCGACTTCGATATTCGAAGTCGAAGGATTTTCATTCCCCAGTCAAATATCGAGGGTTTATTAACCCTCGATATTCGACCCTTGATGAATTAGCAAAAAAAATCATTTCTAAATTCAGCTAAACTGCAGTGGTTGGTGGTAAGAGAAAATAAATAAGCTACAGACTGTAGTCTACAGATAAAATGCTTCACAATGTTTGAGATTGAAAAGAAAATTGAGCAATAGGGACTGCAAATGAAATATTTCCTGACACATGCAATCTCCAAGAATATCAAGTCACAAAGCTTGTGATCAGCGGGAATACTGTCATGCAAGGCCCACAATTTATAGATTCAATGACAAGCAAAATAAGCAATTCTAATGAAAACTGAAATAACAAGTGTGAGAACAACAAAAAGATGGCCACTAAGATTAGACTTGCACAGGAGATATTCCTACAGTGTAATGAACTGCAAATCATACATGTTTGGTGGATTTCTATGTGGTGATCTGCCTTTTGTATGGGAAGTTTCACTTAAAGGGGAAGTAACATCTAAAACAGAATAAGGTTAGAAATGCAGTATTTTGTATACTAAACATAAACATGAATTTACTGCACCACAAGCCTAATCAAACAAATGATTTATGCTTTCAAAGTTGGCCACAGGGGGTCACTATCTTGTAACTTTGTTAAACATCACTGCAAGACCAAGGCTGTGTACATGCTCTTTGTGGTTTTGGCTATTTAGGTAATCGTCATAAATTATCAAAACTGCACAAGTCAATTAATATCTGCTAGAAGCCGATACAGCAAGACTGATTAATAATCAAAATAGGCAGACTGCACTGGGTCCTGTGTTGTCATGTAATCTAATCTGGATTTTATAGTTTTTGTATTCTTTAATACAAACTTTCTCCAACTCTGCAGAACCAGTGGCTGCAGCAAAATAATCCTCCAAATAGAATCCCAGTTTATTTGTTTAAATCTGTCTCCATGATCTTTGTCCCTGCAGCTGGAATTGGAAACAGTAAGGGCAGAGACACACTCTTAGATTTGGGGAGATTAGTCGACCAGCGATTTACATTCTAGCCGGCAGTAGGCAGTTTGGGGAGATTAGTCGCCCCAAAGAAGAAGAGATTTGTCTCTGGGCAACTAATCTCCCTGAATCTGAGCGTGTGTCTCTGCCCTAAAGGGGATGTAAAGGCAAAAATAAAATCCAATACAAATCTCGACAAAGTCACCGACTGCTCTACAGGGGAACAAACAAAGCTGGTTGAGTTCTACATGGCTGGGAAGTAAGGCGGGGGCTCCCCCTGCTGTTCATAAGTATGATTGTTTCCCTGCAGAGCAGTTAGTAACCGTCTGACAATTCCTATCCTCAGCTGTAAATGAAGGGAGAATTTCACTGCATACAGTCAGGTTTCTTATAAAAACGGTACACATTTTTTAATTAAAGTATATTGGAGATAGGTTTATTTTTCATTAAAGAATGTAAAAATAGGATTTTATTGTTTGCCTTTTATATGCCCTTTAAAGGAGAACTCTACTAAAAATGAAAATTTAATATAAACTCCCAAACCAAAACCAACGTGATCTGATGCACCATCATTATTTATATACCCATGCCTGACACAACCCTCTTGGATGTCACTGAAGGTGAAGGGGAAGGTCTACAATATAAATAAGGAGGAATTAAAGCACATTTATGTTGCAGGTAGGGGCTGAAACCAGCCCAGGACCTGCCAAAAGTGAGGTGTGCTAGTCAGGAACCTGTCTGATCTACGGTTTTCAGGACAATCCACACATAAACATGGACAGAGAGGGTTTAAGTTTTCAGGCAGGATTCATCATTCATCTGTAATTGTTACCTTTTGCCTGAAGGTGCAACAAGTTGGAAAAAAATTAGAAGTCAGGCATGTTTTGGTTATGAGTCTAGAAGTTGACCCACACAAAAAATGGATTAGAAGCAGAAATGTAGCAACAGCAGAAATGTTGCTTTCAAGATCTCTGCTGTCTTGTTAGTAATAAAAGGGTTAGCCCCAGGTGGTTGTGTGCTGTTGCTTGGTATAATGCTATTACTGGGAAATAAATGGTTTAGGGAGGGCTTATCATATGGGAAGGGAATATTACATTACTTGGAGAACATTAATCATAATAATATGATGTGAAAATGTTTCGGTTAATTCCTTGAGTATTATAGTTTCCAAAATAGAATGTAACTAAATTATATCCATAAAACATTACCAAAAAACGTCTTTAATTCAAGATTCCTTTAAATTTGAATCGTAGAGGCTCATCCAATAATTTAGATATTAAAAAAAAAAGGAAAACATAGGCAAAATATATTGATAGAAGCACATGCAAGTTTAACACCTGACATATACAGTTGCTTCACATGATTCAGGAACATTGGTGAACAGTGGCATAACTACCAGTGGATCACCGGGTAAAAGGATTTAATTATGTTAGATTTTAAATAGTTGCACATATGCTATATGCTGTATTATGAATTAAGTTAGATTTTTCCCCATGTGGTTACAGGCAGGCCACAGATATTCAATATAACATTGTAGGTTTTAGGGGCCGATTCACTAAGGGTCGAATATCGAGGGTTAATTAACCCTCAATATTCGACTAGGAACTAAAATCCTTCAACTTCGAATATCAAAGTCGAAGGATTTAGAGCAGATAGTTCGATCGAACGATCGAAGGATAATTCCTTTGATCGAACGATAAAATCCTTTGAATCGAACGATTCAAAGGATTTTAATCCAACGATCGAAGGAATATCCTTTGATCAAAAAAAGTTAGCCAAGCCTATGGGGACCTTCCCCATAGGCTAACATTGACTTCGGTAGCTTTTAGATGGCGAACTAGTTTTTTTTAAAGAGACAGTACTTCGACTATCGAATGGTCGAATAGTCGAATGATTTTTACTTTGAATCCTTCGATAGTTGTAGTCAAAGGTCGAAGTAGCCCATTCGATGGTCGAAGTAGCCCAAAAAAAACTTCGAAATTCGAAGTTTTTTAACTTCGAATCCTTCACTCGAAGTTAGTGAATCGGCCCCTTAGTAGAGGTGCAAGTTTGAGACATTTTATATGTCCGAATTCCTGCTAAACTACATATGCATTATGCTGTTTTATGATTTATTAATTTGAGGATACATACTGTATGTCCACCTTTTTATACCCAGTAACCTGTATGAAGATATCATGAAGAAAAAAAGGCAATGGGAGGTGGCATCCCACTGATGATGGATTGGAAGATCCAAGCCACCTTCTTGAGTTCTGTGATTTGCTTTCTTTCTTTATAGTAAAAGCAGTACCTGTCTAGAATGTGCTGCTGGATTGGTACTAAGAACATGGTAGACAGCAAGTGAGTCCCACTGTAAAGTATAAGATGAACCCGAAAGTATAACCTAGACACCAGTGGCTCCTGCAGTAATGGGGTTTTATTGATTGTGGGAACTTGGACAACTGAAATCATCACTGATACTTTTTCTTGCATCCCTCAATTAGGAAGGAATTCTCTATCGCGTGGTAGGGTGAGTGTATCGTGATTTATGATATACCAGCTATTGATCTTATGGGAACATATTTTATTACAATACATGCTACTTTTGTTTTTATAACACGCACTATGGGTACTTACCAGTTATTTGCTTATTATTGTTATAGTTTATAAGGGATCCTGTGCCTTGCAGAGGCTGAGTTGCAACATGGAATATAGTAGGAATAATCTCTGCAGTTATCCAAGGATTGTTAGCAGGACAGTAGCATTTAATACTTTAACAAGATACTTATTTTGTTAAAAAAAAATACATTATTTAAATGTTGTAGTAGAACTTTTAGTAAGCATTCAGAAAATCACATTGATATATACCTGTATTTACATCACTGGAAGAATCCAAAAAAAATGTTATATATTAACCCTACATGGTTAAAACACTGAAATATAAAATTCCAAGTCCATGTAAAAAAAATCAAAGCTTAGTTTTCTAAAAGCCAATAAATTTATTCCCACCTTTATCACATTTTGTTCCTGTTAAAATTATACTAAAATGGATTACAGGAATCCTTATGAAGACATTGAGGTAAAATGGTCATAAAACCAACAGATATATTACAGAAAAAAAAACAATAAAATTCAATTTTGTGAGTGCTTCCCTCTAGAGCTGTATTTCACAAGTAGACAAATTCAGTGTTTAAAGTACTTCTGGCAGATATTCCATCACATTGCTCTACTAACATTTTATATAATGTTGCTGGTGTTAAAACCTAGCTGTCCTTAATTTCCAGGAACAGTCCCTATTTTTATTCTCTGTTTAAGTGATTGTTTCTCATCCCTGGAAATGTCCTACATTTTTAAAACTGACCAAGTGGCTATAAGTAATTCTACGCATAAAACAAAGTAAACATGTGAAACTCATGCCTGTTTGCCATGCTATGGCCTTATATTGTCCAGTAGAGCAAGTTTCTTGTGATGCAGCAAAAAAATGTCCATGGAAATGTATTTTTTTTTAACCATGGTTAAAAGGGTGATGCAGTCAGCATACGGAATACATCCATGAACTTATCTTTTAAGGAATGTGGGAAAATCCATTGTAAAGAGAGACTACTGGTATTATTTTTATGGTGTCAGACTGCTGTTCTAATTCTCTTTCTAATACTAATCATAGGGCTGTAGGTCATGGAACACAGCAAAGCAGCCCTAATGGGTATAGTCTTTCCTTACCCTATATGTTTCAAAATCTTGTAGCTTATTATCTGCAATAAAGGTGAGGTCTTTCTGTTTTGTGAAGAACCTTCATTAAGGCTGCTAAAACATTTTTTAAACAAAATAAAAAAGAATAAATAAAAATAAATAAAATATTACAATAGTAATGTTTTGCAATTAATATGCATGTATTCCAGCTTTTATTTAGCGTAACGATTTTATGTAACAAGCACAATGACAAGGTTCATTTATCACACACAGGGTAGGTTGAAAAGTGCATAACATCAGGCACAATCCACCAAATTTTTCAGACTTTTTACCCTGCACTATGGGTGAGTGGCTATAGGTCTTTGTGTTCGGCAGCAATATATTCGCGATAAGAGGGCTGGGTGATGTATACAGGCAATTTTGTGCCCTTAAGTCAGGAGTGCCCATACTTTACTAATGCGAGGTCTAGTTTTAGTTATGATTTCCCATCTTCATCCATTAAAGCAGTGATCCCCAACCAGTAGTTTGCAAGCAACAAGTTGCTCACTATCCTCTTGGATGTTGCTCCCAGTGGCCTCAAAGCAGGTGCTTATTTTTGAATTCCAGGCTAGGAGGCAAGTATTGGTTGTATAAAAACCAGGTGTACTGTCCTCCTATAGGCTGCCAGTCCACATAGGGGCCACCAAATAGCCAACTAAAGCCCTTATTTGGCAACCCAGGAAGTCTTTGCATGCCTGTGTTGGTCCCCAACCCTTTTTATTTTTGAATGTGGCTCACGGGTAAGGTGAGGGACCCCTGCATAAAAGCTTTGTAAGCATTCTGCACCATAGAAAATATTACTTAAATATTTATACCTTTGATTTAAATGATTTATGAAAAAATCAATATTTAACAAACTATTTCTTATGTAACGTTAACATAATAAATATCTGAATGAAAATAATTAAATATGAGGTTGTATTAGAAAAGCTGTTTGTTAACAGTGTCTTGAGATCTACTCATCATCAGCTAAAGGTCTACTGGTATATCCCATTCTACCTTTTGGACATTTTGTATCCATTAATACAGACTTATTTCGCAAAACCACTGCAACCAATTCTATTCTACACTTTGAAAGCCATCATTCAATGTCTACCAAAAGAGGTATTCCCGTTGGGGAATTCCTATGTCTTGGACGGAATTGTTCTGATCTACCAACCTTCAAACTAAGGGCATTGTTATTAACCAAACGCTTACAGGAAAGGGGATATTCACTAACTGTGATTAGAAGGACTTATTCCATAGCCATAAAAAACCCTAGAAACTCCCTGTTAGAGGGCTGTAATCATTCAATATCTAATGCACAACAGCCTGTTCGATTTATTGGTACTTACTGTAAACAGTGGTCAACTATTGATACCATATTAAAGAGGCATTGGCATATTTTACATACCGACCCAATATTAGATAAATTACTGGGTCCACAACCTCTGACCTGCTGCCGTAGGGCACCCAACTTAAGGGATCGACTGGTCAAAAGTCATTTAACCAGGCCTTCATCTAAACCCACACGTGTGGGGACATTTGCCTGTGGTAAATGCAGGGCCTGTGTGTTTATGCACAGAATACAGTTGTTGATAGATTTGGCAAGCTGGGGGATTGAACAAATACTTATTACCATAGGCCATCGCTTCGCAGCTGAACCAGGAGGGGAGCTCTGTGAGTGAAGGGGTGGGTGATCAACTGAGCCTTTTCTGGGGTAGAATTTACTATATTATTTAAAGTGAGCCTACTGCGTATACCACAACTCGTCCTAACCTACGATACAGTGGGTCAATTTGTGATGCCACCCAACTCAATTATCTCCTTCTATGGAATTGGGAGGGTCTGTTAACCTATTTCCAGTTTATTCATCTTTCTGTTCCTAACCTTATTTTAAACATTTTCCTGGACTCATGGTTTTTATGTCATTCATTAGTAAAAGTTACATTTTATTTGTTCCTTGAGTTATCGGATCCTATGATGGGGGGGTGCAACTTTAAGGGTTAGCGTTTTATCTTATCAATTACCATTTATATCTTTAACCCTGCACACTATCTACTGTTTCTCTCACTTGATGGATGGTGCTCCCTAATCTGTATTTATTTATACCTTGTGGACACCCCTGCCCTAATTGCAGCAGTACTTCTGTCTGAAGCATTAATAAATGGAACTATCTTATTAATACAGAAAAAAGGAATGCATCAAAATAATAATTTGATGGTAAGCAAGCTATTGTTTGGTTAAATAAGGCACTATAGGAAATTGCCTTTCTGTATTTCAGAATCCAAATAATAGATCCCAAACCTACTAGTTCTTAGGTGTTGTGTAAAGTACATTCTACAGCAATTCTAAACAAAAGTTTGGGATTTCTAGAATATTTTGAACTCACACTGTGTGTGGCAGAACAGGTAAAGAATAAAGCTTTATTTTTTAGTGATACAGGTATTGTTATTCAAATGTATATAAAAACCAGCATGAAATAGAAAAGCAGATATGTCCTTGGACTCTGAATAGGTTCTTCACAGATGAGAAAAGAAATGAATAGCTGAAGTGGAGGTCTGTATTACAAGAAGGAAGGGGTTAATGTATGTATTTGAATATTATACATATAAGAAGTTGGTCTTAGGCTACATCAAACTATCAAAATGATACTTTGGTCTTATGTCAAGAATATTAATAATTTCAACATTCTTTTCTTTTTTGTAACATAGGCCACAGAGAGGGATCTACAACATGTTGATTTGATGGATTTACCTAACATCCCAACCTAAATATGTACTATTTTGCTTAAACTAGAGTTGCTTCATTGCAAAGCAGCTGCACTGTACATGTCAAAGATAAAAATGAATCCTGCCATTCCACAATCTGCCTCTGCCAAAGTAATCTATTTGTCTTCTAGAAATAGGTGATTCTAAAAATATTCTAATAATTCAATTTCTTTCATTCTTCAACTCAAATAATAACTAAGCTTGACTATCCAGTTCCTTTAAATCTTCATTTTTTTCTCATACATATTGCTAGAATTGTATAAATTAAGGGGCCTGAAAAGGTTGTGTCTTGATAGTGGGAAACAATAATACTTAGGGGTATATTTTATCAAAGAGTGAAGTTAGAGGTCGCCACAGTCCTCTAGAGTGAAATTCCGCCACTCTCCATTCATTTCTATGGGATTTGAAAGGTTTATTTATCAAAGGATGAACTTTCACTTTCACCCTTTGATAAATACTTTTCTCCGAAAAAAACTCGAATGTCAGGAAGGCTAGTAACATGTCCAAATTGATTCGAATTTGAGTGTTTTGACCATGAAAAAAACTCAAATTCAAATTTTTTTTTCAACCCTTAATAAATCTGCCCCTTAGCCACTGATTGCCTTTGCAAAGACCCATATGACTGTGCCACACTTATGGCTTTTCACTAAGATTGGTAGTTGCGCCAGGCGTAACTTCGCTGCACTTAGCCGCACTTCGCCAGGCGTAGTTTTGCCAGCACTTCGCAAAATCACTAAAACCCAAAGTTGCGCTCAGGGGTAGTGTAAGGTTGCGAAGTTGCGCTAGCAATGATTCGCTAAGCGAAGCGAAGTTACGCTAGCGATGGTTAATGTGCACACGGTGCCAAATTCAAATTTCAATGGAGGAATAAGTAACAGCACTACAAATGGCTGGGAAACCTTCAAAACATCAAATACAATTTTTATTTTGCCCTACACATGTGCCCACTGTATAGTTAAGTTGCCATGAGTTAGGAAATGTATCTTTTTCAGCCTATCACCCATAATATAGAAAAACGTCAGAAATTTTTTTTAACTTTTTTGAAGAAATCCCTATCTACTCTTTTGTGCTTCGCCTGGTCTGAGGTGGCGAATGAAGTCTAGCGTAAAAGGTAGCGTTCAGAACAATGCGCGCTAGTGAATTTGCGTAGTTACATCCGTTGTGCAAATTCGCCAGGCGTAAGGGTGTGAAGTTACACTAGCGAAGTTACGCCAGCGTCCGTTAGTGAATTTGCTAAGTAACGAAAATGCCCAACGCTAGCGAATTGACAATAGCGTTAGGCGCTTTGGGGCACAGTGAATTTGCCCCAATGTGCACCTACATTGTCTTTGTGAATTATTTAAAGATTTTCAAAATAAAACAAACTGGACGTGAAAAAAAATACAATTTCTTGCCAAGCATGTTGACCACATTTAGTTTTTCCAGTGGTAAACCAAACTGTTAATGAGTATTTCCACTTGCTGTTGTGTTATGACATAAATGCATAGATGGAAAAAAATAAACTTCAAATCACATTAAAATATTGAACGTTGCATATTATGTTCATTTCTGTATGATGTTTACTTAATCTGTTAGCAGCTGCCCCAAGCAGAATCTAAGTAGCTCATCCTTTGTGCCTGCTACTAATTATTTATGGTATGTTTCCTAGCACTGCTATTTATATCTGGCCTCTTAGTTTATTTGCCAAACTGGATATTCTCCATGGTTTTAGCTGTGAGGAAGTTCTGACACAGCATTTACATAGCCATTGGATCATATACATAAATTGTATTCCCAGTTTATAGCATTCTGCAAAATTCATAACTACTGTCTTATTTTTATAGCTGAGAGATTTATTTCTTTGGGTTTTATAAATAGATGGTTTAGAGAACAAAATATTTGTTAATTTAAACAGTCCGCAAAGCGAAACAAGAGGCAAAAATGGCTGAGCTTATATAAAACTAATCATCTCAAAATGGTAATGCTTTATGAACATCCCTATCAAGAGTTTTCAGTGTCAGGTCATTTTAACAGGAATTAAAAGTCAGGAGGATAATAGAATTTAATTTGTAGGATAGTACCTTTCAAATGGCACACTTTAATTATGTTTTCATTCTCATGACAGTTACGACTATAGCTTATTTTAGTCACATGCCTTTGTCACGAAAAAAAAAATCCGGGATGATGAGCATGACTTCCACATCAGTATTTTTCTATCTACTGACACTCATGTTGTAATTTAAGTGACATGGTATTCTCATGGAGTTTGCTAAGCTTGGGAAATGCAATTATAAAGGCAGAAGAAATGTACAAAATGACAAATAATAATGACTATAAAAGCAAGCAATCAAAGTATATGTGAAGGATACACAATTACCAAGCACTTTTATAGTGTTAGGAGTAAGCACAAACCAGTCAGAAGGTGTTTTATCTAATTAATGTTCTGTATTGAATAAGAATAACTGGTTTAACATAAATGGCAAAAGTCAGGTTTCAGTGGATTTATTTCAATTAGAAATGTCAGGCTAACTGCATTTGCTCTAAATCCTTTAATGTGGATGTTTGGAACCAATAATTACCAGTCCTGTGTTAATATTCTGATTCTATTGATAACAATATGTTCATAGGGATGTCTTGAAAATCACAAGCCAGACTGGCAGTGCAGTGGGGAACAATCCCCATCAGTACATCTATCAAAATAAAAACAAAATGGTTTGGATAATTGGAGTTCTCCATATTACAGCTACAATTAATATTTCAGACTAACTAAAGTTTGTTTTCCTTCATTTTACACAATTTTTTGTGTTCCCACCATTATATATAAAGCATTTCCCTGACTTTACATTTAGCCGAATTTTACTAAAGGGTGAAGTCGCTGTCGCTAGTGAAAATTCACCAGAAATCCCATCCGCAGAGACATCCGCAGTTTACTAACAGACAAAGACGACAATTTGCTGGCGAAAGAGACCATTGCTAGCGCAGTTTCGTTCCCTGTTGCCAGGCTAATTTTCGCTCAGATGAATGGTCGTAACTCCACAAATTCACTAGATTGCAAATTTTACAGAACGTTACCTCTCACCAGAGTTTCCTTAGACCAGACGAACTGATAAAATGAAGCTACATCCTCCTCAATCTTATGTCAGTGACATCATATCCTGTATGCTGGAAACTTATAAAAGTCGTAAAAAAAATGCTGGCGTTTTTTTTTTTTTTTTCATTTTTTAAAGCGGAATTGCTATTGATTTTTGTGTTAACCAATTTGAGGGGCATGCCACATTTGTTTTAGGGTGGGCTCATGTCTAGGACATTAGAGAATCTTTTATGTCTTTATTTTGCTTCCTTGGATATATGTAATAGAACCAATAGATGAAAGAAGATACACCCATGAACTACAGGAAAAATGCAATAAAATGTGGCTAAACCATTCCTCAATTAAACTGAATCAAATGTGTCTAATAACATTTTATTTTACTAAACCATACACATCTTTTTCAGACAAAAATAGTTTTCTCTTTGAATTGTACTATCTAGTAAGTCTAGTTTATCACTGTTTTTATTTATTTGTATTTTGTGAAAATATTAAGAAGGTTAACGTCTACCTATTTTCTTCTTGCTATATTCTATGACAGTATACACCTTGTGTAAGTGTCTGATCATCGCTGTCTATACAAGGTTCATACAGTGGTAGTATTATTTAAAGATACCTGAAAACTATGCTGGCACGTGTATTCCATTTTACGATACACAAGTGCAGGGAAATGTATATGAATGTCTATGTTTTTTAAGCAAGCAAAACTATTGATTAATTGGTTACAGGTCTCTTATCATATATAGATTTGGGAATTGCTCAAAACTGTCTGCTATTGATAGAATCTCATATGAGAATGAGCCTCAGCTTTACAGTCACTAAATGGGCAATCCTTACAGGAGCTCAAGCTGGACAGCTTGCTAAACGTTTACTTCTGTGGCGTGATACATCCAAATGAATTATGTCATTCATGAATTCTTTCCTTTCCACATGAGACCTTCTTCTATAAACTCTTCATTTGTTTTCACAAAGCCACTTTCCTAGAACATGTGCGTGAACACAGAGCAGCTGGATGTCTTACATGATAATGTAAAGTATTATGTGGCCCAGAAAGGTATCTAGCACAACAGCAATTCCCAACCCAGGAATTATTACCTCTCAACATCTCTTGTGATAACGAATGAATGAAACCAGGATTTATTTGCACAAAATATGATACATTTGCTCAGTTGCAGTAACTCATACCAAATTATATTATGGGTTATTTATCAAAATGTTCTCACTATTTGAAAACCACTCCAACCAAATCCGCACTGACTTTTCCCCCTATTTATGAATACATTTTCATGAAAATTTCATGTGTGGGAAAAGACTTAATAAAATCATGAAAAAATTCAAATCCTACGATTTTTTTTGGATTTAAAGGAAAACTATACCCCCCAAACAATGTAGGGCTCTATAAAAATATATTGCATAAAAGAGCTCATACTGTATATAACATAGGCATTGGAACCGGGGGGCTACAGTGGGGGGTTTTCCTCCTCTGTTTGGTAAATTTTTCAATTTATTTGCCAAATTTTTTTTCAAATTTTTTTTGCCAAATTTTTTTGCCTTTTTGCAGTGGTGGGCAGTTGGCGTAACTACAGTTGCACCAGGGACGCTGCAGGACCTGCTTCCCCCTTCCCCCACTGCCAAACGGAGATCGCACCAGATCAGCCCCAAACCCGCTCCACGACTTCGCCCCCCACCTGACGCGCACCGGTGGTGTAGGCGCCAGAGGATGCAGACGGGAGAGCTGGATTTACGCCTGGGGAGGGGGGCAAGGGCCTTAATCGATCGGCAGCACATCGCATCCTTAAGAAATTAAGCATATCGGTGGTAGGTGGCATGGGGGCTGGTCGAGCAGAGCAGGATTTGTGGCTCAGGAGGCGAACCTGAAAGGGTGGGGGGGTAGCACTGGTTGGACCCCCCCAGTCGTGCTATGGGTTCTGGTGGGTATTTATACTTGGAATTGCCCCTTTGCCATCCTTCTATGGGTTCTAGAGGGGTATTTATACATAGAATAATTGCCCCTTTGCCATCCTGCTATGGGTTCTGGGGGGTATTTATACATGGAATTGCCCCTTTTCCATCCTGCTGTGGGTTCTGGGGGGTATTTATACATGGAATTGCACTGTGCCATCCTACTATCAATTCTGGGAGCATTTATAAATGGAATTGCGCCTGTGCCATCCTACTGTGAATTCTGGGGGTTTTATACCAGGAAATGCCATGGTGCCATCCTGCCATGAATTCTGGGGTATTTATACATTTAATTGCGACAGTGCCATCTTGATATTCTTGGGGTATTTATACATAGAATTGCCATTCAGCTATGATTTCTTGGGGTATTTATACATAGAATAATTGCCCCTTTGCCATCCTGCTATGGGTTCTGGGGGGTATTTATACATGGAATTGCCCCTTTTCCATCCTGCTGTGGGTTCTGGGGGGTAATTATAAATGGAATTGCGCCTGTGCCATCCTACTGTGAATTCTGGGGGTTTTATACCAGGAAATGCCAATTTTGAAGCAAATTGGAGAAGCTTTATAAGGGGTTGTTCTCCTTCCGTTGTATCAGCTAGAAGTTGCACAAGTTTTACTTAGGCCAAAAGGCTAGACATGTCTTTTTTCAAACTAAATTACTATGTGTATATATATATATATATATATATATATATATATATATATATATATATATATAATATCTATATATATATATATATATATATATATATATATATATATCTATATATATATATATATATATATATATATATATATATAATGTATAATTATTATGCTGATGCAGTGGGATTGGAGCATTTGTACAACTGTCCAATTATAATATAGCATTGCTGTCTAACTAGCAGAAAGGGGATCCATGTAGTGAGAGATATTTGAATGTTTCACATTACTAATGTGTAGTTGTAGTATTTCTGGTCAGGTGATCTCTGAGGCAGCACAAAGACCATCACAAAATGGTGGTTCAAGGCAAGAGATGTAAAAGGGCAATATTTACTTATATTTTTCAGTTTGGTAAGATTCTTTAATATGCCACTTAATTTTATATAAACTTTATGTTGCTCAAGTATTCATTTTGGGGGTATAATCCAAAAAACACAAAGTAGTGCTACACACACACTCTCACCGCTCTTTGCAGCGTCGGGTGCCGTCTGTGACCCTGTCTGCCCAGGTCTGGTTCACGTATAAGAAAATACTTCAGCAGCACTCCGATTATGGTGAAAAAATTGGTACTCAAGCTTGATAAAGGGCTGGAAAAGCTCGAAACATCGCTTAGCTTGAGGCACGAATAAAGTACCAATTTTTTCACCATAATCGGAGTGCTGCTGAAGCATTTTGGGGGTATAGAAGACCCAAAAAACACAAAATCTTCGGATTATTGTATGAAACCCAGGGCAGATCAGGATATCAATGGGACATCTGCCATTGTCTTCTACATGAATTTGGCAGTCTGAGTTGGAGTATTTTTTTATATATCTCAGAAAAAATGTGTTTTATGCTTTAAAAGTCCAACCAGAAAAATCGGACTTTAATAAATAACCTCCTAATTGTACTATAGCAAACTTTGCATAAACTCTTTATACAATATACATGGTCTTTTTACTACTTTTACTGCTTTTTTTCCTATAAAAGACAACCAGATGGGGGCTTAAAATACTTTACTATTGTAATAGCACTCAACTTTGTGTTATTTTTTTTTTTCGCATTGGCGATTATTAAACCTAATGTCTTTGAGTCCAAAGATGCCATTAAGCATCATTGTGGGATTACATCCCTATCTCTTTTTCCTTATCAGTCTTGAAATAGCAAAATGGTACCAGTAGCACCTGACAGGAACAATAAATGTATAAAGGGAAGAAAATGGGAGAGTGCTAGTGTAACCCATTCTGCCTCTTACCAAACTGCCCACAAATACTTTGCTCAATGGGTTACAACTGTTTCTGATATAAATTTTGGTTATAAGCCAGGATTTCATATTCTTTCCTTTTTGGTGACATATTGCTGAAAATGTTTATATAAGAAAATATATTACAATTTCCCCCTAATACTATGATAGTTGTCTTTCACAAAATATCCATATTTAGCTTGGGTCTTTATGTACTGCAATAAACTATCTATTATTGAACAAATAATTCTACATTTCCAAATGGATATCTTCAGAATCATGTGTGACACATAACTTACCAAAGTTTTCATTACCATTGGTAACCAGCATGTAAGTGCTATGACATTGACACAGTTTTGGGGAATTGAAGATGCCTTAATGATCACATCAAAATAAATATTTCCTTGGGCTTACCCAAACTTAACAATCTGCAAATCAAAATAGCTCCCCCCCTCACCACAAAATTCATAAATACAATGCTAATAGTGAAATTTGGTAACAAACTTTGATTTCTTTCATATTCTCTAAGAACCCTTGCGGTTTATAATTTATTTCCTCTCTGTAAGAGGAGCACCTTGGAGAACAAAAGCAACAATTAATTCATGCTCTATTTGTTCCTATAGAGTTTCAAGAAGCGAGAAGAACAATCATAATAAATGATAAAGCAGCTGTTCTCTTTCCTCTTTTATTGTCTTTTTCAGCAGATGCAGAGGGAGCAGCACACGATAGATGATCCCTTCTTTGTACCTCGATTTCTTTTCCTCTGTATTTTATTGAGAAGCATTGGCATGAATCACTGCAGCAAGGCAAGAAAAAGGTCCAGCAAGGGATGTCACTAGGCAGCTACATTTCTGTTGTATCAGAAAAAAACATATGTAAAGACAGAAAAGTAATAGTATTTTGTTTTCAATATTGTAGTGAAAGATTTATGTAATTCGTATATAAACAGATACAGGCACAACACATTTTTTCTATTCGCATTAACTTTTTTTTCATTAGTCTTCCCCACTGCTAGATAAATCACAAGTCCCCATCCTTCTACTGTTGAACACAACTGCATATGATTGAATCCCAGAGCCTCCTAAATAAAGAATAATAGTTACTATGTACTTAATGCACCACCACTAAACAGTTCTGAATGCTTTGCCATATGTTGTCAATACACAAGAGTATGGGTTGAATGACGACATCACAATTATGTACCAACATTTTAATGCAACAGACTCTTCACTTATACTGTGATATATATATTTATATATACGAACGTAGGCAGAAGACTCTTCAAAAGGTACCTGCTACCTAGTTCCAGCCCTGATATATACCATATGTAGAAAGAATTAAAGCGATATACTGTAAACAGAAATATTCTGCCATGATTTGCCATGGGTCTTAAATTTTTTTTTGTCCTTTTTGAATTTAGCTTTTTGTTCAGCAGCTCTCCAATTTGGAATTTCAGCAGCAATTTGGTTGCAATGTACCCTAGTAAAAATACATTTGTTTTAATGAGAGACTGGAATAAGAAACCTTAATAAAACCTTAATAAATAAGAAAGATTAATAAAAGATAATTATTAATAAAATAGCAATACAAAATAAAAAATGAAGACCAATTAAAAAGTTACAACTTAATATAAAATACTATTCCAATGGTTAACTACTGCTATAAAAAGAGTTTCATGCTTCATTACTTGTAAGACCTAGTAAGGATGTCAAGGAATAGTAGCAAGAGTGAATAGACACATAAGTGAAATGGATCCTCTACAGTGGAAGTCTCTCAGGGAAGAAAATAGCCTGGGGAGAGCCCCTTTCCATCTGTGTTCCATACATTTAGTGGGTGCTGCCTGGGGAGTTCTAACTTCACACTACACCTACTCAGTAAAGCAAAATATATTCTTTATAAGCAGGTCTATCTATTTCACTCCTCTCCTAAGTGTGTATTATGACAGAGCTGATTTCTGCTAATTTCAACTTGTTCATGGGGTCTCTGCTTCCTAACTTTACAAAGGTCATTGTCACGTAGGGATCAAACACTTATACTGAGGCCTTATGTTCCAGGCTCCCAGCACATCTACTCCTGGTTCTAGGTGGAGAAGAAGATGAGACGTGTACCCTCCCCTTATACAGTATAACATGGGGCAGGAATTAGTCACAGGACTCCAGGGCCATTTGGGAAACTTCCCTCCCACAGGGCATAGGTAAGAGACTGGGGACATCATGAGCAATAGGAAGATTAAGCCTTTGTATCCCCTAAATATCTAATATTGGGGAAGTTACCTGAAGTGGTACCTGCCAACTTTACTAGCATCTTCATATGCCATAAATGTAAAAATACCATTAAGTCGTCGCATTTTGCACAATTTATTATTTCTGAATGGCATGAAAAATGTGAGTCATTGCAATGGAACAAGTAAATAGCATTTTCTTTCACCTGCTTTCGTCTGTACAAAATCTTTCTAACTTAATGATGACGCATAGGTGTTGGTTTTATTATAGTAATCCTATCAGTACCTTCAGGGAATAATTAGATGGTAGTCTCTCTTACTATAATGTAAATACATTTCCAAGACTGAAACAAGTGGTCAACTTTATATCAGGCAGCTTAAAAGTTTTTAGTAAAATGCAAAAATATATGCTGTCCATGGGTGATCATGGGTGACTAACGCAAAAATGTACAAATAATTGATTCATACCCTATCCCTAATTCAACTCAAACTCTGTTCTGCTGAGCTTACTCCAACACATACATCTTTAACTCTTCACTGGCTTCTGTAACTCCCCCCTCTACATCCAAATGTATGTAGGCTTATTATGTTTAGGTTTTTGTCTCTTTCTTTAGTTCTTGGTTTATTAACTTTTTCTACACTATTGCCCGCCAGTAGGCTGAATATGAATTTGATTTTTCAAAGCTTTTTGAACTGCGGATAGTCTGCATAAATACTATTTGCTATGAATAATCTTTGTATCCTAAAGTCCTAGAAACTTGACAATATTATTATAAAATCATTCATAACTCCCTTTCTTACTTATAGAGTCATATGAAAAAGTTTGGGAACCCCTCTTAATTCTTTGGAGTTTTGTTTATCATTGGCTAAGTTTTCAAAGTAGCAACTTCCTTTTAAAATATAACATGCCTTATAGAAACAGTAGTATTTCAGCAGTGACATAAAGTTTATTGGATTAACAGAAAATATGCAATATGCATCATAACAAAATTAGACAGGTGCATAGGCACCCCAACAGAGATATTACATCAATATTTAGTTGAGCCTCCTTTTGCAAATATAACAGCAAATAAAACAGCCTCTAGATGCCTCCTATAGCCTTTGATGAGTGTTTGGATTCGTCCATACAAAATTTCTCCAGTTCAGTTATATTTGATGGCTGCTGAGCATGGACAGCCTGCTTCAAATCATCCAATAGATTTTCGATGATATTCAAGTCAGGGGACTGTGACGGCCATTCCAGAATATTGTACTTCTCCCTCTGTATAAATTAGTTATGCATGAATCCAGGATTCAGCCTTTTTCAGCAGGATTCGGCCGAACCGAATCCTAATTTGCATATGCAAATTAGGGATGGGGAGGGAAATCGCGCGACTTTTTGTCACAAAACAAGGTACAAAGTACATTTTTTCCCCTTCCCACCCCTAATTTGGATATGCAAATTAGGGTTCAGATTTGGTTCAGTATTCGCCCGAATCTTTCACAAAGGATTCGGGGGTTCGTCCGAATCCAAAATAGTGGATTTAGTGCATCCCTAGTATTAATGTGTTTTTAGATTCATAACTTCAACTTTGTGACTGATGCTTGAACATTATTCTGAAGAATTTGTTGATATTGGGTTGAATTCATCCGAACCGAATTTGACAATAGGTAGCAGATGTTTTTCTTGGAATGTGGTGTTCTTCTTCCGCCATGCAAAGCGCTTTTCGTTATGACCAAATAACTCAATTTATGTCTCATCAATCCAAAGCACTTTGTTCCAAAATGACTGTGGCTTGTCTAAATGAGCTTTTACATACATACAAGCGACTCTGTTTGTATCTGCAGCAAGATGTTCTTGCAGGTTTTTGGAGGTGATCTTTGGGTTGTCTGTAACCATTCTCACAATCCTCTGCATATGCTGCTCCCGTATTTTTCTTGGCCTGCCAGACTTGGGTTTTACAGTAATGGTGCCTGTGGCCTTCCATTTCCTGATTACATTCAGTACAGTTGAAACTGACAGTTTAAACATCTGAGATAGCTTTTTGTAGCCTTCCCCTAAATCATGATACTGAACAATCTTTGTTGTCAGATCTTTTGAGAGTTGCTTTGAGGATCCCATGTCGTCACTCTTCAGAGGAGAGTCAAACAGAAGCACAACTTGCAATTGGCCACCTTAAATACCTTTTCTCATGATTGGAAACACCTGCCTAAGAAGTTCAAGGCTTAACGAGCTAATCCAACCAATTTGGTGTTGCCAGTAATCAGTATTGAGTAGATACATGCAAAATTAAAAATGTGCCAGTTTTTCACATTTGATTTAATTTCATACAGCTGAATGCTGCTTCACTAAAAATCTTTGTTCAGAAAACACCCCAGTACTCAGATGTTTCTGGGAAATAAAGATACCACTGTTATCTTTTTTTGTTGAAAGTGGAGTAAATTATTATGCAGGTTGAGAGGGGTTCCCAAACTTTTTCATATGACTGCAAATGAAGTACAAGGTAATCAGACTAAACCAGACTTTTACCCTTTTTCCACCTAATCAAATCGAAAGGTAAGAACAATAGGCTAGTCTAGTGGCTAAAGGTCTGAGAAGGACCAACCTTCAGAAGCTTTGATCATAATGTCATAATAAATCATAGCACTGGTCTTCCTCTGTTTCTAGTAAAATGAATGATATACTATAGCAGAAGTTTGATAAACACTCACCTTAAAAGTTGCTGCATTCATGTCCTACATATTTTAGGTAGACTACCATACCAAGCATATGTATAGTGGCCTGCTTATGCTAGTCTGCAGTTTAGCTTTATCTATGCACTTCTGATCTTCGGTCTGCATTGTATTAGAGATGCACTAAATTGACTATTTTGTAGAAAACTGGTGCTATGGTATATCATTAATTTTACTAGAAACAGAGGAAGACCAGTGCTATAATTTATTAGGACATTACAATCATGGTTTCCAAAGGCTGGTCCTTCTCAGACCATTATATAATCAGTCACTAGATTGGCCTATTGTTACCACCTTTCAATTTGATTAGGTGGGAAAAGGGTCAAGAGCTTGTTTAGCCTTACTACCTTGTACTTGATATGTAATTAAAAGTGGGAACCAGTTCACTAGGCTTCAGAAAAATCAAATTAGCATTCAGCCTACCACAAAGCAATAGTGCAGAATCGGTTAATAAACCAAGAACTAAAAAGAAGTAAACGAGGACTTGCAGTAATGCTCTTACCAGTGCAGGAATTTATAGTACACAGCAAGCAGGTATTTGGACTATTTAGTTCTTCATATTTAGATTACTGCTGTATTGAGAGAATCTCACTATTGGCATGCTACAAGCCAATTTGTTTTTTTGCAGTTCTACAGACATGTTTAATTAGGAGGACTAATGGATCATCCTGGGGATAAAAATCAGCAAAAACAACTATTATAACTGTTTAATTTCACAGTATTTTCGAAAAACATGTAGTGCTACAAAGTAATGTATTAGCACCCTCTGCAGGCCAATTTGGTTATTTGTCTATACAAAACCACAATAGGTTTTGCAAGTATCTTTAAACTTGACACCTTCTTCCTTTTATGACCTATTGTAGATTTTTATTTATATTATCTACATAAAAATTGACACTGATTTAATACTATAACGGAAAGCAATGCACAAGCTATATTGCTGGCAAAAAAAGTTACACGGTGCAAGCAATGCTGATTCTACATTTCTGCATTTCTTTCAAATAAATGGGTTAAGTGAATTGCTAGGCAACATGTGGCACCAATTCCAGGAGTTAAAATATATATTTTTCAGGTATTATAAACAAATATGATTTTCAACAACACTATAGGGTGCATTTGCGGTGAACAAAAACAAAAACTGACCTTTCCATCTACTATAGGGCAGGGAGACTAAGACAGTGCCTTTATGAACTCCAACAGAGAAAAGGAATGTAGTAGAAGTTGAGTTAGAGAAGGCAACTTGAAAGGAACGATCAGAAAGATAAGATATAAACCATGAAAGAGCAGTGTCATGAATGCCAGCTGAGCATAGAATACCTAGGAGGAGTGGGTAATCAACTGTGTCAAAGGTTGCAGAGAGATCTGAGTACGAAGAAGATCATTGGTTACTTTGGTGAGTGCAGTTTCAGTTAGTCTGTTGGATAAAAGCCACATTGCAGAGAATACAGTTGTGGGTGAGATGCTGGACCAGGCATTTGTAAACAAGCCTTTCCAGCAATTTGGATGTGAATGGAAGAAGGGAAACTGGACAATAGTTGGTGAGAGAGCTTGGATCAAGGGAAGGTTTTTTGAGGATAAGAATGATTAGTGCTTGTTTGTATAAAGATGGAAAAGTACCAGTAGAAAATGAAAGGTTAAATAGGTTGATAAGTGCAGGAGAGAGTATAAGAGATTGGATAAAGGAGACAAGAGGGTATGGGGTCAAGGGAGCAGGTTGCAGGGTTTGAGCAGGCTAGAAGTTTGCTAACTTCATCTAGTGTTGTGGGAGTAAAGGAGTACAAAGTGGAAGTGAGTGGACTGCAAGATAATCTGGGTGGAGGGGGACATAGTAGTCAGTTACATGTGGCATACAGAGTTGTTGTGGTTTAGAGGATAGAGAGGAGATTATAAAAGAGAAGTACTGTTCTTTAGATATTGATAGAGCTCGATTGTAGCAGGATACCACAAGCTTGAAACGGGTTAAGTCAGGATCGGTTCATCCGATCTACTACATCAGGCACTGAGTTAAACTTGTGCGTCAGGTTTGCAGTTTAGCTGGTCACCTGTGACGGATGGTAGAACGAGCAGGGGAGTCAAGAGCTGTTGAAAGAGCATTGTTGTAGAGCAAAGTTGCCATATTCAGACAGGAAAGGTTTTTAATTTGAGAGATTTTCTGTGCTGTTACTGTTGATAATTGTTGTGGATAAAATAAAAAATAGATGAAATTATATAATTATGCAAAATAGATTGTTGCAAATATTGACACCATTTATTAAAGGTACTTGCACCTAAACATACTGTATCACTTCCCTTGCATGTATTTGTAATTAGCACAACAGCATCTATTCTTCCTGTTCTCATGAATCATGACAAGTGGATCTACTGATTCAGGGGAACCCTGGAACTAAATTTTCCGTTACTGTCTTTTATTGCATTTCCCCACAGATGTCATGTTAATTATGAGCACCAGAAATAACACAATCCATACTCAATTTGGGGCACAGCTGTGTCCAATTCATAAGGGTTTAAGGCATTGGAGCAAAAAAAAGTAATGAAGTCTAGTCTTGAGCCACCCTGATGCTGAATGTAGCTTGCAAAACTTAAGGATTTGAACCATGCATTATTATTAGCATGGTGGCTCATTAGCATTATAGTTAGCAACAAGGACTAGTTATAATTGTATAAGTGTATTTTATGTTGAGGTGAGGTGAGGTGTTGCTATAAATTGCGGTCACTAGCATGGGAGGGGGATTATCCTAGACAGTCCATAAAAGGGAGTTTTGGGCCCAAGCCTCTTTTCCTAAAAGGGGAGAAATGATGATGCAAAGGACTGAGGACCAGTACGTCAGGGAATAGCCCAGATGAGAGTATTGTCTTTCAACATCATTCTGATAGACCAGCTTGTGTTAGAGCAATGACAGTTGAGCTCGCTTTATTTGGTGAGAGCTTGGAGTAGGTCAGCTTGTTGAGCAGTTGAAGGAATGGGTTAGTACCCCAGCAGCATTTGTCCCACAAGGCAGGGCCCCGTTCATGTGTGGTTCTTGGTAGGCCAGACACCTACAAAGCCAAGAGGGCCCTTGAAAAAAGGATAGACTCAAGAAGACGAAGAAGTAAAACAAACTGTAGTAGTGTGCAATATAAAAGGGGTTAGTTCAGCCATCCTACAATAAAATGTATTATTCTCCCAGTACACCACATTACAAACTACCTAGGCCTAACTGCTTAATGTTTCTAGAGCACGTCTGATGTGAATCTTGGATTGCACTAGCATATCCCCAACCAACCATTCTGTAGAGATAATAAAAGTGTAAAGCCAGTTTTCAGTTCTTGTGTTAAGGCACTGCTTGTGAACCGTCCCGTTCAACAAGTCTATAAATGAGTCTCCCCATAAACATAGAACAATATAATTACAAATGATAGTACTCAAAATTATATATATATATATATATATATATATATATATATATATATATATATATATATATATATATATATATATATATATATATAAAATAAATCTTCAGTGTGTGTCTTTCTGCCAGCGTCTCACAATCTCCCCCCTCCTCCTTGTTAAGATTTACTTTGCAAGTATATTTTTTTTTTTTTATATTTCTTTATTTAATCAAAATTTTCCAGAAAAAACCACAAATCGAAACATACAAAGTAAATACATAGTACAAACAATATCCAAAAAACAGAAAAATGAAAAACCAACAAAGGGATACAAAAAAAGAAAAAAAAAAGGATAAGGGGGGGGATACTTTACTCCGCCTTATGCTGTATTTAAGATCCCAATATCAGGCTTAACCATTTCTCCCCTAAACCTATGCCATGGATGCCATATTTTCCAATATATGCCACTGTTGTTGTGATAAATATGTGTTAATTCCTCTAATATTCTTATTTCTTCCACAGAATTTACCCAATTGTTATAAGTCGGCGCCTCTTTATTCTTCCAATTCCTAGGAATCAAGACCTTGGCTGCTTGCATTAGATGAAAGGTAAGTGGATCCTCTAACATCTTATTTTTCCCAGGAAATACATTCAGCAGTATTATCGCGTAATCAGTAACCTCCAGTTTTATAGAAGTTATATTATAAATGCTTTCTAATACCTGAATCCAAAAATCTTTCAAACTTGGACAAGTTAACCAAATATGAATGTGTGAGCCCGCTTCTTTATAGCATCTCCAACATACATTGGGAGTCTGTGGATGTCTCTTATGGAGTTTAACTGGAGTATAGTGCCATCTTGTCACCATTTTAAAAACTGCTTCTCTAGTTCTCTCGGCCCTTGTCATCTTATTCCCGTGCTTAAAGATCTTACTCCATTCCTGTTCTGAGAATTTATATCCCAGTTCCCTTTCCCATGAATGGCAAAAACTTGGAAGTTTAAATTCCTCTGTGTTTAATACAATCTTATAAATTTTTGATAGAGGTTTAATCAGTTCTTTATTCTGGTTAAGTATCTCCTCCCACTCTGTAAGGGGTCTGTCCCATTCCCTTTCTCTCTTCATTTTTATAAAATATTGTAATTGGTAGTAGCCCCAGATATCTCTTGGGTGTTTCCCCCACCTCTTTTGTAGATCTTCTAATGGGCTCATTTTTCCCCTTATAATCAGATCTTTTATCCTCGTAGGTCTTTCATCCCACTTCTCCCAGGCTGTAAATACACCTTTTTCCATTCCCGGTGGGAAATTTGGGTTGTTTCTTAGGGGTTGTAGCACATAAGGGGCTTTCGTCAAATTCAATATAACTTTGTTCTTTTGCCATATTTTTAGGGTTGCTCTAATTATCGGGTGTTGGCTCATCGCCTTGTGGACTGCCCACTTCTCATCCCATAACGCGTTTTCTAACGGGTAGGGGCACCAGCCTTCTTCTAACTCACACCATTCTTTTCTTCCTATCCTCCTAGTCCAATTCCACATTCTCACCAAATGTACTGCTAAACAATATAAATAGGGATCTGGTACTCCCATCCCTCCTTTTTCTTTTATTTGAGTTAATTGTTTAAAACTAAGCCTTGCTGTTTTCCCTCCCCAAATAAATCTAATAAGAATCGATCTTAGTGTGTTAAAGAACGTACGAGGGATATCTATGGGAAGAACTTGTAGTAGATATAAAGCTTTAGGCATGACCACCATCTTAATCGCTTGAATTCTCCCTGCCCATGATATCTTAATGTTCTTCCAATTATCGATTGTTTTTTGAATGGAGGATAGTAATGGTATATAGTTATCTTGATAGGCTCTTTCTACATCCCCTCTTAGGTTTACCCCCAAGTACTTAATAGTGGAAGTCGCCCATTTAAAAGGGAAGTTGTCTTTTATTGCTGTGACTGTCTCTTCCTTCTCATTAATATTCATTAACTCAGATTTTGAATAGTTAATTTTGAAATTAGATAGTTCCCCGAATCTCTTTAATAATCTCATTATATTTGGTAATGTAATACCTGGATTGGTTACATAGAGCAGTAGATCGTCCGCAAATGCGGCACATTTATATTCCTTCTCTTTTACCCGTATACCTGAGATATCTGGATTATTCCTAATATGTGCAAGGAGTATTTCCATAACCAATAAAAACAATGACGGGGACAGCGGGCATCCCTGCCTCGTCCCATTATGTATCGAGATCCTCTGAGACAAAGTGCCATTGATTTTTATTTTAGCCGAAGGTTTATCATATAAGGCTAAGATTCGATTTCTAAATTGTTCCCCAAACCCGAAGTTTATCAGTGTCCTTTCCAAGAATGTCCATGATATCCTATCAAATGCTTTTTCAGCATCAGTCGTGAGTAAACATGTTGGAATTTTTAATATTTTAGCATATTGTATTAGCGAAATGGTTTTAGCTATATTATCTTTTGCCTCCCTCTTAGGTACAAATCCCGCTTGGTCCGCGTGTATCAGATCTGGTAAGTATTGTTTCAATCTTTTCCCTAGTATTTGTGCGTAAAGTTTCATATCTATATTTATTAAAGATATAGGCCTATAGCTAGAACATAGCATCGGATCTTTATCCTGTTTTAATATAATGGTTATTAGTGCTTCCTGAGCCTGTGTAAAAAACCCGGTTTTCCCTGTAATAGCGTTAAAATATCTGTATAATAACGGCGTGATATCCGCCTTAAATATTTTAAAGAAAGATGCTATGTAGCCATCTGGGCCTGGACTCTTTCCTGATGGCATACTCGCGATTCCCTCTTCTATTTCTTTATAGGAAAATGGTGCTTCAAGGTCTGTAGCTTGATCTGGCGTAAGAGATTTCACCTTGGCATCTTTAATAAATTGTTCCATTAGATCCCCCTGTTCTGATGATTGATCTTTTACCTGAATTTTATAGAGCGACTGATAATACTCCTCAAAAGCCTCTGCTATCCCCTTAGTGTCATAATGAGTAACATTCCTATTATTTTTGATCGCCATGATGTTGTTCTGGCACTGTGTTTTTTTCAGTATTCTCGCAAAGTGTTTATTGCACTTATCACCGAATTCATATAAATTCTGTTTAGTTCTCAAGTAAGCTTTTTTAATTTTATGGTTCAGTAATGAGTTCAGTTGCATTCTCTTATTATCCAGCTCCGCGTGTGTCTTTCGTGCTATTGTTTCTTTGTGTACCTGCTCTAATTGTGCAATTTCTCCTATCAAATCATTAATCTTTTTGTCTCTCTTTTTCTTTAGATTTGATCCTAAAGCTATTAGATGTCCTCTCAAAACGCATTTAAGTGTTTCCCAAAGTGTAATTGGATTGGTTTCCGGGGTGTCGTTGTTAGAAATTATTTGTTTAATCCACTCTTGTATTATTTCCCTGTTTTCCTCCTCATGTAATAAAAATTCATTTAGTCTCCAGTTAAACTCAGGTTTAGAGACCTTTGGTATACTATATTTTACTATTACTGGTGAATGATCTGATACCGTGGAACTTGCTATATATGCCTGTGTAAACAAGTGTGTCCATTGTTGTGATGCCATTATATAATCTAATCGTGAATAAACTTGATATTGTTTTGAAAAATGGGAGTAATCTTTCTTCTTAGGGTTCATTATCCTCCAAATGTCTACCAGTTGTAAATCAGCTAAAGCTCTTTTTACCCCTTTCAAACTTTTGTAAGAAACATTTGATTTACCTGAAGAGGAGTCTATCAGGGGGTTCAAAGTTAAGTTGAAGTCACCTCCCAGGATCAATAACCCTTCTCTAAACGCCTCTAGCGTCTGTAAAAATGCAATCATGAAATTGCTCTGTTTACAGTTCGGCACATATACATTAGCTATTGTACACATCTGATTAGCCATCATACCCTTGACCAGTACAAATCTTCCTTCTGTATCTCTCTTATTTTCTTGCATTTTAAACGGTAAATCTTTATGGATAAGTGTCAAAACCCCGGTAGCTTTCTTTGCCGGATTGTTACTCAAAAATGCTTGAGAATAATTCTTAAAGTTTAGCGCAGGTAAGTGGTTCTGTCTGAAATGAGTTTCTTGTAACATGACTATTTTAGCTTTATACTTCTTACAATCATATAAAACCTTAGCTCTTTTAACTGGGTCATTGATCCCATTTACATTTAACGACAGTATATTACATTCCATATTGGCAAATTCAGTCATTATTATATAGGTAGATCCGTTTTATATTTTTGTGACAAAGGATTGGGGATTCCATATCGTTTGCACAGGGTCTTGCGCTGTATTTGGGTAGGGTAAAGTAGGGGGGGGGCAAACAACAAAAAAAAAAAAAAAGTACGTTACAAAAACAAAATCAACATAAATTAAGCCGCGCCTGCTACCTGGCACCCATGTCCCTGGGCTGGCTGGTCCTAATTGCGGCTCAAGTGGTATTTCCACTATTTTTGGGGGTCTTGGCCGCCTCAGCATCATGATGGCGGTGATCTTATGATCCTTCAGACTCGCCCTCCCACCCCTCTATCTAGTAAATTTATGTACAGGGAATCTTTTGTTCTAGGGATATTACATTTATCTAATATATATCTACACCTGCATAAGTCTTCGCACACATGCATAAGTCTTCGCATATTACTATAAGAAAATACATACATACAATTTAACATACGTCTGTCTGGTATGTCTATAATAATTAATTGACTTATATCCTCGGGAGCGTAAATCTTAGCAAATTAATATACATAGATATATGCGTATACTACAACATACTTCTACTAGTTTACATACATACATTTTAACTTACTTCTGTATGGTGTATCTATAATAATTGTTTAACTTATATCCCCAGATGCATAAATCCTTGCAAGTAATATACATAGATGTATGCGTACACTTTATCATACTTCTATTTAGTATGTCTATAATAAAAGAGAGCAAAGAAAAACAGAAAAAAAAGGGAAAAAAAAAACAAAAAAAAAAAAAAAAACACATTTCTTTTCTTTCCCTTTTCCCCTCTTTTTTTTCTCTTTTTTTTTCTTTTTTCCTTTCCCCCTCCTATTAACCCTTCTCCTTTCCTCTTCCCTTCCCTCTCCCCCCTTTTTTTTTTTTTTTGTTTTTTTTGTTTTTTTTTATTAAATAGATTTTTCTCTCTTTTTTTTTTTTTTTCTCTCTCCTTTCTTCTTTCTTTTTTTTTCTTTTAATACAATTTCCTTATCTCTCTTGCTCGTCAATACTTTTCTTTCTTGTAAATATTCGCAGTCCTTTAGTACTTTACCAGTCTTCCTACATAGTCCTTTCTCGTCCTACCGTCCGTATTCATCCCTCTTCCTGCTTGACTTTATATCTTTATCCACTCCTTCTGTTGAGACCACTTTAGTTCCCAGTTTCGCTGGAGGTCCTCTGGCCACTCAGTCAGTTCCAGCTGTGGTAAATGTAATTTTTTAAGAAAGTTCTCTAGATCCTTGGGGTAACGGAAAGTGGCCCAGACACCTTCTTTTTGGGCTGTTAAAGAAAATGGAAAGCCCCATCTGTATGTAATCTTCCTCTGCCGCAGCTCATCAGTGATAAGTCTCAAAGCTTTCCTTTTCCGCAGTGTGCTTTTAGCCAGATCCTGGTAGAGAATAATTGTATTTTCTTCGTATATAATGTTCTCCACCTCTTTAGCTTTTTGTAATATTTCTTCCTTTGTGGCGTAACTCAAAAAACAGCACAATATATCTCTAGGCACGTTAGGGGGGACACTGCTCGGCTTCTGAACCCTATGGGCTCTTTCAATCCGAATCTCTCCAGCCTTTTCCTTCTCCTTATTTAAAATGTTATTGAAGATTTGCTGTAAAAAGGCTTTAATATCTTCCTTCTGGATTGTCTCAGGGACCCCCCTAATTCTCAGGTTCTTTCTCCGATTCCTGTTCTCCTGGTCCTCCATTTGTCTCTGCATGTCACATACTAAATCTTCCTGCTGTTGTATTTTAGTGTACAGGATTTTTTGGTTAGTTTGTAACTCACATGCATAGGATTCCAGGTCACCTGTTCGTGTAGCGATATCCTCCAACTCTTTCTTGAGGCCTTTAATATCCTCCCTAATAGGGACCGTCACCTCCAGCAGCATTGCTCTTATATCTGCTTTGGACGGCAAGTTGGCAATTTGGGCTTGTATATCAGCATTCTCGCCCTCACCACTGCTGTCCGACTCCGCGGACTCTCTCATCTTGGCCTCCGCTCGCTCCTCTCTCCCTCTGCGAGCCGGCGCCATCTTGGCCGCATCCGAAATGCTTTTTGTTTTGCGGCTGAACATCGGCGCGATCTCCCGCTGAGTTACTTGAGGGCTTCTGTGGGCCGCGCTTTCCGCCTCTGCCTTCTCCCGGCTCTGCTTCTGTGTCCTGCCCATCAGTTCCAGCGCCTAGCGGATCTCCCTGTCACGCTCAGTATCGAGGAGCGGTGAGCAGCTCTGGGTCTACGCCGCCATGTTGCTTGGCTCCGCCCCCCCTCTAACCCTCGTGCCTGCAAGTATATTTTAATACCGTGTTAGTTTTTGGAGGCATGCCGGTCAGTCTATCCACCCACTGACCACCACAGGCCACTTCCCGCCACAAGCAAATTGGCTGGTCACCTGCAACTTTTTCTAGTTTCATAAAAGGAAAAAATAAAGAAGGAAACAAATTAAAGATGGCCATGGGTTCTGGTGTGGAAATATTAAATTTTTTGCTGGAGTTTTAACACACTAGAGGGAGACAGAGTGGCAAGAATGCAGTGAGAGAAATGGAAAGTTGGTGGTGTTCTGCTTGTTGGTGAGGGAATGCTTTCAAACAATGTTCCTTTTTGCAGTGATCTTACTGGCATATCTTGGATTAATATGCTCATATTACCCATTTTCTGCAGCTTTATATTTAAAATATAATACAAAGAAAAAATCAAGCCCTGCAGCCCCATTGACATCAAATCTGTGCAGGAGTGAAAAGTTTAATTGTACAAAGTAATATAGCAATTTCACAGCTAATCCTCACTTTCCATTGTATTTAACAACAGGACATGTCCTACCAAAGCAGTGTTTCCATGCGGCTTACAGATCAGGGTTTCATTGATCATTTACTTCCCATCCTGCTGCCCCCCCCCCCCCAAACAGCCTCAGGCACAGGAGTCAAGCAATAATTTGTAGATTGCTAATTATCATTCCATTTTCATGCCATGATGTTGCCTGGAAGCAGTGAATCACTGCATGTGCCTTATCTATTGGCAGGGTGTCAATGTAGCAATGCAGCTCTCTTATATTGTAAACATTCTATTTACCTGTTTTAACCTTAAAGGGAACCTGTAGTCGTTAAATTGTTTCAGTGAAGTGGGCTAATAGAGCCTGCACTCCAGTTGGGGGAAACTTTTAACCCAAAAATACTCCTAGCAATTGCAATGCCACCCCCAACACACACACACACCAGGAGGAGCTCCTAGTGCAGGCAGCCATGTTTGCTGACACCCTATTGAGAGACTCTCCTAGCTCGCTCAATATAACAATAACAAATGGTACAATAGTATTATTTCCCCCAACATGAATGTGGGCTCCATTAGCCCACACCTCATTGCAGGAAACAATTTCCCTACATACTAGGGAAGCTGCTGTCTTCAAACCAATTCACATGGGTATTGGTACTAGAACTTTGAAATGAATTGTAGGAGAGTAGAGTTAAAGGAGAACTAAACCCCCCATAGGTACAAAATCCCTTTTCCACTTTCCACAACTGCCCCACTCATCTCTCCCTTCCTGCACAGTCTATTATGTAAAAAAAAATGCCCGTTTGAAAACCTGAGCTAAAAACGCAGAATAGCGCAGCGAGTGGAGTTCCCAGGCACCATCTTCTGTCCATTTGAATACTCTTCAGGTCTCTTCAGTGACACCTGAATTCTCTAAATTTTTGTGCAACCTTTCTGGAGTAAATGTTGAGAATATATTTTAGTCCTGCCCAAATCCATGCATCAGATGGGTGTCTTTTCTTGCCATTTTCAATCTTGTCATTTCAAAACAGGTATATGTAAAATTAGATGAGCACTGCAGTTGTATTTGGCATGAAAAATTTGATACAATGGTCATACTCACATGATTAATAAATACTACCGTAGCCTGAAATGTATGGATTATGGGAAGGAAATTAATTAAGTTAGAGGGCTTTGTGTTTTGGAAACAAAATATACTGAAGTTTTATACATCCAAAATTGTAGTTATTGAATCAATGTTATGCTAGTATTGGGGGAAATTTAAACCACCCTGATTGAGTACTATAAAATGAAACTGGGGTCAGTATGGTAATAATGGAGAGCAGGCAGGAACAAACAGTATATTATATGGCTTATTAAAGGAGAAGAAAAGGCTGTATTTACCAAAACTGCCAAAACCAGTGCAGTTTTCTGATGATAGGAGCACCGGCCTGGAGTGTGAGGTATATATATATATATATATATATATATATATATATATATTCAGTACAGTATATAATGGGAGCTGCTCTGATCTTATTGATCTTATATACCGGTTTTTATAGGCTCTCTAGGGGATTTTTTCCTAGGCATTGTCCAAAAAGCTAGAATTTTCTGCGTTTTTTTGTATTTTGTTCAGTGCTTTTTTTGTTGCACTTTTTACATTCGGATATTTTAAAACATTCAATGACAATCATGGTTTGTGAATTTAGATGTGGTTTCAAAAACCTCTGAAACCAAAACCAACATCCTTTAAAAGGTTGGATTGTAACTTTAAGTTAGAAGAAAATGTTTGGAAACCTGGAAAGCTAAAACAAACCAGATCTTTTCAAACCTGTAACTAAAGGAGAAATATAATGTGTGCTGTGAGAGTAGGACTGAACATAGTGACAAATGTTTGTATCTGCATATAAATTAACAATATTTATTCTACACAATAACTCTGCTTGGTATATGATGAAGGATTATACCCTGATGTGCATCATACTGAGGGTCAAGTAACAATTGCTCTCACATAATTACTTATTAATACCAATGCAGCTCTATCTTGAAGCACAATCTGATTTCCTGCAGAATGGAAGTCATTGGTGTCTTAATAAATCAGGACGGCATACACTCAGCACAAAGATCTCACTGTGACTTCAGTCTGAATTGCATTAACAAATTTCCAGTCATCTACCTAATAGAAACAATATCTTTGGTCTTACTATATATAGCACAGTGCTCACCAACAAAATATCAACTTAATGGAATTGTATATATCTGTGAACCATATGGAGCCATTAAAAAGGACTTCAAAATCTCTTCTGCTCATTACATTTAAAGGAGAAGGAAAGTTGTCTTGCACTTGGGGGTGCCCAATGTTAGGCACCCCCAAGTGATTGTATTTACTTACCTGAAACCCCATGCTAGTGCTCCATTCGATAAATACGCTTTCAAAAATCTCATACGAATGAATGGCACATATGTGAGTTTTTATTTATTAAAATCTGAACTCACACTTTGATAATTCTGCCTCTAAATCATACCCATATGCATTAAAGGAGAAGGAAAGTTGTCTTGCACTTGGGGGTGCCAAATGGTAAGCACCACTAAGTGATTGTATTTACTTACCTGAAACCCCGGGCCTATGCTTGGGGTTTCACCGGCCCGTGTTATACCAGTAAGTGCCACGGAGCGATCCTATTCTGGCTTCTTCTTTCTTCAAATTTTCCGGGGCAGACGCATGCGCACTTTTTAGTCAAAGTTCGGCTTTTCACTCTAATGCACATGTCCAGCCACGAGAAGAAAGAAGAACCCGAAAGAGGATCACTCTGTGGTGCTCACTGGATATCACCAGGGCTGTCTTTTGCCACCCCTGTAAACCTGCAGGGTGCTGCCATCTGCTTAACTTGTAGGAGCACCCCTGCTTCAGCTCCAATCTCCCCTACTCCAGCCCCAATCCCCCCCCTGCAAAACCCATATTTAAACCCATGTTTAAAGGGGAAGTAAAGTCTAAAATAGAATAAGGCTAGAAATGCTGTATTTTGTATACTAAACAAAAATGAATTTACTGCACCACAAGCCTAATCAAACAAATGATTTATGCTTTCAAAGTTGGCCACATGGGGTCACCATCTTGTAACTTTGTTAAACATCTCTGCAAGACCAAGACTGTGCACATGCTCAGTGTGGTCTGGGCTGCTTAGTGATCGTCATAAATTATCAAAACTGCCAAATAATATCTGCTAGAAGCCGATCCAGCAAGACTGATTAATAATCAGAATAGGCAGACTGCACTGGGTCCTGTGTTGTCATGTAATCTAATGTGGATTTTATAGGATTTTGTATTGTTTGATAAAGACTTTCTCCAACTCTGCAGATCCAGTGGCTGCAGCAAAATAATCCTCCAAATAGAATCACAGTTCCTCTTTAAATCTGTCTCCATGATCTTTGTCCCTGAAGTTGGAAACACTAAGGGGAGAGACACACTCTCAGATTCGGGGAGATTAGTCGCCCAGTGATTTACATTCCAGCCGGTGGGAGGCAGTTCGGGGAGATTAGTCGACCCGAAGAAGAGGAGAATTGGTGCTGGGCGACTAATCTCCCCAAATCTGAGCGTGTGTTATCTTCCCTAATGGGCATGTAAAGGCAAAAGTAAAATCCAATACAAATCTCGACAGTTGCCGGCTGCTCTACAGGGAAACAAACAAAGCTTCTTGAGTTTTGCATGGCTGGGAAGTAAGGCGGGGGCTCCCCCTGCTGTTCATAAGTATGATTGTTTCCCTGCTCAGCAGTTAGGGACCATCTGACAATTCCTATCCACAGAAGTAAATGAAGGGAGAATTTCACTGCATACAGTCAGGTTTCTTATAAAAACAGTACACATTTTTTGATTAAAGTATATTGGAAATATGTTTCTTTTTCATTAAAGAAAGTGAAAATGGGATTTTACTTTTTTGCCTTTACATGCCCTTTAACCTTTTACCTGCCAAGAACGTAGGTACTACGTTCTTGCAGGGAAAAGCCCTAACTGCCAAGCACGTAGTACCTACGTTCTTGGCTTTAAAGGGCTCCTCTCTGCATCTGCGGCGATTGCCGCTTCAGCAGAGACTTCCATTAGTCTCCCCACCCCCTGGCAACGAGCAGAGGGAGAGGAGGGGGAGGTCACGTGGGTCCTGCGACGCGATCGTCGCAGGACCCGTCTACAGTTATGCAGACACGTGTCTGCTGCTTGTGCTGCCTCTCCTCTCCTCTGCTCCTCTCTGCATCTGCGGCGATTGCCGCTTCAGCAGAGGGATTTTTTACTCTCCCCACCCCCTAGGCAACGAGCAGAGGGAGAGGAGGGGGAGGCCACGTGGGTCCTGCGATCGTCGCAGGACCCGTCTACAGTTATGCAGACACGTGTCTGCTCCTTGTGCTGCGTCTCCTCTGCCAGTTCCAGCCAGCCTGCTGCTTCCTGCTGCGTGCACTCTGCTTTAGGACCCCCCCTAGCTGCCCAGGACCCTGCTGGACATCAGAACTGTAAGTAACATTTATTTTACAGTTATACACACATTTACATACTAATTACATGCATGTACAAATACACAATACACATTTTACTAAGTTAGCTGTATTCTTTTTCTTTTCAGGCTTTTTTTTTGTTGTTGCAATTTTGTATATGTCAAAATGTGTACTTTACAAAAATGTATGTTTTTTGGGGGGGTCTTGTGCTGTTAGGGGGTCTTGTGGCACAATATACAGTCACTGCTTTATGTTCACAGAAGGCGAAAAGACAATTTTCAGAAATGTCATACGCTGCCTTAGCGTAACTTTGCAGTACGATAGTTTGGAGTAGAAAGACATAATTACCTATTTTGTATTCGTCAGAATGTGTACTTTCTAAAAATATATGGTTTTGGGGGTCTATGTGCTGTTAGGAGGGTATTGTGGCTCAATATGCTGTCACAGGCCATTCTTCACAGAAGGTGAAAAGACAGAGAAGAAAATTCAAATGCACTAATTTTATTTGGGGGTCCGCACATGCCAGCTGCTTTGGTATACCTATGCATATTGGGCAACAAACTGTTCAGTAGACCCGTGGCGTCAATATTTAGGGTGTTTTACAATTCTGTATAAGAAATTAGGTGAGATAAATGCGGCCAATTGCAATATTTTTAGACAATTTTCAGAAATGTCATAAAAACCGCTGCCTTTAGCGTAGCTTTGCAGTAAGGTAGTTTGGAGTAGAAAGACATAATTACCCATTTTAGATTCGTCAGAATGTGTGCTTTCCAAACATATATGGTTTTGGGGGTCTATGTGCTGTTAGGAGGGTCTTTTGGCAAATAATACGCAGTCATGGGTCATTCTTCACAGAAGGTGAAAAGACAGCGGACAAAATTCAAATACACAATTTTTTTGGGGGTCCGCACATGCCAGTTGCTTTGGTATATCTATGCATATTGGGCATGAAAATGTTCAGTAGACCCTTGGCATCAATATTTAGGATGTTTTACAATTGTTTGTAAGAAATTGGGTGAGATAAATGTGACCAATTGCAATATTTTAGACAATTTTCAGAAATGTCATAAAAACCGCTGCCTTTAGCGTAGCTTTACAGTAAGGTAGTTTGGAGTAGAAAGACATAATTACCCATTTTAGATTCGTCAGAATGTGTGCTTTCCAAACATATATAGTTTTGGGGGTCTATGTGCTGTTAGGAGGGTCTTTTGGCAAATAATACACAGTCATGGGTCATTCTTCACAGAAGGTGAAAAGACAGAGAAGAAAATTCAAATGCACTAATTTTATTTGGGGGTCTGCACATGCCAGTTGTTTTGGTATATCTATGCATACTTGGCATCAAACTGTTCAGTAGACCCTTGGCGTCAATATTTAGGGCGTTTTACAATGGTATGTAAGAAATTGGGTGAGATAAATGCGACCAATTGCAATATTTTTAGACAATTTTCAGAAATGTCATAAAAACCGCTGCCTTTAGCGTAGCTTTACAGTAAGGTAGTTTGGAATAGAAAGACATAATTACCCATTTTTGATTCGTCAGAATGTGTACTTTCCAAACATATATGGTTTTGGGGGTCTATGTGCTGTTAGGAGGGTCTTTTGGCAAATAATACACAGTCACGGGCCATTCTTCACAGAAGGTGAAAAGACAGCGGAGAAAATTCAAATACACAAATAATTTGGGGGTCCGCACATGCCAGCTGCTTTGGTATATCTATGCATATTGGGCATCAAACTGTTCAGTAGACCCTTGGCGTCAATATTTAGGGTGTTTTACAATTGTATGTTACAAATTGGGTGAGATAAATGTGACCAATTGCAATATTTTAGAAAATTTTCAGAAATGTCATAAAAACCGCTGCCTTTAGCGTAGCTTTGCAGTAAGGTAGTTAGGAGTAGAAAGACATTATTACCCATTTTAGATTCCTCAGAATGTGTACTTTCCAAACATATATGGTTTTGGGGGTCTACGTGCTGTTAGGAGGGTCTTTTGGCAAATAATACACAGTCACGGGCCATTCTTCACAGAAGGTGAAAAGACAGCGGAGAAAATTCAAATACACAAATTTTTTGGGGGTCCGCACATGCCAGCTGCTTTGGTATATCTATGCATATTGGGCATCAAACTGTTCAGTAGACCCTTGGCGTCAATATTTAGGGAGTTTTACAATTGTATGTAACAAATTGGGTGAGATAAATGCGACCAATTGCAATATTTTTACACAGTTTTCAGAAACGTCATAAAAACCACTGCCTTTAGAGTAGCTTTGCAGTAAGGTAGTTTGGAGTAGAAAGACATAATTACCCATTTTAGATTCGTCAGAATGTGTACTTTCCAAAAATATATGGCTTTTAGGGGTTACCATAACTTTTTGTAGCTTTTATCCCATATAAAACTGGTAATGTTTGGAAATTAGTGTAAATGTAAGACATCAAATAAGTATGCAAAAGGTAGATTCTGGGGTCTTTACATGCCATGTACTTCGATAATCTTATGTACATTGGGCATCAAACTGTTCAGAGGACCACAGGCTTTCATATTTGGGGTGATTTATCTTGATACCTAATAGTATGTATGAAATAAGGTGCTGCAGGTGGAAGTTTTGAGGTGATTTTTGGAAATGTCCCCAAAATTGCCAAATTTAGGAAAGATTTGCGGCTTGGTGCTTTGGGGTAGAAAGACGTGCATACCCAATTTAGATTCGGGGGAATGTGTACTTTCTAAAAATATATAGTTTTCTGGGGTGAACGTACTGTTCCCTACCTTTGCCCACCCCAAAATGATGTAAATGTCTTGATTTTGCAGCACCTGAAATGACAGACCAAATGGGGGGGTCTTCCTTTTGAGGCCCCTATATGCCACGTGCTTAGGTACACCTATATATATTGGGCATCAAACTGTTCAGCGGACCCTAGGCTTTCATATTTGGGGTCATTTGTCTTGATAACCAATGGTATGTTCGATATAAGATGCTGCACGGTGGAAGTTTTGAGGTGATTTTTGGAAATGGCCCCAAAATTGACAAATTTAGGAAAGATTTGTGGCTTGGTGCTTTGGGGTAGAAAGACATGCATACCAAATTTAGATTCGGGGGAATGTGTACTTTCTGAAAACATATGGTTTTCTGGGGTGAACGTACTTTTTTCTACCTTTGCACACCCCAAAATGATGTAAATGTGTTGATTTTGCAGCACCTGAAATGACAGACCAAATGGGGGGTCTTCCTTTTGAGGCCCCTATATGCCACGTGCTTAGGTACACTTATACATATTGGGCATCAAACTGTTCAGCGGACCCTAGGCTTTCATATTTGGGGTCATTTGTCTTGATAACCAATAGTATGTTCGATATAAGATGCTGCAGGGTGGAAGTTTTGAGGTGATTTTTGGAAATGTCCCCAAAATTACCAAATTTAGGAAAGATTTGCGGCTTGGTGCTTTGGGGTAGAAAGACATGCATACCCAATTTGGATTCGGGGGAATGTGTACTTTCTGAAAATATATAGTTTTCTGGGGTGAACGTACTGTTTCCTACCTTTGCCCACCCCAAAATGATGTAAATGTGTTGATTTTGCAGCACCTGAAATGATAGACTAAATGGGGGTCTTCCTTTTGAGGCCCCTATATGCCCCGTGCTTAGGTACACCTATACATATTGGGCATCAAACTGTTCAGCAGACCCTAGGCTTTCATATTTGGGGTCATTTGTCTTGATAACCAATAGTTTGTTTGATATAAGATGCTGCAGGGTGGAAGTTTTGAGGTGATTTTTGGAAATGTCCCCAAAATTGGCAAATTTAGGAAAGATTTGTGGCTTGGTGCTTTGGGGTAGAAAGACATGCATACCCAATTTAGATTCGGGGGAATGTGTACTTTCTGAAAATATATAGTTTTCTGGGGTGAATGTACTGTTTCCTATCTTTGCCCACCCCAAAATGATGTAAATGTGTTGATTTTGCAGCACCTGAAATGATAGACTAAATGGGGGTCTTCCTTTTGAGGCCCCTATATGCCACGTGCTTAGGTACACCTATACATATTGGGCATCAAACTGTTCAGCGGACCCCAGGCTTTCATATTTGGGGTCATTTGTCTTGATAACCAATAGTTTGTTTGATATAAGATGCTGCAGGGTGGAAGTTTTGAGATGATTTTTGGAAATGTCCCCAACATTGGCAAATTTAGGAAAGATTTGCGGCCTGGTACTTTGGGGTAGAAAGACATGCATACCCAATTTAGATTCGGGGGAATGTGTACTTTCTGAAAATATATAGTTTTCTGGGGTGAACGTACTGTGTCCTATCTTTGCCCACCCCAAAATGATGTAAATGTGTTGATTTTGCAGCACCTGAAATGATAGACTAAATGGGGGTCTTCCTTTTGAGGCCCCTATTTGCCACGTGCTTAGGTACACCTATACATATTGGGCACCAAACTGTTCAGCGGACCCATGGCTTTCATATTTGGGGTAATTTGTCTTGACAACCAATGGTATGTTCGATATAAGATGCTGCACGGTGGAAGTTTTGAGGTGATTTTTGGAAATGTCCCCAAAATTGACAAATTTAGGAAAGATTTGTGGCTTGGTGCTTTGGGGTAGAAAGACATGCATACCAAATTTAGATTCGGGGGAATGTGTACTTTCTGAAAACATATGGTTTTCTGGGGTGAACGTACTTTTTTCTACCTTTGCCCACCCCAAAATTATGTAAATGTGTTGATTTTGCAGCACCTGAAATGACAGACCAAACGGGGGGTCTTCCTTTTGAGGCCCCTATATGCCACGTGCTTAGGTACACCTATACATATTGGACATCAAACTGTTCAGCGGACCCTAGGCTTTCATATTTGGGGTCATTTGTCTTGATAACCAATAGTATGTTCGATATAAGATGCTGCAGGGTGGAAGTTTTGAGGTGATTTTTGGAAATGTCCCCAAAATTACCAAATTTAGGAAAGATTTGCGGCTTGGTGGTTTGGGGTAGAAAGACATGCATACCCAATTTGGATTCGGGGGAATGTGTACTTTCTGAACATATATAGTTTTCTGGGGTGAACGTACTGTTTCCTACCTTTGCCCACCCCAAAATGATGTAAATGTGTTGATTTTGCAGCACCTGAAATGATAGACTAAATGGGGGTCTTCCTTTTGAGGCCCCTATATGCCCCGTGCTTAGGTACACCTATACATATTGGGCATCAAACTGTTCAGCGGACCCTAGGCTTTCATATTTGGGGTCATTTGTCTTGATAACCAATAGTTTGTTTGATATAAGATGCTGCAGGGTGGAAGTTTTGAGGTGATTTTTGGAAATGTCCCCAAAATTGGCAAATTTAGGAAAGATTTGCGGCTTGGTACTTTGGGGTAGAAAGACATGCATACCCAATTTAGATTCGGGGGAATGTGTACTTTCTGAAAATATATAGTTTTCTGGGGTGAACGTACTGTTTCCTATCTTTGCCCACCCCAAAATGATGTAAATGTGTTGATTTTGCAGCACCTGAAATGATAGACTAAATGGGGGTCTTCCTTTTGAGGCCCCTATATGCCACGTGCTTAGGTACACCTATACATATTGGGCATCAAACTGTTCAGCGGACCCTAGGCTTTCATATTTGGGGTCATTTGTCTTGATAACCAATAGTTTGTTTGATATAAGGTGCTGCAGGGTGGAAGTTTTGAGGTGATTTTTGGAAATGTCCCCAACATTGGCAAATTTAGGAAAGATTTGCGGCCTGGTACTTTGGAGTAGAAAGACATGCATACCCAATTTAGATTCGGGGGAATGTGTACTTTCTGAAAATATATAGTTTTCTGGGGTGAACGTACTGTTTCCTATCTTTGCCCACCCCAAAATGATGTAAATGTGTTGATTTTGCAGCACCTGAAATGATAGACTAAATGGGGGTCTTCCTTTTGAGGCCCCTATTTGCCACGTGCTTAGGTACACCTATACATATTGGGCACCAAACTGTTCAGCGGACCCATGGCTTTCATATTTGGGGTAATTTGTCTTGACAACCAATGGTATGTTCGATATAAGATGCTGCACGGTGGAAGTTTTGAGGTGATTTTTGGAAATGTCCCCAAAATTGACAAATTTAGGAAAGATTTGTGGCTTGGTGCTTTGGGGTAGAAAGACATGCATACCAAATTTAGATTCGGGGGAATGTGTACTTTCTGAAAACATATGGTTTTCTGGGGTGAACGTACTTTTTTCTACCTTTGCCCACCCCAAAATGATGTAAATGTGTTGATTTTGCAGCACCTGAAATGAAAGACCAAATGGGGGGTCTTCCTTTTGAGGCCCCTATATGCCACGTGCTTAGGTACACCTATACATATTGGGCATCAAACTGTTCAGCGGACCCTAGGCTTTCATATTTGGGGTCATTTGTCTTGATAACCAATAGTATGTTTGATATAAGATGCTGCAGGGTGGAAGTTTTGAGGTGATTTTTGGAAATGTCCCCAAAATTACCAAATTTAGGAAAGATTTGCGGCTTGGTGCTTTGGGGTAGAAAGACATGCATACCCAATTTGGATTCGGGGGAATGTGTACTTTCTGAAAATATATAGTTTTCTGGGGTGAACGTACTTTTTTCTACCTTTGCCCACCCCAAAATGATGTAAATGTGTTGATTTTGCAGCACCTGAAATGACAGACCAAATGGGGGGTCTTCCTTTTGAGGCCCCTATATGCCACGTGCTTAGGTACACCTATACATATTGGGCATCAAACTGTTCAGCGGACCCTAGGCTTTCATATTTGGGGTCATTTGTCTTGATAACCAATAGTATGTTCGATATAAGATGCTGCAGGGTGGAAGTTTTGAGGTGATTTTTGGAAATGTCCCCAACATTGGCAAATTTAGGGAAGATTTGCGGCTTAGTACTTTGGGGTAGAAAGACATGCATACCCAATTTAGATTCGGGGGAATGTGTACTTTCTGAAAATATATAGTTTTCTGGGGTGAACGTACTGTTTCCTACCTTTGCCCACCCCAAAATGATGTAAATGTGTTGATTTTGCAGCACCTGAAATGATAGACTAAATGGGGGTCTTCCTTTTGAGGCCCCTATTTGCCACGTGCTTAGGTACACCTATACATATTGGGCACCAAACTGTTCAGCGGACCCTAGGCTTTCATATTTGGGGTCATTTGTCTTGTTAACCAATAGTATGTTCGATATAAGATGCTGCAGGGTGGAAGTTTTGAGGTGATTTTTGGAAATGTCCCCAAAATTGACAAATTTAGGAAAGATTTGTGGCTTGGTGCTTTGGGGTAGAAAGACATGCATGCCCAATTTAGATTCGGGGGAATGTGTACTTTCTGAAAATATATAGTTTTCTGGGGTGAACCTACTGTTAGTGGAATGTTTGGCCTTGAAATCAGAAGTATGCCGTTTTGTGGAGCGGTGCTTTGGAAATTTGCTAGTTTACTGCTTGTAGATTTTGATCTATATTAGTGAGAAATCTCAATAAAACTATATATATTTGGTATTGTTGCGTTCATGAGACATAGACCTTTCCAAATCTGCTGTGTTCTCGTACATAAAATAAATGATGTTTCTGATATATGTAATTGTACTATGTGAAACCTGATTTTTTTCATTTTATTAGGCACTTTGAAGCCTATATTTTTTTTCAGAAGTTGAATTACACAAAAATTCTAGCATATTTTGAAAGCTCAGGTTGTCCTGAAAAAAAAACATATATTGTTTCCCTGGTTAAACTAAAACACCCCCCCAGGAAATGCTCTTAAAGTGAAAGAGTACAAAATGTTCAAAAATGGTCTGGCAATAGATGTACCAAATCAGCCAAATTGTCTGGCAGCGAAAAGGTTAAGACTGCTGTCAGTGTTTCCACAGATATGGGAAGAACAGTTATATTACAGGTACAAAGATCAATTTGGGGGAAATTTATAAAATGGCTTTTATTTTTCTTTAACTTCTGCTCACACAGCTAATAGCATATTTGGCTGTCATATTGTGTTCTATAAAAACATTACTATCTCAATTATGTTGTACAAGAAACAATTTTTCAAGATCATGGCAGATTTTGTACTCAAAAGAACCAAATATGTATACTCCAAACCCAATTACATATGTATCCAACTGTGCCCGAGGCAGTTCCAGGAGAAACAATTTAAACAAATCATCACAAAACTGAAAATCAACATAATGGTGCAAAATGTTTTGCCATATGGCAAGCAGCTAACTTTAAAAAAGGCCAAGTCAGCCATCTAGTGGCCAAGTCATATGTTCAGTCCTACATCGATTTCCAGAACAGTGATATGATCAGCATCTTATTTATTTGTGTTACTCTGTTGTTCTTATACCATCTGCAACAAAGGCAAAAACTGCCTCATAAGGCTTCATAGAAAATCCAGTCACCCCTCCTTCACATGTGGTTCACATGCAGAGGGGGGAAGGGGAAACTGAAGAGTTCAGTTCAATAATAGTGAAGTGCTGGTATTGTTAGATTTTAAACTTGGCTCATAAAATAAAGAAAAAATACAATGTAAATCTGGTTGGATGGCCGGAAGATGTCCCACAAAAAGGCAGAAGTCGTCTCCGCCCAGGATCCAGTCGGGGGGTGACACTGGGGGTCAAGGAAAAGCGTGCAGCAGCAGGACACCTTGATTCCACGTGCCTACTGCTGCCTTGGGGCCCAAGGGTGATAACATATCCTCAAGGAATGGTGCTCTCAGTTATGGAAAGATCCTGTATTCAGAAAACCCCAGGTCCAAAGTGTCCTAAAGAATAACTCCAATATGTGTATTCATACAATCTATTTAAGGAGAACTTGCACTCATCACAGAGTTGTATTAGAAATGCTTTGCCTTAATCTTCATTCATGTGTAATTTTCAGACATACAGTAATTCCCAAAATACAACATTTTTACTTAGAGTTTCAGCTTACTTATGAACACTTTCCACCACAACTTGTGTACGATCCACTAATTTGAACTGACTCAAGTTCAACTACTAGAACAGCTGAAAATAACATCCCCTACACTAAGGGCAGTTTTATCAAGGATTGAATTTAAATTTCGAATTTGAAATTTGAATTTTCGAGTTTATGATCAAAACTGCCAAACTCGACTAGGGAATTATTAAAATTTGTTTTGAGTTTTTCAAAAAAAATCGGATTAGATTTTCAAGATTTATCATATTCTGGCCCTTTAAGAACTTGAATTTGACTATTCGCCACCTAAAACCTGCTGAATTGCTGTTTAAGTCAATGGGAGACGTCCTGGGATCAATTTGGAGTTGTTTACAGCCTTCCTTCCTGTTTCGGAGAAAAAAACTCAAATCAAGTTTTTTTAAATTAAATAAAATCATAACATTATCAGTGTAACATTTAAGTATCTAAAGCAAACAAAAAACCGAAACACGTTTCAGGAGTGATTCCCGAAACGCGTTAGGCGACATATCTGCAGCCTGCTACAATAAATTTTTAACTAGAGTGCCATCCAGTTGATATTTTGGTTGCTATTGGTACAGTGGGGATGCTGTGGACTTAGCACCTTTTATCTAGGAGCTGCTTGGAGGGAGCTTGGAGCAGTCTCTTTCTTTTTTTGTTTGCATTTAAGTTTCTATGTTATAGTAACCTATATACCGCTAGGTCATTTTTGAACCCTATCTAGTAGCTGCGATCATGTCACAGCAAGAGATCCTCTGTATGACATATGTTTCAGGTAACACTATGGGGCAAACTAACTAAAGGGGGAAGTGACTAACACTGGTGAAAATTCAGTACTTTCGGTACTTTGCAGATTTACTAACGGGCGCAGGCGTAACTTTGCTAGCGAAAGAGACTGATGCTGGCGCTCATTTGCACTCAATCGCCAAACGAAGTTGACCTCTGGCGAAGGGACGTAACTGCGCAAAATCACTTCGATGCGGATTTTACTGAACGTTACCTCTTGCGCCAGACTTGCACTTGCCACCTCAGACCAGGTGAAGTGCAATAGAGTAGATAGGACTTCCTAAAAAAATTTCTAAGTCACAAAAAACGCCAAAACTATTGCAACCTCGCTCTGCTCTGCTTTTTTTTTTTGAAAACCTGAAAGAGGCACACATAGCTGGGTACTTGGGCGATTAAATTGTAAGAACAGACACACTATGGCACTCAAAGGATTTTAGCAGTGGCCATTCAAGCATTCTGTTGCAATTCCCGCTCCCCTTTCACTGCATGGGGGAGAAAAAAAAGGATTTTTAAAGGGCTATCTAGGACTGAAAATCAGGGCTGTTCTGGCAAAAAGAGGGCACTTGGGAGGTATGCAATTTTGGCATTTGTTTGAGGGCTGTAAGGCCTAGACGTTTTAGCTGTTAGGGCCGTGTACCCATCTTTATTCTGAGGAAAATGTGTTACCCCAAGACCAGAGTATAAGGATATGCATCACATGAATGCATAGCCACTGGCAGCTAAACACGGGGCCAGCACTATTTCTACATGCCCAAATATGCCCTTCTACCAAAGATTCCTTTATTCCACTATATTGTTAGCCACCAGGAAAAATGTCTGGAAGCCTCCAATACCACCATAAAAAAACTAAAAATTACTGTTGGCACCCATTAGATTCTCAAAAGTCCGTACTTTGTCCCTAAATACTCAAAAAAAATGCACTGAACCCCTTTTGGGGCCCCAGAAACTTCTGCTGTGGAACTGACAAGGAACATGGACACTGGAATGATTTATCGCTGTACATGACCCCCTTGTGTATCCTTGGTTTGTCTTACTATGATTGTGAACCGCTGAACTGTATGTTTGTGATTCCATTGATGTACCTGCTATTGTTGTTCAAATAAAACTTACCTGAACAAAAAAAAAAAAAAAACATGGACACTGGCATTATGACCTCAAGAAATGAAAAGTTTACTTTTGGCCAATTTCATCTATTGATTTCTCCTAATTTAGCCAGTGTTCCAAATTGCGCAAAATGTACCCTTTTGTTTCCATAATAGAATGGGGCCCATAAAATATCTTTAATAAAATTAAAAGATTTGTTTATTTCACCTCATCCTCTTTGCATAAAAACCTCTCTAATTTTTCCATCAAATTGTGACACAAGACTGACAGCGGCAGGTACTGTTGCATATCTCCCAACCAGACATGGATTGGCAATCTGTAGGTTCTGGCAAATGCCAGAGGGCCTGCTGAAAGATGCCATAGAAAGTCATTATGTAGTAGGCTGCTGGGGGACTGTATATATAAATATATAGGAAGGCCGGTAACCCTACCCACCACCGGTGGAAATTTTAATAAAATGTAGCAACCCTACTTCCAGTCCAGACCTGCTCCCAACTGTCCCTTTTTTTGAGGGACAGTCCCGATTTTGACAGCTCAGCCCACAGTCCCAGGTTGGTTACTGAAATGTCCCGACTTTCTCTTACCTCCAGCACTGAACAGCCATTAAAATATACTTTTCTAACTTATTTGGCTTATGGCAGAGAGCAGAATAGATACTTAGATACTTTTGTAACAATCTGAGATAAGTAGGTCTCTCTGGAGAACTTAGACTCGCAGTTTAAAGGGCAAAACTGTAAAAACACATTAAAAAACACAGAATTGTGTTCAAACTTTTACAACCTGCCCAATTTTGTAAAATGGACACTGTAATTGGGAAGAGTGGCCAAAAAATGGGCGTGGTCAAAACGTTCTTTATATTTCTAAAATGTTGGGAGGCATCATGCTGCTGGCAACCAGAAAAAAAATGTAATTTCTACAGCACAAGTAAGAACTCTTAGAAGAAGACTATAAGGGACTGCTGAGCTGAAGTGGTGGAGGCCATTGTGGCCAAACAACACGAAAGAAACGTTTTTTCATATTTGTTATTGAACAGAAATTAGAGATGCCTGCAGAAGAGCGAATGGACGTGCGCAAACAGGCACATTTGCAGTTTCCGGTTCTACAACGCTGTCTTTGTTCGCCACACCTACTAGGCGGCTACGTGACGCGTCACTGCGCTTACGTACGGCCCTGACATCACAGTCTCGCGTGATCAGACTTGTAGCGTCGGGATTTTCCGTAAGCCAGGAATCAAGGATCTTGCAATTAACAGCTTTGCGGGACATGTAAGTAGCGAAGCGGTACTGCGGGCTGTATTAGGAAGAGCGGGGCTGCTGGGCAGTATGGAGAGTTAATCTATGTATATTGACAACCTTGCTTTACACCAGCAATGAACTGTTTAGGAAAGGTGAATAAGTGGCTCATCGTGGTGTCGTAAAGATGGAGGGAATTAATCACTCTCTGTGATATATTGTCAGACCCTGGTGATTATAATCGCAAAAAATCAAACCCCAGGTCGTCGCTTATAAAAACCGCGCTGTTCCTGGTTGATATTCTATTGTCGCTGTGTCACAAGGCACCTGTATAATAGGAGCTCTCAATAGTGGATTTGTCACTGAAGAGATGTGGTGATCTACACTCTGATATTATAATCACTTGGGATTGTCACATACATACAGACTAAGGTTCAGATACTCCTTTTTAGTATGGAAAACCTATTGCATCGAATGTAAAGAGAAAATAAAGTTTTTAGGTGTTGAATGTGACATGTCGACAAAGTATTGTTGTTCAGTGGCTAATCTTAAATCCAAAAATATATTCCCAGTCAATATTCTCAAAGTTAAAACTTTGAGAATATTGACTGGGAATATATTTTTGGACTTTTGATTTGGGTGCCCTTTGGAGTTGGGGGCTATATTCCAGCATTTTTGGCCCTTTTTTGACAGGCCTGTGTAGACTGCAGCAGCTGAGTAACAAGTGGCTAATCTTGCCTGTAATGTGTTTATGGCCAGTATCTGGCAGAGTATTTAGTAGGGATGCACTGAATCAAGGATTAGGTTTGGGATTCTGCCTTTTTCAGCAGGATTCTGCGAATCCTTCAGCCCGGATGAAACGAATTCTGATTTGCATATTCAAATTAGGGGCGGGGAGGGAAATTTGCGTGACTTTTTGTCACAAAACAAGGAGGTAAAACATGCTTTCCCCCTTTCCATCGCTAATTCAGACGAATCCAAAATAGTGGATTCGGTGCATCCCTAGTATTTAGTGTGACGCCTTACTCGGATGCTTTACTATTTAGTATTAGTAATTGTAAAACAACCGGGCTTGCTGAGTAATCATTATGTAATCAAGATGTTTCATTGCTCATCCGAGCAGCTTCTTCAGTTCCTGGGAAGTCCCTGGAGATGACAATGTTCATATTTTGGATAAAGAAGGCCTCTGGTGTGGACGAGGCATGAAAGAGGTGTCAAGGTGGAGAAACCATCCCTGAACAGAGGAGGGGGGCTTTCAACACCACCTGTCTGCTACATACAATGCTATTCTCACATCTGTACCCTGGCAATTTCAGAACACTTCACACATCCATTCATGCAACTCTCACAAGTAACAACTGTTTCTAGGAGTTGCATGATACCTTGGTACAGGTATGGGACCTGTTATCAGAAGGATCTGGACCTGGGGTTTTCCAAATAACGGATCTTTCCTTAATTTGGATTTTTGTACCTTAAAGGAGAACTAAACCCCCTTGCTAATAAAAAGCACTACCCTCCATAGTCTAAGCCTGTAATTACCCCTCGTTGTAGAGTCAGCAGAGCTCACACGGGTGCCATCTTCCAGCACTTCGGTAATTTTTGAGTCTTCTTCTGGCGCTTCAGAAATTTTAGTCACTTTCTGTGCAAGCACTGTTATGACAAAGCAAAAGCCGATACGGCGCTTACTTAACGAAGATTACCGAAGCACTGAAGATGGCCCTTGTGAGCTCCGCTGCACTGACTCAGCAATGATGGGGGTAGGGGTTTTTATTAACAAGTTAGTTTAGTTCTCCTTTAAGTCTTAAAGTTTGGATCAAGTACAAGGTACTGTTTTATTATAACAGAGAAAAAGGAAATCATTTTTAAAAATCTGCATTATTTACCACTAATCCAATCAGAATGGCCCATTGTTACTTTTCAGAGAGGTGATATCTGAAACTCAGAGGTGTGAATGCTGTGTAGTTACTGCGATCGGATTACCAATGTGTCATGCAACTCCTAGAAGCAGGTGTTACTTACGAGTTGCATGAATGAATTTGTAAAGTGTTCTGAAACCAACAGGGTACAGATGTAAGAACGTTGTTGTATGTAGCAGACAGGTGGTGTCGAATGCCTCTGTTGAGGGTTGGTTTCTCCACCTTGACATGAATCTCCTCTTCTTTATCCAAAATATGGACATTGTCGTCTTCAGGGACTTCCCACACCAGTCAGTTGACCTGAAGAAGCTGCTTGGAAGAGCAGTGAAATGTCTTCAATGATTACTCAACAAAAATACAAGGGGGGTAGTGGGAGCACTCCAGGCTAAAAAAATATGTTTAAATACAATGGAAGTGCAACTGACATCCTATTAATCAATGCACATTCCCTGGTCCCCTGTGCATGTGTTTATAACAACAAGGGTTTTTAGTTACAAAGTTATGATCATAAAATTTGTAAGCCACCATACCAAGTCAAGGTAAACCCCATTAACTAACTGTTTACCTCTGGTCATAGTGTAAAAGAGGGCAGCCAAGATTGGGAGTTTTACTTTCGAAAGCAGCTAGTAAGTTGCAGGTAAAACGTATTCATCCCTTTTATAAAATGTATAATTAAATCATAGAATTCTTAATGAATCAGATGAAAATTGAGCATAGGACTGGCCAGATATGGGATGACTTTGACATAGTTGGCCAGCTTAAATATATTGCAATATATGGACAAACAATCCCTGTTTTGTTTAAAGGGTAAGGCATTTTTCAGTAGCAGCATGCACAAAATGTCTCTGTCTTAAATATATTGATAATGGGTTGAGTGCAGAGGAATCTTGTATTTGTTTATAGTGTAAAAGAAGTAATCCTTGGGAACAGTGTCTCTTGTTTTTATACACACATGAACTTGTGTGTGTGTGTGTGTGTGTGTGTGTGTGTGTGTGTGTGTGTGTGTGTGTGTGTATATGTATATATGTATGGTGGCTTACCAATTTTATAATCATAACTTTGTAACTAAAACCATTGTTGTTATAAACGCATGCACTTGCATTTATACTGAATTACTTGTGAGACAGGGGACCAAGGAATGTGCAGTCAGTTGCACTTCCATTGTGTTTAAACCTATTTTTTAGCCTGGAGTGCTCCCACTTACCCCCCTTGTATTACTCAACAAGTCAAATTGCTCTAGAATTACTTATAATAGATATGCCATGACCTGGGCAAAATTAGAATCTTCATAGTCCTAATGCTTTACTAGTTTGTTTGCAGTGTTTATTTTTGGTGATCACTATAGCAAATCTTAACCCATGTTATAATTCAGTATCGTTCAGTATTATAGTAGGCAAATCCATGGGATTCAGGGACTATAGTGTTGTGATCCAATGTTACACACCCTGCACTTCTTTAGATCTGTTCTACTATTCATACACCATTACCATAAAATATTTCCCTATCCTATGTGTACAGTAATCTGTGGCAGCTTGTAAACTCAATTCAGTTCAAATAAAATGATATCCATCTGGTTTATTGCTGTGGACTACTATTCTATGACTAAGTGGCACTTATACACATAACTACAGGGTCCACTGTGTTAACTTTTACAAAAATTCCTCTCTGAGACTCCATATTCTTTTTATGCAGATGCAGCAATTGGATCTCTTCAACTCACAATGGACAAGATTCTGGAAGGATTGGTGACCTCCTCGCATCCCTTAAATCTGAAAAAAGTCATAGTAAGGAAAGTTGTGGAATCGGCTGAAAATTCAATAAATGAAGAACAATGCAAGGCTATGTTCAGCCTGACTACTCGGTTAATCTTGGAAGGACAGGATCCCTTTCAGAAACAAGTTGGACACCAGGTGTTGGAAGCCTATGCCAGATACCATCGGTCTGAATTTGAGAATTATTTCAACAGGAACTTTGTTTTGAGCCTTTTGCAGGAAGGATACAGATCGTTGGAGCGCAAGGATGTTGCTATATTAGATTATATCCATAATGGACTCAAACTGATTATGAGCTGCCCCTCAATTCTAGATATATTTTCAGTGCTACAGGTAGAAGTGCTGAGACTAGTCTGTGAAAGACCAGAGCCGTTAGTAGCTGCAAGGTTAAGCGAACTGCTCACTGACTTTGTGCAGTGCATCCCCAAAGGGAAAATGTCCATTGCATTCTGCCAGCAACTTGTAAGGACAATTGGACATTTTCACTGTATATCAACCTTTGAAAAGGAGCTGCGTGAATATGTTTCTCAAGTTACCAAAGTTAGTAATTTGCTTCAAAATATCTGGAAGGTGGAGCCGTGTACTTTACTTCCATCATTGCAAGAGGTTTTTGCAATTATTTCTTCCACAGGTAAGGTTCTGTTGTGCGCATGATGTTTGGCTGCTCTCAATCATTCTTGTACCACATACATAATAATGTTTGTGTTGCAAAGGCTCCAAGCCTGTAGCATGTAACTGAAATGTATCAGATTATTGTAATGGATAAAATGTGTTGGAACATGTTATCCTAAACTAATCTGACTGTAAAGCAACAAATTTGGTCATGCATTTAAATCAGAGTCTCAGGCACAAACAAGCAAGAAGCTTAACAAATAGTATGCACAGTCTTATTTGCATATTTCTGTTTATTTAAAAGCTTGGAAGCAGTCATGACTCTTCTGATGAGGCAACCTTTTCCAATATAACTGTCCAGTAGCATTCTGTTGGTCGAATACCTGCTTTTAAACAATATTTTGTGCATGAGAGAACTTATAAAAAGCTTTTAGATTGTAAGCTGTTTTGGGCCTTCTCTATCTCTTGTATTGGTGGTTTATGTGTGTTTTTCTGTATGTCTAATGTATATACCTGTTAACAGCACAATTTACGGAATATTGTTTTACAATACATTTTAATAGGGATGCACCGAATTCACTATTTGGGATTCAGTCAAATCCCCAAATTCTTCATAAACGATTCAGCTGAGAACCAAATTCTAATTTGCATATGCAAATTAGGGATAGGAAAGGAAAAAGTGGGGAAAAATAATTTTTTGACGAAAAATGCAAATTAGGATTCTGATTCAATTCGGCCGAATCCTGCTGAAAAAGTCAGAATCCTGTCCGAATCCCTAATCGAATCCTGGATTCAGTGCATCCCTACATGTAATAATAAAAGTAATGGTGTTCTCATAAATAACCATAATTGGTCAGTATATTTATGCATAGTGAAATATTGGTGGACTGGTGAAACTGGTTATCCTATGGACTCAATAGCAGTTTCCTGGCTGTTTCAATGTCCTACCTGTACAATAAATTTAGATTTTAAAACCATTTTTATAATCAACCTAATTTGAATCTACCACCCGCAATAACGTTTGTTGAAACTGATATTTTTGTTTCTTAGAATCAGGAAATAATTGTTATAATACAGAAGGATCCGGCACATGTTCCATTGTATAATGTATGTTAGAACTTTTCTCTCTCAACCTCTGAAATCAAATAGCGTGTTTTGGTTTTTTTCCAGATGCTTCATTTGAGCCATCTGTTTCTCTAGCCAGCCTTGTTCAGCACATTCCCTTACAGCTGATCACTGTCCTCATCAGGAGTTTAACCACTGACCCCAACGTGAAAGATGCAAGTATGACTCAGGCTCTCTGCAGGTATAAGCTCAATACATATTGTATATACCTTTACTTTTTATGTTGGACAGAACAACAGTTATGTGCCATCTGAAGATATGACTTGCAAATGAAATATATATGTTCTACAACTGTAATTACTGTATTTGCTAAATGCTCACTTGCTTCTGTGTAATCGGCAGCATATAGTGAAAGGTTGTTTGTGACACAAGCCAGAGTATACAATAGTTTGAAACCATAGTACAAATGTGTGTGTATAATAATAGCTCGGAGAGATATATATATATATATATATATATATATATATATATATATATATATATATATATATATATATATTTATCGAAACAAAATGGAGTGGAGTATGCACCGGTCTGTGACTTAGTCCACTTAAGGACACAATGTATAGAAAACCAAAATAAAGTCCAGACAACTTATCTTGTGAAGAAAACGAAAATTCTTTATCAAGCAAAAAATGCAAGAATCTGCAACGTTTCGAAGCTCCTGCTTCTTTATCAAGCAATCTAGTATACAATGTTCACACATCCTTAAAAAGGTTACAGCTGTAAACACGCCCCTTTCGGGGGTGGTACAAATTCAAACACATATTAGTATTTAGTATTTAACCCATTCAGGTATTATACATAGAAACAATCATAAGGTTACTCGAATATGTCATAACAGTTACATAAGCAATATGTGTTACAAAGTGTATTCCGAAAATATTACAAAAATTCAAAGATGCATTTAAGTCCCAACTTCTACTCTGTATGTATAGGTCATCCCATAACCTCACTATATAAAAGCATGCAAGTCATACTCTCTGTTTAACCCTTTAGGGTATAATGTTTGCAGAGTATGTATCCAAAATTTCTCTCGTTTCTGGAGTTGTAGGAGTCTATTGCCCCCCCGACGTGGGGGGGCAATAGACTCCAACACAAGGAATCTGAGGGTTGCTACAGAATGTCGCGCTGAGTGGAAGTGTGCTGGAACTGGTAATTTGAGTACTTCCTTTCGAATTGTAGACTTATGCTGACTAATGCGATCACGTATGGGTTGAATTGTTTCCCCAATGTAAGCTAAGCCACATGGGCATTTGAGCATGTAGACTACATACTCTGTGTCACACGTGAAGCGTCCTCGCAGCTCAAATTTCCTCCCTGTTTGTGGATGAGTGAACATATTGGTGCGAATCACACTGGAGCATTGATTACACCTCCCACATGGAAACATACCATTTTTTAAAGGGGCTAAAACCCTCTGTACCTGAACCTTCTGGGTACCAAGGTCAGCCTTGACCAATCTGTCTCTAAGGTTCCGTCTACGTTTATACGATAATAGTGGTGGTTCCTGAAAATCAGGAATAGTAGGATAGGCTTTACGTAATAATGGCCAGTGCTTGTAAATGATGTGATGAATTTTACGAGTACATGGATGGTATGTATGTACAAATGGTATGCGTGTCTTTTTAGATATATCCCGTGTCCTGTCCTGTATAATAGAGGTGCGATCCAATTCCTTCACTCTGGCTACCTCCTGATCAAGTATCTGTCTGGGATAGCCTCTCTGTGTAAACTTCATGGTCATCTCATCCAAACGTGTATTGAGCTGTTCCTCCTCTGTAACTATGCGTTTAACCCGCAACATTTGAGATCTGGGGAGAGAGGAAATGTTAGCCCTCGGGTGTGCACTGTCAAAGCATAATAAATTATTGCGATCTGTAGATTTGACATATAGGTCCGTGTATAGATGTCTGCCCTTGCGATACACACTGGTATCGAGGAATGTCACTCTTTCCTCACTATGAGTGAGGGTAAATCCTATAGTGGGAACACATGCGTCTATATGTAGTTTGAACTCCAAAAGGGATCCAACGTCACCCCCCCACAATACCAACAAATCATCGATATAGCGCCACCATCTTAGACAATGTTTTTTGTATAATTCATTGTTATAGACAAAATTGTGTTCAAAGTAATTCATAAATATGTTGGCATAGGTGGGGGCGACGTTGGATCCCATAGCAGTCCCCTGTACCTGTAGAAAAAAGGTATCTTGAAACAAGAAGTAATTTTTGTGCAAAACCAGGGCCAATAATTCCATGAAAAAGTTAATCTCTGCCGTATTATATTGTGTACCCTCAAGGGTTAATCGTACTGCCTGTGAGCCCAAATCATGCGGAATTGAAGTGTACAGGCTATTAACATCAAATGCTGCTAATAACACAGTGCCCTCTCCCAAGTCGACATATCCAATTAGGTGTAAAAAATGAGATGTATCTTTGACATATGATTCACCACACTGGACAAAAGGCGCTAGTACCTTATCCAAGAAAATTGATAACGGGGTTAAGACCGAATTAACACCTGCCACTATGGGACGTCCTGGAGGGGATTGAAGATTCTTGTGTATCTTGGGAAGGGTGTAGAACACTGGTATACATGGAAATTCTTTTGTGAGATAATCCTTCAAACTATCAGTCACTACACCCTGTCCATGATAGCGAGACAATACCTCAGATATTAAGCCAGTGATTTCGTCAGTGGGATCTTTATCAAGTTGTATATAAGTATCTTTACTACTCAATTGGCTCACTATCTCCTGTATATAGTATTCCTTATCCAAGATGACCAATGCTCCCCCCTTGTCAGCTGGTTTATATATCACATCTTTATCTCCCATCAACACTTTAAGGGACTCACGTTCCGTCTTAGTTAAGTTGTTATTGTACCGCATATTCCTAAGCCCCTTAGGGTCTTGTATAAACTGATTGATATCCCTAGACATGAGAGATATAACAGTTTCCACTGGATGGAAAGAAGTAGGGGGAAGATATTTACTCTTTTTATACAAATCAAATTGTTGTGGAGTTAATGCTCCGATAGCAGCCTTAGTCCCTCTAGTATCTTTATCCATGAACTGAACTTTTAAACGTAAGAGTCTATAGAATCTTTGCAGGTCAATGTCCAATGAAAAGGTATCCAACTTAGTGGATGGACAAAAAGATAAACCCTTTTGTAACAAATTCAGTTCAGATTGTGACAGTACCTTTTTGGAGATATTAATCACGATTGAAGTCCCTTCTTGGGTGCCGCCTTGTGAGTAACTCTCGTCTGCCGTGGTTTGGTCGCAGCTGCCGCGCCAGGTTCTGGGGCGCCTTCTTCGCGTTCCCCGCTGCTTGAGGGAGCGCTGTCGTCGCCTAAAAAAGCAAAAGATCCGGAGGAATCCGATGCGCGTTGCGAGGATGTCTCCCCTGAACTACTGCGTCCGGCCTCTTGTCGTGCCACGCGGCGTGCCCCTTGTGGCACCCGCGCCTGTGTCTTGCGACCCCTGGAAGTGGGAAGGAATGATGTTTGGACGTCCCGGTATCCACCGGTATACTCGCCCGCTGTTGTAGTCTTCCGCGTCACGCAGAAACTTATCTCTCTTCCGGGTCTCGAGCTCCAACCGGAACCTTTGTGAGATGTTGTCAATCTGCGATTTGGTTTCCGCCCACTCCTCCTGGTTCGCTTTCTGTGCAATTTGAGTTTCAAGTGTACTCACTTGTTCCGAAACCGTGAGTAATTCCTTCTGTATCTGCTCAATTGTAAGCGTGATTATGTCCAGGGAACATTTGTTCAGAATGCCCTCAAATTTCCTGCAATACTCCAGATTATCCGAGAACAGGGTAGGTTGCAAATGAACTCGAAGGCCCCTCGGAATTCTTTTCAGCCGATGGTATTCCGCCAATGTGCAGCCATGTAGTTCCAATGAAACTGCTTTCTTAGTTAGCCGTTCTAGGTTCCGGCTGCGTGCCTCTGGATGCGCCATATGCAAGAAGTCCCGTGAGCCCCTCGTGAGAGTGGCTATACTTGCAGCTTCCACCTCAGTGTAAGCAAATATGTCGGCCTGTGTACTTGGCAAAAGAGTAGGTTGGGACATGGATGCTTACTCAACACTCAAGATATCATATATCGAAACAAAATGGAGTGGAGTATGCATTCCACAAAATAAAGTTTTCCAAGGAACGATCCAGACTGCAGGATTAACTGCTCAATTAGGTGTTTATTGTTCAACACAACATGTTTCGAGTCTCCAACATGTTGTGTTGAACAATAAACACCTAATTGAGCAGTTAATCCTGCAGTCTGGATCGTTCCTTGGAAAACTTTATTTTGTGGATTGCTATAGTTGCACGCACGGCGGAGGTGCACCACAAGGTTTCGATCGAAAGTTTGGTTTGCATTTGTTTGAGGTAACTAGCATTTTTCACTTATTGGAGTGGAGTATGCACCGGTCTGTGACTTAGTCCACTTAAGGACACAATGTATAGAAAACCAAAATAAAGTCCAGACAACTTAACTTGTGAAGAAAACGAAAATTCTTTATCAAGCAAAAAATGCAAGAATCTGCAACGTTACGAAGCTCCCGCTTCTTTATCAAGCAATCTAGTATACAATGTTCACACATCCTTAAAAAGGTTACAGCTGTAAACACGCCCCCTTCGGGGGGGCGTGTTTATATTATATATATATATATTTATATATATATATATATATATATATATTTATATATATATTTATATATATATTTATATATATATATATATATATATATATATATATATATATATATATATATATATATATATATATATATATATATATATTTATATATATATATATATATTTATATATATATTTATATATATATATATTTATATATATATATATTTATATATAAATATATATTTAGATATATATATATATATATATTTAGATATATATTTAGATATATATATATATATATATATATATATATTTATATATATATATATATATATATATATATATTTATATATAAATATATATTTATATATAAATATATATATATATATATATATACATATATATCTATGTGTGTATATATATATATATATATATATACATATATATATCTATATATATATATATATCTATATATATATATATATCTATATATATATATATATCTATATATATATATATATATATATATATATATATATATATATATATATATATATATATATATATATATATATATATATATATATATATATATATATATATATATAATAGAACTGGAAATGCCAGCACAGCACGTATACTGGTATAAGGTGCCTGGGTGCAGAGCTATGTATTAGTATTTGCAATGGCTCCAAAGAAGCTAGCACACAGACTTATGGAGAAAAGGCTAGGGACCTAGCCGAAACATTATTTTTTTCTGTTAAAATAAAAACCTTTTTTCTCCATAAGTCCTGTGTGTGCTAGCTTCATATATATATATATAGTCCGGCAGTACCAGCACTCTGATCATTTAAATGGTTCGTGGTGCACGATCAAATTCAGGATATAATGAAAAAGGTCCCCAGGTGGGACCGAAACGTCGGATTATGATGTAAACAATAAAAAGCGAATTTTTCTTCAATCAATACAGTGAGTGCTGATCCTTATTATATATATATATATATATATATATATATATATATATATATATATATATATATATATATATATATATTTATTTTTTTTTTATGTGCAATCCATTCCATTAGAGAAAGCACTCACGGCAAGTTTAAACATTATAGTAGAAAGAACTTTATTCATCCATAATTATATCTACGCGTTTCCATTTACAGAAGATCATCAGGATAGTGCATAAGAAGTGAAACACTCATTTATTTCACATGCCACCAATCATTGTGCAAAACCAATTATTGCTTCATCTGTTCAGTGCTTGTGTTAACCCATCATAGTATTAACATTTCTAAAAAAAAAAAATTTTTAAAAAAAGCACTTGTTTTTTTCAAAAACATATATATATAGATATATATAGATATATATATATATATATATATATATATATATATATATATATATATATATATATATATATATATATATATATATATATATACACGAACATACAGTTACTCATACGAGCCCACAAGGAGCTAATTTAACCCATTTGCGTTCCAGGAAGCAACAATTATATTATTAGTCCTCAATCTAGAAAGGATACATTATGTAACACATTTGTATCTAAAGTCAGCAAGTCTGAACGTTATAGTAGAAAGAACTTTGTCCATAATTATATCTACGTGTGGAAAAATATTTGGAGTGCTGATCCATCTTGAAAAATATAAATATATACATGCGCCATCTTCATCAGCCCCGGTAATCTGCGGAATGAGACCGGCGCTTCTGCAATTTTCATGAGTTTCGGCGCATGTGCAGTTGTCGTAAAATAGAAAATTGCTTCAACTGCGCATGCGCTTCTTCGCCAGTCTCGTTCTGAAGATTTCCGAAGAGAAGAAGTTGGCTGCCGTGAACTCTGCTGGATAGAATCTGCACCGAGGGGTAAGTAAAGAGTTAGGGGCATTTGCCCGGGGGGGGGGGGGGCAGCTAGGCTGGGGGGAGTAGGGTTTTTTCTTAAGGGTTTGTTTTACCTTTAAGTGTCGGCTGCACAGGATTACATCCTTTTAAGTGATAATCTGTAATACAGAGTAGGTGTTTTGGTTGCTATAGTAACAGTAGTCACAGAGTCCTGTTTATAATTGGCGTAAAACTGTGTCCGTTACAGAATCACCTGCTTCCTAAATTATTTCATCTACTGTAACTTCAGAATGAAATTCAAAATAAATGTGAAAAAGTGTTTGTCATGAATAACACTGTGAACATCTTGTATCCTCTCTTTTAGGATGATTGACTGGTTATCCTGGCCCCTTGCTCAGCATGTTGAGACCTGGGTGATTGCTCTGCTTAAAGGGCTAGCAGCCGTACAAAAGTTTACTATCCTTATAGATGTTACTTTACAGAAAATTGAACTGGTGTGTAAGATCCTCAAGTTTTTTCCATAATGCTCAAGGCTAAAATAATATACAGCATTCTTCTCTAGCATTCACCTCTAATTGGACTAATATTGCAGTTCTGCATATTTAAAATGTGACTTAATGGTGGTCACATGTAAACCCTACTGATAAGTTGCCAATATGTATATGTCCTTATTTTGTCTATCTGAAATATTATCTGCCAATGCTAGATACTTGGTATATAACTGTATTGTGCAACACTTCGAAGTCGAAGGATTTAACTTCAACGGTGGAATATCGAGGGTTAATTAACCCTCGATATTCGACCAATAGTAAATGTGCCCCCTAAGCCTTTCAATGTGTTGGACATCTGTCATGCACAGAAAGTTGTACAGCACTGGTGTAGCAAAAACATTGTGTTATCGGCTGAAAATGTGCATTATATTTTGCAGGTATTTCATAGACTGTGGTTTCCTCTGGTAAGGCCTGGTGCTTTGGCTGTCCTCTCCCACATGTTGCTTAGCTTTCAGCATTCTCCTGAGGCTTTCCATATGGTGAGTTTGTCCTCATTTAATCGATTCATAGCAAAAATATTTGCACTTCTCTTCATGTCTTACCCACCTAAAGTAACCTGGCAGAATGTGGCATAAGCCAGTCACTTCTTAAAAAAACAAGTATCTATAGTTACTGCTCCTGAGTAAACATTGTCTTTTATTACATATGAGGGTTGATGCTTTTACATTGGAGAACAAAAAGGATCCAAACATAATTATGTGCCATTTTCTTGTAATTCTTTTTCCAGGTTTCAAATGGGGGCACTGATCCCATCTAAAAACACAAAAGCTCTGTACGGCTACAAATATATTGTTATTGCTACTTTTATTACTCATCTTTCTATTCAGGCCTCTTGTATAGATATTCCAGTCTCTTATTCAGATCAATGCATGGTTGCTAGGGTAATTTGGAGCCTAGCAACCAGATTGCTGAAATTGCAAACTGGAGAGCTGCTGAATTAAAAGCTTAATAACAAATAGTTAAAAATTAAAACCAATTGCAGATTGTCTCAGAATATCACTTTCTGCATCATACTAAAAGTTAACTCAAAGGTGAACAACCCCTTTAAGGTAAACAGTGGGTGGTGGGTCGTACCATCTAACTTTGGATCATCTCCTGCAAGGATGAATAGTATCAGTTTAATCAGAATGCCCTGTGTGCTAGTGGTGGTAAAGCAAACCCTTCTGGAAGTGTTAAAGGAGAAGAAAATACAGAACATAATTATGGCTATAAATGCTATATTTTATACTGATCTTACAGTACTAGCTGATTTTATACTGATCTTACAGTACTTGCTCAGAGGTTGAATAGCCCAATAATAATAACAATTTATGCTTTCAAACTTGTTCACAGAAAATGTATTAATTTGATCTTTAAGTCATTCTTTTCAAGCCAGCGCCTCAGCCTTTTTCTTTAGGCTGCTACTAAAAAGCTAAGCTTAGGGTTCGTCAAAAATGATCCAAAACATAGCAGAAAGTAAGAGTATAACTGTGATAGAAGCTGATGCTACAGAGCTAATTATTAGTAAATTCTGATGCAGCATATTCTGGTTTCTGTGCTGCTATGTAATATGAATTTGCAGCCATAGTATTTATACTATGTGAGTAATTACCTAAGTTCAGGTAACTAAAAGCAGCCCAGCACATGTTATATGAATCAGCAGGAAAGAAGATTGGGCTGTGGTGCCCTTGAGCTGTTATAGAAGTCCAAAACATATGGTGTAACATGTCTATACTATTGCTTTGTTGAGCCCTAATTCAGCTTTAAAATCTAGCTTTTAAAAAAACTTTGAGAAGTAAATCTAGCTTGTAACAGAATATTCCACAGAACATTTTCGTTTATACCAAAAAGAAAATTGTGATGTATTATCCCTGTTGTTAAAAAGTATAAAACTAACCTTTCATATCTTTTTCTTCTGACTCAGGTTGTTCCTCATGTTGTAAGTCTGGTCCAGTCCTTCAAAAATGACGGTCTCCCAGCAAGTACAGCATTCCTATCTCAGTTTGCTGAACTGATGCACTGTATGATTTATCATTATTCTGGATTTCCAGACCTTTATGAGCCTATTTTGGAAGCACTTAAGGTAAATGGTAACATAGGCAAACCTTATATTGTTAGTCAGTTGTCCAGTATGGTGATATAATATCATCTGAAATTATGTTGTGTAGGTGGTGGCTTAATCTCTCACCATTGTAGCCTAGCTGTGTAGCAGAACCAATCCATAGTTCCCTGGTATTAAAGTGGATGTAAACCATAAAACTTTGCCTAACAAAGACAATGTACTTAAAATCAAATTACAGACAATGTACTGGGGAATCAGAAGCAATTTTAGACCTGTTTTTCTTTCTCCTTCTGGCAGGATCTGCCAAAACCCTCTGAAGAAAAAATTAAACTTACGCTAAATCAAAGCGCATGGACTTCTCAATCAAGTACTTTGGCATCTTTACCCAGATTGTCGGGAAAATCAGAAACTGGGAAAACTGGGCTCATTAACCTGGGGAACACGTGTTACATGAACAGCGTTTTACAGGCACTCTTTATGGCTACCGAGTAAGTTTGCTACCATGTTCTGAAATTTCACACTTGCAATCTATCAAGTAACTCTTGAAAGTTGCCTATACAAGTATTGAAACCCATTACCCAGCAAGCTCTGTGAAATAAGAAGGCCTTCGCTTATTGAGCCCCGTCGCCTATAGAGTCCCCTCGCCTATAGAGGCCCATATAGAGCCTTTGGAGTCCCGTCGCCTATGGAGTCCCACATAGAGCCTATCGAGTCCTGTCGCCTATAGAGTCCCATACAGAAACTATAGAATCCCATTGCTATTAAGAAGTATCTCATTTAGAGATACTTCTTAATAGTTTCCAGAAAATGTTCAGGAACGTGAGTTATGAGGCATGTTTTGTAGGAATCTATAGCTTTGGTATGAATAAAGCTATGGAAACAACAATAACATTAATGAAAGTTTTTTTTAGAGTTTTTTTTTTTTAGGGGTTTCACCTAATTCCTCATCTACAATGTATAGACGGCTGTCAAAGTGCTCCATTGCCTTAGGAACTAGTCTGTGTTAAGTCAATCATTTTGTTTAGAATATGACTTCTTGCAGCCCTAAACACTGGTCTTTTATTCAGTTTCAGGAGGCAAGTGTTATCATTAAACCTGAATGGTACCCACTCCTTGATGAAAACACTACAACACCTTTTTGCTTTCCTGGCTCACACTCAGGTATATTTGTGCATAATATGTTTTATATCATGAATACAAAGAACTGTCAAGAGCTACCGGCTGCTTTGCTTATGATCTTCAGGGAATAAGGATAATCATTCAGGAAAACCTTTTGAATGTCTGGCTTTAAATACAATTATTTAAGCAATTTTTGAAAATAACTATTTGTGGTAGGTGATTTTGCAGGTTCTGATTCCAAAACACTGATTACCTTAGGGTTTAACCATCACTAATATTCATTCAGTGGCATTGTTAGAGGTCCCTAGTCCCCTATGCAAAATTGAAGACAGGGCTCACTGCCTCTTATCCACAAGCACATACATGGATCCATGTGACCCCCTGCTCTGTGCTCTTCTTTGTGCAGACTTGTGTAAGGTTTTCTGTTTATTTCCAGCGAGAAGCTTATGCACCTCAGATATTTTTTGATGCTTCACGACCACCATGGTTCACACCACGATCCCAGCAAGACTGTTCTGAATATCTCAGGTTTCTATTGGACAGGTATGTCTTCATAAACAAATGCCTAGTTTTCTGTGCCATGTTTCCTTTTGAAAGCTGTGTTTTAATAACATAGATATGGGACCTGTTATACAGAATGCTTGGGACCCAGGGTTTTCCGGATAATGGATTGTTCCATAATTTGGGATCTTCATACCTTAAAGGAAAACTATACCCCCAAAATGAACACTTAAGCAACAGTTTACATCATATTAAGTGGCATATTAAATAATCTTAGCAAACTGGTCTGTATAGTTTAGTAAATCTTGTACTTTTACATCTCTTGCCTTGAACCACCATTTTGTGATGGTCTGTGTGCTGCCTCAGAGATCACCTGACCAGAAATACTACAACTCTAACTGTTACAGGAAGAAGTGTTTAAGAATAAGACAGAACTCTGTCTGTTAATTGGCTCATGTGACCTAACAAGTATGGTTTGTTGGTATGTTTGTGTGCACAGTGAATCGTACAATCTCAGGGGGCGGACCTTATTTTTTAAAATGACAATTTTCTATTTATGATTACCCAATGGCACATACTACTAGAAAAATATATCATTATGAAAATGGTTTATTTACATGACGACGGGTTTTACATATGAGCTGTTTTATATAATATCTTTTTATAGAGACCTACATTGTTTGGGGGGTATAGTTTTCCTTAAGTCTTTTAAGCCTTTAAAAAATCATGTAAACATTTAATAGACTCAATAGGCTGGTTTTACTTCCATTAAGGTTTCATTATATCTTAGGATAAAGTACAATGTTCTGTTTTATTATTAAAGAAATATTTTTTTAAAAAAATGTGAATTATTTGGTTAAAATAGAGTCAGCTTTTACGTAATTAGGAGTGGGGTGCCTGATAACTGATCCTATACCTGTAGTAGTTCGTAATCTAAACCTAATTGTACCAGCATAGGCAGAGTGGAAAATAAAAGGTGAGTGTATTAAAATATGGGAGACAACTTTGCTAATTTGCTAAGGGGAAAAATTGTTTACTTCGTTGTTTTGTGACAAAAAGTGATGTGATTTCCCTCCCCGCCCCTAAATTGCATATGCAAATTAGGATTTGGATTCCGTTCGGCCTGGCAGAAGGATTCGGCCGAATCCTGCTGAAAAAGGGCAAATCCCGAACTGACTCCTGGATTCGGTGCATCGGTAGAAAAAATGCTTGTAAGGAGACATGATTACTATTTTCAAGTACATTAGAGAGCATTATAGACCATTATAATCCATAAAAAAGGATCAACGAACCAGAGGCTACCCCTTTAGATTAAAGGAAAAGAACTTTGAACTTAAGCAGCATAGGCAGTTGTTCCTGGTGAGGCAGTGGAATGCATTACTCCCAACTGTGCCATTTTCTGCAGGACAATCCTGATTTTGAAAGCTCAGCCCACAGTCCTGGATTTTTATTAAACAATCCAGCGTTTGTCTTTGATCTGAAGGGAAACTCTGGACTTTTTAAATATACTAAGTTTCTTAAACTAATTTAAATTAGAGGCTTTTTGGCATAGAGCCCTGAATCCTCAGCACCTGCACTTAGATTTGTAACAATTTAAGATAAGTAAACATACAACTGTAACTAATAAGTTTCTAAAACTTAATCAAAGCCCAGAACACTCGAGTGCACTTTGACTCTTAATGGACAATTTCACCTTCATTAACAAAACATACACCTAAAACTCCCAGAAATGTGTTAACGTTTTCATACCAAATGGTTAGAGGACAAGGTGCTCCAGAATTAGTTATAAAGTAACTCACCAAACCGTGAAGGTGGTCTAGGTGCACCAGCCCCAGACCCCCAGCTTTAGGGAGCGGTACAGCAGAAGATAAAGAAGCAGGGCTGACCAGACCAGAGATATTCAGTTAAAAAATACATTTATTGGTAGAAAAGGTAAAATTATAGCTCCATCTACATCCACCCTGGAGATAATTTTAACTTTTCTACCAATAAATACATTTTTTAACTGAATATCTCTGGTCTTGTGGATCCGTTTGAGTGCCAGTCAGCCCTGCTTCTTTATCTTCTTAACATTTTCATAACCCTTATATTTTGTAAAATGGGTATCGTAATTAGGTGGTGTGGTCAAAAAATGTCACCACGCTACAAGTGGCATATCTTTTTATCCTTCTTTCTGGTTTTTTTTTTCTAATGTTGGGAGGTATAAGAAAAGAGCCATCACCAACTCTTGCCACAAAGTAGAAAGTACAGATTTATTAAAGGCACAGTAACATCAAAAAATAAAGTAATATAATGCAGTGTTGCCCTGCACTGGTAAAACTGCTGTTTGCATCAGAAACACTGCTATAGTTCATATAAATAAGCTGCTGTGTAGCAATGGGGGCAGCTATTCAAAGGAGAAAAGGCTCAAGTTATACAGCAGATAAGCTCTGTTGAACATAATGTTATCTGTTATCCACTATTTAAAGGGGTTGTTCACCTTCCAAACACTTTTTTCAGTTCAGTTGTTTTCAGATTGGTCTAGAAATACGGCTGTCTCTCGCACACCCAATTAATTAATACGATGTCTGGTGCTCAATGGTAGAGGTTCGCCACCTCACAAATCATTCAGGTAGAAAATTATCCACGGCACACAGGCTGCTGCAAGCAAGGAACCCCTTGCACATTAATTGCGGAAGTGAGCAACGTTTCGGGGTCACATCCCTTTGTCAAGCCTCAGATTGGTCCCCATAAAAAAATACCTTTTCCAATTATTTTCCATTATTTATACAGTATTTTACTGTTTTTCCAAAAACTAAGTTTTTAAAGTTGGATGTTCGTGTCTCTGGTGTATTCAGTCCGGCAGTTTAGTAATTCAGGTGCAGACTCTAAACTGTTACAATTTTGCAACATTTAGTTGATACATTTCTCAGCAGCATCTCTGGAGTATCAGCAACTATTGTATCAATTCTAACAGCTGCCTGTAATGAAACCCAGGGATTCTGCTCAGCAGGGACAAAGATAAGAAATGTATCAATTAAATGTATCGATTTAGAACAGTTTAAGGGGTCGGCGACCCCTCCTCCCAGAGCTGCTTTAGAAAGTGAAAAATGACACTCTTATACTTCAATATTAGAAAAAGGTGACACATAGAAAATATATAAAGTAATTAGAAAAAGGCATTATTTCTGGTGATCTATCTGAACTAGTTGTTGGAAGATGAACAACCCCTTTAACCTGTGCCATATAGCCGTTTTTCAATTTCCGCCATTGCTACACAGCAGCTTGTTTATATGAACTATAGTAATGTTTCTGAAGCAAACACACCAGTTTTACCATTGCAGGGCAACAGTAAAAGATATTTTCGTTACTGTTCCTTTAAGAGTGTTCTATTATGTAGTGGCATCAGTGTTGGCGATCATAGCAAGAGTCTTTAATTAAGAGGTGTTCATATGATTTTGACCATATAGCGTATCTGTGAATACAGGTATGGGATCCATTGTCCAGAAACCCATTATCCCATTAAGCTCTGAATTACAGAAAGGCCATCTTCCATAGACTTCATTTTGATCAAATAATTAGAATGTTTGCAAAGGATTTCATGTTTTGTGTTACAGTTGCTTGAACTTCATCCAAACTAAGTTATAAAAACAATCCTATTGGGTTTAAGTAATAATTTAAAGTATCCCTACTTTAAATTATTACTTAAACCCAATAGGATTGTTTTTCCTCCAAGCAGGATCTACATTTTGGAAAGAGCCCTTATCTAGGAAACCCATAGTCCCAAGCAACCTGAGTAACCGGTCCCATACCTGTAGTGGTCGTGCAGCGGGTCCGTTACCCTCCGGTTACCCGCAAAAAAAGTGGGCACCCTGCGGAATGAGGGGAGCATTTTCAGGTGCGGGTATAGATGCAGGTCGGGTTGCAGGTGTTTCTTATCTTATGTAATATTGTCTATATTTTACTCCTTTTAAAGTTTTACAAAACTTGTTTCTGTCCCTGGCCACTTTTGATGATGTCACTTCCAGTTTGCAGCACCATCACTTCCTGTTTGGTGGTTGCTTGTCGGGTTGCTGATAAGACAGTTGCGGGTCCAGGTCGGGTAGCAGATCGAAGTGGGTAAATATTCGGGTTGCGGTTCGGGTCGCAGGCTGCGGGTACGGGTCTTAGAAATTGGTTCCGCGCAGGACTCTAACCTGTAGTGCAGAATGTCCCCTAATTCAAATGTTTTAGAAATACAATCTCCATATTAGCTGACCTTATCATTACTAGATTCCAGATTTCATATACTCATTTATTATTTCTATTTTTGTTGTAGACTGGATGAAGAAGAAAAAACCATCAAAGCTCTTTGCTCCAAACTGCCTTCAGATGCTCCAGTTCCAGACGGCACTGTTGAAGAGTCTTCAGCTTCAGTCCCAGATGACATTTCTAATCACTATTGCACAAAAGAGAACAAGGGCTGTGGCAATAAAGAAAAAACTTTAATAGAAAATATGTTTGGAGGAAAGCTGCAAACGAATATTTGTTGTTTGAACTGCAGAAGTACTTCAAAGAAAAGGGAAGCTTTTACTGACCTTTCCCTAGCTTTTTGTCCTACCTTAGTTGACAAAGCTGTACCGAGTACCTTAGGCTCCCCAAAGCAAAAAGATGACGACTGCATAGAAATTGATATTGCTCCTTCTGTTGAAGCTCCATCTACACATGTTCCTTCAACAGAAGATCTTACTGTGGGGCCAGTGAAAGACCAATCTGAATGTGAAGACGTGAAAACAAATGACAGTTGTGTTTTGGAGAACCCCACATGTGCAAATGTTGTCGATTCTGAGAACATGTCAACCCAAAACAATAGAAGAGAGAGAACGCTTTCCGTTACAGACTTGCTGAACTATTTTCTTGCTCCTGAGATCCTTGATGGTGATAATCAGTATTATTGTGAAAAGTGTGCTTCCCTTCAGAACGCTGAAAAGACTATGCAAATCATGGAAGAGCCCGAATACCTCATCTTAACACTACTACGATTTTCATATGATCCAAAGTGTCATGTGAGGCGTAAGATCATGGATAATGTATCAATCCCTCTGGTGCTGGAATTGCCCGTAGAAAGTACTACCTCTTCAACCTCACCAGAGGACTGGACAATAGAAACTGACGTCCCTGATGTTAGTGAGAACCTTGCTAAAAAGCTGAAGCCCTCAAATACAGAGGAACTGTGCTGTTCACGACTAGTACCCTATGTTTTAAGTTCTGTTGTGGTACATTCTGGCACATCATCCGAAAGTGGCCATTATTATTCATATGCCAGAAATGTTACAAGCACAGAAAGATGTCTTTATGCTGAAAAATCCTGCTATTTTCATGGTCAGTTGGTAGGAAGAGAAACTGGCAGCTCAGTCATGGCACACAATGACACACAATGCAATGATATCTCCAAGGATTGGTTTCTCTTTAATGACAGCAGGGTAACGTTTACATCTTTCCAATCGGTTTTGAATATCACCAGTAGGTTTCCAAAGGACACTGCATATGTGCTTATTTATAGAAAGCATAACTTTGGCAATTTAAATCACATCCAGTCTAGTTCAGCTAATGGACTCTGGGTAAATGGGGAACCGCCACTTCAGAAGGAGCTCATGGATGCTATAACAAAAGATAATCTTCTGTACTTACAGGTATGTCAGTTACTGGAATTGGTAAAGGAAACATGTACTTTGCCTAGTATTTGTACTCTTTCTGTATATTATTCTTTAAAGGGATTCTGTCATGATGTTTTGTGGTGAAGTTTTTATTACAGTTTACACTGCAAATAATTCACTCTATCATCTAAAAGGTCATTCCTGAACCAACAAGGATATTTTTTTTAGTTGTAATATTGGTGTGTAGGCAGCCAACTCAGGTAATGTTTCCTGGCCATGTGCTTTCAGAAAGAGCCTGGGACTGCTTTCTGGCAGGCTGTTTTTCTCCTTTCAATGTTACTGAATGTGTCACAGTGGGACCTGGATTTTACTATTGGGTGATGTTCTTGGATCTACCAGGCAGCTGTTATCTTGTGTTAAGGAGGGGGAAGGGTTGATATCCCTCCAACTTTCAGTGCAGCAGTAAAGAGTGACTGAAGTTTATCAGAGCACAAGTCACATGACTGGGGGGCAGCTGTGACACTGAAAATATGTCTAGCCCCATGTCAGATTTCAAAATTAAATATAAAAAAATGTTTGGTCTTTTGAGAAACTGATTTCATTGCAGCACCTTTAACTTGTGCTTTTTGAAAACAACATTTTTTTTTAAAAAATACATGAGTACTAATTACATTTAAATACTTTAAATACCCTTTAAATACATGGGTACTAATTATTGGAAATGAGCCAAAATCTGACAAAGCATTTGCACTGGTCATTGTGTCCTGGGCTTTCTACAGCTGATAAGACTTATAACAGCCCTATACCTCTGATGATCCACACCAGTAGCTTTTTTATATCCCCTACATCCTTCTGTTTCTGTGATACTGCATAGTCTTTCCTGGGCTGCAGTTAATTCAAATAGGGAGTGACACAAAACATTAGCGCATTGGCAGAAGTGAACTGAAAACTGTCCTTGCATACTAACAAGAGGATCTTTGTCTGATTTGACAAACAAAATAAAGGACTAGATTGGGTTGATCCAATTATTTTGTTGCTTGGCCAACAATCATTTGATAGGATGGGGCCGTGTTTTTTAATGTATTTTCCTTAATTGCATAATTCAAATATTCATTGAATAGTTCTGAGAAATGTTTCATGTGGAAAAAAAAGGAAATCTACAATGTTAACATTGTGATCTCTGTTTGAACAGGAGCAAGAACTTAATGCCCGCGCCCGCGCTCTGCAAAACACTTCGGCCTCCTGCTCCTTTCGACCTAATGGATTTGATGACAATGACCCTCCAGGAAGCTGTGGCCCCAGTGGAGGTGGTGGAGATGGAGGATTTAGTACCCTCGGTAGACTTGTCTTTTAAATGAGGCGTTGAGATTCATTTATTCATTTTTTTTTCCCGAAGAATTGTGGAAAAATGCACTGAAGTCAACTCAATGGCCACGTTGTATAGCTTAAAGTTTGGAATTTTTACTCTGTCATGGATACCCTGTATCTGTGAACTGGTTAGGCAGCTTAATTTATTTCCTACAGATAATCATTACTGATTGACACCGATCAATACATTGTTGTCATATCCCTAAAAGGGGTTGCAGAAAAGCTGCAGTATATTCCTACTATAAATGCAGACAACTGGATCCTACTGTATCCCAGTCGGATCCGTCTTTTAATTTACTATGTGGACAGGTACGTATCTATTATATTGAACGACTGGTTTTTGAGATTTTTTTTTCCTCCTCCTTTAAAAGTTGAAAGCTTTATGGTGCATTTTATACCGAAAGCAATAATTTACACCTTTGTCTGCATTTTTGTTTTCCATCAGGGTAGTTCCTTAAAATCTTACTAGTAAACATATCAGAGGATTTGTGTGTGTGTGTGTGTATATATATATATACATTTATCAAATGACTTTTAAGGACATTGCATGTTCTGCTTAAAGCTAGACCCCCCTCCCCATTGTTTTAACCATAAGAAAACTTTATAGTATTTCTATTACCAGAATTTCTTTTACAAACTTCTACTTCAGGGAATACATCTGCTGTGTGACAGAGGGAAAGTAATTTATGTGCCTTGCAGTACTGTAAATGAAGAATCCATTGGCTTGTAGAGTATCATGGGTTCTGTTCTACATTGTCAACATTACAACTTACATTTTTTTGTTTAAAGTAAACCAGTGGTTCTGTCTGTGTGTTGAAACTTTATTTCTTGGATAATCTCAACACCAACATGGAACAGCTGAATATTATACATTTGATTTCTCTGATTTCTGACCAAAAAGCACAGAAATGGCAAAACTGATACAATCAATGCAACCATATGTGCTCTAATGGGAAAATGTGGTTTGAAAATGATATAACCTTATATTCAGCTGCCCCTTCAACTCAGGGGACCCTTCTCTTCTCTGGCACATACCAGCAACCCCATGCCCCTTCTGCTAGAGTCCTGCAGCTGATCGGTACCCCGCGGGTTGTGGGTAGAGGTTCCGGGTGTATGTATAGACCCAGGTCGGCGGTTGTGCAGGTTTGCGGGTCGGGCCGCAGGTTTTCTCAGTAGCGATTTTTACTCCTGTTTTCTGATCACGTCTACTTCCGATGATGTCACTTCCAGTTTACAATGACAGCACTTACTGATTCTTGATGGTCAGCGGGTCCGGGTTGTGGATAAGGTACTTGCGGGTCGGGTAGCGGTTCCAAGCGGGTAAGAATGTGGGGTCGGTATGGGTTCCAAAAAATGGACCCGCGCAGGACTCTTACCTTCTGCGGCCTTCAGCAAACAAGTGGGTAGTACAGGTCTGGGATCCATTATCCGGAAACCCGTTATCCAGAAAGCTCCGAATTACGGAATGCCCTTCTCCCATAGACTCCGTTATAATAAAATAATCCAAATTTTTCAAAATGATTTCCCTTTCCTCTGTAATAATAAAACAGTAGCTTGTACTTGAGCCAAACTAAGATATAATTTATCCTAATTGGAAGCTAAACCAGTTTATTGGGTTTATTTAATGTTTACATGATTTTCTAGTAGATTTAAGGTATGAAGATCCAAATTACGGAAAGATCCCTTATCCAGAAAACCCCAGCTTCCGAGCATTCTGGATAACAGGTCCCATACCTGTAGTAGGTTTCAAGTGATGGGGGAACTACCATACAGCAAACCCCATGAACCAGGTTTTCCTGGGCCCTGGCAATGTGCGGCAGTTGGTAATACTGTATGGTAATTACACCTCTACTAAATACATCGAGACATTCATCCAGATCAAATCTGTATCCGACCAAGTCAAGTCAAATGCTACTAAATTCAGCACACAATACCACATAGGGGGGAATTCACAAAAGTGGAGAGAGCCCATTTTGGAGTAAAAGTGATAGTAAACTGGTGTAAAATACTTTCTCCATATTCGCAAACAGAAATCCGCCTTAATTCCGACTCAACCGCCACTTTTCATTTTTTTAGTGAAAGAAAGACAGTTTACAGACACTTGTATGAATTTGTCTTTCAAACGACATTTTAAACAACATTTTCTCCCGACATTTTAAAAATGGAGCAAAAGCTCAGTGTAACTATTCCCCATGTGTCGGATCAATTCTAAACTAATCTGCTTTGGTTCAACCAATCTTCACATTATCATCATGTTAATAGGGATTAGCATTTTATAGTCGGGGCACAAGTTTCTGTCTAACCCTATAGGTGTAAAAGCCTCAGTAACAAAACAATTAAATCACTAATTAAGTTAAAAAAAAGTTTATTTTATTAGATTTTTTTATGTAAAAAGTTTTTAACTCACACTTAAGTTATTTTACTAGTTTTATCTTAATAAATGAGCCAATATTAGCAATTTGAGGGACTATACCATATAAATCTAAAGGAAAAGTAAAGCTTTCCAGCCAATTTTTTTAGTTTTAACAGGACTGAGACACTTGACTTAAGACAATAAAACATATTTCTGATACAAATCCCTATATTTTGGAAAATAACATTCTTTGTATTTAGACCCTTGTATCTTGTTATTTAAATCAAATTGGAAGCAGAGGCAGTAAGTACTATTAATAAGCATGTCGGAGACCTCTAGTGACCAAACAGAGGTAAAACCACATTGTCAAAAATTTCTCCAACACATGCTATTGAAGTAAAAAAATATATTTTATTCACATCAGTAGTTAAAAAACATGTATAGTATTCCCTCTAACGCGTTTCATGCTTACCCAGCACTTAGTCATAGGCAGAATCTTGTTACAGAAGTGGAATTACAGAAACGTAGGCAAATTTAGAAAACCCAGGTTATACTGAAAAAACTGAAAGCTGTCTGAAGACTGTCTGTTTAAAAGTGTAGATAGAGGTTCTTGAATTTGGAGTGAAATATGACATTTTTATCTCCAGTTTTATGTTGTATCAATATCACCGCCTTTGTGAATTCCCCACATTGTATCTTGCCCCTCAGCTGAGGAACCAGCAGCCACCTTCAGAAACGGAACTAGAGGGGGCAGGCCCTGGCGCAGGATGCGCAGCCGAGCCCCCCGCCCCCCTCCGTAAACCCGGAACTGGCCGGGATAAGCACGGCGCGCGGACTGCCGGGGGGCCCTGAGGGGGTGCGGGCCCTGGCCCGCTCGCACCCCCTGCTCCCCCGGTAGTTCCGCCCCTGGCCACCTTCTATAAAATAGTTTCATCAGACTGAAACATGTCTTCAGGACTTCTTGTTCTGAGTTACAACACCCCTACACACTGAAAAAGAAAAGAAATTATGGAAGGCAGTCACTTTACTGGGTTTCAGGAACTGGTTACTTGCTTCTGTAGAAATATCTGTGTCATTGGAAGACATCGTGACCCAGTGACGGACTCTTTGGCTGAGCAAGGGTGAAACCAAAAGAATATGAAACCAAGCGCAGTGGTGGTGCTTTAATAAATAAGAATTAGAGTTACAACTTCATTAATTAAATGGCCTGCTCTTATAAAGTTCTCCAAATAAAGCTATTAATGTATTTAAATGAGGTCAGATAGATACATACATTATACCCATTTATTAGAGCCATTCCAAAGACCACGTAAATACTAAAAAGAACATATTTGTAGGATTTACATGGTGTGGTTCATAAATGGGTATAGTGTACAATTGTGTTCAGAATAATATCAGTGTGTTTAAAAGTGTATAAAGCTTTTATTTCCATACGTGCAAATGCACTGGGAACACAAATTTTATTCCAAATTAAAACAAGAAAAAGTTATCAGATTTGTATTATTCCTTCACAGAACATGAACAGGGGGAATATTAGGCTGTTCCAAAAAATAGTAGTGTCTGCAGTCTTCTTTATAAACTCAAAACATTCACTGTATAAACTGAAACATGTTCAAAACTTTGCTTTCCTGTGAATCGCTGAACTGATATTTAGTTGTATAATCAATGTTTCAGAGAACTGCTGCACATCTGTGTTACATGGAGTCCACCAACTTCTGGCACCTGTTACTTTCCACAATCTTGTTGGTCTGGAACCAAGATGTTGTTTGTTTACTTATGTGTTTGGGGTCATTGTCTTGTTGAACATCCATTTCAAGGGCATTTCCTCTTCAGCATAAGGCAACATGACCTCTTCAAGTATTTTGATGTATTGAAACTGATCCATGATCCCTGGTATGTGATACATAGTCCCAACACCATAGTATGAGAAACATCCCCATATCATGATGTTTGTGCCTCCGGCTTCACTCTCTTCACACTGTACTGTGGCTTGAATTCAGTGTTTGGGGGTCGTCTGACAAACTGTACACCCTAGACCCAAAAATAACAATCTTGCAACATCAGTCCACAAAATACAAAATGTTGCACCATTTCTATTTAGGCCAGTCGTCGTTTTGTTTGGCAAATTGAAACTGCTTCAGTCTTCTTAATTGTAAAGACTTTAGGTAACTTTAGACCTTCTTTGATCTTCCTGGAGCTGATCATTTGCCATTTCTGCTATTCTTCTATCCATTCGAATGGTAGTTTTCCATTTTCTTCCACTTCTTTCAGGTTTTGGTTGTCATTTTAAATCATTTGAGATCATTTGATCTGAGCACTTCTACGTGTTTTCCCCTCTCCAATCAGAGAGTAGAGTTTCACCTTCCAGCAGGACAGTGACCCAAAACACAGCTAAATAAACACTGGAGTGGTTTAAAGGCTAGAATATATTGAACATTGTAGAATGGCTCAGTCAGAGCCCAGAACTCCAGAAGTGCATCTGAAAATATCCTTAATTGCTGTTTACAGATGTTGAGAATCCAACCTGAATGTGCTTGCATAGCTAGAAAGGGATATTTTATATACTGAACCTACTGCACCAACCTAAAGGTTCCACATTTCTATAACAGTAAAGGCCCAGGCACTTGAAGTGACAGTGACCCTGCTTATGTCCAATGCCAGCAGCTTTTGAAAAGCTAAGTTTAGGGGTTGCTGCAAATCATCATCAATCAGAAAATTCATTCCTATCATATAAGGGCTGATTTTTTCTGATGGTAATTGTCATGATTTTACAGCTGCCATGTAATCATCCTTATATTGTGACATTTACATTCTATAAATATAGTATATTGTAGACAGTTTGTAAGCTCAGGGAACTGACAGAGCATGTGAATAGGGAGAAAAGAAGATGAGAAGCTACTGGCGCATCTTTGTAGGCACAAATATTTACTGCCAAAGGGCTGTGGTTGCCTTGGCCTGGTACAGAAGCTCAAAATATAATGTACAGGTATAGAACCTGTTATCCAGAATGCTCGGGACTAGGGGTTTTCCGGATAACGGATCTTTCCTTGACTGTGCTAAAAAACAATTACCCTGGGAAAGAAGTGGAACTGCCCAACTGAAAAATGAATGGAATGCTCTGCACCCTGTTGATAATACATTATATATCCCCTCTGCATTTCTGAATTATTGTGTTTTTAGCTGTGCATCTGTGGGGTATAAGAACCAAGCTAAACTGCCCATTATTTGCTGGTTGATAATGCAGCAAATAGTCAGTTAATCAGACTTTCTATTATTTTTTTCCTGCAAGAACGGGTAAACATATATGCCATTTTAGATGCAGTATAATGTGGAGATTCTATAGGAGTAAATAGTTACTTATAATATTTTCCACAGCCAAAAAAAAAAGAGAGTGACTTCAGTGCCAATAAATACCTCTGTATTCACCCTAAGGGTTTAAAGAAACTGACAATCAGACAAACCTAGTTATATGAAACCTTTGTCGTTAAAAGAAACCCCAAAACAACTCTTTTATCCAATACTGAAAATATACCCCACCCACCCTTTTTTTTTTTTTCTATATGCTCATTCAGTTGAGTTTATGTTAAAACACTTTCTGTACATTCAAAATGAAATGTGAATAGATTCCACGGATTGAAAGGAAACAACATGATTCAGCACATCTGGAGTTGGTGCAATAGTTACACAATAATTACAGCCTGAACTTCATTAACTCGCCAAGCAGTAGCAGTCATTATAAATAGGGATGCACCGAATCCAGGATTCGGTTCGGGATTCGGCCAGGATTCGGCCTTTTTCCGCAGGATTCGGATTCGGCCGAATCCTTCTGCCCGGCCGAACCGAATCCGAATCCTAATTTGCATATTCAAATTAGGGGCATGGAGGGAAATTGCGTGACTTTTTGTCAGAAAACAAGGAAGTAAAAAATGTTTTCCCCTTCCCACCCCTAATTTGCATATGCAAATTAGGGTTCGGATTCGGTTCGGTATTCGGCCGAACCCTTCGTGAAGGATTCGGGGGTTCGGCCGAATCCAAAAAAGTGGATTCGGTGCATCCCTAATTATAAATATACCAGTGTTCAATAAATCAGTCCTTATGTACAGGTATGGGATCAGTTATCCGGAAACCCATTATCCAGAATGTTCAGAATTAAGCTCCCCATAGACACATCGATTCTTCTTGCCGAACGACCGATTTTAGGGAAGTCCGACTGATCCTTCGAAATTATCGTGCAGTTAGTGGGATTCGAATGATCGTACATCTTACGATTTTTCGGCTGACATCTGTCAGGAAATTGATCGGCCAGGTCAATAAATCTTTGTCGGCCCCAGTGCAATCTATCTATGTTTGCAGGGCCAAGCAGGCAGCTCCCCTTTGTTTTCCTGGCAAATTGGTCTTTTTAGTTGATCGTACGATCGTTCTGAGAAGATTGTGGTCTCACGATCAGGATCTGATCTTTTAAAAATCTCAACATCTTTGGCCAGCTTTACAGGAAGGCCATTTTCCAGAGACTCCATTTTAACAGAACAATTAAAAAATGTTTAAAATCATTGCTATTTTCTCTGTATTAATAAAATAGTACCTTGTACTTGACTCCAACTAAGATATAATGAATCCGTATTGTAAGCAAAACAATCCTATTGGCTTTACTAAATGTTTTTTCTTTTTTTTATCCGGAAGTATCCAGAAAACCTCAGATCCTGAGCATTCTGAATAATGGTCCGATACCTGTATCTCATATGTATATTTTCAAATGTAACCACTAGGTGGCACTTTGAAAAGCATAATATTGATGTGCGGGTCAGGTTTTTCCCAATCCGCACCCGCCCTGCCACCATCGAGGCTGACTTCCAGCTTCCCTTTATAGACCCACCCTGCTGGTGATGTCACAAAAGGGGTGGAGCAAGCAGGTGCGTGGCTATAAAGCCAGAAACAGGCAATTGAAAGTGGCGGGTAGTGAGAGCAGGAGGAAGAGCTCGACCCAGACCCATCCGCCACCCGCAAGGGGGGATGAGGGATCACAAACCCGACCGACCCGCAGGTATTGGGCCGGCCCGCACATAACTAACGCATAACAAAACTATGGCTTCTTTGTTACTGTGTAACCAATCATTCTTACAAACTGCTCCGTTACACTAGGGAAGGTTTGTTGGCCTTATACAAAACACATATATAAGAATATATTTTATGTCTGTATATAGTGCACCTGTACTGTACTTACTGTATATGGAGATATTAACCATGACCTGGATGCAAGGGGCAAAATGCAGTAGCGTCCGGGGTCTCTGGGTCTGAACTCTACACCTAGTGCTCAATCAAAAAGCACTTGCACTGGGCTCCTTTCCTTGCAGATGTATAAGAGCTCACTCAAATAACCGATTCCATTGCAGACAAAATCTAACATAATAACTGCCTTTTGCACAAATTCTGCATGTAGAGAGACATGATGTCTGGTGATTTTAATAGAGCGAGCTCTAATACATGTTTTAGGTAAAAGGAGCCCCCTATAGGATATATTGGATATAACTGTCAATGATTATCTGACACCCAACTCCTGAATGAAGACAGAATGAAGAGAAACAGATGCTGAGAGAGGAATAGTGAAGATGAACTTGATTATTTCAGAAACGGTACTGAATTTTTAATTGATTGTATGTAGAAAGTTTCTTATTTCAGTGTGATGAAGCTTATATTACATTTTCATTTTTGAGATAGTTCCCCTTTAATCAACTTATGATAACTAGTAAACAAATCAGAGCTAATAAGAAATGGAAACTCTTTTTGCTTTCTGCCCATTGAACCAATATTTCACAAACACTCCAATTTGCAATGTGGGCCTATATGTGCTGGTATCTTTCTGTTTGCCAATATATTTCTGCGTCGTGCTGTGTTCTCAATAATCATGTATTATTGCCGCCATTAACGCTGTGTGAGCTTAGCAGCAGCCTGTGTTTAAGTGCTAATTCCTAATAAGCACCCTTAGCAAAGCTTGAAACAGATTTCATTTCAACACATAGTAATTCCGGTATTATGATGTAAAACACTTTGCAAGAGGAATTAATGACATCCCACTGTGTAACCTGGTTAACGTGTTTAGATTTGCCCAATGCAAGAAAATGCTTTCAGCGCTGGCTTAAAGCAGAATAGATCATTTAAAATGGACGGTGGAAAATGCAGAAGTGATTTACGGCTTGTTATTTTGCCCAGTTTCTTGGGCTGCAGGTGCTGCTATGGTTTGGCAAACATTCTGTGTATTCCTCTAGACTTGTATTCTGTACACGCAATTGATTAGTTGAGTTAAATAAACCTGGTGCCACTGATTGAACAGCATAGATTTCCTGTGAATCTTGGCTCCGACCAGCATCATTTAGCAGCGTACTGTAGCTAAATGGTATTCTATAATTCAATGGTAGAGAATTAGATGGTTTGGTCATGAATAATTTAACGGGCAGCTTAAGTGAAAACCTCCATCTATTCTTAATTCTACTGACTTACAACTATATTTCCTTTCCTGGCAGTGAAGGGATGCCACTCTATAGGATACAGAAGCCTATTCATTTTCATTGGGTACCCTCATTTGCCCTCACTAGAGACCATTTTGTGCCGTTTGTTATAAAGCTCTGTTGGCTTTCAACTGAAAGCTGACCATACATAGTGAGATTGAAAAAAGACAAAAGTCTGTTAAGATAAACCTTATTAAATCCAAATGAATCAAGGTTTAAAGGAACAGCTCAGGTTGAAAATAAAAACTGGGTAAATAGATAGATAGGCTGTGCAAAATAAAAAAGGTTTCTAATTTAAAAATTAGGGATGCACCGAATCCAGGATTCAGCCTTTTTCAGCAGGAATCGGATTCGGACGAATCCTTCTGCCCGACTGAACTGAATCCAAATCCTAATTTGCATATTCAAATTAGGGGCGGGAGTTAAATCGCGTGACTTTTTGTCAGAAAACAAGGAAGTAAAAAATGTTCACCCTTTCCAGTTTGGTATTCGGACTAATCTTTCGAGAAGGATTCGGCCTAATCGAAAATAGTGGATTCGTTGCATCCCTAATAAAAATGTAATGTATAAAGGCTGGAGTGACTGGATGTCTGACGTAATAGCCAGAGCACTGCTTCCTGCTTTGTAGCTCTCTTGGTTTCCACTGATTGGTTACCAGGCAGTAACCAATCAGTGACTTGGGGGGGGGCAAATGGGCCATAACTGTTGCTTCTGAATCTGAGCTGAATGCTAAGGATCAATTGCAAACTCGCTGAATACTTTTGTCCCATGTGGCCCACCTTCGAGTTGCTGACTAACTCAGAGTTAGAGAGCTGCAAAGCAGGAAGTAGTGTCTGTCTATTATGTTACACATCCAGTCACTCCAGTCTTTATACATTACATATTTGGCTAACTAACTATATTAGAAACATTTTTTTTATTTTGCACAGCCTATCTGTTTGCCCAGTTTTTATTTTTACACTGAACTGTTCCTTTAATAATAGACAAACTTAAATGTGATATATAGACGTCACACCTATATATACACCTAATTCTACTGCAATACATTTAGACTAGGGATGCACCGAATCCACTATTTTGGATTCGGCCGAACCCCTGAATCCTTCACTAAAGATTCGGCCGAATACCGAACCGAATCCGAACCCTAATTTGCATATGCAAATTAAGGGTTAGAAAGGAAATTTTTTTTACTTCCTTGTTTTGTGACAAAAAGTCACGAGATTTCCCTCCCCGCCCCTAATTTGCATATGCAAATTAGGATTCGGATTCGGTTCGGCCGGGCAGAAGGATTCGGCCGAATCCGAATCCTGCTGAAAAAGGCCGAACCCTGGCCGAATCCCGAACCGAATCCTGGATTCGGTGCATCCCTAATTTAGACCATGCTAGAACAAAAAATGCCATGAAGTGTTCAAGCATGGGGGCATGCAATAACCCTGGAAAGATCATAACATACTTTATTTAGTGGAACAGATTATACTACACCTGCACAGCAATCTCCTTTTTTTCCAACAAAGAGCCAGTTGCTATGCAGGAATATGTGTGCATGCTATATTTATTCAAACTATCTGCACTATACAGGCATAGACTTAATGTGTCACATAGACCGCCTGTGATACAATAGGTTGCACTAAAAGGTTTATGAGTGTTAAATGTAAATACCTGCAAATAGACAATAGGCAGCTCCTTGAGTATGTGTATTAATGGATCCCGGTATTCACTCCTTCACTTTAACGCGATGAATAATTTATCATTTGAATGCTTTGGAAAGACCACTGTTCCACTAACAACAGTACTAAATAAGCTCAGGTTAGAACAAAATGCCATGCACATCATAAATAAAGCAGGCCATTACATTACAGATAAGAGGACAGCATTTTGTACAAACTGAATACACAAGAAGGAAACCCTTACATTTCAAACTTAAAAAATCAAAGAATTCAAAAAGATTGTCCATCATTGTCAGGATCCCAATTCTCCCTACTAAAAAGTAAATAAAAATAGGGTGGTTGCCATCACGATTACCCCTTATCCCAGGGGGGGGAATATTTCCATAGGGCTTTTAAAATATACTTACAAATATGTATTAAACAAATAATCCTTCAGTGCCAAATTAATTTCGTGGTACAGGTATGGAACCTGTTTTCCAGAATGCTCAGGACCTGAGGTTTTCCGTATAACGGATCTTTCCGTAATTTGGGTCTTCATGCCATAAGTCTACTAGAAATTCATTTAAACATTAAAGAAACCCAATAGGATGGGTTTGCTTCAAATAAGGATTAATTATATCTTAATTTGAATAAAGTACAAGCGACTGTTTTATTATTACAGAGAAAAAGGAAATAATTTTTAAAATTTTTAATGATTTGGATAAAATGGAGTCTATGGGAGCCATTCCGTAATTTGGAGCTTTCTGGATATCGGGTTTCTGGATAAGGGATCCTATACCTGTACACAACCCAGACTTCTAGTATGCCTCTATTTTATAGAAGGGGGTATGGTATTTATTTTAAAACATACGTATAGGTTATTATATAGGGAAAATAAAGTATTACTATATAAATGAATTCATTTTGTACAACATCTTCTGTGATTTCACTGTTCACATACTGTATTTTATTTCTATTATTGTTGACCAAAGCAAATTTAGTGTAGACAAGATCTAAATGTTTTTTTTTTTTTTGCTTTTGGTTTTTGATGAAAAAATATTATATAGGAGTGTATAAAAGTCAGGAAATATGCAAGCAATTTGTTCTAGGTCATATACTACCCGGACAGGAATGTGCTTTGTTACTTCTACAGTGTAGTGCGTGGCTGATTTATGATTAATACTATTAATACTACTTGCTTGTAACTTTTGTTTTGTCTAATGTAGTTTGCCTGCCATATTATTTGTCCCTTATGTAAAATGTATGAGCTTCCTGTAGCATAGTCTGATTGCTGGTGGAGGTTGTAAACAGTTTCATCACTCATTTCAAAACTGTCCTTGTTCTACTAAGAAGGTAGAAAAGCTGCCTGCAAGGGGACGTGATTACGCTAAAGGGTATCATAGACAGATAGGTAATTCTACATAGAAAAACAGCAAAAAGCTACAGGCTACCCCTTCAGATTTGGGGAAGTAAACGTTCAATAAAAACAGCATAAATGGTTCTTCTACGATGAGGGCAGTGAGGTTGCCGGGAGATGTTGTGATGGCGGAAAAACTTTATGTAGTAAAAGATCACAACAGCCAAAAGTCAATGGGCCAGATTCCTTAAAGGACGAAGTGACTAACGCTAGCGAGAATTCGCCAGCGTGAAGTCATTTCGGAACTTCACAGATTCCCTAAAGGGAGCAGGCATCACTTCTCTAGTAAAGGAGATAGACGCTACCGTTGCTTTGCAGGCAAATTTTTGCTCTGGCGAGCGGAAGCAACTTCGCAAATTCAGTAAGATTTGGATTTTACTGAACGTTACCTCATTCGCTAGACTTGACTTTGCCAACTCAAACCAGGCAAAGTGCAATGGAGTGCATAGGACTTCCTCATTTTTTAGTGCAAAAAGTCCAAAAACCGCTGGTGTCTTTTCCTTTTTTCAGAGTGATAGCCTGCAACGGTCTGTAAAAAACAATTTGGGTAACCGGGTTCCCCCATACATTTTCTAACATATGGAACATTAACTATACAGTGGGCTCATGTGTAGGGCATTATAAAACTCTATTTTCTTTATTAAAGGGATACTGTCTTGGGGGGAAAAAAAATTCAAAATGAATCAGTTAATAGTGCTGCTCCAGCAGAATTCTGCACTGAAATCCATTTCTCAAAAGAGCAGATTTTTTTATATTCAATTTTGAAATCTGACATGGGGCTAGACATTTTGTCAATTTCCCAGCTGCCCCTGGTCATGTGACTTGTGCCTGCACTTTAGGAGGGAAATGCTTTCTGGCAGGCTGCTGTTTTTCCTTCTCAATGTAACTGAATGTGTCTCAGTGGGACATGGGTTTTTACTATTGAGTGTTGTTCTTAGATCTACCAGGCAGCTATCATCTTGTGTTAGGGAGCGGTTATCTGGTTACCTTCCCATTGTTCTTTTGTTTGGCTGCTGGGGGGGTAAAGGGAGGGGGATGATATCACTCCAACTTGCAGTACAGCAGTAAAGAGTGATTGAAGTTTATCAGAGCACAAGTCACATGACTTGGGGCAGCTGGGAAATTGACAATATGTCTAGCCCCATGTCAGATTTCTAAATTGAATATAAAATAATCTGTTTGATCTTTTGAGAAATGGATTTCAGTGCAGAATTCTGTTGGAGCAGCACTATTAAGTGATTCATTTTGAAAAAAATGTTTTTCCCCATGACAGTATCCCTTTAAGGTTCTCTGGGCTTGTGTTATGTAATGTATTTGCTGCAACATATACGGCCATGTAACTTTATCATTTCCTGTTGTATGCAAATTAGGCAATGCTAGCGCATATTTGCTTTGATTGTCGAAGTAACGCTATTGAAAATTCGCCAGCATTCAGCACCCTGTACGAAACTTTGCACTTTAGGGAATTGCCTGTGTCCTAGCAAATTTATGCCTGGAGAAGTGTTGCGATGGCTGCGAAGCCGTCGCTGTTCAATTTTCGCTGGTTATTGAATTTGCCCCAATATGTTTTGGAACTCAAAGCAAATGAAGTTCAAAACTGTACTGTAACGCTATACTGCTTGCCTAGTATTGTCCACTCACATATGGAATGTATATTGTTTGAACTTTTAATCTCTTTCACACAAATTTACAAACAAGGCACGCTCTTAAAGGGCACCTGTTGGGTAGCATAGCACTGTCTGTATTTCCACTTCTGGAATAAGATTTAGAGCTCAAAATACAAAAAAAAATAAAATGATATAGGGATTTATACCAGAAAAATGTTTTATTTTATGCACACAAATTCAGCTGATTTGGAAAGCTTCAAGTGCCTCGAACATACCAATACCAGATATTTATACTTTTATGGATATTTATGACTTCTATAGATCAAGAACTCCCAGCAGTAAATTACCGAATTTCAAAGCACTACAGTAGAATATTGCATACTTTACATTCCAAAGACAAAAAATCCTGGTTTATCCCAGGAAACCATATTTTTTTTTAATAAAGTACACATTTTGCCAAAACCAAAATGGGTAACCATGTATTTTTCTATGTCTTTTACTCCAAAGGATCAAACATAAAATCTTTTCTGAACATAGCAGTTTCTATAAAAATGTGTGAAAATTCTGAAAAATCACCTCAAAACTTTCACTTTGCAAGTTTGTATCTCCCACATAGCACTATGTACCAAGAAAAAACATCCTAAATATGAATGCCATGAATATATTGAACCCCCCCAAAACCATATATTTTTGGAAAGTACACATTTAGCAGAATCTAAAATAGGAAACCATGTCTTTCTACTCCAAACTACTAAATCACAATGATTTCCCCAAATTGTTGGTTTTGATGAAATTCCTGAAAATTGCCTCAAAACTTCCACTTTTACTGCATTTTTTGTGGTGTAAAAATACTAAAGACCCCATAACATGTAAAATTATAGACCAATTTTATCTCTAAATGGTGATTATACAAACATGTTATTAACATGGCTGAGCAAATTCTTGCCTCACTTAAACCACTTGGTTGGTATTTCAAATTTGTAATTCCCTACTGGTCTGCTCACTTAAAGGAGAAACAAACCCTCAATAAAAAAAACCCTACCCTACATAGACCCCCCTCCCTCCTCCCCCCTGCCTTGCTGCCCCCCCCCCCTGGCAAATGACCCTAACTCTTTACTTACCCCTCCATGCAGATTCTGCCCAGCGGAGTTCACAGCAGCCATCTTCTTCTTTTTGGAATGAGACCAGCAAAGCAGCGCATGCGCAAATTCTATACAGTAATGGAGCAAATTTCTGTTTTGCGTCAACTGCGCATGCGCCGAAAGTCGCAAAAGCACCAGTCTCATTTGAAGATTACCGAAGTGGCTGAAGATGGCGCCTGTGAACTCCGCTGGACAGAATCTGCATGGTGGGTAAGTAAAAAGTTAGGGTCATTTGCCGGGGGGTCGTTTGGCTGGGGGGAGGGGGACTATGTAGGGTAGGGGGGTAGAGTTTTTTTTTTTAATATAGGGTTTGTTCACCTTCCAAACACTTTTCAATTCAGTTGTTTTTAGATTGTTCCCCAGAAATGAAGACTTTTTTCAATTACTTTCCATCTTTGGAGTATTAGCAACAATCGTTTAAACGATACTGCACATGCTGCTCTACTCTCTGCCTAGCTAAAAGGTTGCCAGATGAATGTTGGAAGGACACGGCCTGTTCTCTCAAAAGCGCAGATTCACTCACGTCTGAGATACAGCGATTCCTCTTTGCTTATATTTGAATTACATACGGGCCCGGGAGAGCCCTTGATAAGGATTCGCTGTAAGTTGGAACTTCACTGCCCAAAAGACTCAAAAACTTCTGCTGTACATGAGTCAATTAACAGACAGAGTTCTGTCTTTTGCTTCCCACACTTCTTCCTGTTACAGTTAGAGCTGTAGTATTTCTGGTCAGGTGATCTCTGCGACAGCACACAGACCATCACAAAATAGTGGTGCATGGCAAGAGATGTAAAAGGGCAATATTTACTTAAAGCGATACTGACACATTCCTATTTGGCGTGCAGCATCTCTTCATTGATACGGACATGATCCTATGATTTTTATAGGCCAGTGTCAGTATTGCTTTAACTATACTGTATATACCAGTTTGGTAAGATTCTTTAATATTCCAATTAATTTGATATAAACTATATGTTGCTTAAGTATTCATTTTGGGGTATAGTTTTCCTTTAAAGAGGAACTATCTTGGCAATGAAAATTAAATACAAGTTTCAGCATACTGAAATCAGAAGAATTAAAAATTCTGCGTTTTCTAAATTTATCTTCACAATTCCTCTGTCTACATTTGTTTCTCTTCATTCTCTCTTCATGCAGCAGTTGTGTGTCAGATAATCATTCACAGTTAGATCCAATATATCTTATAGGGGGCTCCTTTTGCCTAGAAGATGTATTAGAGCTCACTCTATTAAAATCACCAGACATCATGTCTCTCTATATGCAGGATTTGTGCAAAAGGCAATAATTTTGTTTTTACTGGAATCATTTTTTTGAGTAAACTCTAATACATCTGCTAGGGAAGGAAGCCCCCCTATACAATATATTGGATCTGTCAATTAATATCTGACACCCAACTGCTGCATGGAGACAGAATGAAGAGAAAGAGATGCTAAGAGAGGGATAGTAAAGATAAACTGATGATTCTTTCAGAAATAATGCAGAATATTTAATTTATTTTTTCTAGAAAGTTTCTTCAGTATGAGGAAGTTTATGTTACATTTTCGCAATAGTTCCCCTTTAAGTATTTCAATATTAAGGTAACATAGACATTAATTTTTTTAAAAAAGCTTTTCATTAACATAAGAACAAGCTTATCCTGAAGCGATTGTTTAAATGTACGATTTGTCCATCAACTAAAACCTTTTGAAGCATTTGCATTTACTTTCATTATGTATATTATATAATTGGCAAACAAAAAGATATATGAAAAACAAATACATACGAGAACACAGTTGATAAAAGTACATTGCAAAAGACCTTGGAACGAATGACACTGAACACATTATTAATATTTCATGTAAGGATTTTTGTGCCTGTTTACATGTCAAAACAGGACATTTAGCAGATTACCATGAAACGGTTTAACGAGACGGGTTTATTTTATGGCAAAAATGGATTCTGAAAGTACAGGTATGGGATCTGTTATTCAGAATTCTTGGGATCTGGGTTTTAAAATTGTTTTGTCACCAACACTGATTTATGCAACTTAGTTACTATGAATTACAGGTATTATTACAGAGAAAGAAGAAATAAAATAATTCTAAGATGTTCTTAATATGATGCTATGTTATACATTATAATATTTAGTGAAAAAATACCATAAAATATTAGTATTTTTTTTGTTTGGCATTACATCAATGTGTTTTTTCCTAAAACAGATATATGTTAGGAAACAAATTGCCTTTTAAATGCAGTAACCACCTGTGTTCGGAATAAGCAATAAGCTAGCGTATGTATTCTCCTTATTGCTTTCAGTTTCAATATATCAATTGTAAAAAACGAATCGATAATTTTACACTTGCTATAGAGCTATAGAGTTCCGTATAGATCTGCTACAGTTGCGGTCTGTGTTTAAAATGAGATGTGGGCGTGTCTTAACAGTCCCTGCCAGAAGCACATTAGGAGGTGGATAGCCAACCCCAGCTCTGCAGACACATAAGCAAAGACAGGTTTCAGTTCCCTATCAGGTCAACCTGGCTATTGACTTGTTCCTATTCTAATTTGCTACAGTGCTATCAGCTACCCTGCACAGCCTGGGAAAGGAGGCAGCAAGAATTAGAACAGACAGGGCAGGATAGTAAGTTTTTTTTCAGAAATTAATAAATCAACCCGAAACACTACTTTTTAAAGCACATTCTTTCTATATATAAAAGAATATAATGCCCTGGAACTAGGGTTGCCACCTGGCCAGTATTTTCCCGGTCTGGCTGATGGTTGATCCCAATGTTATTAATAGGGAAAAAAGATAAATATATAGGAAGGCTGGCATTTTTTCCAGAAATGGAGGCAACCCTACCTGGAAAATTCTTCCTTTTTACATAAAGGGGAAGATTTATCAAAATGTGGGTTTAAAGCTTTATAGATAAAAACTCACCCACGTTCTATTTATTCCTATGGAATTTCTAGAATTATATTTATCAATGGGTGAAAGTTAGAACTCACCATTTGATCAATACGGTTCTAAAAACCCCATAGGAATGAATAGAACATGGATGAAGTTTTATTTATTAAGCTCTAAACTCACATTTTGATGAATCTGCCCATATATGCCGCCTTTAAAGGAGAAGCAAACCCTGTAGGAAAAAACTCCGTACATGCCACGTAGATCCCCCTCCCTCCTCCCCCCAGGCTAAATGCCCCCCTGGGGAAATGTCCAATACTTTATACTTAACCCTCGTCGCAGATTCTGGCAGCGGGCTTCACGGCATCCATCTTCCGGGTCTTAGGTAAGCTGACTGGGAGATCGTCAATCTCAGTCAATTTTGGCGCATGCGCAGTTGTCACAAACCAGGAAATTGCTCCAACTGCGTATGCGCCAACGTATCGAACTCCCAGTCCGCTTACCGAAGACCCAGAAGATGGATGCCGTGAAGTCCGCTGCCAGAATCTGCGACGAGGGGTAAGTATAAAGTATGGGGCATTTCACCGGGGGGCAGTTAGCCTGGGGGGAGGAGGGAGGGGGGTCTGCGTGGGGTGGGGATACGGGAGTTTTTTTCTACAGGGTTTGCTTCTCCTTTAAAGGAACAGTCCCAGTATCAACAGCAGTATGGAATTGTAACTTGCTTTGATATGTATGACATTTAAAAATTCATATCAATAAATACATTTGTGAAGTCTTCTAGAACATTTAATGATTCAGCCTCAAATATGCAATGTTGTTAAAAGCAATTTTGGCCTACACGAGAGGCCATTAAGCTTAAAAATTATGTTTAACTGGAATAAAGCCACAATGCAATTATTTACGTGATATGATTCTAAATGAGTGCATATAACTTTGATTTCTATTGCTTGGTAGGCTCAGTAAGGAAAATAACTCATCTGCTTCTTTAATATATTGAACCTCTTTGCTAAAAGAACATTACATGGCCAAAAGTATCTGCATATCCACTATCCAACATCAGCTATCCTACAGTAACTGACCATTATTCCTCCTTCCCTTCTTAACAGCATTATAAGTAAGCAAGTAGAATCCGAAGATGGTATGTGATGTTATGTAATGGCTAACTGAATGATACATCATGGGTACTCACACAAATTAACCAAACTGTCCAACATATCACTCAATAAAGGCTTTTCTCTGTTCGCTGTCTTTTCTTCTGTTTATTGTAAATATTATTTTAAATAAAGTGTTATATTTTATCAGAATGATATTGGTTCCCTTTTCATTATATGTGCTAGTTCCTAATTTTCATGTACAGGTATGGGACCTGTTATGCAGAATGATCGGGCCTGAGGTATTCTAGATAATGGATATTTCCGTAATTTGAATATTCATACCTTAAAGTGGACCTGTCACCCAGCCACAAAAATCTGTATAATAAAAGTCCTTTTCAAATTAAACATGAAATCCAATTTCTATTCTTTATTAAAGCATTCATAGCTGTTGTAAGCTAATTTAAAAATCTCAGCTGTCAATCAAATATTGTCTGCCACTGGCATAGAGGCGGGGCAAACAATTACTTTCACTTTCCATTCAGCACTTCCTAAATGTCACTGCTCTCCACATATTCCCCCATTCTCTTTATCATTTAGATCTGTAGCCAGGGCATGGGATGGACATAAGGTCCCCCATTCTGCTGCACAAACACGATTCTGAGATGATGCAAGGCTTGCATGGGAAAACATGTTTTCTTCAAAATGCATCAGTTAATAGTGCTACTCCAGCAGAATTCTGCACTGAAATCCATTTCTAAAAAGAGCAAACAGATTTTTTTATATTCAATTTTGAAATCTGACATGGGGCTAGACATTTTGTCAATTTCCCAGCTGCCCCATGTCATGTGACTTATGCCTGCACTTTAGGAGAGAAATGCTTTCTGGCAGGCTGCTGTTTTTCCATCTCAATGTAATTCAATGTGTCTCAGTGAGACATGGGTTTTTACTATTGAGTGTTGTTCTTAGATCTACCAGGCAGCTGTCATCTTGTGTTATGAATCTGCTATCTGGTTACCTTCCCATTGTTCTTTTGTTTGGCTGCTGGGGGGGAAAAGGGAGGGGTGATATCACTCCAACTTGCAGTACAGCAGTAAAGAGTGATTGAAGTTTATCAGAGCACAAGTCACATGACTTGGGGCAGCTGGGAAATTGACAATATGTCTAGCCCCATGTCAGATTTCGAAATTGAATATAAAGAAATCTGTTTTGACAGTATCCCTTTAATAACAGTGTGCACAAAATGGCTGCTGCCTGCTTGCTATAATTTTGAAATCCCAGACTGAAGGAAACAAGATTCAAATAATTTATATAGTGTAATTAAAGTTCATTTTGCTTGATAAATGTGATAAAATAGGATTTTGAATAATTTTTTTTGGTGACGGGTCCCCTTTAAGTCTACTAGAAAATCATGTAAACATTACATAAACCCAATAGGCTGGTTTTGCTTCCAATAAGTATTAATTATATCTTAGTTAGGATCAAGTACAAGATACTGTTTAATTATTACAGAGAAAAAGGAAATCACTTTCCTAAAATGTGGATTGTTTGGATAAAATGGAGTCTATGGGAGACAATCTTTCCATATTTCTGAGCTTTCTGGATAACAGATTTCCAGATAATGGATCCCATACCTGTATAGGATATTCAAGTTTGTCATTATGAGAGATGGACATAATTATACTTACATAACACCCAGAAAAAAATATTTGCCTTGCTAGTGATTGTTGTGCCCTTGGTGCCCCAGTCTGCACAGTATTGGCGTCTGCACAGTATCGCTCTACCTGTTACCTCAATGCCTTTTCAGGTGTCACTGCAATACAGTCCATGGACCCACCTGCACAGGGCCAAATCGATTATTAGAGAATCCAACTGTGATGTAGCACACTGATCTGTTATTATTAGTGCAAAAAGTGATTTATTTGCTCAAAAGTAGAGGGGCCTATTTATGAAACCTCGATTTTTTATGGCCAAGTTTTTTAGGTGGAAAACTTGAATTTTCTGAGAAAAATTAAAAACCATTTTTTAAGATTTATTATGCTCCAAAGCTACTAAAAATCTGAAAAAAATCCAACCACAAACCTGTCAAAATCATGTAAAAGTCAATGGCAGATGCCCCCTTTAACAATTTGAAGATGTTTCTTGCCTTCAATGGTTTTGGGCTGGTTTTTGTTCGATAATATGAAAAAGCAGCGTTTTTCAGGTGTCAAATCGAAAAAGACGGACAATTTGGTTTAGTTGAATGTTTTTATATCGTGAGAAAAAGTTTTAGTAAATATCCCCCAAATTCTGTCAATGTTTCAGGCTACAATGGCACACTAGGCCCTTTATGAAGCCTTGTGGCCTGAAACATTGCCAGAATTAATGTCTATTTTTGAGCCGATAAGGCATTTTTTGCACTAATAATAACAGATCAGCATGCTATAGGATGATCTTGGTGCCCCAGTCTGACATTGTGTAAATATTGAATGTGACTGAATATACAGGTTCACAGATGTATCATATCTGATATATTACAATTGCCATCTATATATTAAATGTTTCTGTGGCATCCCTGTTGTTGGGGATACCACATAAAAGATCAAATCTAGAATTTACTAACAGAAACTCAGTTTTTTTTTTTATAGTTTTTTACTTATCTTCCGAGTCTTTGCAACTGTCAAATGGGTGTTGCTGAGGCTACCATTTTCTTGTTAAAGTGACAATATATTACTTATCCTTCTATTCAGGCATATTCTGTTCATGTTGCAGTCACACATAATAAAAAAGGAAGACCCATTGCTAATTACCCTACATCATACTAAAAGGGAAAGAACAACCATTTTAAAGGTGAGTTACAGCACTTCTTTTAAATGTTTAGTGCCAGAACAGGTGGAAAAGGGCCTTGCGTTTTGCAAGTATTCATTTTAATATATAAAGTAATGTTTCACTGAGTAGTAGTCTCTACTAATGAACTTAATGTTCACTACATGTCCAAAAAAGAATAATCTTTTTTTTTTGGTGCACCAATTCCAAATACCTATTCTAAAATTACATGTTCCAAACTGCTAATTTCCAAATAGTTGCTTAAAGCACCACCAGCAAATTTGAACTATTTATCAGGAGCACAGGTTTTTATTGTGTCTAACATTACCATGCCAAAGGGGTCGTTCACCTTCAAACACTTTTTTCAGTTCAGTTGGATTCAGATAGTTTGCCGGAAATAAAGACTTTTTCAATTTTCTATCTATTTTCTATTTGTGACTGTTTTTCTAATATTGAAGTGTAAAGATTCATTTTTTACTTTCTTAATCAGCTCTGATACATTTAATTGATACATTTATTATCTTTGTCCCTGCTGAGGAGAATGTGTCATTATAGGCAGCTGTTAGCATTGATACAATAGTTGCTAATATTCAGCAGATACTGCTGAGAAATGTACCACGAATTGTATCAAATAAACGTATCAAATTGTAACAGTTGATGCTCCCGGATCATTGAGCTGCCAGACTGAGAGCCTTGTTGAGCCGCTTCCCGCACACCCTGCTGCGCAGACTCGTGGTCTTGGTCTGATCACAGGACTGATGGATTGTGGGATTTTTTTATGTACTTGCCACTATCTTAAAAAGTGTGGTGCTTGCACAGCTAAATGGTTGCTAATCGAGGAGCCTGCGGAGTGCTGCAAAAGTGACTGGAGATATGCCAGACTGGAGATATGCCAGTCCAATAAGTTAAAATGATTGTTTCCAGCCCTAAGCTGTCAGTGGCAGTTTAATAACAGCTGGGTGGCAGTAGGCTGGACACCCACTATGTGTACAGTACCAACATCTAACAACTAGGGGTTTGACTGAACCCTAGAAATTTTTGCAGTAACTAATTTGGCCAAACTGTAATGATGGCCATACACGTTACAATTATGATCTTTCTTGAGCACCATTAATTACTGAACTATCAGATAAGCTGGTAGAAACAAAAAAATTCTACCCCTATCTGGCAACTTAGCAATAAAATTTTGCTGGTGTTCAGGCAAACATGCATGATAAAAGTTTTCCATCCGACCTGATCGACAAGGCAACCAATATCCAAGGCTTTTGCCAAAATTGGTTACCTCGTCTCCCACCATACATGCACCAAATATAATTTTGTATTATAATATCGGTGAGTGTATAGCCACCTTATGATTTCATCCCGCTGAACAACTAAAGGCAACAATTGTTTCTTAAAGGGGTGGTTCACCTTTAGGTTAACTTTTAGTATGTTCCAACTCCTAGCAACTTTGCAATTGGTCTTCATTGTTTATAATTTTTTATTACTCACTTTTCTATTTAGGGCCTCTTCTATTCATATTCCAGTCTCTTATTCTAATCAGTGCATGGTTGCTATGGTAATTTGGACCCTAACAACCAGATTGCTGAAATTGCAAACTGGGGAGCTTCTGAATAAAAAGCTAAATAACTCAAAAACCACAAACAATAAAAAATGAAAACCAACTGAAAATTGTCTCAGAATATCACTCTCTACACTCTAGTAAAAGTTAGTTTAAAGTTGAAAAACCCCTTTAATTCACCAACTTTGAATATACATCTTAGCAGGGTTGTACTAGGCTGGACTGCTACGTTGCCTGATGGGTTCTGATCATTTTTCTATGGCCAGAGGAGGTACAAGGTGGTTTCAAAATAAATCGCTGTATACCTCAAAAAAATATTTTTGCGGGAAAAAAACCAGAAAATAATATAGTGTAGTATTCTTTTTTAGTTTGCCACCAAACAAGTGTTTAGCATCACTTAACTCAGTGCACCCCAATGACTGCCTTTTACTATGGTGATTAGTGAAAGTGAGAAATAACACATCAAACATTGTGAAAACATATGGATGATGAGAGAGAATAGGGTGTAATTAGTACCCACACTATAATCCATGGTGGTTCTGGTAGTCTGTTATACTAAGAAACAACAGGTGGATAATGGCATGTATTAAGTATGGATGTTCCATCGCTAATTCCAACACTTCCTTTCTCCTTTGTGGGTAATGAAAAGTAATATGTGTAGAAGCGTTTACTATCTTTTAATAAATAAGTAAAATTACACTCACAAACATATTGTCACAAATCTGCATTAAAGGAGAAGGAAAATCTGTTTGCACTTGGGGGTTCCAAATTTTAGGCACCCCCAAGTGATTGTATTGACTTACCTGAAACCCCAGGCCGGTGCTCCTCTCAGTAGAAAACTGCACTGGCCTGGGGTTATACCAGTGAGCACCACAGAGCGATCTTCCGTCTTCCTCTTTCTTCGCTCAGCAGCACATCCACAGTAGAATGAAACGCTACAATTTAACTAAAAAGTCAGCTATTTCATTCTACTGCGCATGTGTTTGCCCAGAAATTTGAAGAAAGAAGAAGCCAGAGGAAGATCTCTCCATGGTGCTCGCTAGAAAAACCCCGGGCCAGTACAGTTTTCTGCTGATAGGAGCACTGGCCCGGGATTTCAGGTACATACAATCATGTCAATACAATCACTTGGGGGTGCCTAACATTTAGCACCCCAAGTGCTTTCCTTCTCCTTTAAAATCAAAGGGGCAGCTTTCGCAGTGGTTGGCCATACACGGGCCGATAAAAGCTGCCGACAGACTGTGTCGGCAGCTTATTGGCCCGTGTATGGGGGCCCCCGACGGGCTTCCCCGATCGAGATCTGGATCGGATGGGTTTAAAAACCCTGTCGGATCGCGGCCGCATCTGTTCGTTGATGCGGTCCCGCGATCCGACCGCCCATTTGCGAATGCTAGGATCCGATCGGGCCCACGATCGGATCTGCCCGATATTGCCCACCTCAAGGTGGGCACATCAGAGGGAGATCCGCTCGTTTGGCGACATCGCCGAGCGAGCGGATCTATCAATGTATGGCCAACTTAAGTCTCTCTTGATTCTCTCAGAGTCCACTGCGCATGTCTCCACTCCCTAGCAATACGCTTCTGCACCTCTTCATCACCGCTTAGCAACGGAATATCTATACTTAAAACATGCCATTATCCACCTGTTGTTTGTGCACATAATAGACCACCAGAACCCCGCGGATTATAGTGTGGATGCTAATTATACCCTATTCTCTCTCATCACCCATATCTAATGACAACGTTTGATGTGTTATTTCTCACTTCCACTAATCACCATAGTAAAAGGCAACCATTGGGGTGCACGGCGTTAACTGACGCTAAACACTTGTTTGATGGCAAACTAAATAAGAATACTACACTATATTATTTTCTGTTTTTCCCCCCTCAAAAATATTTGTTTATGGTATACAGTGATTTATTTTGAAAATATCGTTTTTTGGAGGTGGAAGAGAGCCTGACAAATTGCTGGACTGAGGACACACTGGGGCTCATTTATCAACACTGGGCAAATTGTTGTATTCATTGTTATACTTGCAGTTGGCTTTAAAAAGCTAATTTTGTTGTACAGTGCTTTGCCCTCAAGGAGTGCTTTACAAATAAAAATATACACATACATACATAATCACTGATTGGTTGCTATGGGTAACTGCCCATGGGCAAATTTGCCCAGTGTTGGTAAATGACCCCGGTATGTTTGGGATTCAACTTTTGTAAAAACATTTTAGGGCAGGACTACATGGACGATTCCGGCGTGATCCAATTCGCTGCGCAAAAAAACGCAGGCGTCACGTTGGATGCAACGGAAATAAGGTAAGTAATGCTATTGTTGGATTGTGTCGCAGCGTTGATGCGAAGCGGCATGCTGTGTCTGCATCTGACAGTCGTGTCGCATCAACAATGTGCCGGAATCGTCCGTGGAGTCCTGCCCTTAGGGTCTGGCCATACATGCAGATTCGGGGAGCAAGACGACCTCTTCTTTGTGGCGACTAAGCTCCCCGATGTGCCTTCCCCTGGCTAAAATGTAAATCTCCTGGGGGCAGACACATGGAGCTCTTTGTTTTCTGAAGTCGCCCGAAGTTTCCACATGAGGCAATTACGGACGACTTCAGAAAACAAATTGCTCCGTGTGCCTGCCCCTAGGCTATTTACATTTTAGCCAGGGGAAGGCACATCGGGGAGATTAGTTGCCACAAAGAAGAGGAGATTTGTCACCTGGTGACTAATCTCCCTGAATCTGCCCAAGTGCCCGTGTGGCCAGACCCTAAAGGAACAAGGTGGGGCAGGAGGGTGTGCAGGAGGCGTTTGCAACAGGGTCAGCAGAGTTCACAACTGGAGTGGGGGTGGTCACAGTGGGTCCCCGACCCTCCAGTCCTACAAATTAAGATTGAATCTTCAGTCCAGTATTTGGCCAAATGTGGAATACAGAAAACCAGTATTAAATAATCATGGCTTTTGCTCATCCCTACTAACAACCAATACAGTTGCCATTATTCCTGCTGAAGGCCCCACACACAGTCAACTCTGTAGCACAATACATGCACTGCACGCAGCAGCTTCTTCTCCCCACAATTATCTGCATGGTTCGGTCTGGAGGGAAACGGCCAGAGAAAAGGGAAAAAGTCAATAACAAGAAGAGGTGACGCGGTTATACAGCGCGACACTGACCCGATAGGAAACTTCGGTGAGTTTCATTGGAAAGAGCCGTCGGCTGAGATTGGAGGCGTGAGAGGGAACGAAGACGACGCTGGCATGGAGGGGCGGGGAAGAGGAGGAGGGGGAAAAGAGAGAGGAAAAGAGGGAGGAGAACGAAAGGAGGATTTACTGTTACGAGGGAAAAAATGTGTTTTGCCCAGTGCGTTTCCAAGAGGAGACGAATAAAGCGACTTGTTTCTTCGCTCAAACGCCAATCCCCGAGTTGCCTTCACTAATGACCCTGGATTTATAAAGCTTAGCCCGCCTGCGCCTGTTCTTCTGGGGAAAAAAAAACTTGTGGCCAAGGGAAGGAGGCGGAAGAGGCCAAGCAGCGACTCCTGTCGGGGAAAGGGGGCGAAGGGTGGAGAGCTGGAGTGGTTTAGTCATCCTTTATGTGCACCCCCCTCTCAGCTGCTCCTCTCATGGACTCCCCCTAGTAATAATAGCGACGCCAAAACTCCTCTCGCTGGGACTGGGAATCCCGAACACTCAACTTTCGGAAACAGCCCCCCTCCTATTACTTGTGGGAGCCGGTGCGGCCGGATAAGCTGAGGGATAATGGAGCCCCAATTGTCGGAGAGCAGGAGGGGATCGGGAACGACGAGGAGCAGGATGATGAGCAGTGGAAGCGGCGGCGGAGGGGCGGGAGTCGGCGGCGGGGAGGTGGTCTGCTCTGGATGGCTCCGCAAATCCCCCCCGGAGAAAAAGTTAAAACGTTTCGTAAGTAAACTGCGCCTTCATTTGCTTCCCGTGGGCCACATGGTATTGTTTATAGAAGTGCAAGTGTCTTACTGACCGGCGCCTTCCCATTCTCTATCTGTGTTTGCTGCTACTTGGGACATCACTCCTGTAGCACCAACAATATGCCCTCCAGCACTTACACGCACATCAGCATTCAGCCTGCAAGGAGCGGCCCTCCATCCGTCCTCCATTTTGCTCAGCCCAGGGCTCTCACTACACCCATGGCCATGTTGTTGCACTACAACTCCCAGCATTTCTCATAGTCTTAATGCGTCACGGTCTGAAAATCAGTGACATAAGAAGTCCCTTTTGAAAGCTATGAAATGAGATGAGGCCACATGCCAGCCGACCCTTACTCTTAAATCCCTCACCCCCTTTACTGATTGCTGCTTAGAAGTCTTTCAGTAATTATCTATATGACAAGCTCATGGAAACTCTGCTACTGAAAAAAAATAAAAGAAATACTTAGAGCTCACAAGGAATTTCAGAAAAACCGAATGCCCCAATAGAACAGACTTGTGCATTTATACAGCTGATGGAATTCTTGGTATCTTAGAATTTACTGTCGCTGCTGATTGATGGTCGTTTTATTGTTGCTTTTGTTTTATTTTAGAACAAATAACATTCCTTTAGTAGCTGGGTGTGCTGTCTACCTGTCATTTGCTGCCCCTAAAATGTTAATGGCCATTTCAAAAGATTTTATTTGTTTTTCTCCTATACTGCATTGTGCTAGCCTCCTCTCTAATGTCAAATCATGTTTATTCTGTGATCTGTCGCTTACTTGTTCCAGGGTGGACATATTTTTTTTGGAGGAAAGGTGGTACCGGCTAACCTTGTATCTGTGTCAAGTTTCGCACTAGCTGCACCCCATTCTTGTTTTGAGTTTGTCCCAGACCATCGCCTTATTTAACCACCTTTCCCATTGAAAAAACAAATGGGTTATTGGTAAAATAAGTGTAAGGACAGGGTTGTTTAATCCACATGTTTCTAAGAGTCGGGGTTTATGTCCGTATAAGTATTGGGAATTTTCAGTTATATTTTAATTGCTACACGTTGTTGGCTACGCAAGTGTACTAAATTATGCAGCTGTCAAGTATAGATTTTATGTATGCAATTTGTGTGTTTAGTATATACACATATTTATTGTAGAGAAATGTGGAATAAACATTGCATAATAATAATATGCTTGTAAATTGCCCCCTATATAAGAGGATGATCTTTATGGCAATTGTTTACGATACAAGGCTGGAACTGGGACCACCGGTCAGTGTTTGTTATTCAGGTTTGCCAACTTCTGTTTCCAAACAGTTTTTTTTTTTGGGAGTAGTAAGCTGTATGGGAATTGGGCTGTCAGGAAACTACATGTAACTGTGAACGTTTGCTGAGAGGGCAGATTCCTGCGCACAGGCTAAAGGCTGAAAGTTGAGTGCTGCAACACATCACGTGCTGATATATTTAAAAATGTCTCTTCCCACTGCAAGGCAGACGGAACAGTTGTTACTCTGGTTTGCCAGTCCTGCTTTTCTTTTATCGTTCAACTCCACCTATGTGAGATAAACATCCAAGATACTCTGTTTTTAATGGAAAATGGAACTTATTTGTTATATTTTTTGAACTTATTGTTATTTTTTTTAAGAGTTGTGTGTTATATTCTCCAGCACAATACTTTCACATGAGTGATCTGTTGCTTCATTTTCCATTTTTGCAACGAACGTATTTATATTTGTGTGTTTTTATCTATCTATCTATCTATCTATCTATCTATCTATCTATCTATCTATCTATCTATCTATCTATCTATCCTCACAGGACTTGCTGAATCATTATTCCAAAGGTTTATTTTTCTCCCTCACAGGGACCTTCATCAGGAATAAAACTATATATATCTATATATGTATATTCCAAGGCTACTGCATACAATTTTATAGTTCAGCCATACACCTATTAGGGATGCACCTAATCCAGGATTTGGCCTTTTCAGCAGGATTCGGGTGAATCCTTCTGCCGTCAAAACCAAATCCTAATTTGAATATGCAAACTAGGGGCGGGGAGGGAAAACGCGTGACTTTTTGTCAGAAAACAAGGAAGTAAAAAATATTTTCCTCCTCCCACCCCTAATTTGCATATGCAGATTAAGATTAGTTTCAGTATTCGGCAGAATATTTCGCGAAAGATTTGGGGGTTAGGCTAAATGTTTTCCCCGGATTTTACATCAAAATGTTGTCCTGATGTACCCAAAAACTGCATTTTTTTCTTCTATGAATGTTATTATTTGTGAAATGAAAAGGTTTTAAATACTAACCAGATGTATATTTTGCAATTAGCAGCCCATTAGCAGTATAATGGCATTTGTAACTTGATTATGGCTCCATGACACCTGCATTACTAAAAATGCTCCAATGCTTCACCTAGTGGTAGATATGAGAACAGCACTCAACTACAGTTAAGGGTAAGGACACACTGGACGATTTGTCGCCAACGTTTTTAAAAAGCAAATTGCGGCGACATATCGCTCGTTTTGTCTCTGAACAAAAACAAATGAAAGACGCCAGCTCCTGTGCCCACAGCGCGTTTGTGAATTGCCTGTAGCTCCAAAACGCACCGAGACCCTTTTCCCAACGATTTATCAGAAATAGCATGTACTTAGAAAAGCACTGAAATCTCCTAGACACGCACACACATACAGATAAGTAGCAGCAATTGTATTCAAATTACAATGCGAACGCAATGACGCAAGATCGCAAAGACGCCAGGTTATAGCGGGAAGCACAAACCGTTTCCGGTTTGGGTGGAGTACGTACCGCACAGAGTAATGGGGTACAAGTCGCTCTGTGCCAATAGTCGCTGTGAATCGTCTGTTCAAAAACGACGATCGTCTTGTCGCCGCGATTTACTTTCTTAAAGCATTGGTGACAAATCGTCCAGTGTGTCCTTGCCCTAACACGAGTTGCGACTTCTTCAGTTACATTGAGTAGGAGAAACAAGAGTTTGAAAGCTGTCAAAGAGTCTGAAAGCAGTTCCACTGTGATGTGCTGCAGCAACATAACAATCATAACAGAATCCCTTAGGGCTAGTCCACACGAGGAGATTCAGGGAGATTTTGTCGCCTGGCAACTATCTGAGCAACTATCTCCCTGAACTGCCTCAGCGTTTTTCCCCATAGGCTACAATGAAAAGTCGCCTGCGCTAATGCACACGCAGCGATGCGTTTTCAATAGTTGCCCAAAGTTGCCTCAGTGAGGCAATTTCAATGGAAAGCAACTCCAATTGAAAGCAGCATTTGCTTAACTTCTGGTTGTTACTTTTTAAACAATGTTGCAAAGTCTAGACAGGTCTTCTAATCAGCTGCCTTGTCTTACATTGTTTCCACAGTCTGAACCATCAGAGCACAGAATAGGGACAGACAAACACTGCATTTAATAGCAATAAATATACAATTATTTATATACAAAACAAACTTGCAATGAATGTATATTGCAAAGATTTCTTTCTTTCTTTTTTTTTTTTTTTAAGGAAAAAAAAAATATTTTTAGGGTCAACCATTGCCTTTGATCTAGATATGTTTTCTTTAACATTTTTGGAGTCCAGTGATTTAGTGCCATGAGTCTGTTCATAAATCCCAATTGCCATAAAAAGCTTACATTTTTACTGAGCTAAACCAAATTTACTAAATTACTGGCCTGCAAACTGTATTGTACAATAGTAGTACATTATGGGGCAGATTTTTCAAAATGTATGATTAGAACTGACCACAGAAAAACTCACCCACTTTCTATTCGTTCCTATGGGATTTTTAAAAGTGTATTTATCAATGAAGTTCACCATTTGATAAATACGATTCTAAAAATTCCATAGGAATGAAGAGGAAGTGGTTGAGTTTTTCTGTGGTCAGTTCTAATTTCACATTTTGATAAATCTGCCCCTATGTACGCCGTAAAAATATATCCAGAAACCATAGTTCTACAGAATTAGATAATTAGGTAGAACATAGAAAATGAATTCTTCCGTATACAATTAATGCAAAATCCAAACCAAAGTATTTAGATGTAAGACTACATTTAGCAGCTTTAAAATTTCGTTAAGGGGATAGCATTTCTACTAAAAAAAAGTATCACTTAAAGGGATACTGTCATGGGAAAAAATTTTTTTTCCAAAATGAATCCGTTAATAGTGCTGATCCAGCAGAATTCTGCACTGAAATCCATTTCTCAAAAGAGCAAACCAATTTTTTTATATTCAATTTTAAAATCTGACATGGGGCTGCCCCAGTGATGTGACTTGTGCCTGCACTTCTTAGGGCTATTCCACACGGGGAGATAGTGACGCGTTTGCGGTCGCGGCGACAAATCGCCGCGACCGGCGCAGGCGACAGTTTTGTATGGGCGCCTATGTAAAAACGCCTGTGCTAACCACACGAGGCGATGCGCTTTTCAACAGTCGCCTGAAAATGCCTTGCCAGGCATTTGTCTTTGTCGCCGCGACCGCAAACGCGTCGCTATCTCCCCGTGTGGACTAGCCCTTAGATCTACCAGGCAGCTGTTATCTTGTGTTAGGGAGCTGCTATCTGGTTACCTTCCTATTGTTCTTTTGTTTGGCTGCTGGGGGGAAAAAGGGAGGGGGGTGAAATCACTCCAACTTGTAGTACAGCAGTAAAGAGTGATTGAAGTTTATCAGAGTCACATGACTTGGGGCAGCTGGGAAATTGACAATATGTCTAGCCCCATGTCAGATTTCAAAATTGAATATAAAAAAATTGGTTTGCTCTTTTGAGAAATGGATTTCAGTGCAGAATTCTGCTGGAGCAGCACTATTAACTGATTCATTTTGAAAAAAATGTTTTTTCCCATGACCGTATCCCTTTAATAACTTGTGTTAGTGTTAGGATTAAACTACAAAACTGTAGTCATACAACGGCACAAGATTTTTTGGGATGCTGCAAAATGTGAACCCCACCCCCATCCCTCCCTTGTTGTAATGTAAAACGGAAACAATTTTGGGTTTGGTTTCTGGAAAACCAAAATGAAATGTTTTTGATTTTCCGGTGGAAGTTCTTAGTAACCCGCAAAAGAGATTTGTTGTGGTCAACTAATCTCATATGTTTTTGCCCTAAAACTAATATCACATGTAACAAATTTTACACTGGAGAAACACTTGTGACTAGTGATGGCCAGGCCGATACCCGCGGGTCAGACAAATTTGGGCAAAGTCGCTCCTCCATTTGAGGTCCGTGGGCGGGTTCGGGTCAAACTCATCCCGCAAAGGTCTTACCGCGACCCTACACTGCCGACTTCTGTTTTTATAATGGTCGGCGCATGTCTATAACAGGGTCTATAACAGGAAGGCAGAAGTCTAGGCAGGCATGGATCGGGGGTTCACAGCATGGGGTCGAGTTTCCTTGATCCGCACATCAATACCTTTAACATGCTTCTTGGGCTGCCATTGATTATAATAGGAAACAAACGAAATTGCAGATGTGAGCGTTATGGGCAGAAAAAACATGCAGGCTTGCTTATATTATTTGTGCTGCATATTGAAGCACTGCAGGTGACGGGATGAACCTTTTGTGGGAGATGAGCTAAATTAGATATTTTTGATTGTTTATAATAGGGGATTTCTATGGCTGTCTGTCTGTCCTATGCTTGTTACTAAATTGCTTATTAGAGTCTATACATTATAAACATTACCATGCACTAACTTTAATGGGGAACTATTGTGAAAATGAAAATTTGATATAAACTTCAGCATACTGAAAAAATAAACTTTCTAAATACAATCAATTAAATGCCCTTTGCCGTCTCTGAAATAATCAAATTTATATTCACTATTCCTCTCTCAGCATCTTTTTCTCTTCATCCTGTCTTCCTGCAGGAGTAGGGTGTCAGATATTCATTGACAGTTAGATCCAATATATCTTATAGGAGGCCTCCTTTTGTCTAGAAGATGTATTAGAGCTTACTCTATTAAAATCACCAGACATCATGTCTCTCTACATGCAGGATTTGTGCAAAAGACAGTTATTTTGTTTGTATTGAAATCGGTGAGCTCTAATTCATCTGCTAGGAAAGGGAGCCCCCCTTTAAAATATATTGGAGCTAACTGTCAATGAATATCGGACACCCAACTGCTGCATGAATTCAGAATGAAGAGAAACAGATGCTGAGAGAGGGATAGTAAAGATAAACTTGATTATTTCAGAAATTATGCAAAAGTTTTAATTGGTTATATTTAGAAAGTTTCATATTTCAGTATGACAAATATTATATTAAATTTCCTGATAGTTCCCCTTTAAAAGCCTTGTTGTAAATTGCAATATTAAGCCTTTAAATAATGAATTCCCAGGATTTTTTTATGGCATGACCGCTAACCTCATGTTCATACCATAACAATCTGTTGCATTTACTTGCGTTTTTTTTTTTTTTTTTTTTTTTTTACACACCCTTATACTGACTTATAATGCAAAATATGCAAAATTTTTAATCACCCTCATCTATCCCTCTTTCCATGAGATCACCCACTCTATCCCTCTTTCCATGGGATCTGATTACCTAGTCTGCAGTATGAAGAATTATTAAGTGCTATTTGACTATTTTCAAGTAGTCAAGATACCCCCTCTGATCTTATGGCCTGTGGTTTGTGACTGAAATCAGCCCATATGTCGCTAGTTTAAGCTGATATTGTCCCTTTAAAGTAGCAAGATAATTGTCCTAAGGGGCTCATTTCATAACAGTTTTTCTCAGCTCTGCTAGCCAGTAGTAACAGTATCAGATGTTTGCTTTTAGATGACCAGTAAGTGAATAGTCACATTTGGCTTTAAATCATTCTGTCCACCTAAATCTCTTAATTGTGTTCCTTTTATGCTTCTATTCACTATTATTCCCATATGCATCATTGCATGTGTTTTTGGCCTAAAGCTGCCTGCCTTATGGTATTCTGTTCTGTCGAAACTACAGAACAGTACAACAAAAATCCCAGCTTTAGTCTCCACTTTTTGAAAAACAAAACAAAAAAAACTTTGTACTGGCTACATCTATACAAGCATGAAGCTACATGTGTAGGGGGAAATTGTGCCATAAAAAGGAGCCTTTGGAATAGCCTTGGAAGGTTAAAGATGCTTTGGAAGGCTCATCATAATTTGCTGCTAAATATTACATCGCTCATGCCTAAGCAAAGGTTAGCACTGCCCTGGAGTTTTGTTAAATAATTTGTTGCAAAAAACAATTTGCAATTGTGCAATTTTATTACATACGCTGTGCATGTTGGCAAAAGCCATTTGATCACAAACTTTGTGAGGAAGTCGTTGGTCTCAAAATAATCAAAAGGGATGCAAACAAAAAAAATCAATAAAAAAAAAAAATCACTAACGTTCGCAAAGTTGTTTGCAAATGTTTTTAACTAAACATATTACATTCCTCCACTTATATCTTTAGCTATGAAATGTATGAATTCTTGAACTATCTTATAGGTATTGTTTTCTTTTGGGTAGGCCCTCTTTACCTTTTGTATTGGTTGTTTGTTTTTGTATGCTTAATGTTTACACCCATTTATTGTACAGCGCTGAAAAAGATATTGGTGTTTTCTAAATACGTGATTTTAAAGGAACAGTGTAAAAATAAAAACTGGATAAATAGGATGTGCAAAATAAAAAAAATTCTTTGCATGCAAGTCAGATTCAGAAACAAACTGTTATGACCCATGTGTCCCTAACCTTCCAAGTCACTGCCTAGTAACCAATCAGTGGAAACCTAGAGAGCTGCAAAGCAGGAAGTAGTGTTCTGACTATTATGTTACACATCCAGGCACTCCAGCCTTTATACATTACATTTTCAGGCAACTTATTATATTAGAATTTTTTTTTTATTTTGCATAGCCTATTTATCTATACCAAACTATTCCTTTAACTCCATAACTTTTACTTTAATAGGGATCTTTTTGCTCTTAATTTGCAGTTTATGGCATTAAGCTGCATTTAGGTGTGTGTCTAAACACTTCTCAGATTTTAAGACCGTGCTACTTCATATAAGAAAAAGATCTTCTTTTTTTTTGTTTTCTTAAATCTAGTGTTAACTGAGAAGGAAAGGCACAATTACTGGAGGTTGCTAAAATGTTAGGCTGCCCCCAGTATTTGTAATCTCTTACCTTATACTGAAGTGCCTATCAACTGAAAATTGCACTGGCCCATGGTGCTGCTTTAGGGCTAGGGCATATAGAGAGATGGCTATGTTGCTCTCAACCTTTTTTTTTTCTATTTACCCGCAGTCTTAGAAGCGCCATGCTGCCATCTCCCCCACCCCTTCTCTAGAGTGAAAACCTAAATTTAGAAGCAAACAGTCAAATTTTCACTGCTTACTGAAATAATATATTAAGAAACATATTAACACAGTAATGTCAGACAGACAGTAAAGTTGAATAAACTTTTACTTTGCAAAAATAGAAACAGTACGTTCAATGCCGGGGCAACTAATCTCCCCAAACTGCTTCCTGCTGACTATAATCTAAATCACCGGCGGGATTCCTCATAAGGAAACTTCGAGTGACTTCGGAAAACAAATCGCTCAGAGTGCCATCCCGCCGAAGATTTAGATTCTAGCTGGCAGGAGGCAGTTTGGGGAGATTAGTTGCCCCGGAGAAAAGGCAATTTATCTCCGTGTGACTAAATCTCCCTGAATCTGAATGTGTGTCTCTGCCCTTATAGTACAGAGATTTGGGCAAACCTGAAAAAAACAGGCTAATCTAATAAAGATAAGGGTAGCAGAAATCTTTTTTTTTTTTTTTTTTTAATTTTATTCTGAATAACCTTGTATTTGGTAGAGCCATTTTAGATGTTCCTAATGTGCGTCATAAGGAGATTTTCTAGCTAGATTGTATGGGGTGGTGGAGAGACCTCCATTTCTGGTCCCAAACAGTATAGTCAAGCTGTCAAATGAGTCTGTGTTTTCCCAAGCACAATTTTTTCAGATGGGATGAATAAATAGCTGAATGGTGCAGTGTGGGGCTATACAATTGATATACACCTGGATCACAAGTGTGTTGAATGTCCAGTTTCTTTGTATTTTCACAGAGAAAAAGAGGATAGCAATTCAAACTTCTAGCACTCCTAAAAAAATAATAAGGCTATGCTTTCCTGCATATTCCATACTGCCAGTAGTTTGCCTTTTTAATAAAAAAAAAAGTCTGTTCAAAACCAGTACAAAAACAATATTAGAATTGTCTGTATCACCTTGGAATGTTCCAAGTGTTTTCAACATTGGTGCAATAAATAGGACTTATGCTAACCCTACTTTTTGCCTATTTTTTAAAATTACGAAATATCTATGGGTTTTGTTATGTGTTCTTTATGAAGACAAAGCCAAACAAACCAGCAGTCCAATGAGAAGCCTCGGTATAAATAAACCCCTTCCTTCCCGTAGCTCCAGCCTGTCTTTTTAGAATAGATAAAGAGCAGTTCATTATACAGAGACCTCTCAATATGCTGCTGGTTTGTTTGCTTTGCTCTTTGGAATCAGGAAGGAAAATGTGACTTTAGTTTTATATTCAAACTTTGCTGTATTTATAGCAAGAAATAACAAAAATCAAAGATATTTCCTAATTAATCAAAAGGTATGTTCAGTAGAAGCCCTATTCACAGAACCAATGTTGAAAAAGGGGGTATACTGCCCCTTTAACTGCCAGCAACTAAGCATTAAGTTGCTTTGGACTTCCATAACTTTAAAACTAGGTTAAAGGTGGATTCTTGTTGGGGCTTTGATACAGCATCAGCACTTGTATGTGACCTTTGGAATGCTACTATTAATGTTCTGGATATTCCCTCACCCAACATTTGTTTTTGTGTGTGTATCATCGGCACATCTGAACACCGAGAAATTGCATTCTATGAGCAGCTGTCCATTGCAGAATGGGACAAAGCTTCTGACTTCAACCCACGTTTGGACTTGAAGTCACTTTTGCCAATGTTGTGTTTTTGTTTCTGGTGATGGCTTCTGTATATACATACCATTGAAGAAATATGATAGAAATAGAAACTGTTGCATTTTTTAGATTGTAACCCCTACACTGTTTTGCATACACTCTTTGCAGTAATAAGAGCATTGTGGTACAGTATGTAACCAGCATTGGACACTGGAAGTGATTTTGACCTATTCGTTAGAATAGATTTGGTTCTCGTTAGTTTGATGCCATTTGAGTCAATGGTGGACCAACTGTCAGGTGTGCCCTTGGCATATTCCCCTTGACCCTCCCTTGATCAAACTCATCCCCCCCCTTTACAGTGAGGTGTGTGTGTGATCTTATGTGGACCAGAGGTGGAGCGGGAAGGGTTTAACGAGCAGGATAAGATGCAAACAAAGAGCATGTCTCTTTCAGTTGGAACTAAAGCTGGCCATAGACGCAAAGATCCGATCGTACAAATCGTGGATTCGTACGATTTTCGGACCATGTGTGGAGAGTCCCGACATTTTTCGTCTGTCGGAGATCGGTCGTTTGGTCGATCGGACAGGTTAGAAAATTTCTGTCGCCTGCCGATAATATCTCTGCGTGTATTGCCGATCGTATGATTTTCAGAGGGCGACTGTCACTAGTGTTGTCAGACATAAGTATCGTACGATTGCTGTCAGGGGCAGAACATTGGCTGATCTGTTCTAATTTGATCGGAATGGTAAAGACTTTGATCTGAATGGTTAGTTGAGGGTCGGGAGATGGGAAAGTCCGATCGTACGTTGATTCGTACGATCGGATCTTTGCGTCTATGGCCAGCTTAATAAATATAGTGCTGCAAATACTCCATGGCACTGAGACCAGTGATCCTACGGCCTGCCTAAATCATATCTGTTGAAAAGTTGTCCAGATATCCATTGGGCAGGCCCAATAAATTGGGGAAATCCCGACCCGCACATCACTAGCAAGAAGGGGAAAAAGGAAACTTTAAACTTCAACATTAGAAAGAAGGTGACAAATAGAAAATAGAATGTAATTTAAAAAAAAAGTTTTATGACAACTAAACTAACTGAAAAAAAATGTTGGAAGGTGAACAACCCCTTTATTTTTTTTCTTAGTTAAAACCTGTGTTTTGCATAATGGTAAACCCAAATTGGAGCAATTACATGGGCACCTATCCCATATGTGCAACATAGTTTTAGTGACAGATAAGGCAGTTGCCCCCATATGTAATACAAGGCACTAAGGAGATAAATATATGGAGAGATTTCTGGAGATGTTGCCCATAGCAACCAATCAGATCTTTGCTTTTGTTTTCTAACTTGGCTGTGGCTGTTTAAATCTAATTGCTGATTGGTTGCCATGGGCAACATCTCCAGAAATCTCTCCAGATATTTATCTCCAATGTTAGTAAACATGCCCCTAAGTTTGCCCAGGAGCAGTAACCCAAAAAGATTCTTGCATTTAAACAGGTGACTAGTAAATTTTACCTGCTGATTGGTTGCTACAGGTTACTGCTCCAGGGCAAACTTAGTACTGTTTATTACATAACCCTATTGCTGTTTTGACACACACAAAAAAAGATGTGCGCATTAAAGCAGCAGTAGAAGTGATTTTGTCTGGTAGATAAGGGCTCTTCCACTCAAGCGTTCTGGGCTTCACTCTCGTGTTCTGTTTCAATCCGTTCAATCACGGGGGAGAGCGCAAGCCCAGATGCACTCAATTCTTCTTTAAAGGAACAGTTCAGTGTAAAAATAAAAACTAGATAAATTGGCTGTGCAAAATTTAAAAATGTATCTAATATAATTAGTTCGCCAAAAATGTAATGTATAAAGGCTGGAGTGACTGTATGTCTAACAGAACAGAACACTACTTCCTGTTTTGCAGCTCTCTAACTCTGAGTTAGTCATCGACTTTAGGGGGGGGGGCACATGGGACATAACTGTTCAGTGAGTTTGCAATTGATCCTTAGCATGCAGCTCAAAGTGAAAAGCAACAGTTATGACCCATGTGGCCCCCCTCAAGTCACTGGTTCCAGCCAGTAACCAATCAGTGTAAACCAAGAGAGCGGCAAAGCAGGAAGTAGAAAGAGAACTAATCTCTGCTACATTGGTTCAAGAGTCAGAACCAGTAAACAGAGATAACAAAACCTGGTTTCGTTTGCAATGACATTTACAAAGAACTGTAAAACCATTAAAAAGTCAGTCCTTTATCTTACATGTTTTTGAAAATAGACTAACTAAGCAAAAAAAAAAAGGGAGGGGGGATATATAGTAATATAGTAGCAGAAGAACATAAAACTGTACAAACGGTTCCTCTTTCACCGTTATTAATTTTATTTAGTAAGCACTCAGCAACGCATTCCATAAGCAGGCAACAACAGAAAAGAAGGACTGACTTATAAGTAATGATTCTGGAAATGTGTCTAATGCAATATAACTCGAAGATCAAAAATAACTGACATTTAAATGTTCACATCATATAAGGTCATATGAAAAACCCTTCTCAGCCTGCACAATAATTTAATTTACTCTACTGTCAACAAAAAAAGATAACCATGGTATGTCTTTCATTTTCCAGAACATCTCAGTACTGGGGTATTTTCTGAACAAAGATTTTGAGAGAAGCAGTTTCAGTTGTATGAGATTAAATCAAATGTGAAAAACTGGCTGTGCAAAAATTTGGGTACCCTTGTAATAGTTTTCATTTAAATGCGGTTCATGTTGCTTGTGTGGCAACTCTTGAGCTAGAGTTCATTTTTTGGTACCCGTACCCGCAAACCCGCAATTTGACCAACACTGAACCGCTAACCGCACCCGACCTGCATACTTGCTTCCTGGACCCGAACCCGCACTGTGTGCAGAATGATTCTCTGTGTCTGTGAGGCTGAGTAAGCGCCGTGCCAGCCAGACTGTTACAGACAGAGTGGTGGTGGTAGTGGTGCTGCCTGCTAGGCCTAGCCGTAGGCGGGCGTTTTGGGGAGTCAGTGTGAAAATGGCACAGTCAGACAGACACAGCACAGCCACACGCACACACAGCCCAACGCATGCGCCAAGAAATCAGTGAGTGACGATGTTAGTAGCGGCATGCGCCTTGCACTGTGTGGCCGTGCGTCGTGATATCAGAGCACAGTAACATACACGCTTTTGCGAGACTCACACAAGAGGCAACAGTCGGCTGACGCGCCTGCATCAAGTCAGCCAGGCAGGGCAGAAATATGTAAAACCGCTCCCAGCCTCCCACATGAACCGGACCCGATGAGGGGGTCACACGGAATAGGTGGGTTGTGGCCGAAAACTGACCTGCATTAAGGTTTGGTTAAGATTTTCCGCCCACAATCCTGCCAGGTGTCGGGTATTCCGTGGGTACCCGATGCAGGACTCTATCTTGAGCTCTCTTGCAGTCCTGCAATATGAGATTTGTATTATAGTGTTTCATCACAGTGCATATGGAGCCTATTGTTTACCTGAATACAGGATTTAGAATTAGGATTCATTTACAGTTTGTAATAAGTAGTTTGGTGCAAAGTGATTTAACCTTGGTTTTGAAAATCTCAGCCTTGTATAAGGAGTATATTGTATTTTACCAATGTCAATGGCTATTTCCTTCTTATCAAAATGTAACACTGTTTATGAGGGTTAATTTTTGAAAGCATGGACATTGTGTAAAAACTGCACACAAGTTGTTTTTTTGTTGTTGTTTTTTTAAACCTATGAATACAATATTTCCCAGAATTCCAGAAAGCAGCTAAGTTGTCTGTACCACTGCTGGTTCATAATTTAGTTTGGGTGAGAACTGCACATACAGTGAAACCTCCATTTTAAGTACCCTTATTTTTAAGTTTTCCCACATTTTACATTTTTTATTTGTGGTCCCACCAATTTATAATGCATTTCAATGGGAGCATTTCCTTGATTTTAAGTATTGTTTTCCCAGAATTTACATCAAAATTTTGTCCTGATGTACACAAAAATTGCCTTTTTTCTTCTATGAATGTTATTATTTGTGAAATAAAGGTTTAAACAGCTGTTTTCCAGAGCAGTAATGGTCACAGCAGGGAAAACGACATTATTGTGTGATTCATTAGGTGCTAGTAAGATTCATGTGTAGGTGCTTGTCAGTTGTATGTGTACCTGCAAAAAAAGAAAAAGAAACTCAAGCTAACATTTCCTCAAGGTTAGTGAGTTTCAGAGTTCCCATGTGTCAACTTTTCACCTAATTCACCAAAGTGAAGTTAAGTATGTTTTGCAACCAGAATAGAGATGTATTTATAGACTCAAGTACAGGTATGAGATCCATTATCCAGAAAACTCTGAATTACAGAATATCTGTCTCCCATAGACTTAATTTTACCCAAATGAGCAAAATTTTTCAAAATGATTTCCTTTTTTTCTGTAATAATAAAACAGTTCCTTGTACTTCATCCAAACTAAGATATAATTAATCCATATTGGAAGCAGAACCAGCCTGTTGGTTTTATTTAATTTTATATGATTTTCTTGTAGAATTATGATATGAAGATCCAAATAACAGAAAGATCCATTATCCAGAAAACCCACGGTCCTGAGCATTCTGTGATAACAGGTCCCATACCTGTACCTTATGAATAGTTGCTTGCTCTTTGGCTCATAAATGAGGTCTGTTTCAGGCACTGTGTTTCCCATGGATTACTATAGGAAGAGATGACGGGGATGGTTTGGCCATGACTGAATTCCACCTGACTACAGTGGCAGTTAAATGAGACAATAGGAGTTTTTGTCATGAGTTTTTGTTTGTTTGGCATCTCTCCAGTTTAGAATGTCAGCAGCTATCTGGTAGCTGTGTCCAATTTACACTAGCAGTCAGGCAGAGTAAGAAGGGGAATAATTAGAAAAAAAATTAGAAGTTTACAAGTCTAGCACATCCTATAACTATTTAAAATGTACTTTAAGGTGAACTATTCTTAAAGTACAAGATTATTTTGTCTGTGTAGCTCATTAAAACAGTCCTGACCCATTCCTCAGCAGTATTTCTACTAAAGACTACTGGACTGGGACTATTCTGATTACACTACTCCTGACCTAAAGAATGTAAAACAGTGCTATCCAATTTACTACATGTAGGGGGCTGAGTTTTCTCATAAACAATGTTCAAGGGCTGGATTAAATTAAGGATGTCCTACATTGGGGAGCCTTTGGGTAGTGTGGGGGCCATAAAAATCCTTTGGAGGGCAATGTGTGCCCCACTGCCTCCAGTTGGACAGCTCTGATGTAAAAGATACAAGAGTGAATCTGGCAAGTAAGGGGAAAAACAGGAAGGCTACCGTGCCGGGCTAGTCCTGTTTCCATTTAAATACAATAAAAATGTAACTGAAAAAGCAATACCAAGCCTCCATATTAATAATGGAAGCACCACAATAAAATCTACTAACTACGTGTCCCACTGGATGAATATTGTACCTTGCTGCTAATCGGCCTAACGATATATATTTATATATTTATTGTCCTAACTTATGTCATAAGGTTCATCTTTGTTTTAACTTTGCTCTCTGTGTTGTGCCATTTATTTTTATCTTAGTTTTTGAACTGTGATATTGTTGATTTAAAATGCATGCTTTTATCATTGGGCCTGATGAATCTGTCCACAGCCCATGCAATTTTAATGAGTCTGAACCTCCTCCAAGCATTCAAACTGCATTAGTGCGCAGGGAATCTTTGTTTGAGGCAGCTAAATATCCTAATAATTCCAAGAGAAAGGGCAAACATCCTGTGGCAGGTACAGTGGGGAAGATCTCTGTTATAATAAATGAGGAATAGGGAAAGTTTGCTAATTATGATACTATCTTGCCATCTTTCCTTTGCAGTGATCTCAAACATTTGTACTTCTCGATCATGGCTGATCCTATCAAATGTGGGGCCCAATTGGGACCATGTTAGCGGGGCCCCTAGACAAAGTGTTGCTGGCTACTGACACACCAAGTATTTAGGAAAATAAGGGCATACAGGCACAAAATAGAAAGGAAAGGGGCAGACAAGGTAAGAGAGTGAGAGGGATGAAATAGGGGCACATAATAGGGGCAGACAAGGTAAGAGAGAGAGGGAGGAAATAGGAGAGTGGACTGGGCCAATTAGTTTGGGGTAGGCTGGGCCGATTCAGCTTGGGAGCAGGCTTGGTTGAATTGGGGGCAGGCAGGGCCTATCAAGGTTGGAGGAAAGCTGGGCCTATGAGAGTTGGAGGCAGGTTTAGACCTATGGAGTTGGGGGATAGGCTGGCTTATCAGAGTTGGGGGTGGGCTGGACCTATGGATTTGGGGATGGGCTGGACTCTCAAAGTTGGGGGCAGACCAGGCAGCATCATGTGCTGAGGGAAATATTATCTGTGCTGCCCTGTGGTGCGGGGCCCCCAGAGGTGCGGGGCCCAATTGGTCCAATAGGCCTAAGGCCGGCCCTGTTCTCGATAAGCACTTATTTGTATGCTGGGCTTACCCCTGCTGGGATACAGTATCATTGGGGGCGCCAGTTGAGCTAGTAGAATGAATGTTACTTTCTTATTCAATATGTTATTAGGTTTTTTAACAAAAACACATGCACAGTCCCTAAACCCCTGGAAGCTATTTGCATGGCAACTTTTTTTTAATATACTGTGTAATATTGCTCAGTAGCAGTAATACATCTTCCCGTTTATTTTAGAGATTGAATGCTCTGTGAGTGATGCCTTACTTGTGTTCTTTGCACTACAGTAAATAGATTAGTCAATGGCGTGGGTACTTTAGGATGTCAAGGGATTTAAGTAATGGGCTGCCATCAAGGCAATGCTGTGTAACTGCTCAGTGGTTACCTCATCTCAGCTGATTGAATCTAGGAGCAGGCAGCATCTGAGCTATCCGCTGAGCTAATACAAATATGAGTTTGAAAAATGCTTGCGAATATTCACATCACTTTCATAATAAAGGATTATGTTTGTTTTTTTCCCAGCATCTCAACTGAAAGATTGTCTTTTGAACAGCTGGTTATCTGAGTGACTACAAGGGACTTTTCTTGTGTTAACGGAAGTAAAAGCTTGTGTATAAAAGACTAGTGGCTGAGTCACTCTGCTTTATATCCCAGGCTCCTACCACTTCAGCCAGATCTCAGTCTGACCTTGTAAACATCAGAACTTATGATGATAAAAATAATTTGAACGAAAACTAAAGTTAGAAAAGCACTGGGGGGGGTGCCAAATGTTAGCCCTCCCACCAGCAATTGTAATCACTTACCGAATACTCCAGGCCAGTGTCTCAGAAAACTGAGAATGTAAATCGCTGGTGGGATTACACTTGAAACACTTTGTTTTCCCAAGTCAACCGCCCCAAAGTTGCCTCACGAGGAAACTTCCGGCAACTTCAGAAAGCCGAAGCGATCCAAGTACCACCCCACTGGTGATTTACATTCTAGCCTGTGGGAAAGCATTTAGGGGAAATTAGTCGCCCCAAGAAGAGGCGATTTATCGCTGGGTGACTTATCTCCCCCGGTAGCCACCACATTAAGGGTTAGCCCACACGAGGAGATTTGGGGAGATTTTGTCGCCTGGCGACTAATCGCCTCGTCTTCTGAGCGACTATCTCCCCGAACTGCCTCATCGTGTTTTCCCATAGGCTACAATGAAAAGTCGTCTGCGCTAATGCACGCACGGCGATGCGTTTTCTATAGTCACCCGAAGTTGCCTCACTGACGTTAGTACTGAAATTAACAGTGCCCTGCATAGTTCACACCCCAGACTCCGACTGTAATCCCCTGCATTGTTCACCCCTGTTATCCTCCCTGCATTATTTACACCTCTAAAACGAAGTACTGTTCACACTTCAGACCCAGACAGTAAAGGTGGCCATAGATGTAACAATTACGATCTTTCTTGGAAAGGATCTTTCCAAGAGAGGTAGTTTGTTTCAATACACACATCAATAGCAGCATCAATACACACGTGTAGAGCTGAATCGTCCGATATACAGGTAGAAACAATAGAATTCTACCTGCATCTGACGATTCGGCATTAACAATGGGCGATGTTCTGGTGCCTTCAAAGGCACACAATAAAAATTTTCCGTCCAGCTCGATCGGCGAACCGACCGATATCCAAGTCTTCAGCCAATATCAGCCCACACTTTTCCCACCATACAGCACCGAATATCGTACAAAAATTTGTTTTGTATGATATTATCTGTGCATCTATGGCCACCTTAAGTGCCCCCATTGTTCACACCTCGTACATACTGATGGGGCTCCCATTACCTTTCTACACTGCCTGTGGGAGGTAAGCCTTGTGGGAGTCTGTTCTGGGCGACTGTTAGCATTTGGAAGGGGCTCCCTAAGGTGTTTAATTATGAGGGTTGCTGTGCTATCCATAGGGTAGTTGGAGACCTATGGATTTAAGGTAATGTCTTAGTATAACTTTTTTATAACTTGTTTCAAATACAGTGGTGTGCAAAACTATTTGCCCCCTTCCTGATTTCTTATTCTTTTGCATGTTTGTCACACTGCAATCAAGCGTTTGCGATAACTTGCAACGAGTCTTTTACAGCACTCTGGAGGAATTTTGGCCCACTCATCTTTGCAGAATTGTTGTAATTCAGCTTTATTTGAGGGTTTTCTAGCATGAACCGCCTTTTTAAGGTCATGCCACAACATCTCAATAGGATTCAGGTCAGGACTTTGACTAGGCCACTCCAAAGTCTTCATTTTGTTTTTCTTCAGCCATTCAGAGGTGGATTTGCTGGTATGTTTTGGGTCATTGTCCTGCTGCAACACCCAAGATTGCTTCAGCTTGAGTTGACGAACAGATGGCCGGAACATTCTCCTTCAGGATTTTTTGTAGACTGTAGAATTCATGGTTCCATCTATCACAGCAAGTCTTCCAGGTCCTGAAGCAGCAAAACAACCCCAGACCATCGCACTACCACCACCATATTTTACTGTTGGTATGATGTTCTTTTTCTGAAATGCTGTGTTACTTTTATGCCAGATGTAACGGGACGCGCACCTTCCAAAAAGTTCAACTTTTGTCTCGTCGGTCCACAAGGTATTTTCCCAAAAGTCTTGGCAATCATTGAGATGTTTTTTAGCAAAATTGAGACGAGCCTTAATGTTCTTTTTGCTTAAAAGTGGTTTGCGCCTTGGAAATCTGCCATGCAGGCCGTTTTTGCCCAGTCTCTTTCTTATGGTGGAGTCGTGAACACTGACCTTAATTGAGGCAAGTGAGGCCTGCAGTTCTTTAGATGTTGTCCTGGGGTCTTTTGTGGCCTCTCGGATGAGTTGTCTCTGCGCTCTTGGGGTAATTTTGGCCGGCCGGCCACTCCTGGGAAGGTTCACCACTGTTCCATGTTTTTGCCATTTGTGGATAATGGGTCTCACTGTGGTTCGCTGGAGTCCCAAACCTTTAGAAATGGCTTTATAACCTTTGAAATTGAACTCAGGTGTGATAAACCACAGTTAAGTTATTTTTTAAGGGGGGCAATCACTTTTTCACACAAGCCCATGTAGATTTGGAGTTTTTTTTTCTCCCTTAATAATGTAAACCTTCATTTAAAAACTGCATTTTGTGTTCAATTATGTTATCTTTGACTAATAGTTAATGGTTTTTGATGATCAGAAACATTTAAGTGTGACAAACATGCAAAAGAATAAGAAATCAGGAAGGGGGCAAATAGTTTTGCACACCACTGTATGAGTGATAAGCAATACCCCTGCAGTCAGAACCAACCATTTGGTTTTTTTGGTGTGCTACCACCATGTGGATATGGTCTTAAAAGTTTAAAGCGGGTGTGATTTAAAAACAGGGAGCTGCCAACACCGGCTTTTCATTATCAGCCCTCCACCAGGTAGCCCAAAAAAATTCTGGCCCTCGATACCACTGAAGTTGGACAGCACCGCTCTGTATAAACAATCCCCCAGTTACAACCTGTTATCTTTTTCTGAATCCTTCTATTTGGAGCAGGATCAAAATGTTTCCCAATTAAAAAAAAAAAAAAATCAAATCTTATGTTCAACACAAGCCTTTTTATTACATAAATTTTGAAAAAAGTGGTATACTGTGCCTTTAACTTATCTTATTAAAGTAATACTATTATACAGAATAGTGTAAAAGTATACTATATATTGATTTTGATATAGCTATTTATAGCTACAAACCTCCCACTAATTGCATGCTAGCTATCCCAAAGATGAAACCTTATATAAAGTACTAATAAATAGGGTAGGGGAGCGAGCATAGGTATACACATAGGGGCATGTTTACTAACATTGGAGATAAATATCTGGAGAGATTTCTGAGATGTTGCCCATAGCAACCAATCATCAGTTAGATTTAAACAGCCACAACCAAGTTAGAAAACAAAAGCAAAGATCTGATTGGTTGCCATGGGCAACATCTCCAGAAATCTCTCCAGATATTTATCTCCAATGTTAGGAAACATGCCCCTAAGAGACCAGCTTAGGACCTATCTAACTGACCAGCTTGTAGACTTGAAAGTTCGCATAATGTGTGATTTGGCTGTCCACACAGATGATCAAATAACTGATCCAAGTGAAAGCAAAATTAGCAAGTAAGGCTTCTTTTTTTGGGCAGGCAATAGAGTTAAAATCGGCCACCAAAATCTTGCCATGTTTGATGACTTTAACATTCTATCAGTATTAAAGAGTTAGTGGTTGGGGAGCACCATCCATCAAACACAGATGATGGTGTGCAGGGTCAAATGAGAGAGAGAAAAAAGAGCTGACCCATTCAGCTGCACCTTCCCATCTGTAAATTCCGAAACTCAAGTGAAGTAAACAATAAAACTTTACCTTTAACCCTTTAAGTGCCACAGAACGTAGAATCTACGTTCTGTGGCAAAGTAACTTGAAATGCCACAGAACGTAGATTCTACGTTCTGCAGCATTTGCAGGTTTGGGAACGGAGAAGCGGCTTCTAAAGCCGCTCTCTCCGTTCCGACTTGTTCCCCAGCCCCTAGGCAACGAGCCTAGGCGGGGAACAAGTGGCCCCTGGGTCGCGATCGCCCAGGGGCCCCAAGGCAGCAGCAGGCACGTGCAGCATATGTGCCCTGCTGCTGCCTGCACTTTCAGAACGGAGGAGTGGCTTTACAAGCCGCTCGCTCCGTTCTTAGTGTCCCTGGCAGCTTCCCCGTCCCCTAGGCAACGAGCCTAGGTGGGGAAAGATGGGCCCCTGGGTCGCGATCGCCCAGGGGCCCCAAAGCAGCAGCAGACACGCGAAATGTGCGTGCTCTGCTGCTGCCTGCATTTACTGAACGGAGGAGCGGCTTGTAAAGCCGCTCTCTCCGTTTCCGACTTGTTCCCCAGCCCCTAGGCAACGAGCCTAGGCGGGGAACAAGTGGCCCCTGGGTCGCGATCGCCCAGGGGCCCCAAGGCAGCAGCAGGCACGTGCAGCATATGTGCCCTGCTGCTGCCTGCACTTTCAGAACGGAGGAGTGGCTTTACAAGCCGCTCGCTCCGTTCTTAGTGGCCCTGGTAGCTTCCCCATCCCCTAGGCAACGAGCCTAGGTGGGGAAAGATGGGCCCCTGGGTCGCGATCGCCCAGGGGCCCCAAAGCAGCAGCAGACACGCGAAATGTGCGTGCTCTGCTGCTGCCTGCATTTACTGAACGGAGGAGCGGCTTGTAAAGCCGCTCGCTCCGTTCCAACTCGTCCCCCAGCCCCTAGGCAACGAGCGGAAGTGGGGAACGAGTGGCCCCTGGGGCGAGATCGCCCAGGGGCCCCAAGGCAGCAGCAGGCAAGGAAAATCGAGGTGCCCTGCTGCTGCCTGCGCTTCCTGATCATCAAGCCCCGCCTACTCACCAGGGCCAAAAAAGAAGACGGTCTCCAAATGTTCCAAGTCAGCCTCCTGGACTACCTACAGCCTGCCACCCCAGGTAAGTGCCCCCCCCACACACAAACACACACTTATTGCACTAATACACTTACATTCACACTTACACACACATACATTCAATTTTGGGGGATCAGGGGGGTCACACATATTCGCAGCACTTACACACGCTTGCATACGCATACAACACACATACAACACGCATACAACACGCATACAACACGCATACAACACGCATACAACACGCATACAACACGCATACAACACGCATACAACACGCATACAACACGCATACAACACGCATACAACACGCATACAACACGCATACAACACGCATACAACACGCATACAACACGCATACAACACGCATACAACACACATACAACACACATACAACACACATACAACACACAATTTGCATATTGTACGCACACATACATTATTTTGTGTTTTTTTTTTCTTTTATTGCATTGCCTGTTTTTTTGGCTGTAAAAACTGTTTTATTGCCATTGCGAATAGCGTATTTGCTAATTGCACTGCGCAATACCTTTTGTATGTTATTTCGATGACTATATTGCAATTTCAGTGATATTGGTGATTTTTTAGACATTTTATTGCATGTTTAGCCATTTTATTTCATTTTCAGTTTTGTGTAGGTGTTGTTCGCTTATTTCTATCCGTAAAACCTATTTAGCCATGCTAAAATAATCAAACTTTGATTCTGACTGCTAATTACATTAGGCTAAAAAAAAATCCATAGATTTTTGTGTTTTTGTTGGATTTTACTGATTTTATACCATTTGGCTCTGTTCTTTGTTACTTTGTTTTGCCCATGGAAATTTTGTCTGCTATATATTCATTTGGGGGTCTCTGTGCGCGACATAGTTTGGTTTATCTATGCATACCAGGCATCAACCTGTTCAGTAGACCCCTGGCGTTCATACTTAGGGTGCCTTTTGCTGGTACGTTACAAAATGTGGGGTATATAATGGGGTAAAATGCAAGCTTTGTGACTATTTTTAGAAATTTCAAAAAAAGCGTTATGTTTAGCATAGCTTTGCGGTTTGGTAGTTTGCAGTAGAAAGATGTAATTACCTGCTTTAGATTCGTCAGAATGTGTACTTTTGGAAAATGTATAGTTTTATAGGGTCTCCATACTGTTAGGGGGGTCTTATGGTGCATAATACAAATACCGGGTGCTTGTATTGTAGAAGTCAGAGTGTCATACGTGAAAATTCATATGTACTATTTTCATTTGGGGGTCTCTGTGCGCGACATAGTTTGGTTTATCTATGCATACCAGGCATCAACCTGTTCAGTAGACCCCTGGCGTTCATACTTAGGGTGCCTTTTGCTGGTACGTTACAAAATGTGGGGTATATAATGGGGTAAAATGCAAGCTTTGTAACTATTTTTAGAAATTTCAAAAAAAGCGTTATGTTTAGCATAGCTTTGCGATTTGGTAGTTTGCAGTAGAAATATGTCATTACCTGCTTTAGATTCATCAGAATGTATACTTTCGGAAAATATATGGTTTTCTAGGGTCTACATACTGGTAGGGGGTCTCATGGCACATAATACACATACCGGGTGCTTATATTGAGTGTCATACATGAAAATTCATATGCCCTATTTGGATCTGGGGGTCTCTGTATGCAACATAGTTTGGTAAATCTATGCATATTGGGCATCAAACTGTTTAGTAGACCCCGCCACATTCATATTTAGGATGCTTTATGCTGGTAATGATACATGCACGGTACGATGCTGGAAAGTTGAAGCTTTGAGGCAATTTTCAGGTATTTCACCAAAACCACCAATTTTGGGAAAGCCTTGCGACTCAGTCGTTTGGAGCAGAAAGGCATGGGTACCCAGTTTAGATTCGGTAGAATGTGTACTTTCCAAAAATATATGGCTTTGGGGGTAAACATATATTTCTGTGTTTTGACTCCACAAAAAATGCAGTAAATTTGTTGATTTTTCAGTAGCTGAATATGCGCTGACTTCATTTTGGGGCCTCTAAATGCCAGATACTTTGGTAAACCTATGCACCATGGGCACCAAACTGTTCAGTGGACCCCTGGCAATCATATTTAGGGTGCTTTTGCTTGGTACATAATGATTCATGGGCGATATGATGCTGGAAATTTGAAGCTTTGAGGCAATTTTCAGATATTTCACCAAAACCGACAATTTTGGGAAAGCCTTGCGACTCGGTCGTTTGGAGCAGAAAGGCATGGGTACCCATTTTAGATTCAGTAGAATGTGTACTTTCCAAAAATATATGGTTTTTGGGGGTAAACCTATATTTCTGTGTTTTTACCCCACAAAAATTGCAGTCAATGTGTGGATTTTTCATTAGCAGAAGTTACCCACAGGACTATTTGTATGCGCTAACTTCATTTTGGGGCCTCTAAATGCCAGATACTTTGCTGCACCTATGCACCATGGGCACCTAACTGTTCAGTGGACCCCTGGCAATCATATTTAGGGTGCGTTTTCTTGGTACATAATGATTCATGGGCGATATAATGCTGGAAAGTTGAAGCTTTGAGGCAATTTTCAGATATTTCACCAAAACCGTCAATTTTGGGAAAGCCTTGCGACTCGGTTGTTTGGAGCAGAAAGGCATGGGTACCCATTTTAGATTCGGTAGAATGTGTACTTTCCAAAAATATATGGTTTTGGGGGGTAAACCTATATTTCTGTGTTTTTACCCCACAAAAAATGCAGTCAATGTGTTGATTTTTCATTAGCTGAAGTTACCCACAGGACTATTTGTATGCGCTAACTTCATTTTGGGGCCTCTAAATGCCTGATACTTTGGTAAACCAATGCACCATGGGCACCAAATTGTTCAGTGGACCCCTGGCAATAATATTTAGGGTGCGTTTTCTTGGTAAGTAATGATTCATGGGCGATAGGGTGCTGGAAAGTTGAAGCTTTGAGGCGATTTTCAGATATTTCAACAAAACCGCCAATTTTGGGAAAGCCTTGTGACTCGGTTGTTTGGAGCAGAAAGGCATGGGTACCCATTTTAGATTCGTAGAATGTGTACTTTCCAAAAATATATGGTTTTGGGGAGTAAACCTATATTTCTGTGTTTTTACCCCACAAAAAATGCAGTCAATGTGTTGATTTTTCATTAGCTGAAGTTACCCACAGGACTATTTGTATGCGCTAACTTCATTTTGGGGCCTCTAAATGCCTGATACTTTGGTAAACCTATGCACCATGGGCACCAAATTGTTCAGTGGACCCCTGGCAATAATATTTAGGGTGCGTTTTCTTGGTAAGTAATGATTCATGGGCGATAGGGTGCTGGAAAGTTGAAGCTTTGAGGCGATTTTCAGATATTTCACCAAAACCGTCAATTTTGGGAAAGCCTTGCGACTCGGTCGTTTGGAGCAGAAAGGCATGGGTACCCATTTTAGATTCGGTAGAATGTGTACTTTCCAAAAATATATGGTTTTTGGGGGTAAACATATATTTTTGTGTTTTTACCCCACAAAAAATGCAGTCAATGTGTTGATTTTTCAGTAGCTGAAGTAAAGTCCTGGACAATTTGTATGTGCTAACTTCATATTGGGGTCTGTAAATGCCAGATAAATTGGTAAAGCTATGCACAATGGGCATCGAACGGTTCAGTGGACCCCTGACAATCATATTCAGGGTGCTTTTTCTTGGTACCTATTACAGTGTGGGATATGCGGAGCAGCAAAATAAAACCTTTGAAGTGATTTTTCAGAATTTTGATACATTTTTATAAAAACCACTACGCTCAGACAAACTTTGATGTTTGGTAGTTAGGAGTAGAGAGACATAGTTACCCATTTTGGAATCAGCAGAATGTGTACTTTTCAAAAATATATGGGTTTCTGGGGTAAACCTAATGTTTCAGGATTTTGTGGCCTTGGAATCTGAAGTATGCCATTTTCTGCCTTCTGCTTTCAAAATTCGGTAATATACTGCCGACAGTTTTTGCTGTACAGAAGTCCTAAATCTGCCTATAACTATACATATCTGGTATTGGCACGTTCGAGAGATATGAGGCTTTCCAAATCAGTTGGATTTTCATTCGTAAAATGAAATATTTTTCTGGTATAAATTCATATATTGTGAAAAATAGAAATTTTTCATTTTTTTTTGTATTTAGCGCTAAAAATCTTTTTGCAGAGGTGGAAATAGATGAAAACTCAGGCACATTTAAAAAGCTCAGTTTCTCCCGAAAAAAACAATGTATAGTTTTCCTAGGTAAACTATAGGTTTCCCCTCAGAAAATGCCCCTAAAGTGAGAGAGCACAAATGTTTAAAAAATGGCTGGCATTTCGCGTAACCAAAATGTGAAATTCTGCTGGCACTTAAAGGGTTAATAAATCATTAAACGCAAGATCTAGAGAGCAACATTAAAATTGATAGACCTGGACCCTTCATGAAACAAGCTATTATTTACTGTAAGATTTTCAGGGCACACTTTGTTTCAAGTACTTCTGTACCATGGCACTACTTACCCCAGATTGCATTCAGTTAAATGTTAAAGGAAAACTATACCCCCCAAAATGAATACTTAAGCAACAGATAGTTTATATCAAATTGAATGACATATTCAAGAATCTTACCAAACTGGAATATATATTTACATAAATATTGCCCTTTTACATCTCTTGCCTTGAACCACCATTTCGTGACTCTATCTGTGCTGCCTCATAGATCACCTGACCAGAAATACTACAACTCTAACTGTAACAGGAAGAAGTGAGGAAGCAAAAGGCAGAACTCTGTCTGTTAATTGGCTCATGTGACCTTACATGTGGTTTATATGTGTGCATAGTGAATCGTACGATCTCAGGGGGCGGCCCTTATTTTTTAAAATGGCAATTTTCTATTTATGATTACCCAATGGCACATACTACTAAAAAAGTATATTATTATGATAATGGTTCATTTACATGATGCAGGGTTTTACACATGAGCTGTTTTACTCAGTATCTTTTAAGAGAGACCTACATTGTTTGGGGGTATAGTTTTCCTTTAAGGGCCACAGGTCTTCTTGCAAAAATTCTGGCACACTAATTATGTTATCAATAAAGCATATATAGTAAAATAAGGTGCAACAAACCAAACAGCCCCCCCCATATTGTAGGCAAAGCATTTTCCTTATAATGGGCTGTATATTTAAAAAAATAAAAAATAACTTGTGGTATCATATAAGCCAATGTTTCTTTATATAGATATCTGTAATAACATAGTGATTATACATGCCAGCACAGTGTCCGCAAAGGCAAATATATATATAACATACCTCCAAACATTTCTGGAAATAGTAAGAGGGATAAAAAGTTTTGCCCACACTTATTTTTATGGTCACACCTCCTAATTACCATGTTCAGGTTACTAAATTTGGCAGGTTATAAAAGTTTGAACACATTTCTGTGTTTTTATGTGTTATTACAGTTTTTGCCAATGCAGGTGAATTGCCCTTTAAGCTACAAGTCAGTTTCACCAAAAGACCTGCTTATCTTAAATTGATAAAATTGTTCCTTTGCTTATCTGAAATTGTGTACCTGCCACATATCCTGGGCTCTCTGCCAAAAGCCAATTAAGTTAGAAACATATCTTCTTCTGGCTTGTCAGTGCAGTCAAAAAGAAAGTCAGGACATTTCAGTAACAATCTGGGACTGCAGGTTGATCTGTCAAAATCGGACTGTCCCTCGAAAAACGGTACAGTTGGGAGGTATGATCTAAGGGAGCTGATACACTGGTTTTCTACACAAGTACCAGAGGTCCACATTCTAATACAATTGCTTTTTGTCAGTACTAATTGTTGCCAGACATACTAGTGTTCTGGATCAAGAGAACCAGATATCTGTCTTAAATAAAGGAAAATTAGCAGGTATCTAATGTAAATATGAATGATATCTTTGGTGCCAACAGACATAAACAACAGAGGGCTCTACCTCAATTTTCTCTGCAGCAACTAGTGCCCATTGGTTCAGACACACAGTCTACCAGACACCTACACACAGAAACTTGGCCAGTAACACTTTGGTGTACAGCTCATTTTGCTAATTCTGTAATTTCTCTTGTTTCTGTAGTGAGCATGTGTGTCTTATATGATAAAAAGAAATTGATTGTTTGAGCTTAACAGTCAATCAGGGGTTGATGAGCCTTGTTGTGAGTAAAAGCTGAGGCCTCGAGCCTCTGTAACTTTGCAAAGCTGAAAGTACTGCCAATGAGGCCTATTTGTCATTACCTCCTCCCTAGTGGCATTGTGAGTTTGCACCCTGTAATCGTGCGTTATGAACAGTTTTAGTCCTGTGCTATGTTTCTGATCCAATGTCCTACGAGCAGCATTACTAGATTATTCAGACACCCGGTCAATTCACTAATTTTACTGAAACGCACTGTACTGAAATATAATTGTTTTAGAATTTGAAAGCACTGATCGTGGCATTGCTTTATGTAAAAAAAAATAAAATAAGTAAAAGTACTATTTTAATTTAAATCTGACATAGTAGCTTAGAGTCCTGCATGGAACCAATTTGTTAAACCCGACCCGCAACCTGCACCCTGACCCACATCCCGCATACTTTCTTTGAGTGTACATGTGTTTAGTATACTCTGTTGTAAAGCCAACTGGCATTGATGAACTTCTCTGTAAAGTGCTGCAGAATACATCACTTCTATAGATGCAAATGATAATAATCATCTCAAATGTTTTAGTATTCAGCTCCAAACTGGTGCTTCTAGCCAGTGGCTCATTTGTTGAAATCAGCTGCGAAGAGGGATACGCTGCCCCCTCCCATGCATTAAATTGGGCTGTGTTATAGCAGTCGCTGTTATTTCCATTGCCATTGTGTCTGCTTCCTCTTGGTCAAAGGTTACTAGGATGGGGTACTGCATAGAGATGGGACGGTAACGGGGGGAAGAGAAACCTTTCTTGCATTTAAACACGCTCTACTTTCATACTGGACAAGTCACCATTTTGTTTTGCAGAAAAAACAAAGGTAAGAATTTGTTTTCTCTTGCTGTGTGTGGCCTTTTATTCCTCACCAGCAGATCCCATAGCTCCTAATGACTGGCATGCTTCTAAGTGAATGAATTCTGCTCTTTTCAACCTGGCTCTCACAGAAGCATACAGTATGTACTGATCTTTGCCATGTGTTCTTGCTGCAGCTTTGTTCAAATAGGAAATCGACAACTTATTTCTAAAAGATTAGCACATCATTTTTAAATAATGAAATGCACTGAAACCACAAAATCTATGGGCACTGATAAAACCTTAAAGTTAAATGTTTGGTTATGATAAAGCGAAGAACAGCTAGATGAACCCCACCCCTGTTAATTGTTTTCTGGTTTGCTTTATGCATTTATCAATTTGTTTTCATAATTGGGATACATTGTCTCCTCATCTTCCAGTATATGATAAGAATGTTTTTTTTTTTTTTTTTGCTCATCCACTTTCATATTTTATTAGGGCTGTTTTCATTACAATGGCCAAAGAGCATCAACACAGACAAGAACATAATTGCTTGTTTCCTAAGTAGTACTCAGTAGGCATTAAATAAGTAGTGAGTAGTGACCATAAATGCACCCTGAATATTCTGGGGATGGTGCATGCTTCCAATAATGAGCATGTTCTAGCTTTTAGCTGCAGTTGGGTCTGTTTCCTAGCTCTAGTCCAATAGTAAAATGTTTTTTGTTTAGTGACTTGTACTAGAGCATGAAACTATTTTCAGCTGATGTGCAAACATTTTTAAGATCTAAAAAGCCCTTTCTAAAACTTATTGTGGTGAGCTTCAGTCTTTTTCATAAAGGCGCTGTTAAATGACTGCAGGCAGTTCATTGATACAGGTATGGGACCTGTTATCCAGAATGATCAGGACCTGGGGCTTTCCGGATAACAGATCTTTCCGTAATTTGAATTTCCATACCTTAAAGGTGAACAAAACCCTTACCCCCCTACGCTAGACCCCTCTCCCTCCCTGCCCCTAAGTCTTTACTTACCCCTCCGTGCAGATTCTTTCCAGCGGAGTTCACGGGCGCATCTTCAGCCACTTCTGTAATCTTCTGAATGCAACCGGCACTTTGGTCATTTTCGCCGCATGTGCAGTTGTAGGATTCGGCCTTTTTCAGCAGGACTCGGATTTGCCCGAATCCTTCTGCCCGCCCAAACTGAATCCACATCCTAATTAGCATATGCAAATTAGGGACGGGAGGGAAATTGCGTGACTTTTTGTCACAAAACAAGGAAGTAAAAAATGTGCATATGCAAATTAGGATTCAGATTCGGTTCAGTATTCCGCCGAATCTTTAGCAAAGGATTCAAGGGATAGGCCGAATCCAAAATGGTGGATTTGGTGCATCCCTAGTGAAAGGAAATAAGAATAGAACAGAGAGAGAGAATAAAGCTAAATAGACTTTGTGAGTCATATCTATTTTTACAGTTTGGATTAACTTTTAGTATGATGTAGTTAGGAATATTCTGAGACAATTTGCAATTGGTTTTCATTTCTTATTATTTGTGGTTATTGAGTTATTTAGCTTTTTATTCAGCAGCTCTCCTGTTTGCAATTTCAGCAATCTGGTTGCTAGCATCCAAATAACCCTGGCAATCATGCGTTGATATGCGAGAATAGGAGAAGCCTGAATAAAAGGGTGAGTAATTTATAAGTAGCAATAACAATACATTCTTAGCTTTACAGAGCATTTTTTTTTAGATGGGGTCAGTGAGCCCCCCCCATTTCAAAACTGTTAGAAGAAAAAAGGAAAATAATTAGAAAACTATACATAATGAAGACCAGTTGCAAAGTTGCCAGGAATTGCATACTCTATATCATACTAAACGTTACCTGAAAGGTGAACCACCCCTTTAAAGGAGAAGCAAATCCTTAATAAAAAAAAACCCCTACCCCCCACCCTACATAGACCCCCCGGCAATTGCCCCTAACTCTTTACTTACTCCTCCGTGCAGATTCTGTCCAGCGGAGTTCATGGACGCCATCTTCAGCCACTATGGTAATCTTCAGAATAATACCGGCTATTCGACAATTTTCGTGAGTTTCGGCGCATGCGTAGTTGTCGCGATACAGATAATTGCTCACAACTGCGCATGTGCCGATGGCTGCCGTAAACTCTGCTGGACAGAATCTGCACAGAGGGGTAAGTAAAGAGTTAGGGGCAGCTAGCCTGAGAGGGTGAAAGGAGGGGGGTCTATGTAGGGTAGGGTTTTTATTAAGGGTTTGTTTCTCCTTTAAGCAGCTCATGTTTAGACCTAACTCTACGCCCAATTCCCATGGCAGTTGGTCAGTCTGCATTTAGCACTTACTCTTCCAGGCTAGAAGTAATGCTCTGTTTTTGGGCTGCAGATTTGCTAATATTTGGCAAGTAGTAGTTCTTTAGCTCAGCTGATCTGTAATGAAAATGCATAATCAGATGTTTACGTGCAAAAATCTGCAGTACTGGCACAGCAGCTTGTGGAGGCCAGCGAATTGTCTGATTTCAATTATATACACAGGCTGAGAATCAGCCCCATTTGGCTGTAGCCTCAGACCTCTCTCTCTTATATTGATATCACGGCACAAATTGCAAATCACTTTAGGAGAAAATGTTCTGGTGTCCAGCCATGAGTGCTGTTACATTGCATCCATTTTTAACCTGTGTCCTTGCCTCCAGCTGATTTACAACGGAGGCGTCACCCTTATCTAGCTCATTTGCAAATCTGGGTGAAAATTGTAATTTAACCGCTGGTCAGAAATAGTCAAGACAGGGGCATCAGTCCTCATTGTTATTGGCTGTGGCACACAGGGAGCTTAAATGTCCCTTAATCTACCGCCACACTGGTGTAATAATGCTCAAATACCTTTCTTTTGTAAATGTCAACACTCAAATCATATAACTACACTACTGTTCATGGGCCGATAGTATTCTGTAATATGTAGTATTCCTAAACATGAACAGTATTATATGATACAGTATTCCCATGAACATTTGTTTTATTATTCAGGGAGAACATGGTTTAATTAAGCTACATGACATTTAGTCACACACATTAAATGATTGGTGTCACATCGGCTGTACAAGCCAGAGGGTTAAAGCACCATAACTGTTACATCCTAATAATTGTCGCAAATAGGTAATTTAAAGGAATTGTTCAGTGTAAAAATAAAAACTGGGTAAATCGATAGGCTGTGCAAAATTAAAAATGTTTCTAATCTAGTTAGTTAGCCAAAATTTAATGTATAAAGACTGGATGTCTAACATAACAGAACATAGCCCAACTTCCTGCTTTTCAACTCTCTTGGTTTCCACTGACTGGTTACCCTGGTTACCAGGCAGTTACCAGTCAGAGACTTGAGGGGGGCACATGGGTCATATCTGTTGCTTTTGAATCTGAGTTGAATGCTGAGGATCAATTGCAAACTCACTGAACAGTTATGTCCCATGTGGCCCCCCTTCAAGTCGCTGACTAACTCAGAGTTAGAGAGCTGAAAAGCAGTAGTGTTCAGGCTATTATGTTACATATCCAGTCATTCCAGTCTTTATACATTACATTTTTTGCCAACTAACTATATTAGAAACATTTTTTATTTTGCACAGCCTATCTATTTACCCAGTTTTTATTTTCACGCTGATTTTATTTTCCCTTAAAGGAATTGTACAGTGTAAAAATAAAAACTGGGTAAATAGATAGGCTGTGCAAAATAAAAAATGTTTCTAATATAGTTAGTTAGCCAAAAATGTAATGTATAAAGGCTGGAGTGATTTAATGTATAACATGTCAGTCTTAACTACTTCCTGCTTTTCAGCTCTCTTGGTTTACACTGACTGGTTACCAGGCAGTAACAAATCAGAGGCTTGAGTGGGGGCCACATGGGTCATTTCTGTTGCTTTTGAATCTGAGCTGAATGCTGAGGATCAATTACAAACTCACTGAACAGAAATGTACCATGTGGCCCCCCTTCAAGTCACTGACTAACTCAGAGTTATAGAGCTGAAAAGCAGGAAGTTGGATTCTGGCTGTTTTATTAGACATCTGTTCACTCCAGCCTTTATATATTACATTTTTGGCTAACTAACTATATCAGAAACATTTTTTATTTTGCACAGCCTATCTATTTACCCAGTTTTCATTTTCACACTGAACTGTTCCTTTAAGATCCACAAAATGGTACCTGGACAAGGCATGGAGGATTCATTTGCACCACGTTGCTTGTGCAACAATTTAGATACTATTACTGCTGTGATTTGCCTGTAGGCCAGACTCATTTGATTAATTTCCGTATTCCCATAGGATGTACTTCTGTCCATATTAAGGGCAGATAAACCATTTGTTTAAAACCTCAGACACAGTTTTCTGTTTGTTTTGTAGCAGTTCATGCAGCTGATCTCTGAGTTTCTTGTGCTTCTTATTTGGCTGGTTCTATCCAATTGCACACATATGCACCAACTTTTGCTATGCTCCAGCATTCATGCAAGCACTGGTAATCCTCTACAGAACATGTTACATCTGGAACCCTGGTTGGTCAGTTTCTAGACCACTTCATTCTCATAAAGATGAATGTGAATATTTAAAGGCGTTTTCACTGCACACTGCAGCTATTCAAATTTCAGGTAACTTTGTATTAGTAATATAGACGAAAACTGTAATTTTTGTTGATGCACCAAGCTATTCTTTAAAAAAATAAATTCCCTGCAGAATTCTTGGACCACAAGCAGACAGATGGTCTCTGTTATTTAACAGAATTTCATTTATTCAGTAGTGGGAAAACAGAAGTGACTTTGCTATTTTCCCCATTTGGGGATAATGGTTAAAAAACAGGAAATGTTGTCTAAGTTTGCCTGCTGAACACATGATACAGGTTCCTTGTCACCCTAATGGAAACTTCCACTGAGTCTATTTTTTCCTTATTTTGTTCAGTGAGATCGTAGTCTGCTTCCTGGAAAACCATTTCCTACATTTTAGTTTTGTGCTTACTCACACCTCTGTGGTTTCTTTCTTTTCTTTTTTTTTATTTAAACAACAATTAAGGCATATATTAACAATGTCAACAGATTTAATTTTCAATCTATGTTAGATGAACTATTAATAGAGTTCTGGGTCCTAGTCTGAATATATATGTGCAATTCTCTGAGTAATCAAAAAAGTATAAAGTCATTTAGCATACATTCCTACAATCTTAATCAGTCATTGTGAAATCATCTTTTCATTTTATCTATGAATATCTATAAGAAATATTAAGAACATAAATCCATTCTTATTTTTTTTAATGTATTGCGTTCTCAGCTTGCCAGTGAAGGTATTCTTCTATAGTATGCATAATTCTGCAGGAAGATTTAAGGGTTATCCTTCTTTCCAAGTTTCTTCTTATATAAATAAATAAAGCCTTATTTATCCACATGTTCATTTAAATATAAAAACTAGCATTGCATGACACCGTATGGCCCCCCAAACATTTCATGACCGAGACAGTACCCCAAACATGTCATGACACAGTACTTGCCCCCCCACACATTTCATGACACAATACTTGACCCCACGCATTTCATGACACAGTACTTGCCCCTCTATGCATTTCATGACACAGAAGTTGTTCCCCATGTATTTCATGGCGTAGTACTCGCCCCCCACGAATATCATTTTTCTCAGTAAATATATTTCTAATGGAGCTACTGACGTGAAAATGTACACCAGATGTCCGTAACAACCCAGTAATCCACACATACAAAAGAACTCAAAACAAATAAGTCCAGAATAAAGTTATGTGTAATAAAGTGATATGACACAGGGAATTAGTATTGAACACACTTACTGAAATGTATTTAATACTTTGTTGGTAATGTCAGCTTCAAGAGGAATATTGCCCATTCATCCACACAAAGTCTTCAAGTTTCCATGTTCAATACTTATCTTCCCTGCTGTACATTGAGTTTAGTTTTGCACATTCATAGCACAAATCATTTACATCAAGATTTTGCGGTGGTAAATAAGTGAGAGGGTTGGGTCATATCACTGACAAAACCTGATAACATAAAATCTTAACATACTTACCGTGATTTTCATTTCCTGGACTGTAGCATGGCAGTGGGCCAATAAGGGGTTAATCCCCCGCCGGAAGGCGGCACAGGAAGTACAATAAAGTCCATCCTGGTCCCCCCCGCGCCCATCTCAACGACTGGAGACAATACCCCCTAATAGGGAGGGAAATCCCTGCCCACTGCCATGCTACAGTCCAGGAAATGAAAATCACAGTAAGTATGTTAAGATTTTCTGTTTTCCTGTGGGCCAATAAGGGGATGTAAAAAGCAGAACACATAGGCAGGGATTATTCAGGAACTTTTATTGCAGCAGCTGAAAGGACACTTAGCCCAAACCCAGCTAGGTTTTTTGAATAAACATTGAAACAGTAGTGTTTTGAGAAAGTATGTACGTTTTTCCAGGTAGCAGCTTTGCAGATCTCGTCCGCTGGAACTTGGGCACGGAAGGCCCAAGACGCCGCTATACCTCTGGTGGACTGTGCTTTGACTGATGATGGCCCAGGTACTGTCTGAGAGGAATAGGCCATGAGAATGCATTCTTTAATCCATGCTGAGATTACCTTTTTGGAAGCTCCCATGCCTTGTCTAGGACCTCCGAAGAGAAGAAGAAGATTTTCAGATTTCCTGAAACTTGACACCTTGTGTATATAGAGCTTTAGGCATCACACCACATCGAGATTATGGAGTCTTTTCTCTTCTTCGTTCTTGGGATTCTCAAAAAAGGTAGGAAGCACTATGTCTTGGGACATGTGGAATTTTGTGGCAACCTTGGGGATGAAGTTGTCTCGAGTTTTTAGAGTAACTTTATCATGAAGGAACTGGATCTTAGTTTCATCAGATGAGAGAGCGTGTAGTTCTCCCACTCTTTTTGCTGAGGAAATGGCAAGTAGGAAGACCGTCTTCAACGTCAGAATTTTTAATGGTAAATCATCTAAAGGTTCAAAGGGTGCTTTGGTTAGTGCATCCAGTACTAGGGAGAGGTCCCAGGGAGGGACCGTGTCTTTAACTGGAGGATGGATTCTGATGAGGCCCTTGAAAAACGTTTTGATCAGAGGATATGAAGACCATTGTATGTCCGTATAAGCAGATATGGCAGAAATCTGACCTTTCAAAGTAGAAGCGCTGAGACTGGCCTCTGAACCTGACTGCAGGAATTCGATGATGGTGACCTCTGAGATGTGGAAAAACTATCCAAATTTTTCTAACCCCCAGCTGGAAAATTTTTCCCAGATTTTGTTGTATTTGGAAGAGGTAGACATCTTTCTTGAAGAAATAAGAGTGTTGATTGCTCCCTCTGATAGTCCTTCCTTTCTGAGTTTTATCCTTTCAATCTCCAAGCAGTCAGGGCCCAGTACCCTGGATCTGGGTGCAGTAGGGATCCCTGGTGTAAAAGGTTCGGAGTTACAGGGAGTCAGAAAGGCTCCTCCTGAGACATCTGAAGTAAGAGGGGGAACCAGAGTCTTCTCGGCCACCAGGGGGCTATGAGGATGACTTGAGCTTTGTCCTCCTGATTTTTTTTGATGGTTTTTGCTAACATCGAGATTAGAGGGAAGTTGTAAGCCAGTTGAAAGTTCCATTGGAATGAGAATGCATCCCAAAAGGTCGCTCTGGGGTCCTTGTCCCATGAGCAGAACACTAGATTCTTCTTGTTCTGAAAGGTAGCCATCAGGTCTATGTATGTGTGACCCCACTTTTGGCATATTGGGTCGTAAATCTGCTGGTTCAACTCCCACTCCCCAATAGCCAGGAATTTCCTGCTGAGGAGATCCGCTAAGGCGTTCGATGTCCCTGGTATGTAGGAGGCTTTGAGGTGGTCCGCATTGTTTTGAGCCCATTCGAAAATAGTTGTGGTCAAGCACAACAGTTGTTTGGATCTGGTTTCTCCCTGGTTGTTTATATAACTCACTGTGGTTAGGTTGTCGGATTTGATCAGTATAGATTTTTTTCTGAGGTGTTTTTGGAAGTGTAGGATCACTAGTAGCACAGCCTTCAGTTCCCTCCAATTGGAGGATTTTTTGCTTTCTATGGTTGTCCACTTCCCTTGAATTTGGAAGTGTTTGAAGTGTGCTCCCCACCCTGCTCTGCTTGCATCCGTGGTCAGTGTTTCCCAAGTAGGGGAGGCGATATATACAGGAACTTTCAAGTTCTCTCTTCTGATCCACCATGAGAGATGAGAGATAGTGGTCTGTGATAGGTGAATCAACTGGGAGTTTTCCAGGTGATTCCTGTTCCATTGGTTCAAGAATTCTATCTGGAGAGGTCTTGCTTGAATTTGTGCCCATTTCACCGCATCTATAGTGGACATAAGTTTCCCCAGAATTTGTTGACATCTCTTGGCAGTCAAGGATGGATGACGAGACAGATAATCTGCTTGGTGTTGAATGTCTGAAATCCTTTCCTCTGTTAGGCTTACTTGAAGTTTTTTGGAGTTTATGATAACTCCCAGAAATTGAATCTGTTGTGTTGGCTCCAACATGGTCTTTTCCCAGTTGATGAGCCACCCCCATTTTTTCAGAGTATCTAGAACTATACTCAGGTGTTGTAGGAGGAGTTTTTTGGAAGGAGCTTTTACCAATATATCGTCTAGATATGCGAAAATCTGGATCCCCTTTAGCCTTAGGAAAGCCATCATGGGGGCTAGCACCTTGGTGAAAACTCTTGGGGCTGAAGCTAGTCCGAATGGGAGCGCTTGGTATTGAAAATGCTTTCCCAGGATCAGGAACCGTAGGAATTGTTTGTGTGGTTCCCACACTGGAACATGCAGATAGGCATCTTGTATATCTATCGTGAGCATCCAGTCTCCATGGTTTATGAACTGGCATATAGACCTTAGTGTCTCCATTTTGAATTTTTTTGTTCTGAGGAATTTGTTCAGATGGCCTAAGTTCAGAATTACTCTGAAATCCCCATTCTTTTTTCTTCTTAAGAATAGGTGAGAATATATACCTCTGTAATGTTCTCTTTTGGGGACTTCTGTGATGATCTTTCTGTCTAGTAGGTCCCCAAGGATCATCTTTAGGGTAGAAACAGCTAGTGGAGATCGAGGCTTTTCTGAAGACACAAAGTGTAACGTCGGAAATTTTTGAAGATCCAGGGCTTTAGGGTTTTTAAGACCCATTGATCTGATACGTGTTGAGCCCACACTGTCCTGAAATTCTGAAGTCTTCCTCCAAGGCAAGACAGAGGGGCTTGCGCACCCTCATGCCGATTTCTTATCTTGTTTGAAGTCCCTTCTTCCGGGTGCCCCTTGTCCCTGGGTTCTTCTCCAGGGTTGCCTAATAAAGGGCTTTCCCGGTCTATACTGTTTGGCCTCCTGCAGGGGATTTTTTCTAAAGGGCCTCTTGTCTCTTTTGTTTTGAGGAAGAAAAGCCGATTTTCCTGCAGAGGCTTTAGATATGATTTTGTCGAGTCTTTCACCAAACAGTAGTGACCCTTCAAATGGGAGGGAGCAAAGGTTATGTTTACTTTGCGGGTCAGCATGCCAGTGGTGCAGCCAGAGAGCTCTACGGGCCGCCACACTAAGGCCCATGGCTTTGGCCGAGAGTCTGACGAGATCCATGGATGCTTCCGTAGTGAATTTGTTTGCGGTTTTAACATCTTGGATCATTTCAATAAGCTTTTTTCTGTCTGTTCCAGCTTTGACAGCTTGTTCCAGTTCTTCTATCCAAATGTGGTTAGCTCTGGCCAGAGTGGTAATGGCTATGGAGGCTTGGTTAGACATTCCACATGTTAGATTTTTTTTTTTGAGTGTCATGTCTTGTCTTCTTTCCATCGCATCTTTTAGCGAGACTCCTTCGTCCACCGGCAAGGTAGTACGTCGAGCCACTCTAGTGATGGCAGCATCCACCTTAGGCTTGCCAGAGTTTTGAATCCTCTTCTTCGAATGGATACATCTTTTTAAGTCTTCTAGAGAAATTAAGTTTTTGATCTGGCATCTTCCATTCCTCCAAAATGGTTTCTTTAATGACTCTGTGTATTGGGAATTTTTCTCCTTTTTTGACCGCTGATCTGAACATTTTGTCATGTCTAGGAGTATCCTCATTGCTTTAATGAGTGGCTCTAGGTATTCAAGGTTGAAAGAACAGGTATCTTCAGACTGTTCTTCTTCTTCTTGATTAGTTAAGGATAGTTCCCCTTCAGAAACACTGGAGTAGTGCGTGTTCCTGTGAGGTCTGCCACTTGCCTCAGTCATACAGGAGGGGGGTCTTGTGCCTTTCATCTAGATTGTGTAGTACTTTCTCAGTAACTACATTGACCATATCACTCATAGATTTTTTTATGGTAGTCTGCATCCAGTCTTTAATAGAGTGCAGTTGATCAGAGGAGGGCCCAGCCACTTCCTGCAGACACTTCTCACAGAGCCTTTTGCCTAGGATTGCTGCTTCTCCGCATGCAATACAGTCCGTTCTGGGAGTCTTCCTTGTTTGAGATTCCTCTCTTAATGGGGGACTCCTGAAAAATAAGGTATTATAATTACTCACCGCTGCTTGTAGTTTGCATCAATCACAATGGAAAAACTCAATCAAAAGATATTCCAAAAGAATAAGGCTCCAAGCGTTTTTAACCTCCATGTAACTTACACCTGGGATCAATCGAGAATACAGGTGCACACCGAATCCTCAACCTCGGGATATCTTGCCAGAGAAATGAACACCAGCCAGTTCGTTTGATATCATAAGAGGAACTAACCTGTGATGCGCTCGTCCTTTTAAACCGGCGCGTGCGTAAATTCGCAGCGTGAAAACATAGGCGCCATTAGATGGATGGGCGCTGGCGTCTTATCGCGCATGCGCTACCGCCGTTAAGGCAGCATTGCGGCTGATTGCGCCTGATTGCGCCATCAGCAACAAAGGCCAGAACCCTGCCGGCTTCCCCCGGAACACAGATAAGGTAAGAACCTCGGTCCCAGGCGCTTCAGAGGGAGAGAGTAGCACCTCTGGTATGGGGGTATCTTCGACAGGAGAATTGAGATGCGCGCGGGGGGGGCCCGGATGGACTTTATTGTACTTCCTGTGCCGCCTTCCGGCGGGGGATTAACCCTTTATTGGCCCCACTGCCATGCAAAGGACAGGAAAAATAGGTAACAGAACTTCCTTCCTTTCCACAGTACTGAGAATAGACCACTCCTATTTATTTAAATGATCCCTTGAGCCAGAAACCTGATAATGGCAGTAGAAAACTTTTTTAAAATGTGAGAATGTTTACCTGCCACTTTTCTTAGCAACACAAAGATGCATATTCTTGAATTTGTGTAGATCAGAAACCTGATCCCCTTGACCTAGAAATGTCAGTGGAGTTACATTAAGGGGCACATTTACCTAGGGTCGAATATCGGGGGTTAATCCTCAATATTCGACTGTCAAAGTAAAATCCTTCGAATATCGAAGTCTAAGGATTTACCGAAATTACTTTGATCGAAGGAAAAATCGTTCGATTGAACAATTAAATCCTTCGAATCGAACGATTCGAAGGGTTTTAATCCATTGATTGAAGGATTTTCCTTCAATCAGAAAATTGTTAGGAAGCCTATGGGGACCTTCCCCATAGGCTAACATTGATGTTCGGTAGGTTTTAGGTGGTGAAGTACTTGGTCAAGTTTTTTTTTTAAAGAGACAGTACTTTGACTATCGAATGGTCGAATAGTCAAACGATTTTTAGTTTGAATCGTTCGATTCGAAGTCGATGGTCGAAGTAGCCAATTCGATGGTCGAAGTAGCCAAAAAAAAAATACTTTGAAATTGGAAGTATTTTTTTCTTCTATTCCTTCACTCGAGCTAAGTAAATGTGCCCCTAAGCGTATTGAAAGAGTTTGGCTCAGTAAGACAAAGCTCTTAATTAAATCTTTTTTTTTTTTTGTTTTCCACTAAAACATGGAATTCTTACAATGAAATTATCAAATTTCCCAGCACTTCTTATCAGAGCATATTGCTAAAAACTGATTCTGCAGCCCTTTGTGTCTTGTTATGACAATTGGTACATTGTTGTGTCTGAAGGTAGTAGCCTCAGATACGGCAGAAATAACCATGTTTTTTTTTAACAACTGTGCAGATGATAGCTAAGGAACTGAGCAAGTACAACATTCTAAGGCAGGAACCCAGCATTTATCAGCCTGTTTTGGGGATTTGCAATATACAAGAAATATCTACATTTAGAAATAACTTTCTGCAGCATTTCAAAGATCTTTATGGGGGGAGTACCATTTCCTGCTACAGGAAAATACATTTGTACTGGAAAGGAAAAGAATGTGAAACTGGATGTATTCTACTTCCTCATTTTGCTGCATTTTACCTTTAGCTCCTATGTCAAGCCAGAATGGAAAAATTTTATCCAGAATTCAGTAATTCCCTGCTTGTATGCTTTTGAATCTACTGCATGGGGAGTGAGCTTTTGCAACTGGCGCAAATCTGGGCAATTGGGTCGCTCCTGACGAATGAGCATGAGATTTTAGATAGCTTCATGCCGCTCTTACAGGAGGAGACTGTCATTGTGAATGCACATCAGAAGCAAGGTACCAAACCAAGAGGAACCAAACATTAGGCAAGACAGAGGATGGAGGGGTACACCAGGAGATCATCCCGTAAAATTATAATAGTATTATAGATATATTAGGTCTTTACACATTGCTCGATTTCGGATACAAGTCACAATTCCCCCCCCCCCCCCTAAATATCCCCTAAATGCAAAGGTTTATGCTGCAATTTCCACATGATAGTGGGTGTGAGGGAGAGCTGTAGCTGTTGCATCAAAACCCACATAACTGCACAGGCATATGCTACTCTGTTTCATTAGAAGCCTGTTAACCCTTCAGTACATTTTTGGACCGTGGGAGGAAACCGAAACTCCTTTTGCCAATGAACTAGTGATCTATAAATTAGGAAGTGAAAACTAAAGCAAAAAATCTCCTGAATTCTCTTTGACTTCTTTCCTGAATTTGTCATCAGTTTGGTTTTATTTCTAGTTCTTATTGTATGTAAAATAGTGTACAGCAATATTCAGGTTGATTACTGCACATAAAGGATATCAGAAACTTCAGATTACTTCTCACATCTTTCCTAAATAATGGAATATCACTTTCTTTTTCTAATGAGTTCCTCAACTGAATTATAGTCCGAAACTGACTGGCTGGTGGAGCTGTTATAACAAAATTCATAATATTAATTGTAGATATTTTCCTTAATATCGTATAAAATAAATGACTCTAAATGACAGTACTTAGACTAGCACTCTGATCAATTTTAATAAACTTTACATAACCTTTAAAAACTTGGTTTTAAATGGTTAAGGCTCAGGGACCTATCTAATAAGCTGTGTAAAATTATTAATGGCACTTTATGCATATTTTTTTAGTATAAAATGTCACATTTATAAATTCCATTTTTTTACTCTATTGCACAGCCACACTTAATGGGTCATTGGGAAGTAGACCAGATAGCAGCACTATGATAGAATGCTCCTGGACTGGGGGGCAGACTTACGTGGCTTTGTTTTACCTGAAGCTTCTGGAAAAACTCTACCCAACCAAAATTTTGGGGAAAGCCTACTCTGTACTTTACTCACCTGCAAACACTGTGTCCATTTTAATGTGGCTTCATTTTTAATAACACTCTGCATATTAATTTACAGTCAAGTAGCAGTAACATAACTGCCATGCACGGGACCCCCTCCTCCAAAATTGGACATCACCGTGGATTTGCATGCGTGCCGATGGGACTGGTGCAGTCGCACCCCCCTCACCTCCTCTAGTTCCCGGCACTGTGTCAAAGTATCAATAAATTACAAACTGTAAATTTGGATTACCATAATAGGAGTATGAGCCACAATTAAAGGGGATGTGCACCTTAACTTTAAAGAAGTTAATCAAGAGCTTATTCTGAGCAACTTTTCAGTTGGTTTTAATTATTTATTTTGTGTGGTTTTTAAAGGGGAACCATAGCAAAAATTTCAATTTTGTGTTGGCTTCAGCATACTGAAATAAGAAACTTTCTAAATACAATCAATTAAAAATTCTGTACCGTTTCTGAAATACTCAAGTTTATCTTCATTATTCCTTTCTCAGCATCTGATCATCTTTATTCTCTCTTCATTCAGGAGTTGTGTCAGATAAATGATCCAATATTTCTTATAGGGGACTCCTTTTGCTTAGAAGATGCGCAAAAGAAAGTTATTTTGTTTGTATTTGAATCAGATATGTAAGTGAGCTTTAATACATCTGTAAGGAAAGGAAGCCCCCCCATAAGATATATTTTATCATTCATCCGACACCCAACTGCTGCATGAATAGAATGAAGAGAAACAGATGCTGAGAGAGGAATATTGAATATAAACTTGATTATTTCATAAACAGTGCAGAATTTTAATTGATTGTATTTGAGGTTCAATCTGCAGAAATCTGCAAGAGAATTTTTTTCTAAGGAATATATAATCAAAATGATAAATGTTTGCGTGTAAAAAGGACCTTTCCATTACTTATACTTCTTGGATTACTGGATCTCCTTCCTTTTTTTGAGCAGCATAGTCAGGTCTAGACATTATAATATTTCGAAAAACACTGCTATGGTGCTCTTCGTGAAGGGTTAACTTCCAAAATAGAAGCAGCTGTAAGAATCTGAGATATTCTCAGCTAACAAAGTGTTTTCTGTGAAACATTTTTTCTAATGTGGTAAAACAGAGACACTTTTGTGCTATGATTAGCATGGCTGCTGATGTCAGTTTTCTTGTGTAGCATTAAGCTTTATTGAACCACTAAATTCCTCTTTGTACTCATAGCCTAAGGCTTTTTTGTAAATGCCTTATTAAAATGAACAGCTAGTGATTTTTTTTTTCTTCACTCTCTAGTTTACTGTATCACTATCGTCATGACTAACTCATTATTCTAAGAAATCAATAATAAGAAAAGTGTCTGGCAAATGCATACAGAATCAAGCATCATATTATCCTATTTGTGATTATTTCTGTTATTGACTTGTGTTATGTTATGGGCTGTGACACATGGGGTGATTTTCCCTTCATGGGTGGGAATCCCCAGGGCCGGATTTACATAGCGGGCGCCCCTAGGCCCACTGCTGTTCGTCGCCCCTGTCCCCTTCCCTTTATTGGTGCAAATCTTCATGGAGATTGTATCTCCAGCGCATCCCCAGTGTTTTTTGAAGCAATGTGGGCGTGGTTGGGCTGCATGCCGCCCCCCTAAAATCCTGCCGCCCTAGGCCCGGGCCTAGGTGGCCTTTCCACAAATCCGGGCCTGGGAATCCCCAAACGTTCACTTTTATGGCAGTCGTAGCATGTACAGGTGTTCATGCTAGTCACATGGTGGTCGTTTGTAACTGCTGAATAGCAATAATAGATGGTGCAATTATGATCCTTTAGTCCCCCACCTACATAGCTTCTAATGTGTGAGGACTGTTATTCAGCAGTATTAAAATACATACATAAATAAATAAAAATAAGCAATTAAAGGGGTCGTTCACCTTTAAATTAACTTTTAGTATGATGTAGAGAGTGATGGTCTGAGACAATTTGCATTTTGTTTTTATTTGTAGTTTTTGAGTTCTTTGGATTTTTATTCAGCTACTCTGTTTGCAGTTTCAGCAATTTGGTTGCTTGGATCCCAATTATTCAAGCAACCAGGCATTGATTTGAATAAGAGACCGAAATATGAATAGGATATTGCCTGAATGGAAATATGAGTAATAAGAAGTAGCAATAACAATACATTTGTAGCCTTACAGAGCATCTGCTTTTAGATGGGGTCAGCGACCCCCATTTAAAAGCAGAAAAGTCAGAAGAAGAAGGCAAATAATTCACAAACCATAAAAAAAGAAAAAATGAAGACTCCAACTCAGACCTGTCGAGTTCACGTAAAAGTCTATGGCAGATGTCCCATTGTCTTGATCTGCGCTGGGTTTCGTTCAATAATCTGAAGATTATGTGGTTTTCAGGCATCAAATCCAAATAAGTCTGAGGTTTCAGGCATCAAATCCTCCCAGTTTCCGGCAACAAATCTAAAAAATGTATACGTTTCAGATTTTTTTCCACAATTTTATTGTGTTTTTTTCCTGCACAAGAAATGTTCTGAAAAATGTATTCATAAAATTGCAGATTTTATCAGAGTAGTGTTCAGAAGTAGTAAGAACTTTTTCAGATTTTGATAAATAAGCCTCTTAGGTGTATAATGCTGGTCCTATGAAAAGAAGAAAAATCTAGTTGTGCTTGGATATGCACTTTTATAGGATTTGAAACAATATGTTTGAAGAAGCAGTATCCATATGACATATTACATCTTGCTGATGTTGTTTATTGTGCTCTAGGTACATCCCTGTCCCTGTAACAGATTTTATTATGTAGGGTATACAGCATATAATGATTGGTTCTTTATGTTACCTGGCAAGGAGAGGATGTTCAAAAGCATTTATCTATGCTGTTCAACGTCTGCCTTTATTATATGGCTGCTAATGCCTATATTTTAAATGTGTGATTTTAAACTGACTACTACTATGCCCAGTCCCAGTTTTACTCTGAGTAGTTTTTGGGTTTGAGAATCTTATTTTGAGTTGGCTAAAGTAGAATTGATTTGAACACAAGCTGAATGGCTATGCTAGCTAGATAAAGCTGGTGTAAAGCTTCCCAATCCCTAAATACTTGTACAAAACAACTACTTTTTCTTATCTAGGAGTCAACAAGTCTGATCATGACTACAATGTAATGTTTCAAAAATATAGAAATAATTGTTTGGCAATGTTCCATTTTATCTTTTGCTGTCAGGATCCATAGTGCCATTTGCTGGTTATAGAAGAAGTTGCAAGATTTTTTAAACCTAAGAAAAAAATAATAAGTTGGTCTGCTTCTGTAGAAGGAGACTTATGACTGTCAGAGCTCTCTGGCCTCTCTTGTACTTCCAAGTAATGATCAAAGGCGAGAGCCTACTGACTACTTTGCGTTCTTTGAAAATTAAATGCCCCTGTAGGATTGGTCCTCAATTACATCCCCCAACAATCTCATTGTATTCATTTTTGTCTCAAGGAGCCTCAAAATTCTCTGATTAACCTGTGGACCAGTATCAGATACATCAAAAGAGTACCACCATCCAATTGATTGCCGTTTTAAGAAACCATTTATTGACTGGCACATGGATAAGACTTGATCAATGAGAATATTGTTTAGTTTTCAACCAATGTTCCCTCTTAATTGTTTGCTGATTTGCACTCAAAAAAATTATGACAATGGATTTTGGAGTGTGCAGAAATATTCCTATGAATATACAATTCAGTACTTGCTTGGGCCCATTCACCATTCTGAAGAAATAATTTCTTATAAAAAAATGCATGAAAATAAAATATTTGTACATGCAGCCTACAAAAACATGAGAGGGATATTTTTCCACTAAGAGGAAAACCTTGCCACAAAATAACAGGAATTGTTGCTTGTTGATTCTTCTTACAGTTGGCACATGTGTGTTGGGCAAAAATCTGGTTCCATTTAATAAACTGGATTCACAAACACTTTATAGGATTATAGTTAAATCATCTTTTATGGCTGTCTTCATTTCTAGGTAATAGAAATCGTGTGCCATACCATGAGTAATTCCTTTTGATAACATTCAGTTTTTATAAAAATTGTAATTATGGCATAAGCTTTATTAAATACAAGATAAGGAATTTGAAAAACCAACAATAATGAATTTTCTCCTGTATGCAGGCATGGAAGAGGAGATGGTTTATCCTTCGCAGTGGCCGTCTAACAGGAGACCCAGATGTGCTGGAGTACTACAAAAATGATCATGCAAAGAAGCCCATCCGTATTATTGACTTAAATTTGTGTGAACAAGTTGATGCTGGGCTGGTGTTCAACAAAAAGGAATTTGAAAATAGTTATATTTTTGACATCAAGACCATTGACCGGGTATTTTATTTAGTGGCAGAAAGTGAGGAAGAAATGAATAAGTGGGTTCGAAATATCTGTGATATCTGTGGATTTAATCCCACTGATGAAGGTAAGAATTAAAATGTACATACAGTATTGCAGTTGTCTGTAAATGTATGCATTGCCTTTGCAGAAAAGTCTAAAATGGCATATCCTCATTCAAAACTGTCTTTGGAAGGAATGTCTGAATTAGCCTGACCACCTGCAATGCCAGGTGCTGGCTTCATTGGTCTAAAGGTTACCATCTTTGAACTCTAGTTGAGCAGTTGAAAGCATGAGATCTGGATTCATGATTGACATTTCACCATCTGGTAGTCAGAAGGAAATTCTGAGGATGCCAGGTTCAAGGAGAACACTACCTGCCTGAATGTATAATGCAGACTGTTAAGTTTGACTTAGATGGAATAATGGTTTGTGACTCTCTTCCATGGTTTGGGCACTGCCCATTGACACTAACAGGGTTATTTAGTAAAACTCCAAATAAATTCCTCACTCTTTCATTAAAACCAACACCACCTAACTCCGATCCACGAATTTGGCTAATTTACCAATTTATTTTTTCTCAAACTTATTGTGTGAAATTTCGAATTGTCGCACAACAAATTTGAATTTATCGTTTGACTCTGAAAATTATTCTCTGAGGATTATTTGAGTTTTCGTGCAAAAACTAGCTTCAAACACCCCAAAACATCTTCAAATGGTGGACAGCTGCCATTGACTTCGGATTCACACATTTAGTATCTTTGGGGCAAAAACCAGACTAGAAAAATCGAGTTTTATTAAATAATGCCCCATTCTTAAGTCTATAGCATATAAGAACATTTTATTTCATGCTTCCTACTTTGTGGCACCAGCTTGGAAAAGCTCTTTTCTGTATCAGCACAATAATGCTGATGCATTAAGATCCATACAGAATGGGTTTGCTGAGCTAGGACTGGAAAAACTTTACTCAACTGATCATCAGTTTGACGAAGGGGATCACCATCAAAGAGCAAGAACTGATATCCGTGCCCCTACTCACTAATGGTTTTGTCACTAAATTAAAGTAATTGAAATTATAAATTAAATTTCATCAAAATGCTCCTAAATCTAGTGGAAAGCCTTTGAAGACATGTAGAGGCTGTTCTAACAGGAAAGGTAGGACCAACTTAAGTAATAGTACCCTTGGTACGAGAATTACATATTGGACAGGCAGGTGTCCAGTCTTTTTTCATTCGCATTCTTGATAAACTAAGATTATTATGCCTATAAGGAATAGAGCCAAAAACCCATTTGATGGCTTCTAGTAATACATGGTAGCACTGATGTTCCTATTTAATATCCTTTATGCTTAACTTCCATTTACTTATGGGTTTTCCAGATAAGGGGTGTTTCCATAATTTGGATCCACATATCTTAAACCTGCTAAAAATCAGTTCTGTTTTATAGTTAGAGAAAATGGAAATTGTTTTTAAAAATTATTTGCTCAAAATAAACTCTATGGGGATGGCCTTACTGTCATTCAGAACTTTCTGAATAGACCAAGTGGCAGATCATTTCACGAATGTGCCCAAATATTACTGCTACGATTACTTAATTCCTGTAATTTAATGTTAATGGTTCACAGAATGTCGGGATGAATGGTCGGCCCCCACACATTTTCGCCTCACCAAATCTGGCCCTTGTTGCCAAAAAACGTGGCACCCCTGATTTAAACCATATGTTTAATTGCAAATAGTGTAAAGACATATCAAATGTTGAAAAATTTTATTGTTTTCAGAAAAATATATGCTCATTTTGAGTTTGATGCCAAAAACATGTTTTAAATATTTGGGATAGTAGCAACAAAAGACAGGAAAACTTGCATACTGCTAAAAAGAGGGGATTAGTGATGGGCGAATTTGTCCCGTTTCGCCACAAATTTTGTAAATTTCCTGCAAAACTGGGGAAAAATTAGCGAAACAGCGATTTTGACACCTGCAACAATTCGCAGGCGCCCTTTAAAGTCAATGGGCGTCCTTTTATCAATGCCAGTGTCAAACTTGGCGTCCGTAGCGTGGAAAAAACTTTGATGCCAGCATCGGAAACGTCGCCAGCATCAAAATTTTCGCCTGCCGAATAAATTCGCCCATCACTAGAGGGGATCTCAGATACTTCTTCTCTCCAAAGTAGAGATGGGGAGGGGTGAAACATTGCAGGGGCAAATACTGCGACAATTTAAGAAAAATATTACTTAAATTGCAAAGTACTGGAGGAACTGTAGTATATAATATGAATTATTATGTAAAACAGGACAGAAGAGACTCTGAACTATTGAGCAGCTGAAATCCTTTATCATGTAAGAATGAAACAACCTTTTCACTTTCAAAACTCTAGCTATTGGCCTTCTCCTTACCAAATTTTTACAGCGTGTTGTCAAAAGAAAATGTGATTTTGGACTAAAATATAGAGCTTTTAAATGATTTGTGATTAATCCAATTCTATTTATATTTTACACAACTTTTTTGAAAACAGGTTGTAACATCTGCTTCCCTCTTATCTGCTGGAACCACACCAGGAAGTGCATAAGATCGAAACGAGAAGTATCTAAGAGTGTACCATGTAGTTCGGGAGTTACTCTCCCTTCATTTTAACTACACAACGACATGACTGTTTTTCTGCTTGCTGTTGTATGATAACTTTTTTCTCTTTTTTAGTAAAACATTATTTGCCTTTTTTTCCATTTACAATTGCAGATGCCGTAAAACCTGCTGTGAACTCAGAATCTTCCAACCAAGCAGCAATTGTCCAAGGCCCTCTACCTCCCCCTTACCAGCTCATAAATATGCCACTTGTAGAATCCTCAAATAGTCAAGAAGATCCCCAGGACTATCTTTTACTAATAAACTGCCAAAGCAAGAAACCTGAACCATTGAGGTAAGCATTCCTTTGTAACCTCGTGTAAAAAAAACAAGACTAATCCGGTTTATTCCACTGCTAAGGGTTTTTTTTTTTTTTTTACTTTATTTAGTTAGTCATGAGAATTTTTCACCTCTTGTCCTTTTTTGTATGAGTTTGCAAGTGTTAACTGAAGCTTCCAGATATACTTGTTGTAGGAGTAACATGTTTTCTGTAAAATAAGTGGAATAGATAGAGTATATATACCCTGCTGAAATTTATAAAAGTCATCATTTCATGACCTTATAAAATGTCTTGTTCTTTTATGAGTGTGACAGAACTATCTAAAAATATAGTTAAATGGTTTTACTCCTGCACGGTATAGGAACTCCTTCACCATTACTTGCTCTGCCATCTTCTCAGACAGGTGATCCGCTCCTTCCCCACCACCGTCAATGTCACAGACTGCCAGCACCAACTATTCCACCTCATTATCTAACAGCCTTCCCTGCCAGTTTATTCAGTTTTTGTATGGAACACCAGGACCCTGGCCATTTTTTATATTCATGAAACGACAACAAACTAAAAGTAATACTGACACAAGTTAGACTCGCTACCATAAAGCACAAAGTGGTTGCTGCTGTCTGCCTGAAATTAAATGCAAATAGGCGTGGGAGCACCAGGAAGGATTTCCCTATAAACTTGAACACATTGGGGCAAATTCACTAAGATGCGAAGTTGCGCCATGCGCAACTTCGCCAGGCGTAGTTTCGCAAGCGATCCGCAAATTCACTAAAATCCGAAGTTGCGCACAGGGGTAGCGTAAGGTTGCGAAGTTGCGCTAGAGTTGATTCGCTATGTAAAGAGAAGGTACGCTAGCGAAGGCTAATTTGCATACGGCGCGAAATTCAAATTTCAATGGAGGAACACGTATTAGCACTACAAATGCCTAGAAAACCTTCAGATCAGCAAATAAAAATTTTATTTTGCCCAACACATGTGCCCACTGTCTAGGTAAGTTGCCATGAGTCAGGAAATGTAGGGGGGAAGGAGGGGAGCCCCAAAAATATTTTCGATCTTTTTCAGCCTATCACCCATCATGTAGAAAACACGCCAGCGTTTTTTGGGACTTAGAAAAAAATTTGACTTTTTTTGAAACAATCCCTATCTACTCTATTGCGCTTCGCCAGGTCTGAGGTGGCGAAGGAAGTCTAGCGTAAAAGGTAGCGTTAAGTACACTGCGCAAGTTAGTGAATTTGCGTAGTTACGTTAAATTCGCCTGGCGTAAGGGTGCGAAGTAACACTAGCGAAACTACGCCAGCGTTCGTTAGTGAATTTGCGCAGTAACGAAAAATGCCAAACGCTAGCGAATTAACGCTAGCCTTCGGCGCTTAGTGAATTTGCCCCATTGAATTTCAGAAAAGAAAATCCTTCTGATCTGTAATGTTTGGAATTATATGTTTGTGCTCTTATGTAATTTATATTTGCGAATCAGGCAAGGTGCATCACCATTAATATCAGAAGATGACTATCTACTGCTTGAAGACTTTGAAAGCAAAAATATCTCTTGGTCGTGAGTGTTTGGGGCCAGTCTATCAGACAAGATAGTATTGGGCTCTGCATGGCCTTTGTGTGTGATTTTGTGTGTTGTTAAAACTTACACTTGAATGCCTGTCTTTTTCCGATTGATTTAACAGATGCACACCAAAAATTTTATTTTGTTTTATATTTAGCACTATTTAACAGAATTTATACAAGTTTTGAGATAAGTGACACACACAGTTACTGTAACTACATCTGCTGTGCTGCAATAATTTTAGATCATCATGAAATCCCCTTTGGCTTGGTTATTTGGATTTTTCCTTCTTCTCAATGTACAGTATACCCCAGTTTTTTGTCCCTCCTGCTCCCCCCCCTTTTTTACAAGGGGTTTACCTATCAATTTGTGTCTATTTCAAGTGAGATTTATAGAATTTGGAGAAAAATATATCTCCCAAATATTGATCTGTTAGATGAATTATTTGGCTTACAATTAAATTAAACAGATTAAACTCTTTAATTGAGTGACATTTCTATTATCTGGCAGATGAACAGCCAATGTCTTTCCAGCAATTTCGGAAACATGGCATACCTCCATAAAGAAATAAGTTCAGAGATAAGGATTTGTACAGAATTGTTTTTAGGAGCAATTTACCACCTTTTTAACATTTATTTGATTAATTTATTTTTTATCAGTGCCTATTTATTTTGCATATTGTTTTAACTATGAAATATGCATTGTTTTGTTTATCATATCTATATAACTAGATGTATAAGTCACTAGACAGGGCAAAACCTGAAACTGAAAATCACATTCTACTTCTTGTTCTTCTAATTATGAACACATTGAAACCAAACAGCGTTCAGCTGAGAAGCCCTCTGTATAAAGAGGTGCCCAGCACACTCTGATCCCCATCACCCCGCCCACTTCCAACCTGGACTCCGCTCACTCCCCCACCAGACTCTGCCCACCCTGAGACTCTGCCCACTATCTGCCTCATGCCAACATGCTGTGCCTCCCTGCCACATTTAAGAAAGCGTCTGGGGAAGGGGGGTTCTTGTTGTCTATAGAGGAAGCAGACCTTCTTCCTCTGTAGTTACGCCTCTGTTTTAAAGGACTTGTTAAGTATAAAAATAAAAACTGGGTAAATAGGCTGTGCAAAATAAAAAATGTTTTCAATATAGTTAATTAGACAAAAATGTAATGTATAACGGCTGGAGTGACCGGATGTCTAACATAATAGCCAGAACACTTCCTGTTTACCAGGCAGTAACCAATTGGTGACTTGAGAGGGGGGGCGCAAATGGTTCATAACTGTTGCTTTTGAACCTGACCTGCATGCTGAGGATCAATTGCAAACTCACTGAACATTTATGTCGCATATGACCCCCTTAAATTTGCAGACTAAAACTAGAGTTCGAGAGCTTAAAAGAAGGAAGTTGTGTTCTGTTTTGTTATATAAGACATCCAGTCACTCCAACCTTTATACATTACATTTTTGGCTAATTATATTAGAAGCATTTTTTATTTTGCACAGCCTATCTATTTACTTTGTTTTTATTTTTACACTGAACTGTTCCTTTAAGTCTGCTAAAAAAAACAAAAAAAAACAGCAAAATATTAAAGCATTAAATAAAAACCCAATAGAAATATTTGCTTCACCAATATTGATATATGCAGCATAGGTATGATCAAGTACAAGGGAATTCTAAAAAAAAAAAAAAAGGGGGGGGATTTATGTGCTTTAAGAGTTGTGTTGGGAAGTTTTTAAAAAGTAATCTGTGGTGCATGTGTTTACTAATTGTCAGACTGTAAACCTTACCAAAGTACACGCTTATTTTATACTTGAATTTTGCTGTAGATCTCAAGGAGATTCCACCAGGACAGCCACAGCAGAAACAGACTGCAATGACAATGTTGCCACTCACAAAGGTTCCTCGGCCCAAAAACATGCAGTGAATGGATACTTTCAGCAGTCTAGCGTTTATGACTCTCCATCCCGTGGTGGATCAGTTTCTACAGAATCTAGTTTCTACAGTCTTCCTAGAAGCTACTCACAAGATGTTTTACCAAAAGCTACATCACCTTCAGTCACTGATATGGATGGAGATTCCAATGTTTTTAACATGTCTGGAGCCTCTTCTCTAGAGACACAACTGAGGCATTTTTCATTAAGCTATGACATTCCTCCATCATCTGGAAGCACTTATCAGATTCCCAGAACTGTTAATGAGGGTGCTTCTGGTCAGTCTTCAGCAAAGATGGAGTCCAAAATAGATGTTCCACCTCCTAGACCGCCAAAGCCTCATCAGTCTTCAGAACGATCTCCAAGTGAATATGGTCTTACACGGACTGTTTCAGAGACTGATAGCAACTACTGTGTCCCAACATCTGGAATGCCTGCATCCCGTAGTAATACCGTTTCAACTCTAGAGTTAAGTAAATATAAGAAAGGTAAGTGTGATTGTTTATCGTATTCCTTACTCCACTGTTCCCCTTTAAGTTGAATTAATTAATCCTTTGAAAAATACAAAAATTTTATTTGAAGAATTTGAACACTTTGTATCTCTGCTATTAAACCATATGCTGACGGTGGTGATAGTGGACTTTATGAGGGCTTGCTCATCAAAGTTTTCAGTGGTTCCTCAAGAGATACAATACACCACTGTCAGACTTCTATTTGTAGTAGGCGCGTTAGCAGTCTCCATCCTTTTAATAAACCTGCCACTTTTGTTTTTCTGTTTGCATTGTAATGTAAACTCGAAAAATGCATAATTTTAACTTAACTGGAGGGACACTTTTTGTAAATATGCACCAGGAATAGGCCAATGATGAATTGAATATGTTGGTCTTTACTGTAATGGAATAAATATGCAAATAATAAAGATAGTCAGAATGCTAGAAACTATTTAAAGGAGAAAAAAGGGTATTTTAACTTGGGGTATTTTTAACACCGGCCTGAATCCCCAGGCCGGTGCACCTATTAGGAAAAAACTGCACTGGCCGGGGATTCTTCCAGCGAGCACCACTGAGTGATCATCTTTTTGCGCCTTCTTTTTCTGAGTAGTGCGAAAAGCCGAACTTAAACTAAAAAGACAGCTATTGTTCTACTGTGCATGTGTCTGCCCAAGGAAATTTCAAGATAGAAGAAGTTGTAAGACGATCGCTTTGTGGTGTTAGGTGGAAGAATCCCCGGACTGGTGCAGTTTTCTCCTAATAGGTGCAACGGCCCAGGGTTTCAGATAAGAAAATGTGATCACTTGGGGGTGCCTAACTTTTGGCACCCCCAAGTTAAAGGACCTTTCCTACTCCTTTGTATATTATTATTCAACTCCATACACAAAGCTTTGGACTTACTATTGTATGGTGATAATTGTACCAGTACAGGCATATGCAACAGTCCTTATTGTAAAGGACTAAAAGATTGCCTTTCTGGCAAGTGTTGTTGCTCTCAAATGAGTTGATCTCTGATGAACTACTCTAATACATCAATGTTCAAATTTGTAACTGAACGTAGTTGGTAAAAATAAAAGTGGAACAATTGTGTGATACATAAATCCTTTATTTGTTCCATTTTCTGAACCTGTATAAAGCAGTCTGTGTATATTTTTTTTTCTATACTTTTAGATATGAGCTCTCAAGATTTCTATGACATTCCTCGACCATTTACAAGTGACAGATCTAGCTCGCTTGAGGGCTTTCATGGCCATTTTGTAAGTAATATATGTTTCATTTTAATTGTACCACAGGTATTGGACCTGTTCTCCATAGTGCTCAGGACATGGGGTCTTCTAGATAATGGATCTTTCTACCTTAAGTACTAGAAAATCATGTAAACATTAAATAAACCCGATAGGCTGGTTTTACTTCCAATAAGGATTAGTGATATATTAGTTTGTATAAAGTACAAGGTACTTGTAAAAAATCACTTATAAAAATATGGATTACCGGTATTTGGATAAAATTGAGTCTAAGAGAAATGGCCTTTCCATAAATAAAGTTTTATTTCTATAATGAAATTGCTAATTTTTGCCAACAAAGAAATCTTGTTCTATTGTTGTAGTTTTGTAGTAATTTTTTTGTCCGAATTTTTTCTCCCCTGTTTCTGAATCTGTCTGAATCAGTTGTACAGGCCGATGCATTAGATCTTATTAGAGCTTAAATGGCTTTTTAGCAAGTGAGGGAATACAGGGTTGTGGAAGATAGCTCAATTCAATTGGGGTTTTTTTTTTGCCTTCCTCTGGATCAACTAGCAGTTAGGCAGGTTATATATAGACTTAAAGGGGTTGGTCATCTTTGAGATAACATTTAATATGATGTAGAGAGTGATATTCTGAGACAATTTGCAATTTGTTTTTATTATTAAAGGTTTTTGAGTTATTTTAGCTTTTTATTCAATAGCAATTTGCATCTTAAACAATCTCATAACTAGGGTCCAATTTACCCTAGCAAACATACATTGATTTGAACAAGAGACTGGAATATGAATAGGAGAGGGCCTGAATAGAAGAATCAGTAATAAAAAGTAACAATAACAATACATTTGTAGCCTTACAGAGCATTTGTTTTTTAGAACGGAGTCAGTGACGCCCATTTTAAAGTTACAAAGAGTCAGAAGAAAAAGGCAAATAACTATCAAACTATAAAAAAATGAAAACCAATTGAAAAGCTGCTTAGAATTGGCTGTTCTATAGCATAATAAAAGTTACCTTAAAGGTGAACCACTCCTTTAAGGTTGAATTTGATGGACATGTGTCTTTTTTCCAACCTAACTTACTATGTTTGGATGGGTGATACTGCACTATAGTATACTGTTAATGCAGTGCTGCTGAGCAACACATGTTGCATAGATTCCAGCACAGATCATCATTAAAGTATTCCTATTTAACCAATAATATTTAAAATGCACTGGTTTGGTTGGTAAAAACACACCTCCTTTAAAGGGGACCTGTCACCCTAAGAAATAATTTCAAATTATTTTCTACCATGTTAGTTGAGCAAAATCAACTTTACTTACACTGTATTTATTATTTACATTTTGTTTCCTTCTGTTTTGGAATTATACAATCACAGCAAGCAGGCAGCAGCCATTTTGTGGACACGGTTATTAAGGGGAATTGTGTATCACCCCAAAATCTTGTGTATGCACCAGAATGGGTGACCTAATGTCCATGTGCAGTGCCCTACACAATTATAGAGCCTGAGGAGGGAAGGGGGAATGTGAGGAGAGCAGTGACATGTAGGAAGTGCTGAATGGAAAGTGAAAGTAATTGACTGCCCCTCCTCTATGCCACGGGCATAGAGGCGGGGCAGGTAATATTTGATTGACAGTTTAGATATTTAAACACCTTTATAACAGGTATGGATGTTTTAATGAAAAAAAATTTGGGGTTTCATATTTAATTTGCAAAGGACTTTCATTATGCAGCTTTTTATGTGTAGGTGACAGGTCCACTTTAACAGCAGTCACATGTGAGGCCATATAACATGCAAAACTTAATTTTGGTGAAATTACACACGTACTGAAAAAATAATTATAATGTTTCCACATTCCCCAATGCACGTGGCTCCTGTGTGACTGAAATGAGCAGAGATACTGTTGGGTTTGGGGAGAACAATGAAAGCTAGGTGTGGGTGTCACAGTTCTGTTTTATGCTGGCTACAAGTCACAATATTGTCCTATGCTGGGGTCACAGTGTAATGTATGCAGGTTGTCACACTTCATATGTGCTGTTTTGCTATTCACAGTACTGCTCTGTGGCTGGTGTTGCTGGTGTTGCTGGGGGATTGTAGTTTCATTTTATGCCGGAGCTATGCCTGAAGTCTCCATACTGAAGTTTATTGCTAGTAAAACATAAGCATTGTTCATATGAGGCAACCAGTGAAAAGGGAATATTGGATGTTTTTTTGCCAGTACTGGAGAAGATTAAGCATCGGGCAACAAAACATCCCTTGTGCCACAGCCCTTGTGCTGGGAGTCAAGTTTATCAACTGTAATCACCAGGTTGTCTTCCATGTAGGCAACCCCTAAGTTCTCCTTTCACTAAACTGACATTGTTATGATGGGACTACTCTGTAACATAGCAAATCATGTATGTATTGTACTTTGTATTACAGAAAAATAAAAGCTTGTTGGCAGTGGGAAGTTTTTCTAATGAAGAATTAGATGAAAACTATGTTCCAATGAACCCAAACTCCCCTCCACGACAGCATTCCAACAGCTGTACTGAACCAGTTCAAGAAACCAACTATGTTCCTATGACTCCTGGCATGTTTGACTTCTCATCGTTTGGAATGCAGGTCCCACCTCCAGCCCACATGGGCTTCAGGTCCAGTCCAAAGACCCCTCCGAGGAGGTCTGTTCCATCTGCTGATTGTGAACCCCCACCAGTCGATCGTAATCTCAAACCAGATAGGAAAGGTAAGTTGGTTCTTCAAAGAGGCTTGCTTCATCGTCTTCAGCACTAACATCTGCTAAGCCTTTAACATGCTTTCTTAAAAGCAACTAAACATGCTGCAAAATAGTGGTGTTGCAAACGTGCTTCCGTAATAATTGGCAAAAATCTACAATTTCTTTAATACTGTGTACTTGTAGTTTAAAGGAACAGTAACACTGCACAATGTTTCTTATTTCATGTGCTTTATGTAAAAATATCATTAAAAAAGTTCTTACTTTTTTTTTTCTTTTTTTTTAAAAAAGCAATAGGGCGACTTCAGTTGTAGGGCGACTTCAGACATCTGTTTACGTGCTCCACAACCTCTCCCAACATCACCTCCTCAAACCGGAAGCCAGTTGCTGCAGCTGTACAAAATTCTTCTTTAACATTCCTGCAAATTACATTCCAAGGGGAAGGTGCACACTGGCATTGTTACTTCCTCATTGCTTTGCTACAAGCGAAGTGCTGCGAGCAGGTGAAGGAATGTGGGGACTGATGCTGTGGATTTATAGCTGACTTGGCTGCTGCCTCCTCTGCTTGCAGCTCTTACAACAATATATCACGCTGAGTTAAAACACAAGTGGCTAGAATATCCTTCATAAAGCTGCATAAACTGGCTTCTGGTTTGAGGAGGTGATGTCAGTAGGCGAAGTGGAGCACGCACATATAGGGTCTGGCACAGTTGAAGTCGCCATATCACCTTTTTTGAGAAAAGGAACTTTTTAAATGGTATTTTTTACATAAAGCACTTGAAATAAATATTGTGCAGAGTAGCTATATTGTTAGAGGGGTATAGAATGGATTATGAACTCTGATAATTGTTAGTGTTACTGTTCCTTTAAGATTATATACCTTGGCTGTAAGTATAAACTGCAGACTGGCAAGCAGCTATCTCTATGACATGGTAAAAAGGAAGTTTTAAAATTAGCGGTGAGTGAAATTTTAAAGATTTGAATTGAAAAATTAAGTAATTGCAAGAAGATGCTATGTAAGGCATACAGTGTAAGTATCAATATCAGTCAAGCCATAGTATGGAATTGGGAACAAGCAATTGTATTTATTTTGACATTTGGAAGAAATTATTTCCAATATATTATCAGACTTATCACCCATAACCCAAATAAGTTAAATGTGTTGATGTTCTGTTATGTGATGAATAATTTATTGGTAAAGCATTTTTGCGCTATACGCTTTTGTTTTGGCTGTCTGCCCTCTCCTGGTGAACCTCTTCAAATCATTTGGTTTCCGGCACAATAACAGGAATAATTCAGCATGTCTGGGGAAAAGGGACAATGCCCTCCTATGGTTGACACGACAGAATGTAATACAAATGTGTTCTACCCATTTTTGAAATTTAAAAAACTTATTATTTTTAGAAACTTCCAAGTATTCAGACCATCACAATATGTGTTTTGTGCCATTGGGGTCATAGGCTCTGAGCTGGTCGTCTGCCTATGTTGAAGAAAACAAGTGTCTGTACGATATGTGTTTGTATTAGGAATGCACCGAATCCAGGATTCGGTTCGGGATTTAGCCAGGATTTGGCCTTTTTCAGCAGGATTTGGATTCAGCCAAATCCTTCTGCCTGGCGAACCTAATCAGAATACTAGGGGCGGGGAAGGAAATTGCATAACTTTTTGTCACAAAACAAGGAAGTAAAAAATGTTTCCCCCTTCCCACCCCTGCAAATGCAAATTAGGATTCGGTTCAGTATTTGGCCTCAGACCCCAGCTAGGATGTTTTATCAGTGCGTATCTTTGGAGCTTTTTAAATGGTGTGAAGAAGTCATAAGTCTGGGCCCTTCCTTAGTTTAATGTACTTGAAAATAATGTTTTATGTCCTATTTTGTTGTCTCTGTGTAGCTTAATTTTGAAAAGTTCAAACAAGAATACAGAGGATCTTCACAAAGACCCTTTTAACACTGAAGAAATGTACTTCTTGTGGGATCCTGAATCATTTTCATTGGCTTTTGCCAATAACTGTTCCATAGTGTCTTATCTACGTTTTACTTTCCCTTTAACACTGTAACCAGGAAGTACTCGGTTTTAGAATCAATAGAAAATGTTATGAATGGATTTTATTGCTCTGTATTATTTAAAGTGTTGGTTAAAGCCTTACAAAAATGTGCTTCGTATAATTTTAATGTATTGCAGATATGTTTAAATATACGAATAGAAAAATGAATGATACTGTTTCTAGTAGTCTAGCGTGAGGATTTTTTATTCAGTGGTTGTTTATGTTTCTACTCTAATCACAGAGATAGTGGTAATGAAAAATTAAATTTCAGGGGCACATGTAACACAACAAAGTAGCAAGATTGCTTTATCAGTGGGCAAAGATTCAGGACATATACCAGGCAAAAAACATGTCATTCTTCAAACGATCTTGCTTCATTAGCCATAATTTCTTGTATAAATGTTTAGGAGCCTAAAAGGGCCCCTTACAAGTGAAGGTCGTCTACTTTACTTAGCAACAAATTGGCTGACCATCAGTTCATGTGTGTGACCTACCAGAACAGAATTTGACCTGTGACCAGTGGTTGTTTAGTATGGGCGTGGTTGGGAACAAGTGAATATCTAGCACAAAAGACCTGCGACCATCATGTGTTTTAATTAATTAGGGCCCTTACTCATAGGCTTTTGAAGCGCTCTCCCCTGCGTTCCGGTCTTATGCGTTCAGCCGCAGGGGAGCGCAGGAGTAGACGCGCTGAATTCTTTTTAATGGGGCTGTACTCACACAGACGCATGTAAGCGGTGAACGCAGGTAAAATGCAACATGCTGCATCCCAACCTGTGTTCGCGCTTACATGCGTCTGTGTGAGTACAGCCCCATTGAAAAGAATTCAGCGCATTTACGCCTGCGCTCCCCCGAGTAAGGGCCCTTAAGTGATCTCAGTCTAAGGATAACATTAAAAACAATCAATGTAATTACAATTGTATTTTGTTTGCTTTTTTTTTTTTTGCTCATATTTGTGGGGAAGGTGAGTGGAGAATAAAGGCTGCCTCTCTTTGCTTGCTTCAGACATGCTTTGGGCATGCAGCATATTTGTCATTTCAATATGGTGCTTCCTCCTTAGCATGAGTCCAGCTCAGCTGTCTGAAATTCTCTGAGTAAGGCTGCTTTTGCGCACAGAATTAACCATGCTGCATTGCCTGGATTTCCCTGCATCCAATGGAGAGCTTTTCCCTTGCCTTGCTATTCCAAAAATAAATATATAAATAATAATCATTTTATTAAGAGAGTCTTCTTTTTGCCAATTAGGTCAGAGCCCTAAAATTTTAAGACCTAAACCTCATGGTTTAGAGCGAACTGATTCCCAAACCATAGGTGAATTTTCCACAAGGAAAAAAAAGGGTATGTACTGTAGATCTCCAGCTCTCCTGTTATCATGTGTATTGGTGTGTAGGAGTGCTTATATTGCTATAAATATTGAAGGATGGCAAAATATGCCATTGATATTCAAGGTGCTATATGTGCATAATAGTTTTTTTTTTTTTCTTCGAACGTAATAGATTACATAGTAAATTTATAGAGTACTGGTATAAATTGTGCTTTTTGTTTATCATTACTGTTACATTCTAATATTCATAATGGAAGCAGAAATAAAGTTATTTTTGGTAAGGGGGTGCTGGCTTTCTATAAGAATAGAATATACTGATCTCTATATAAATATTCGATCTTTTATGTAATATTTTATGAAATATTGCAGTATTAGTTTACGTGTCCTTTTTTTTTTTTTTTTTTTCTATTGGATAATCTTAATATAAATAATATATCTCTAGAGTGAGTTGCGATAAGGACTTTTTTGTATTCTTCTTCAGTAAGGCCAGCACCATTGGAAATAAAGCCTTTGCCTGAATGGGAGGAATTAATGCAGACGCCAGTACGTTCTCCTGTTACAAGAAGCTTTGCTCGAGAGTGAGTATTTTTATTTACCGGTTTCATCATCCTCATTTATTTACATTACATAGCACCAGCAAGCTACACAGACCGTAATTTATTGTAACACCCCTGTTTTCATTATAAATTCTAGATAATAAAGCTTCCTGCGAAGCAAACAGTGATATTGTATTCAAAATACTCATCCCTGATTCTTGAAACATAAACGGGTCCCAATTAATTTTACATGAATATGCCCTTTTTTGTATTCTTGCGAAGATACACATAGCACAAAAAATACACCTGACCAAGGACCGCATACCTAGGATTTTAAAGGGATACTATCATGGGGAAAAATTTTTTTTTTCAAAATGAATCCGTTAATAGTGCTGCTCCAGCACTGAAATCCATTTCTCAAAAGAGCAAACAGATATTTTTATATTCTATTTTGAAATCTGACATGGGGCTAGACATTTAGTCAATTTCCCAGCTGCCCCATGTCATATGACTTGTGCCTGCACTAGGGGAGAAATGCTTTCTGGCAGGCTGCTGTTTTTCCTTCTCAATGTAACTGAATGTGTCTCAGTGAGACATGGGTTTTTACTATTGAGTGTTGTTCTTAGATCTACCAGGCAGCTGTTATCTTGTGTTAGCGAGCTAGTATCTCGTTACCTTCTCATTGTTCTTTTGTTTGGCTGCTGGGGGGAAAAGGGAGGGGGTTGATATCACTCCAACTTGCAGAACAGCAGTAAAGAGTGATTGATGTTTATCAGAGCACAAGTCACATGACTTGGGGCAGCTGGGAAATTGACAATATGTCTAACCCTATGCAGCAGCACTATTAACTGATTCATTTTGAAAAAAAAATTTTTTTCCCATGACAGTATCCCTTTAAGAACTGCCAAGCAAAAAAATAAATGCGCAAAAAAGAAAGGTTTTTATTACAGAGAACAGGAATTAGAATTATTTTCTTAAACTGGACTCTATAGGAGAGATACCATAATTGGCATCTAGCTAGTTTCTGAATGAGATATCCCATACCTTATAAATGTAAGCGTGTCAGCTGCCTTTGAAATTTTGTGTTGCTTTATTGGTCAAAATGATTTCTTGTAATTAGTTCCTCTAGGTTCCCTATGCCTTCCAGACCGGATTCAGTACATAGCACTGCTTCTAGCAGTGACTCGCTGGATAGTGAAGAAAACTATGTAGCCATGAACCCAAGTCTCTCCACTGAAGATCCAGTATGTATTAACTATAGCTGTTTTTAATCTACAGTGATTTATTATTCCATCTAAATGTAATGCTGCTATGTTCAGCTGGTTTGTTGGTTAAGATCTGGTTAAATAGAGTTTTCTTCCGCCTACATACAAAACACAGGCGGAGGAAAGTGGATGATCTGGTTTGTGTGCCCTTGCCCTTTCTCAAATAGAGTTTGCTGTTGGTGGTTCGTGTTTGTAGAGCATGATTTTTTCCTTTTGCATCAACTATTCACCACTGTTTGTTATATGATCTGATTTTATAAAACTGCTTGGTTGTGTTACCTTCAGAGCACTTTTAGGATAATGTTACAATAAGGGGGTTATTTACCAAGGTCTGAATTTATCTGAGTATTTCTAAGTTAGAAATCCGAGCAACTCCGATTGCCCAAATGGACCTTATTTATGAAGAAGAAAGCCCGAAAAAATAGGGTCGGGCAAACTTCTGAGCTTTCCCCGAAAACTCTGAATTGTTCGTGGGTTCTGTGCAAAAAAACTCCAAAATCTACGAAAAAATCGTAGTTTTTTTGTGCAGAAACCACAAACTCATCAGATATCGGTACGGACATCAGTGCAGACACTGGGACCTTCCCCATTGAGTTATACAGGACCTTGAGCGCTTTTAGATGCCGGGGTTTCGGATTTGGAGTTTTTAGACATCAGACTTTAATATATCCGAAAATTCTTAGTTTTTTTTTTTTCCTCTGAAAATCGCAAATTATTCAAGGTTCGGATATTCGGACCTTGATAAATAACCCCCTAGTGTTTCAGAGACAACACCAACACCACCCGATACATCCAATGTCCCATGCCATTTGCATAAAGGGGAAGGAAACCTAGTTGGCGCAAAAACCCTTCCCTCCTCCCCCCTGGCCTACCCGTCCCGCTGGGCAAATGCCCCTAACTTGTTACTTACCCTTCTGCGCAGGTCCAGTCCAGGGAGTTCACAGACGACATCTTCTTCCATGCGATCTTCTTCCTGCTTTGACTGGTGCATGGCAGTAGGAGCATTTTGCCGGTACGATCTACATCGTGACTTTTGGCGCATGCGCAGTACATCCGTACCGGCGAAATGCTGCTACTGCGCATGCGCCAAAACGCAGTTCAAAGCAGGAAGAAGATCGCGTGGAAGAAGATGTTGCCTGTGAACTCCCTGGACTGGACCTGCGCAGAAGGGTAAGTAACAAGTTAGGGGCATTTACCCAGCGGGACGGGTAGGCCAGGGGGGGGGAGGGAGGGTGGGGAACACAAGTGAGGGGGAGGGTTTTTGCGCCAACTAGGTTTCCTTCCCCTTTAAAGTCACACAGCTTTCTATTTTGCCATCACAAGTGCAAACTGCCCCAGTGGGAGCAAGCACAGAAGCCTAACTGACACAAACCTTTTTTTTTTTTTTTCCATCAATGAATTTTCAGTTTATTGAATTTACGAAGTTCCGTGTTTTAGTGAGATCTAGTTTATTCAAGTTGTTTATTTTAATATAGATGATTATTAATATAGATGATTATTAATAACTAGTACAGCCTGCTGGATTGTACATTTTGTTTTGTTTCTGTGTTTTTTGAACAGAAATCTAGTTATTCGTTTTTATATGTCTTCTCTTATTTTACTTGCAGGGTTTGTTTGGGAGCAGCAGCCTTGATGAAGGCCACAGTCCTATGATAAAGCCTAAGGGAGACAAGCAAGTGGAATATTTAGACTTGGATTTAGACTCTGGAAAATCAACACCACCAAGAAAGGCACGTGATTTACAAATTACTTGAATTATAAATATGCTTGTTTTACCTTGAATTACATGTGGGTCTAATTACAAGACTATCTCTTTATATTTAAGGGTTGGTTCACCTTTCAGTTAACTTTTAGTATGTTCCAGAATGGCCAATTCTAAGCAACTTTTCAGTTGGTCTTCATTATTTATGTTTTATAGTTTTTAAATTATTTGCATTTTTTGTTGGACTCTTTTCAGCTTTCAAATGGGGGTCACTCAGGGCTGATCCTATCAAATGTGGGGCCCAATTGGGACCATGTTGGCGGGGCCCCTAGACAAAGTGTTGCTGGCTACTGACACACCAAGTATTTAGGAAAATAAGGGCATACAGGAACAAAATAGAAAGGAAAGGGGCAGACAAGGTAAGAGAGTGAGAGGGATGAAATAGGGGCACATAATAGGGGCACACAGGGTAAGAGAGAGAGGGAGGAAATAGGAGAGTGGACTGGGCCAATTAGTTTGGGGCAGGCTGGGCCGATTCAGCTTGGGAGCAGGCTTGGTTGGATTGGGGGCAGGCAGGGCCTATCAAGGTTGGAGGAAAGCTGGGCCTATTAGAGTTGGGGGCAGGCTAGACCTATGGAGTTGAGGGATAGGCTGGCTTATCAGAGTTGAGGGTGGGCTGGACCTATGGATTTGGGGATGGGCTGGACTCTCAAAGTTGGGGGCAGGCCAGGCAGCATCATGTGCTGAGGGAAATATTATCTGTGGTGCGGGGCCCCCAGAGGTGCGGGGTCCAATTGGCCTAAGGCCGGCCCTGGGGTCACTGACCCCATCTTAAAATAAATGTTCTGTAAAGCTTTGTAGGGCTACAAATGTATTGTTATTGCTACTTTTTATTACTCGTCTTTCTATTCAGTGCCTCTCCTATTCATATTCCAGCAGAATACAGTATCCCTTTAATATGTGTGACAAATAGGCAGAAAGCAGGCAGCCCAAACAAATTAAGGACTCTGAGCTTCTCCTGTTAAGACTAGGAATGCAAAGGACAACTTTCAGCTGGCAATAAAACAATATAATTACTTTAATATATTCAACTGCCCTGTCTGGAGTTAGGCTAAAGTGACAGCATTAAACAGTCAACAGTCCTATCTGCCTGTCTTGTTTGATTGTAATCTTGCCTTTGAACATGCAGCATGAGAATTAATTGGGCCACTACATGTAAAAGTTGAACAGCGCTGTTCTAGGTAATGCCAATGTCTTGCTTCTGAAATTAAGCCACAACAGTTAGGCCTGCATACAGTGGGCTGTCAAGTCACATTGCCAAGCAAATTGATTAAAGGTGAAGTTCACTGTTTAAATCAACATTTGGTTTGTATAGATAAACTTTCGTACAGTTTTACATTATGGGCATTCTTAGTCTGTCTGATTCAACCTTGTAAAAGAAAATGCATTGTTTGGTTGACTGGTTTGCTGACCCTTCCAATTAAAAAATAGATGACTATGGGGTTCAGTCCCATTGTTATTTTGTTATTGTTTATGTTTGATTTTAGACCTTCTAATTATCTTTCAGTGTAACTTGCAAACTGCTGCCTGATTTGTTGTGTAATTACCTTTGAGCAACAAGATAGTTCAAATTCCAAGTCCAAGAGTTGGAGAAGAAAAAATGTTTTAAATATTTTACATTTAAATATTTTTACAAATCATGTTATGGTTATGCTGTCTGCATCATACTAAAATTGATTTTAAGGTTAACTCTTTGATGTCCTTTATTTGATCAGGCTTTCACCCTTAATGAATTTCAAAGATAGAGACATATGAAAACATATTTTATCAACCATTCAGCCAATGCTCCAACATACACATCTCTACCTCTCCGTCAAATTTAATTTTTGTTTATGCCTCCAGGAGTATCTATAAACTGTAGAATGTGCCCTCCCAATTAGGAATAACTTCAAAGTTTGTGAACCATGGATTTAGGTTCGGTATATTGTGTGGCTGCCTATCTTTTGTTTTATCACGTGTTAGTATTTTTGTCTTATTAGTGTTCTTTATGAGAACATCACTTGTTGCTCTATTATCTTTTCTTCAGTGATTAATGGGCATTTGGGCAGGTCAGACAGGTTTGGGGCAGCCAGTTTTCCTCAGTGGCAGGTCATAGAGCCATATAAGTACTGGTGTGTGGCTCCATTTCTTTGACAGAAGTCAAAAATAAAAATGTAAAATATAATGAAAAAGTACAAAATCAAAAACGCAAAAAATAATTTGGTCTCTTACCAGGGTTACCCCCAGTCCAAGGGTTTTTCAAATTTTTGGGAGAATACAAAACATTCAGATGTGGTTAGAGGTCATCCAGCAGTAAAGCAGTATCCAAGGTATTTTTTATATAAGTTTAAAACAAAATCTTTATTAGGACATATGTAAGCCTGACGCATTTCGTGCCTGAAGTGGGCACTTACTCATAGGCTAGTGGTCTCCCCTGTTTGTAACATCCTTATAAAAGGGTATTGACCAATTAAATGCTTTACATCATACTGGTCCTAAGCCAATCAAGAGAGGCCTCGTTACAAAGACATGGGCCAATAGAAGTATATTGCCTATATTGCAACATGATGAGCCTTATGTAAGTAGGGACAAACATCTTATTACATGGTATCCAATGAGGCTCTACATTCAATTAAACAAAATATAATAATAAGGAAAAATAAACAAAAATAAGAAAAAATAGCAGAAAAATATAACAAAAAATAAAAAAAAAGGAGATAAATATATAATTACGCAGGTCAGACAGTTTTGGTGCAGCCAGTTTTCCGCAGGTGGCAGGTGACAGGCCATATTCCCCATCAGCCACCTCCCCAATCACTTGATGCTGACACACTAGTGCTTAGTTTTGGTGGTGTAGTTTTCAATAAAATACACATAACAATGTGTGCATTGTACAGAATTTATTCTACCATTTAACATTTACAAATGTATTAATGGTTTGGGATTCTATTGGGTTTTAATGATGATGTGTGGGCAGCAATATTATGAAATAGATTTCTGTACAGGATTATGTGTGAGGAGCAATATTAATGAATGTGGCTTGAACACAGATTGTTTCCCCTATGACAATTTCCCTTTAAGGCTCTTCAAGTTTAACCACTGCCAACTATGTATGTTATTTGGGAACCACCTTACCCACAGGCAAAGTTACAGCCTCTAAGGCTCTTTTATGTAACCTTAACTTCTTTTAATTGCATTTCACTTCTTTCTACATTAGCAGATCTACAGCAGAAACTTCAAAGAGATGTTTTCCTGTTTTCTTTTCTGTGCTAATAAATTAAAGAGGAATAGTGTAGCAACAAACCTGTTTTACTGCAAATCTGTCACTTGCTTTGTAAATGGTAGTCCTGTAACTGTGCATTGGATGTTCTGTTGTACAAAATAACTGGATTGTAGATGCTTTCCAAAGAGAGCATGACTCTGAGAAAGGGCAAGGGCACACAAACCAGATCATCCACTTTCCTCCGCCTGCGTTTTGTATGTAGGCGGAAGAAAGCAGATCTGCTGTCATGCTCCATTGACTGAAAGTGCAGGAGGAAGCAGATCTGCTTTCCTCAGCCTGTTTACTAAATGCAGGCAAAGAATAGTTGATGATCAGCTGCTAGGTCGCAAACCTTGGGGGCGCCAGGCACGTACCTTCCCTGTCGCTTACCCCTAGTCCAGCAGTGTTACCTCACTGATGGGGCCAAGCGAGTTCCTGCTGTTGCGCAGGAGGCAGTGCTGGAAACTTTTATAGTAAACATGGTGGGCGTCATTAAGTAAAGATTTCTTATTTTTGTTCCTTTTCTTGTACAGAAGAAAAGTGTTGGTTCTGGAAGCAGTGCTGCTGACGAAAAGGTTGATTATGTTGTCGTAGACAAACAGAAAACACTAGCACTGAAAAGTACCAGAGAAGCATGGACTGATGGAAGACAGTCAACTGAAACGGAAACTCCAACCAAAAATATCAAATGAACGCCCTTCGTATTTGAACTGTTGCTTTTATTATCACAAGGGTGCAACTTGGAGCGACGCATTCTGATGCCTTCTATGCCAGATTCTGCAGAGATGGAACCTACGTTTTAATCTTGCTGAATATTTCCGATAGATCAGCGAGGCAGAGACTGAATTGTGCACTGTGCTATCTGTAGATTTAAACCCCTGTAAATAATGCGTTATGTAAAAAGATTACCATCTAACAAGAACCATTTGTTTAACACATCTAGCCATGTTTTGTAGTAGTAGTATTATTATTATGTTTATGCACTTTTTGTGGTTCAGGCAATGGTTCTGCCATTTAATACCTTAATCCTTTTTGTTATTAACATAGATTATTTTTATGGGATTTTATCATCTGCATTTTTAATACACTAAGATCCAGATTTTCCCTGTATGGAATAGAGAGTCTGCAAGTGTATTATACTGTACAAGAGCTCAAGGTCTCTAACACACCATAGCAACTCGTGTGCCTATTTAAGATCCGTTATGCTTAACTTCCATTTATATACTGTTGTGATAAATGCATTTATCTCCAGGGACTTCAGGAATGGCCAGCCTGTGCTTTAAAGAAAAAAAAAAAAAAGAAAATATGGCCCAGAACTTCGAACCTAAAGGAAGAAATATCCCCATCTCTGGCATAAACTCACTCAAAAACAATGCATAAACACTGAACTGGCAAACAAATGTGTGTGTATAATATAAATATTAAACGCACACACACACACATGTATTCATCAGGGCTCTTACACATGTGCTGTTTTTCCTTCGCTCCCCTGCGTTGCGCTTTCTTCCATTCAACTGCAGGGGAGCGCAGGAGTAAACGCATTCAATTATTGTGACAGTGCTGTACTCACACAGACGCATGTATGTGCCAAACGCAGGTGAAATGCAACTAGGGTTGCCACCTTTTCTGGAAAAAAATACTAGCCTTCCTATATATTTATCTTTTTTCCCTATTAATAACATTGGGATGAACCATCATTTTTACCGGCCAGGTTGGTAAAATACCGGCCAGGTGGCAACCTTAAATGCAACATGCTGCATCCAACCTGCGTTTGATGCTTACATGCGTTTGTGTACAGCCCCCTTCACAATAATTGAGTGTGTCTACTCCTGTGCTCCCCTGCGGCTGAACGGAAAAAAGTGCAATGCAGGGGAGCGTAGGAAAAACCACCAGTGTATAAGAGCCCTTTAGCAAATAATTTAAATAATTAAAAAAGAAACAGCAGCTTGTAGTTGATGGTACCTAAATATATATATATATATATATATATATATATATATATATATATATATATATATATATATATATATATATATATATATATATATATTCCAACTAAATAAGCTTATGTCCAGGGTTCCCTTAAAAAAAAAAAAAAATATTTGATTCATTTCAATTTCGTTTACAGCACAATTATTGCAGTCTTTTACTCTAAAATGTTAAACACAAATACATATTATGGGTTTTAATTCCTTAACCCCGGGGGTTCATTAAAATATGTTCTCCTTTGTTAACTTCCAAAAATCACTCAACGGAAATGCACAATTATCATTTTACATCTGAAACTTCCAACTAAGCTGAAAGCTGTGATCTCAAAATGTAATGGCACAGATGTTGCCTTGAGCAAGGTCAGTCCTTTCTGCAATAAGTGCATTTACATTGCTGATATTGTACTCATTGAATTGGTGGGGGGATTCTGCAGGATAGAATCTTCCGCTGATTGAAAAAGACTGAATGGGTTTAATGGAACTGGCCTGCGCAGCACCGAGTGCTGAGCCCATTTGGTTTTCATGTTCCCAGAATCGGTGTTTTCACATGACTTACTACAGATGGTAGATGAATAATAATCAGGTACGTACAAAGCACTACTGTGCTAATACACTGATCAGGTTTTTGCAGTGAAATATATAAGCATGTTAATGTGGATGATCTAATACTGTAATGTTTCATTAAGACAGCTGCCATTAACTTTTATAGTACTAGTAAATACTGTGATATCATTTTTTTTTTTTTTTTTTTTAATTTTTAAGTAGCCAAGTAAAGACACCACTGTGCCCTTTTATATTGATCCGTTTTACTTTTAACACCTGCTTAGCCTTATTCTTGCGTTTTCTATGCAAATTTCCATGAACTGTTCATTGTTGTTGTGTAAAAGGTGATGTTGGAAACAAGATTCCAGCCTTCAAAGAGCCTATATTTTACTATGTTCTCTGGCCTCCCCACCCAAAATTCATATGACAGAGTAGCATTCATACAAAGCCTTGCAAACAGTCGTCTCTCGTAGTTTGCTCCTGATATTCAAATGTAAGGAACACCAAATATTCAGACTACGCTGTCTTTAGTAGTGGTATAGCCCTATTATTTATGCAACATTGGAGGGTCCAATTTATGACTCTAACTGTCAAGAAAGTACAATTGTCGACATCCTTTTCAAGCCTTTGGCAAGAAGTAAAGGGTTGGGTAACACTAATAAAAAGGGCAGAGTCATCAATGTGTGAAGTTGGAGCTCACCACATTAAAATTCCAGTCTCTATTTATTCCTGTGAGATTTTTAGAGGTGAATGTATAAATGTGTGAAAGTAAGGGCAGAGACATGCTCAGATGTGGGAGTTTTAGTCGCTCTGCGATAAATCGCCTCTTCTTCGGGGCGACAAATCTACCCGAACTGCCTTCCGCTGTCTAGAATCTAAATAGCAGACGGGATGGCACTCGGATCGCTTCAGTTTTTCGAAGTCGCCCGAAGTTTCGTCATGTGACAACTTCAGAAAACGAAGCGCTCAGTGCCATTACGCTGGCGATTTACATTCTAGTCGGCGGGAGGGGGAGATTAGTTGCCCTGAAGAAGAGGAGATTTTTCGCTGGGCGAGTAATCTCCCCGTATCTGAACGCGTGTCTCTGCCCTTAGAGTTCACCATTTGATAATTAGGGCTCTAAAAATTTAATCAAAATTAATAAATAGAGCTATAATGTCACACTATTTTTAAATCCCCATAGTAGTATCATCTTGGCCTACTATATATCTCCTATACCCCTTTCTACAACTCTGCGGGAGTTCTGGGCCATCTAAAGACAGCTCTGGTTGGTTAAAATGAATAGAACTACTGTTTTAAGGCAAGGAGGATATATATTTGCAGTTTTCATTTGAAATATTACATGTATTATTAATTGGAATATTAGAATGTTTTAGAGTTTTCAATGCATTGTTAGGACTGGAAAAACATATTGGCTTGGCCCAAAGTGATCATTTTAATTTGTTTCTACAACTTGAATTACTTCTCTGCATCTTTACTTGTGCACCTTCTGGTCTGGGGCTTTTGTGCACATATACCTTGAGTATCCACCCAACAGCCCTGTGGCTGCCAATCTACAAGCCCTTTAAGTGTCTCTTGATTGAGCTGGCTGCATGTTGTTCATCCCTGGTATATTGCTTTTTCCCACTCTATCATAAAACTGGGCAACATGGTGCTTCTGTGTGCAAAATAATGTCTTGGTACTTGAATATTCATGGCAAAGTGAGTGCATTAACCTCTTCTTCCCCATGTAATGCAAAATATTAATATTACTCAGTGTCGACTTATTCACTCAGATTATTGTTTGCTGTTGGTATATTAAGTTGGGTACTTCATGTTGGCACTGAGTGCAGGAGATCCTGTATGTCTAACTAACTTACACAGATTTCTTTTTTTCCCCCTCATTTCCCTAATAAATATGTTTTTTAATTTTATATTGTCTGGTCTTTTCAGCTGTCATGCTACGATTTCAGTATAGAAAGCTATGCAGTGGAAGACAAGTCCCATTCAGCTCTTTGATGGACGACCGCAAGGCACACAGATTTCACTAATTCATAGCATTTCACACAATGCTGCATGCATAGATTAGACATCCGTGGACAGTGCAATGTAATTCTAATATTTGTGGAAAAGGATCATTCGTGACCATACATGTCTATCCTCAAGTCAGTTTGCAAACTGTACCCTAAAGGAAAACTAAACCGTAAAAATGAATATGGCTAAAAATGCCATCTTTTATATATTGAGCTTATTGCACCAGCCGAAAGTTTCAGCATCTCAATATCAGCAATGATCCAGGACCTCATAATTGTCTCGGGGTCACCATCTTGGAAAGTGTCTGTGACACTCACATGCTCAGTGGGCTCTGAGCAGCTGTTGAGAAGCTAAACTTAGGGGTCGTCACAAATTTACAAGCAGAAAATGAGGTTGGTCTTTAATATAAGATGATGCTACAGGGCTGGGTATTAAATTCTGATGCTAATTGCACTGGTTTTGGTGCTGCCATGTAGTAATTATCCATATTAATTACTAATCAGCCTTCTACTGTGACATATCTAGTCTATGTGTACTGTATATTGTGAGTGGGTCCCTAAGCTCAGTAAGTGACAGCAGCACAGAGCATGTGCAGTGAATCAGCAGAAAAGAAGATGGGGAGCTACTAGGGCATCTTTGGAGACACAGATCTTTACAGCTAAAGGGCTGTGGTTGTCTTGGGCTGGTACAGAAGCACAAAACATAATGTACAACATTTCTAGCTACTTCTTTAGTTAGGCTTTAGTTATCCTTTAAAATAAGTGAAATCATAGGAATGTTAGAGAGAAGAGCTGCCATCAACAGTTACAGGGTCCCGTTAGCAGAACCCCAATTATTAGCCCTAAGTTACCTGGGACCCCAACAGGTGGATCCTACCAGTGGTGGCCCTGTTTGAAAGTATGATTTTCCTATTGAAGAGCAAAGCAATACAGGTAGATGTGCTGAACACTGTGCCTTTGTGAACTTTATGTTCATGTTAAAGTAGCCAGAGATTGTTCATAATAATGTGAAGTCCAATTAAACAGACGTGGCTTTAAAAAAAAAACTAAAGGTCTTCATATATATTTACATATAATGGGCCAGATTCAATTCAGTGAGAAAAAGGTTCATCATATGAAAACTTGTGGAGGAGGTTCAATGTGATATGAAAAAAAATAACTGGGTCTGAATTTGGAGAAAAGTTTTTTTTCTCCTCCTTGAATCTTGTCCGTGAGTTTTCACATGAACTTTTTTTCTCACTGGATTAAATTTGGCCCAATATATCCTGTAAATGCTATCCTTACAAATGGTGCTTGGTGATGCCATCCGTTATAATCGGAGCTTAGAGATGTAATTTTGTTGCATGACTGAAACTTGTGTATTATGGCAAATATTGTACTCCCTGTTGTAAAACATAATATTAGAATTCCGTTCAGAGTTTATTGGCCTGTATAAAAGCCTTCAGCCTTGTCCTTTTATATTGCCATGGGCAAGTCTTGGGAACTTGTAATATCCTTATATTATTCAATAAGGAGTAAATTCTTTACTATATAATGTACCTGCACTGGTCATGAGTGTGCACTTGTCATTTGTGGGTGCTGGGACAATCCTAATCTATAAACACATATTAGGCATATAATATAATGGAGTTTCTGGCCCTTTATTAATTTAACCCTATTTGTGCTTAAAGGGGTGAGTCACTTTTAGGTTAACTTTTAGTATGTTATAGAATGGCCAATTCTTTTCAATTGGGCCTCATTTTTTATTTTATACAGTTTTTGAATTCTTTGCCTTCTTTTGACTCCAGCTTTCAGATGGGGGGGGGTCACTGACCCCATCTAAAACACATGCTCTGTAATGCTATAAATGTATTGTTATTACTACTTTCTTATGACTTATCTTTCTATTCAATCCCTCTCCTATTCATATTCCAGTCTATTATTCAAAAAAAAGGGAATTGGGAACCACATTGCTGAAATTGCAAACTGGAGAGCTGCTGAATAAAAAGCTAAATAACTCAAAAACCACAAATAATAAAAAATGAAAACCAATTGCAAGCTGTCTCAGAATATCACTTTCTACATCATACTAAACATTAACGCAAAGGTGAACAATCACTTTAATAAAGTGCAACATTTCCAAGTCTAGTAACCCAAAGCAATCAGTCAGCTGTTTACTTACAAGGTAAACTTTACAATGTTAATTGGCGGCTGACAAGTAACAAACTGCAAAATGCAGGTTCTTACGGTTACAGAAAAATGTGTTGTAAAAGACCGAGTTCTGCCCATTTATTGGCTGATGTCATCTAGCATGTATGTGTGCCCTCGGTTTATGAGTGAGAGCGCAGTGATTCGTATGAGCCAGAGAGGTAGACTTTAGTATTATATCAACCATTGTTCTATATGGGATTATCCAGTGGCACATACTATTAAAATGTTTTGGGTTATTTTTTTATAAAAATTGTATTTATTTTATTTTTATGGGTAGTTTTATGTGAAGAGACCTGTAATATTCAGGAGTATAGTTTCCCTTTAATTCAATTGTCCAGAAAAGACAATAAAATAATAGTATTTTTTTAATTATGCAATTTAGAATAAGTCTGTATTCTCAGTGCAGCCAATAACAAATTATTTATTAACGTAGCAGGACTGGCAAAGCTTTTTTTTTATAGAAAGAGACATCAGCACCAAGTGTAACATCAATCAGGTCTATGCCTGTGTTTTATTTATAGCAGGCCTTTTCACAAGACAGGACAGTTTCACATAATATAACATGGAAACAAACAAATTAAAGTTTATTCTTCTAAAACCAGAAAAGACTGGTCCACTGAAGGACCCCAGCTGCTGTTAGGGCAAGTCGATCCACTAAATGGAATATATTTCATATCTTTTGGTTTTTTTCCCCTCCATTACACTCTCAGCTCCACACTTTGTCCCCACATTTCTAGTCTACTTCTTTAGTTACGCTTTAGTTCTCGTTTACTTCTGGAGGCATTAAATAGATCAGCCCATGTTGGTTAGTAGCTCACATCTGTTCCTGAACCTTGAAGACATCAATGGCTTTATTTACAGAATGCTAGGTTGCTAAATAACCTAAATAACCAAGCCCAATACAGCTCTAAATTCAGAATGCAAGCGTTTAACATAGGAAATATTGTACCACTTAATGTAAAATATAACACACATACATATACTGTATACAAACTATATATATTTTAAAATCTATAAAGGCTCAGCTTCCAGTAGGCAAACACAATTTTAATTATATATGCTAATATATAGAAACCCCTATAAATGCTTATGTACTTAAAAATGGAACCCGATCTTACAAAGGTATGGGATCCATTATCTAGAAACCCATTATCCAGAAAGCTCCAAGTTTCAGGAAGGCCATAGCCCATAGATTGCCTTTTAATCAAATAATTCAAATTTTAAACAATTACTTCCATTTCCTCTGTAATAATAAAACAGTATATTGTATATAGATCCAAAGTAAGATATAATTAATCCTTATCAGAGGCAAACCCAGCCTATTGGGTTTAGTAATGATTTTTTTTTTACATAGACTTAAGGTGTAAAAATTGGTATGCAAATTATGGAAAGACCCCTTATTTGAACAACCTCAAATAAGCATTCTGGATAACAGGCCCCATACCTGTATAAAGCATTGCTAATTTCCTTCTTTTGTAGATCTTGTCTGACTTTGCAGATAAATGTCAGCTTCTTTGGCCCCATGTTTATATGATCCCTGGTTAGGAAACAGTAATTGGATGCTGCCTGTTGTGTTTTTTGCATGGGTTGCATGACACACACACAAACATATTTCTGAAGCTTGGATAGCCAAAGCCCAAAATATAAGGGGAAAGAACAGGATACAAATCCCCAAACAATCTTTGCCAAATGGAACTGGCAGAAGCGATAATATTCCGGAGCACTGTATTTGTAATAAAACAAATGCCAAAACAAACCAGCAGGGCTGTGATTCCTCGGATAGCGTTTAGTTCTCGCTGATTGCTCCAGTATCTGGATAGAGACACAGTGCGTTGGTGATGTCTAAGAATCAACACAATCCTAATGCTCACATAAAACATGAGAATGACAACCAACACTTGAATTAAAGTCCCGTTGAGCATATTGAACAGTTTTACAACAGAATTATTCTCATAGGTGAAGGAAATTAAAATTGAACAGGTACACGCTTCGGTAGAATTCTGATGGATGGTTCGGTCTGCTGGAATCAACAAAATATACGGTAGCCACATGCAGACAACCGCAATCCACAGCAGAAGCAACAAAAGATGTCTGCATTTCTTCATTGGTGTAATGCTGATTACTTTCCGGGTTCTGTTTATTATCCTCATTAGACGGAACACGCCGAGGAGTAAAGTTAACAGCATACCTATGCTTCGACCACAGAAGAGAGTAAAGAGGGACACCTTGCATGGTCCAGTTACTGGATAACATATACCACCTTGCTTGGGAATAATAAGTGTAAGGGTCCGTGCAACTATATGCATCATGTTAGCAATGGAGAGGTGTATAATTAAGAGCCCTGCCGTTGTTATCTTCTCAATTTCTTTTGCTGTAACATATATCATTATTACGTTTCCTGGGACACCAACAGCAGCCAGAAGAACATAGATTTCAAGTATTTCCATGATAAACTCAGATCTTCAGAAAGAAGTGATGTGCATATCAAGCCACTTTGGCTCAAACAATGAGCAGTAGGATCTTTTCAGTATGACACTTCAGCCGATTACTGTGTTATAACCTATATAGACAAGACACAGAGCTGTCCTAATAATGGACAGATGCCTGAAACTCTCCAAGGGCCTCTTTAGTGCCTTGTAGTAGAGTTTAATTTGCAGTAATCCTCCTGGATGTCCTTTATCTGCACATAATTGCTCAGACTTTCTGAATTCAAATTGAGATTGGGGCATTACTGGGAGAGTAATGGGGCATGGTCTGGGCATAACTGCACATAGCCAACAACCACCCAAAAATATACTTAGGGATCTCATGAGTTTGAGCGCAAAATATTCATAATGGAGCTTCTCCCATGGGAGAAAACCACTATATAAATAATGCCTATTACATGGATATGAATATTATCAAGGTGACATGTTTGCTTGAGGAGGCCAGCAAAACAAGACTTTCCATTAAAAACATATAATTGTATATGAACGTGTAGCAGTTGATCTCATGTTGGGAAGACTTAGCCTCCATAAATGTTCATTATTTTTGCCCATGGGCATTACAAACTAGTGAGAAGATGTTGCTTTCTTCTAAAAATCAGTACTGGTTGTATTGGAGGTTTTAGAATCGAATATTTGGTGCAATATTGCTTGAGTGCTTATTCACACTAGAACATTTTCTGATTCCAGGCAGAAATACCTACTTTAGAGGAAGGGGTTACATCTGTCATATGTATCTAACATTTAACCAGTCTAAATAAAGGCTAAAGCTTGGTGATTATATGTCACCAATGTCCATGTGCATGGTTAAACTGGTTCAACATTAAGGGGCAGATTTATCAAGGGTCAAATTTCGAAGTGGAAAACACTTCGAAATTCGACCATCGAATAGAATCCTCCGACATTCGAAATCGGAGGATTTTATCCATCGTACGATCGTATTCCGTTTGTAGTGCGATCGTATGATCATACTCCGATCGTACTTCGAATTGTATGATTCAAACAATTTTATTGTACGATCATACGATTTTCCTTCGAAATATAAAAAACTTCGAAAATTGCTCTGGAAGGTCCCCATAGGCTAACATAGCACTTCGGCAGTTTTTAGTTGGTGAAGTATTGAAGTCAAAGTTTTTTTAAAGAGACAGTACTTCGATTATCGAATGGTCGAATAGTTGAATGATTTTTACTTCGAAATGAAGTCGGAGTAAATTCGAAGTCGTAGTATCCTATTCGATGGTCAAAGTATTCAAAAAATTACTTCGAATTTTTTAACTTCGAAAATTCCCTCGAATTCACTTCGACCCTTGATAAATCTGCCCCTTGGTCTAATAACAAGCTTACAATGCTTGTTTTGTGAATGGGGGCATTGTTCTGTTGAACTTACAGGTTACTAAGCACTGCCAGGCTCACTGTTATATGATTGGTGCTCAGCCAGATATTAATTGAGTTGGCTAAAAAAACATCTGCAGTGGATCCCGCTGAGCAATGGATGTGGCTCTCACCTGAGGTTTGGTCAGAACTCCAATGTGATCCAATCAATGCTGGTGGAGGGGTTCCTAAATCGTGCAAGATCCACTTGTCATCAATTAATATAAACCTGTGTATAGTCAATTCATACACAAGGAATTATGATCGTTAACCTAATTAGGTTAATGTAAGTATTTTAGCTCTTCATATTTTCTAACCAGCTAGAGTTAATTAAATGTGATGTACACTAAGCAGTAGCTCATACAAGTCATGACACGTCCCACTGTACATGAAAACCACCTCATAAGGAAACTCATTTATTATACTGCTACTGAGAATGGTCACCCTCAGATCAGTTTCAAACTAATTATAGTGCTATTTGTGATCTGGACACCCTGGTGTCATACATGATTCCCAGTGTCCTTCAATACTTTGAGAATAAAGGCTGTGAAATATCATGGATAGGTCTGATAAGCTCATCATTTCTAATAGATGCTGAACAGTTGGCAGGCATATAACAATCTCAGCTTTTATGGTGGGAACTCATTTCAAACACATATTTTCATGCAAAAAACAGCAGGATAATATTCCCAGAAATGTCTCATATTGGTTGGATGGAATAAGGGGAGTGAACAGTGTTATGTTTTCCAGGGAATTTCATCAAAACGGCATAAATTTAGAGAACACGTAGACTCCTAGAAAGAGTAAACACAGTTTGCCTGTGTGGGACTGGGAAAAACAAAATCTTCCCCTTTCAGACCGGGTTGGCAGTTTGTCTGTGTATGACAGGCCTTTTCAACCGGCATTTGGCTGAAGATTAGTTACGTTTAAAAATCCCATAGGGATGAGGTCCATATCATCTCATTGATAAGGTCCTTGTACCAATGGCCTGCATTCCCAACGTTATGGCCTGAACTTTTTGCCAAAGGGCCAAGTGTTTAAATCAGCCCAATAGCGTCCTCAAGGGTTCCAGATAATGGATGGCATCAAAAGCTGCAAATAACTTGCTCCAGGCGAATCTGATTTTAATGATATTATTGAAGTTATGCCATTCTCACCCAAATGCAGTGCTATAAACTTACACGGCAAATTGCAATAATAAAAGTGAATTTGTGGCCATATTGGTGCAGTGCTGGACACTATTAAAGTAGAAAGGAAAGTCTTCTTCCACTTGGGAGTGCCAAATGTTAGGCAACCCCAAGTGATTGTATTTACTTACCTGAAACCCCGGGCTGGTGCTCCTATCAGCAGAAAACTGCAATGGCCTGGGGTTATACCAGTGAGCACCACGGAGTGATCCTCTTCTCGCGGCTGCGCATGCACAGTAGAGCGGAAAGCCAAACTTTAACTAAAAACTCGTCTATTTCGTTCTACTGCTCATGTGTCTGCCCTAGGAAATTTGAAGCTGGAATAGGAACGCTCACTGGTGCTCACTGGAATACCCCTGGGCCGCTGCAGTTTTCTTCTGATAGGAGCACTGCTGCGGGGTTTCAGGTAAGTAAATACAATCACTTGGGGGTGCCTAATATTTAGCACCCCTAAGTAGACTTTCCTTCTCCTTTAAGCTGAAATTCTGGGGGAAAATTATCAGTAAGACCAGGGTTCCCCAACCTTTTGAGCCCCTGAGCAACATTCATACATAAAAGGAGTTGGGGAGCAACACTAGCATGAATCATTTTCTTTGGGTGCTAAATAAGTGCAGTGATTGGTGATTTAATAGTCCCTATATGGATTGACAACCTACATTGAGACTCTGTTTGGCAGTGCACCTGGTTTTTATACAACCAAAACTTGCCTCCATGCCTGGAACTCAGAAATAATCTCCTGCTTTGAGGCCACTGGGAGCAACATCCAAGGGGACGGGGAGCAACATGTTGCAGAAATCTAAAGTTGCATTCACTATAATTAAATCAGATATACTGTATATTAAAAAACCTTGCCATCATTTCTGGAATAAACACTCTGCTACACAAGAGCTCTTGTAAGTCCTTATCCAATTGTTTATATATGTGGGAGTTGCTGTGCAGCTTGGGATGCCCCCTGGCTGGTATTTTAACAATCTGGCTGCTAAAAATGATGTTTGGTGCCAATGTTAATAATAGGGAAGAAAGATAAAAGTATATGTAGGCCAGTGTTTTTTCCAGAAAAGGTGGCAGCTCTACAAGCAGCAGCTACGGCATCCATCCATAAGGTGCAACAGAAAACACATCAAAGCACTGAACAATTCATAAACGTTAACCCTGGCATTTAATGCAGTGCTATTTCAGTTATCCCACAGCAAAGGGGCCTCAAAAATGCACCTAAAAGCATAAGAGCACCCCAGCATCCCATGGGACTCACCAGTTTCTACAATGATAATCTTTGTACAGAACAAAAAGCACCCTCATTTTTGAAATACATATATGTGCAGTATTGTGTTTACAAAGATCTCTACATACATTTCTTTGGATGTAGTGCCACCTTCTGATGAACGCTATGAACTCCACCTCTAAGCTACCAATTCAGGTTTCAGGTTTCAGTTTCCCCATCTTCTACTTCTTGTGCATTTATATACTCATTTTGCAATGTCCCAGACAAGTTGGATGAGAGTGAACAGAAAAGTTTGGGGCAAAAAACACACACTTTAGTAAATAATCTAGGATGCAATTCATTTATACATCAGTAGCAGCAACCTAAAAATAGAAAGTGAGTGGATCTTTAATATGAAGACTTTGGAAAAATATGGGGTTAAATGTGGATTTAAATTTGAATACTATTATTATTATTCAAAAAGGTGTTCAAAAAGTAAAAAATAAAATAGCTCTATAGTTTCATAGTGTTTTCCTGCATTTTAGATCAAAGTTTTGTTCCTTTAAAGTGGACCTGACACCCAGACATAAAAAGCTGTATAATAAAAGTCCTTTTCAAATTAAACATGAAATCCAAATTCTTCTTTTATTAAAGCGTTCATAGCTAAACACATTTAAAAATCTCAGCTGTCAATCAAATATTGCCTGCCCCTCCTCTATGCCGTAGCCATTGAGGCGGAGCAAACAATTACTTTCACTTTCCATTCAGCACTTCCTAGATGTCACTGCTCTGCCCACATTCCCCAGTTCTGTTTAATTGTGTAGCCAGGGCATGGGGATGGACATCAGGTCCCCCGTTCTGGTGCATAAACAAGATTCTGATGATGGAAGGCTTGCCTTAATAACAGTGTCCACAAAATGGCTCCTGCCTGCTTGCTATAATTATTAATTCCCAGACTGAAGGAAACAAGATTCAAATAATTTATATAGTGTAATTAAAGTATATTTATTTACATTTTCCTTGACTAACATGATAAAATAGGATTTAGATTATTTTTTTTGGGTGACAGGTCCCCTTTAATTCTGTGGTAACAATTACAGGTAAAATGACTGTGACAATAACATGGCAAATTTTGCACAGCTTTTCTAAAATTGGATGATCAGTAGATTGATTATTTTATCCAGAGTTTCCAACCCAGATCCAAAGCGATCTGGGGGCTAGTGATGTACGGCCGGCCCAAAGCCAGCAGGACCCGACCTTCTAGTGGACTTCCGTTCGGTCAGGTGTAGGCATATAAGTAGGAGAGCGCACTGGGTTAGGGTTGGGGGCGGGTTCTCCAGAGTCAGGTTAGGATCGGGTGCAGGACGACTTTTAGTCGACCCCCACATTACTACTGGGGGCATCTTGACTGCGCCTGTCATGCCCTGCCCCTGGGTCTGCCCTTTTCCACTTGGACCCACCTGCCATTTTCCCAGCTCCATGTCTTCAGACAATAATGGAGGACTTCAGGTGACAAATCTATGCCTCTTATTGGAGCGGGAACCGGGAATGTTACTGACTGACACTGACAGCAGGAAACAGACCTGTCACATGGGAGTCCATGAAATAGAGGCTTAAATGAGGGAGACACCAGAAAAATAGGGGGAAGTTGACATGTCTGTATATTTGTACACGTATATACAGACATTGAGAGCAAAGGTTTTCAAATAAAAATAATAAAAGAAAACACCTGGATTTAAGATGCTTTTTTTTTTCAGATGAGCTGCATGCAGAAGCCTAATCCTGCATCTCCAAGGAGCATTAGATAGGTGTTTGGCTTTTAATGGCAGGCAGGTGACAACTTGCCATTTATGAATTCCATGTAGTAACATAGGAAAGGGCACTGCTTCTGGTACTAAAAAAAGCAGAAATGGAAATGAAAAATGTCCAAAAATAATAAACAAGGTATAACCTTGTGATGGCATGACATGCAAATCAACGGAACTAGATGGACAGGCTAGATCATATCCAGGGTGCAGAGTAATTACGAAGTTGTGAGAGGCTGTGTTACTTCAGTATTTGGGTAGGACTACACCGATGTTTTCTGTGCGATCTGATGCGCAAAAAAACGCAGGCGTCTAGTCGGATGCAACAGAAATAAGTTAAGTAATGGCATTGTCGGATGGTGTCGTAGTGTTGATCCGACGCAACTGTCTGATGCAGACGCTGCACGCTGCATCTGCATCCGACAGTCGTGTCAGATCAACGCTGCAACTCCATTGGACAATGCATTCACTTATCTTATTTCTGTTGCATCCGATTTGACGCCTGCGTTTTTGCGCAGTGCGTCAGATCACACGGAAATCGTCTGCGTAGTCCTACTCTTTAAGTTGTGGGGTTATCAACAGTTATTCTTTGCAGGTTTTGCTACTTTTTTGATGACATTTACATTTTTTACACTATTAACACATGCGGCTGCCCTGACAGCTGGGTGTGTTAATAGTGTAAAAATATGTAAATGTCATATATTGACTCATATATCTTATCCTATACTGCTCTGATCACAATGTCACTTTACCTATTCTGTGCTATGAATTATTTGTATCTCTTTCTCTGACTGCATAGAGTTGTTTGCCTTTAAATTAACTTTTAGTATGATGCAGAGAGTGATATTCTTAGAGAATTTGCAAATAGTTTTAATTTTTCATTATTTGTGGCATTTGGATTTTATTCAACAGCTCTCCAACTTGCAATTTCAGCTATCTGGTTGCTAGCATCCAAATAATCTTAGCAACCATGCATTGACTTAAACGAGAGACTGAAATATGAATAGGAGAGGCCTGAATAGAAAGATGAGTAATGAAAAGTAGCAATAACTATAAACTTGTAGCCTTTCAGGGCATTTGTTGTTTAAATGGGGTCAGTGACCCCATTTGAAAGCTGGAGAGAGTCAGAAGAAGAAGACAATTCATTCATAAACTATAAAAAAATAAATAATGAAAACCAAGTGAAAAGTTGCTTAGAACTGGCCATTTTATAATGTACTAAGAGTTAAGGTGGACATACACTATAAGATCCGCTAGTTGATGTGATGTGCCCACCAAAGGCATCACAATATTGGGCTAATCCGATCGTTAGGTCCTAGGGCCAAACAATCAGATTACAAATATGGGAAGGGGAGCAGACGCCAACCAGCTGTTGTGGTTCTCGATTGCGGGGAAACCTGACCAATCTATATCTGGCGTATTTTGGCCCATATATAGGTTGGGGAGGACGTCGGAAGCTCCCATACACGGGCAGATAAGATGCTGAATCGGTCTAAAGGACAAAAATTGGCAACTTAAATCTGCCCACATATGGCCACCTTAGGAAACAGCCAATCTGCTCATTCATTGTCAGCACTGATAGGCAGCATCGGACTGGGCCGGAGGACACTGGGAAAAAACCCGATGGGCCCCAGTCTTCATGGGCCCAGACAGCATCGCTAGACATAGCCGGCGCTCCTGACCTCCCCCCGCCTGATGGCGTAAGGAAGGCACGATGCAGGTACGCGGAGGGGGAGCATGGAGACAGGGACAGCAGGGGAGTCCTTGCAACCGGAGGAGGGGGGCGGCTGGGCCCTGATGTGTCAGCCCCGGTGGGCCCTGACCCCCCCAGTCCGACCCTGCTGACAGGCACTGTGTTGGCATTGGTGCAGATACACAGTGTGGATGTTGGTGCAAATACAACTGAAATCCACTTTGTGGATTTCTGATTTAAAGGAACAGTTCAGTGTAAAAATAAAAACTGGGTAAATAGATAGGCTATGTAAAATCAAAAACTATAATCCAATATAGTTAGTTAGCCGATAAGTAATCTATAAAGAGTGAACAGATGGCTAACATCTGCTTGAAGGGGACCCACAAGGGACATAACTGTTCAGTTAGTTTGCTTTTCTTCCTCGGCATGTAGATCAGATTCCAAAGCAAATAGTTATGACCCATATGCCCCCCCCATCAAGTCACTGATTGGTTACTGGCTGGTAACCAATGAGAGAGATGCAAAGCAGGAAGTTGAGTTCTACATTAGATATCCATTCACCCTAACCATTACAGATTTGGCTAACTAACTATATTGAAAACATTTATTATTTTGCACAACCTATTTAACTGTTTTTATTTTCACACTAAAATGTTGCCAGTTGTGGCTTATGTCAGTGGTCATTATTCTTTGTATTATTTCAGAAGCCTTCAAGTTGCTAGGGACCAATTTACCATAGCAGCCTGTCATGGATTTGAGACTGGACGACAGCCATGTAATAAAAAAAAAACAATAATAGTAATATTGTGACCTCACAGCATAATAGATATTTAGCGGCTGATGTCCTTTACTCTGGTATTTACCCCCATTCCAAAAAACTGAAATGTTTCTCAGAATAGGTTATTCTATCATATACCAATAGTTCCCCTTAATATGGATGGATAAGGTACGGGGCCCTACGGGCAATAATAATTCTTTATGTGCTGTCCTATAAAGAAAAGTGTGCTTCATATGCAGGACCGCCATTAGAAATCATGGGGCCCCATTTTTTTTTAAAAAAGCATTGGTGCCAGGACCCCCCTTACAAGTTAAAAAAAAAACTTGGGGCCCCAAAGAATATTTTTTAAAAAAAACATTGGTGACAGGGGCCTATAGAGTATTAAAATAATACATTGGTGGATTAAAAAACACAAATTGGTGTTCAGAGGAATTGAACTCGTGGCATCAGGACTTCAACTTCGCCTCCTTTCTTGACTTTGGGTCTTTTCTCCACTTCAGGACTTCAATTTCGGCTGTTTTCGTGACTTCGGGTCTTTTGCCTCTTCGGGACCTCGGCTTTTCGGCACTTACGCATTCAGGACTTCGGAAGGAGACAGCATGGCTTTGTGCTTCTGCGCTGTCAAGGGGGGCCGGCTCTTTCAAAAGTTCAGCACTGCCGGGCCTCCTTCAGTCCCGGGCCGGTACACCCCCCCCCCCGATGGAGGCCCTGTTCATATGCTTTCTTTAGAAACTACTTTCCAGGCAAGCATACCTCCCAACTGTCCCGTTTTCAGCGAGACAGTCCCGCTTTTGACAGCTCAACCTGCAGTCCCGCATTTGTACTGGAAAGTCCTGACTTTCTCTGCACTAAACAGCTGGAAAAAGAAACAAAGTTTCTATCTTAATTAGCTTTTGGCAGAGAGCCCAGAACACCTACCAGGTGCAACTAAGAAAATTGTAACAATTTTGAGATAAGCAAATAAGTAATTGTAACAGTTTAGATAAGGAGATCCCTTTGGAAAAGTTAGACTCACAGCTTAAAGAGCAATCCACCTTCATTAGCCAAACTGTAATAACTGGAAAAAACACAGAAATATGTTCAAACTTTCATAACCTGCCAAATATTTAAAATGAACATGGTAATTAGGAGGTGTGACCACAAAAATATTTTGCCACAATACACGCAGCAATTTTTTTTGTCCCACTTTTTATTTCCATGTTGGTAGGTATGGTTAAGGTTTCAATAAAGCCTCTGTTCTATCTTATGATTGTCTTGAATATCAGCCTGAAACAATCCCCATTCTCAGACAGCATGGTCAGAAACACTGATCTTAAAGAAACAGTAACACCAAAAAATTAAAGTGTTTTAAAGGAATAGTTCAGTGTGAAAATAAAAACTGTGTAAATAGATAGGCTGTGCAAAATAAAAAATGTTTCTAATATAGTTAGTTAGCCAAAAATGTAATATATAAAGGCTGGCGTGAACAGATGTCTAATAAAACAGCCAGAATCCAACTTCCTGCTTTTCAGCTCTATAACTCTGAGCTAGTCAGCGACTTGAAGGGGGGCCACATGGTACATTTCTGTTCAGTGAGTTTGTAATTGATCCTCAGCATTCAGCTCAGATTCAAAAGCAACAGAAATGACCCATGTGGCCCCCCCTCAAGTCTCTGATTGGTTACTGTCTGGTAGCCAGGGCAACCAGTCAGTGTAAACAAAGAGAGTTGAAAAGCAGGAAGTAGTGATCTGACTGACTTGTTATACATGAAATCACTCCAGCCTTTATACATTACATTTTTGGCTAACTAACTATATTAGAAACATTTTTTATATTGCACAGCCTATCTATTTACCCAGTTTTTATTTTTACACTGAACAATTCCTTTAAAGTAATGAAAATATCATGTACTGCTGTTGTGTAGCAATGGTGGAAATTGAAAAAAAGCCCTGATTAATAGTGGATAACTGATAACATTATGTTGTACAGAGTTTATCTGCTGTGTAACCTGAATCTTTTCTCCTTTGAATGGCTGTCCCCATTGCTACACAGCAGCTTATTTATATAAACAATACTGTTTCTGAAGTTTTACCAGTGCAGGGCAACACTGCTTTCTATTTTTATTACTTTAAAACAATTACATTTTTTTATGTCACAGGTCCTTTGACGCCGTAAACTTTTCTCGCGAGATTTTGAAACCCGGCAATTCAGAGTGTCCGCCCCTTTTTTCCCGCCTCCCATTCAATCTCTAGACACATCTATCTCTCGCTACATGCACCTTTGAGGCGCGGGTACAACCTTCATTTTTGCGCGCGCTTCCGCCCTATCTTTGGCTTGTTGACAGTAGCATCGCGAGATCTCACTTGAACGCCTTTCAAAACTCTTGATCTCGCGAGAACGCCGGGCGGGATTGGGTAAATTCTTTTTTCTGGTGACGCGCGCACTGTCTATCAAAGAGGGGAAAAAAAGCCGGCACATTGCGAGTGCGTTCTCTTACGCGCCGCCTACGCTCGCTTCCTAGTGGCTCCCGCCAGCAGCGTGTGGCATTTATACACTCATCCATTCAAGGGTCACGCTTTATTCCGCGTTTCTCATTAAATCCCCTGCCTCGCTGTGTGAGTAGCTGCGAGTCATGTCTGCGGAAAGCACCGAGCAGCAGCCGGACACCGTAGTGAAAGAGGAGAAAGAAGGGAAGGATCCTATGGAAGTGGATAGTGGCGATGGAAAGAAACAAGAGCAGGACGGGGAAGCGGTGAAAGATGAAGCGATGGAGGTAAAATGATGCGGCCCACACAGCACGCACTTTATGCCTCTTAAACATCATTCCCAAGCATCTCCTGGTCACTGCGAGTTATAATTGTGCACCTGTTGGAGATAACAGTGGCCTTATGTGCGTATTTGAGAAGCTGTGGAGTTGAAGGGGGGCAGCAGAAATGTCCAGCTGTGAGAGTACGCATGCGCACTATAGTTTGGCGCCTGGCCCGCTTTACCTCTCATTTCTCATATTTGTATTGTGTGGGTGTGGTGATTCTCACTCTGTAGTTATTCGGTTTCTCGTTGTTCCAAAATTAATTGTGAAGCCCCATCAGCTCCTCCTAATAGGGGGCGGGGCTACTAGTAATGCTGGTACCTCCCAGGCCTCCAACTCTTTGTTAGCTGACTTGCTGTGCTACATTTACATCTTCTGCTGCTTCTGTCTGCTCATGAACACGTGCAGGGAAATGTTTACTGCCTGCTACTTTTTTCCAATTGATATTCTCACTATATTTTCCCAGTTCACTTACTGCTGCTCATTTTCCACCATTGGCCATTTTAGTAAACCCATAGCAACCAATCAGTGATAACCCTTCTTCAGCCCACTGCAGGTAGAATATGGGGGACATGGGGTAATCTTCATTTGCAGATTTTGCCCATTGTTGGTTAATGAGCCTCGCTGACCTTTTATGTTTCAGCTGGACATCCTGAAGTTTGTCATGTTCAGCCATTTGGCTGGTTTCTTTTGTCACATGACTTGGTATAGTGTGGATGTACTTATATAATGAAATATATATTGAATAATGTACCCCCTATTGAAAAATATAAGGATATTAGACGTCACAGAGCAGTTCCATGACCACATAAAAGCCCTAGTGTTTTTATACAGGTCATGGAACGCTGACGTTACTTCTAATATCCTCATATTTTGCAACAATTTTTTATAATACACAACTTTTAGGGAGTCATGTGACAAAAATGACATCACTACTCACCGTTTTTAACTGATGACACCGTTTATATAGTGAATAAAGTATCCCATCTTGTAAAATATAAGGATATTATAAGTTACCAAGGAGTTTCATGACCATATAAAAACACAAGGCCGAGTGTTTTTTTTTTTTTACAGGTCATGGAACTAAGAGGTAACTTCTAATATCCTCATTTTCCAACTGGGTTACTTTATTTATTATAATACACAAGTTTCAGTGAGTCATGTGACAGAAATGACATCAGAACTCACCGTTTATAACTGATGACATCAGAACTCACTGTTTATAAGGATATAATTTACAGGATATTCATGGCTTTTGTGTATTATAAGGATATAATTCCAGGTATTATAAGGATATATATTCCAGGTACACAGAGGCCCAAGTAACCCCCCACCAGCCCAATAAAAAGTGACTGTCTGTGGCAACTTACAGCATTTGCCAGAACCCACAATTGCCAGTCCGGACCTGAATACAAGCAGGGCAGCTGCGTGGGCAGAATTTATACCAGTCTAGTATAGAATATTGTTGGGAGTGTTCTCCCCAGAAAAAAAGATGCCAGATGGTAAAAAAAAATTGATAAGCGGGGGACAGAGCTGTGGCGTTGGAGTCAGAAAATTTTTGGGTATCTGTCGGGAGTTGCCAACAATGTTCTGACTTAATTTTTAAATATAAGAGCTGAAAATAATCAAATCGGATTTAAGAGCTTCCACGAAGGATGATATGGCAGAAGCAATTCTGTTTGTAAGAACAGCACTTTATTTAATTGTGTTTAACAGCTATTCTGCAGCTACATGCCAGGCTCAATCAATAAATACGTTGTTTTTTGGTTTTCCAGTTGCTTTCGGTGTATGTAGTTTAACTTAGATTTTTGGTTTAGAAATAACAAAGGTTTGTGGTTTATATTTTTGAGCTTTAGAAGTGATTAAATGCCTTGTATGTTGTGTACCAACCAACATGGAAAATACATTAGGAACACTAACGCCAAAAATGAAAGCTTTTTAAAGTAATTAACATATAATATACTGTTAACAGGCATGTTTAAAAGCTTTGTTTGCTTTTAGAAAAGACTACAATAGTTTTGTAAATAAGCTGCTGTGTAGTCATGGGGGCAGCCATTCAAGCTGCTGCAAAAAGGAGACAGGTTGCATAACACATAATAGATAAGCCCTATCCAATATGATGGTGTTTTCTGTTATCCGCTATGTAACCTGTGCTGTTTCTCCTTTTTTTGCTTTGAATGGCTGCACCCATGGCTTATACAGCAGCTCATTTGTATAAACTATAGTAATCTTTCTTAGGTTTTCATTAACACACAAACTCCGGCCAAGAGTGGAGGCGAGAAAAAACTGCCTTGGTTACTGCCTGTTTATGAGAGTCTGTTGTTTCCCTAAGAGAAGAAAAAGTAACATTGTTTAATGAAAGAAAATGTAATTCGAAGAAACTTTCCATTATTCATTTATTAAATTAAATTTTGAAATGTAATGTTGAAATTGCTACTTTTTTATTGGCTGTCCATTGCTTTCTTTGTGCTGGTGGTTCTGACTTTTGAAACAATGTAGCAGAATTCAGCTGATTAATTTGTCGGCTGAAGGAGAGCTTTGTTTTAAAAGTCAGAACCAGTAAGGAAAAAAGCATTAAAACACCATTACAAATCACTTGTGAATCATGCACTGTTGTATAATTGTCTTTACAACTATTTATACAAATGCATTTTGGTCTGCCATAAGTTACTTCAGTGAGAACATAATATTTAACAGCTGTATCTACTGTATTGACCATGACCGTTGGAAGGCAGAAAATTATTTAGAAAACATGCTTGTGTGTGTCACTGTATATAACTTAGTTAGTCCTACGAGTAGCCAATTCCCAGTCTTTCTGGCTCTGCAAATGACAATCGTCTGCAAGCATGGTGTAAAATGGAGAATAGAGTCTTTAAAGGAGAAAGAAAGCTACCAAGGCAGTTTATTGTCAATAGATTAGCTAAAACAGTGCAAGCTAGAACACCATTTTTATTCTTTAGAATGCTTTTCCATGAAAAAGGTTCTGTGATCTTCGGGTCTCTTGTTTGTATAATGGTTACTCACCACATCAAGGAAGTGGCCCAGGTGCACTGCCCTAAGCCCTCAGCATAGGGGGGCAGACAAAACCGACGAACCAATATGGAGCAGGGACACAAAAAGGCAAAACTTCCACCAGGCGAATGTTCATAAGTGAATAATTTATTGTGTCAAACATGCTTTTCCATACACGAGTATGTATAGCTGTATAGACTCTTTGTTTAGCATTGCAGCTGCCATATTAGCTTGCTGTGACATCACTTCCTGTCTCTCTCCCTGCTCAATCATAATTTTGGGCTCAGATTACAGCAGGGAGCCGGAGAGGTGCAAACTGAGCATGCTCAAGCCCTAGCCCTGGAGGTTTACGCTGAAAATAGAAAGTCTGATACGCATGTATACACAATAGAAGGAAAGAAATGTGGTGTTTTTTTTGACTCGTAGCAGCATTTCTTTGAGTGATTATTAGAGTATTTATACATTTCTGGTACAGCTTACTTAGTTTTACCCTTTCCTACTTTAAATGAGTTTCTTTCCTTTCTACCATGTTCATAGATGATACCCAGTAAATGGGCAATATACACAGTTACAGTCAGAAAAAAACAAATCGCACTTGTGACTGACTTTAATTGATTTAATGCTGCACACACAGAAGGCAGGTACCCGGAAAAGTTATACTATCATATATACGGTACTGTGTAAAATTAGAAATCGTATAAAAGATTTATAAGCCCAGTTAGAAGATATTTAGAGATAGCATTATTAAGCTGCTGATCGCTTGTAATCATTAATTTTTATTTAGGATGGTGAACCTGATGATGATGATGATGATGATGATGATTCTCTTAATAAGTCGAAAGAAGGCAATGAGATGGATCCAGCTTATGAAAAAAAGAGGGTACATTTTATGTATTTAAATATTTATATAGAAAACCTTTCAAGAGCCTTTTTTTTGGAACTCTAGTTGAGATCCGGTGTCATTACAATACACTTTACATTCCCTGCAGTTTTCCTAAATGGGAGCAATGTGAACTCTTTATAAGCTCCTTGCATTTAGAGGCCCATTTATCAAACTCCGAATTTATCTTACTATTTTCTGAAAAATACTCCGACCAAACCCAGAAAAAATCGTGAAAAAAAACGAATCGTACAAATTTTTCATATTTCCCACCAAAAACTCCGATATTTTTTTCAGAATTTTCCTGACGCACATCAGTCTTCAGGGCTTCTACCATTGACTTATATGCAACCTTGGCAGTTCTGAGATGCCAGATTTTCAGATTCTGAAAATAAATAAATCCCGGAAAACGTATTATTTTTTTTTCCACTAAAAATTCTGATTATAGTAAAAAAACACTGTTCAGTTTTTTTGGCATTTGCAGTTTAATAAATAAACCCCTTAATGTAGGTGCTTCTACACCACAGGTCCAACTTCCCCTCATTTCTAATTCCATCTCAGAAGTGCTGCCCTTCATTGCCCATTTATAAGGATGGTGCAAAAGCAGTATGGTTGGAAAGCTGCAGGTTAGAAGAATTCACACACAAACCCCACAGTTTGGGGACAAACTGCCTTGCCTAATGGCTATCATGTTATGATCTATTGGTTTGGACAGTTTTCTCTGTCGTCTCAGGGGGACACAGGGAACAGCTGGGGTTAAGCTCCACCCTCCGGAGGCAGGACACTTGAATAATTGATTAAAGGGGCGTGACCTAGGGTCTGGCTTAACCCGGTGCTACGCCAACCTAATCAGTTTTTAAGTGTCCTGCTAGGAGGTAGGACATGCACTTCTACATATATCTACTGAAGAATTCATCAGACAAGGGGTCTCCCCAGAGCAGGGCTACCTGTTTCAACAGGGGACCTCCTTCGTTGGATTCATACCGGGGTCTCTTCCTAGCCCTTGGGCTATAACGACCATCCATTAATACCCACTCCTGCTAAGGATACAGGGTCTCTGGGCCGGTATGACTTCTGTGAGTAACCAGAATTATCTTAACACACTCACTTGCCTGCTCAACCCCCCCCCCCCGCCTTGCACTTATGCCTGCCGTGGTTCTGCTATGGGGCTTACAAAGGGGGAACACGCAGACTGGCAGGACTCCTAACTGTTTGGAGTCTGTTTGCTTACTTATGGCACTCTGGCCCTGCCTGCACGCTGCCCTAAGGACGGACTCGTTGCTCTCAGCAGCGACGCGAGTCTCCCTGCTTCTTCTCCCTGCGCATAGGCGCCATTTTCGCTGCGCGCCGTAGCTGGAACGCACACATGCGTTCCACAGCGCCATTTTGGATTTACTCGGGCCGAAAGCAGCGCATTCCCTCACACGCTGCGGGTTACAGCAGGGGCATAGGCGGACAAGTCCTTCAGTCCTGGGACATACTCTCTACCACTTATAGAGCAGTATTCAGCCTTAACAATAACAGCTGTGGCACTTCTCTGCAGGTTCCCAGTAACTTTGCCAAACCTATTCAGCAGGTACCATAGACATTACAATGGCAGAAGGTAAGTCAGGGGGGCTATTCCCAAGGCCGGGGGGGAGAGCACCAGCAGTGGCAGCGCCAGCTACGGTCACTTATTTCATGTGCACCAAATGCAATGCTAAAACTTCAGGGGGTCAGGGCGAGCCTCTCTGCAAATCCTGTTCCAGGGGGCAGGGTTCTGTTTCCATTCCAGGAACCTCTCCTTCGGGGCCTCCATCTGATATTTCTAATATAGAAGACATCACCTTAGATGGGGGCGCAAGCACTTCCGCAGCTCCAACGGCTCCTCCTTGGGCTATTCAGCTATCACAATCATTGGCCTCACTTCAAAGTTTACCCGCCATTGCAGACAACCTGGGAAAGGCCCTAGCCAAGTTAGGCCAGAAACCCAGCGGCAAACGCAAAAGAGCAGACCCCTCCAAAGGGGAGTCTTCCTTTGTTCCTCACTCGGACTGCTCCTCAGCAGGAGCAGATTCATCTCACTCCGAAGGCGAACTTCCTCTTTCTGACGTGTCTTCTGTAGAAGAGGATGAGGACGAAGCGTCCAGGCACCGTGAACCTCAACATGACGTTGACAACATTATCAGGAGTGTTCTAGAAGTACTAAAAACTACTCCTTCACCTGATCAACAATCTCAAGAGGCCAGCTTATTCAAGAGGCAACAAAAATCCTCTACGGTTTTTCCGGCTCACGATCAACTCATTGCCATAGTTAATGACGAATGGAATACTCCGGAACGAAAGTTTCAGGCTTCCCGAAAATTCTCCAAAACCTATCCCTTTCCCAAGGACTGGGTGGATAAGTGGTCCATGCCACCTATGGTTGACGCACCAGTTTCTAGGCTTTCAAGAACCACAGCTCTTCCAGTCACTGATGCGGCGGCATTCAAGGACCCTACCGATAGACGGCTGGAGGGTTTCTTGCGATCTCTATACTCATCTGCCGGATCTACCCTATGCCCTGTCCTGGCTTCTACCTGGGTTTCCAGGGCCATACAGACATGGGCTGAGTCCCTTATCAAGGACATTCAAGAGGGAGTTCCCAGAACTGAACTTCTTCCCACAGCACAAGCGATCGCTGAAGCCTCTGCATATATGTGCGATGCTACCCTGGATGCTGCCCAGATTACGGCTCGCACTTCAGCTCTATCAGTAGCAGCCCGTAGAACCCTTTGGCTTAAAAGTTGGACGGCAGATATCAGTTCCAAGAAGTCCCTTACTTCACTGCCTTTCAAGGGTCAGAAACTCTTTGGTGAAGAATTAGAGAAGATCATCTCTCAAGCCACTGGAGGAAAAAGCTCTTTTCTCCCTCAACCTAAATCCAAAACACCTTCCTCCTACAGACGAGGCAAAAATTTTCGTGGCCAAAGTGGTCGTTACACCAGGCGTAGCAATTCCCCACACCGTTCCAACTTTCGAACAAAGACCGGCGATAAGGGACGTTCAGCGTGGAAACCGAACAAGTTCCATAACAAGCCTCCAGCAGACAAGTCCACTTCAGCTTGACGGGTCACCCCCTCCGGGGTCACGGCAACCACTTGGGGGCAGGTTGCTTCAATTCCGGGAGGTGTGGACAAGACATTCTTCGGACAATTGGGTCAACGAGATTGTGTCGGAAGGGTATCATCTGGACTTCTCTTCCCCTCCCCCCAACAAATTTCTGATGTCCAGGCTCCCATCCGCCCCACTCAAGGCTCAAGCCTTTCTAGACTGTATTTCCAAGATGGAACACAACGGAGTAATTGTCCCGGTACCTCCGCAGGAGAAATTCTCCGGGTTTTACTCCAATCTCTTCCTGGTTCCCAAAAGAGACGGTTCCTTCAGACCAGTACTCGACCTAAAGTACCTCAACAAACACATACGGTCTGTACGCTTCAAAATGGAAACGTTACGGTCTGTAATCCGAGGAATGGAACCGGAACAACTGATGATGTCCCTGGATATCAAGGACGCCTACCTCCACGTCCCTATCTGGCCACCTCATCATCGCTTCCTGAGGTTTGCCTTCAAGAATCGCCATTATCAGTTTGTGGCTCTCCCATTTGGCCTCTCCTCCGCCCCCAGGGTCTTCACCAAATTAATGGCGGTGACTGCAGCCTCCTTGCGCCTTCAAGGGATATCAGTGACTCCCTATCTGGACGACCTGCTCTTGAAGTCCAGGACAAGGGAGCAGGGCAACTCAGATCTCCAGAGGGCGATTCTACTACTGCAAGACTTCGGCTGGACCATAAACTGGGACAAGTCCAATCTCATTCCCAGCTACCAGATGACATTTCTGGGGTTGGAGTTCAACACCCTTTCCCAGCGGGTTACTCTTCCACTGGACAAACAGAGAAAGTTGAGAGATCAAATTCACCATCTAGCTTCCCTCCAGTTTCCCACAGTTCATCTGGCCATGAAAGTATTGGGATCAATGGTCTCATCCATGGAGGCGGTACCATTCGCCCAGATTCATCTGAGACCTCTCCAAGCCAACATTCTGTCCCGCTGGAAGGGAGGTCAACTCTCTCAGAGGATCAATCTTCTACAGTCGACAAGGGACTCCCTCCTGTGGTGGCTACAACGGGACAGTCTGTCTACGGACCAATCCTGGGCAATTCCGGATTGGACAGTGATAACCACCGACGCCAGTCTCCTGGGCTGGGGGGCGACATGGGACAACCTATCCGTACAAGGACTATGGTCCGCTCCCGAAACACTTCTCCCAATAAATATCCTAGAACTTCGGGCAGTCCGACTGTTTCTCCAGCACTGGACGCAGCAATTGCAGACACGATCAGTGAGAGTTCAGACCGACAACTCCACTACGGTCGCCTACATAAACAGACAAGGAGGAACCCGCAGCAAGGCAGCTCTAGCGGAGGCCCAACTGATTCTAAGCTGGGAAGAACTGAACTCAGTACGGCTATCAGCCATCCACATTCCAGGGGTGAACAACACGAAAGCAGATTTCCTCAGTCGAAACCAACTAGACCCAGGAGAATGGGAGCTTCACCCAGAGGTGTTCTCCCACCTAGTCAGTCAGTGGGGCCTTCCCCAGATAGACCTGATGGCCTCCAGAAACAACCGCAAAGTACAATCGTTCTTCGCTCGCACCCGGGATCCGTTAGCAGCAGGAGTGGATGCCATGACTCAAAGTTGGCACTTCGACCTAGCCTACGTCTTCCCTCCTCTGCCCATGTTACCCAGGGTTCTCAAAAAGATACGACGGTCGAACATCAGGGTCATTGTAATAGCCCCCTATTGGCCCAGAAGAACATGGTTCTCCGATCTTCAAGAGATGTCGGTGTCTCCACCAGTGCGACTACCAGCCAGGGACGATCTCCTTCTCCAGGGGCCCATAGCACACCACAATCCGGGCCTCTTCGCTTTGACGGCCTGGCTATTGAAGCGGACAATTGGCGGAGACGAGGCATATCCGAAGAGGTCATTAACACAATGCTGAAATCTCGCAAACCTACCTCGTCCAAAGCCTACCATAGGGTATGGCGCAGCTACTGGAGTTGGTGCCGAGAGGCCGGGTTCCCTTTTCTGGAGTACGACATACCAAGAATCTTGTCCTTTCTACAACAAGGTTTTCAGCTGGGCCTCAAGCTTAGCTCACTAAAGGTACAAGTGTCGGCGCTCTCAGCCCTCTTCCATTCTCGACTGGCCCTCGAAGATACCGTTCATACCTTTCTGCAAGGTGTTGCCCATGTGGCTCCACCGTTCCGCCCTCCGATCCCAGGTTGGGATCTCAACCTTGTCCTTGCAGCTTTACTGGATCCTCCCTTCGAACCCATGGGTACTATCTCTGACAAGCTACTTACCTGGAAGGTGGTGTTCCTAGTGGCGATTTCGTCGGCACGCCGAGTATCCGAACTCAGTGCTCTCTCCTGTGATCCCGCTTACCTGGTTTTCCACAAGGATAAGGCAGTCCTGCGCACTGTTCCTTCATTCCTACCCAAGGTTGTGTCTTCGTTCCACATCAACCAGGACATTATAGTACCTTCCCTTTGCCCGGATCCGGCTAACCCTAAAGAACGACTACTTCATAGCCTCGATGTCGTCGGAGCGCTCCGCTGGTATGTAGAGAAATCGAAGACCTTTCGACGTTCCCAGCGGTTGTTTGTGATTCCCGAAGGATCCTGCAGAGGCATGGCGGCCTCTAAGACTTCCATTGCACGCTGGCTGAAGGAACTCATCCGTCTAGCTTATGCCTCTAAAGGAAGATCTCCTCCTGAAGGAGTGCGTGCTCATTCCACCAGAGCTATGGGAGCTTCCTGGGCATGGCGCAACTCGGCCTCCCTGGATCAGATCTGCAGAGCGGCCACCTGGTCCTCTGTACACACATTTACCAAGTTCTACAGACTTGACACCTTTTCTTCCTCTGAGGCCTCGTTTGGCCGTAAGGTGTTACATTCTGTGGTACAATAATGTGTACCGATCTCTTCCGCTCCCACCCTGCTGTTCTCGGGGCTGCTTTGTTAAGTCCCCAGCTGTTCCCTGTGTCCCCCTGAGACGACAGAGAAAACAGGATTTTTTGATACTCACCGTTAAATCCTTTTCTCTGTAGTCGATAGGGGGACACAGGGCTTCCCGCCCCGCGGCGAGATGTTGACCACGTTGGTCCATAAGGGAATACTCCCTGAGTTACCGTTCTGCTCATTCAGTTTTGTTTTTTCTTATGCTAGCAGTCTCTTTGGTACAAACTGATTAGGTTGGCGTCGCACCGGGTTAAGCCAGACCCTAGGTCACGCCCCTTTAATCAATTATTCAAGTGTCCTGCCTCCGGAGGGTGGAGCTTAACCCCAGCTGTTCCCTGTGTCCCCCTATCGACTACAGAGAAAAGGATTTAACGGTGAGTATCAAAAAATCCTGTTATCCTAAACGAAAGATTAGTAAAACACTGTACACATGTTTAGTTAATTAGAATGTTGGATTAGTCAATGAATTATTGGGTATGTTTAATTTGGTTGCATATATTTTCATTTCTCAGAAAACTGACCGCTCAAACAGATTTGACTACCTTTTGAAACAGACAGAATTGTTTGCACATTTCATTCAACCAGCTGCACAGAAGACCCCAACCTCACCATTAAAAATGAAACCCGGACGTCCTCGTCTAAAGAAAGATGAGAAACAAGATTTGCTGTCTGCGGGAGAGTAAGTTATCAAGGTTGTCCCATCGCATTGTATTAGGGATTTTAGAAAAATAAACTATGTACTAGCAGTAAACAGCAACTGGTTTTGTATGCCTATTACACTTTCTCCTTGTAATTCAACTCTTCACCATCTGATCTTTTTAGCGAACTATAGCTTGTATTTCTTCAGTCTTCCTTGACTTTTTACATAGTTTTCATGACTTGAGGGCTTCCATAGCAGATAAGCAATCATCCACGCTTTAGATATTTCAGAACTGCAACTGCAAGTATTATACCAGTGCCAGTTAGAATTCTGGTCTTGTGCCTGTAGCCATTCTGATAGGTGCCTATGTTCTCTAGTATCAAGTCTTGCTATAATATGTAACCATTTAAATAATGCACTGTAGATATGGTTTTTAAAATAGCTGTTCCGTTTGACTATTTTGGTTGTTCTAGTGTGCAGATTTATTTTCAGAAAAATTGCATCCAGTTCATTAAGATGCAT